>BNCR01000009.1:0-1200000 GCA_014656515.1 Oryzias celebensis | reverse complement strand
CCCCGGTTGGGCAGCCGCCCTCACCTGATCTATCCGGAATCCCACCGGAATATCATGATTTAGCTGAGGTATTCTCCAAATCACGAGCTCTCTCTCTACCCCCCCACCGACCTTATGACTGTGCTATTGAATTACAACCTGGCGCTACGTTACCTAAGAGCAGGTTGTATAGCCTGTCTAAGCCCGAGAGAGAGGTCATGGAGAAATACATCGCTGAATCATTGAATTCTGGGATTATCAGACCTTCGTCATCACCAGTGGGATCTGGTTTCTTTTTTGTGGGAAAGAAGGACGGGTCGCTCCGACCGTGTATAGACTATCGGGGGTTGAATGAGATCACGGTCAAGAACAGCTACCCCCTTCCATTGATGAACTCTGCTTTTGAGGCATTGCAGGAGGCTCGGATTTATTCCAAGTTGGATCTCCGCAATGCTTACCATCTCGTGCGGATGAGGGCTGGAGACGAATGGAAGACCGCCTTCACCACCCCTTTGGGACATTTCGAGTATCTGGTCATGCCTTTTGGTCTCTGTAATGCTCCTGCTGTGTTCCAGGCAATGATCAATGACGTATTAAGAGACTTTATTCATCGTTTTGTGTTTGTGTACTTGGATGACATTCTGATCTTTTCCAGGACTGCCAGCGAACATAGGCGGCATGTTCGTCTGGTTCTCCAGCGATTACTTGAAAACAAACTTTTTGTTAAGGCGGAGAAGTGTGAGTTCCACTCTCCGTCTGTTTCTTTCCTGGGGTTTGTTATTTCTGAGGGTGAGGTGAAACCCGATCCGGCTAAGGTGAAAGCGGTGGTGGAGTGGCCTACCCCTTCTAACAGGAAACAGTTACAACGTTTCCTGGGGTTTGCCAACTTCCTCCGTCGCTTCATCCGGGGTTACAGTTCGGTGGCCACGCCGCTCACAGCTCTCACCTCATCCTCTTCCCCTTTTTTCTGGACTGAGGAGGCAGAGGCAGCTTTTAAGAAGCTTAAACATCTTTTCACCTCTGCCCCTGTTTTGGCTCAACCAGACCCGTCCAGACAATTTGTTGTGGAGGTAGATGCCTCGGACACAGGAGTGGGTGCAGTCCTGTCCCAACGGGGGGCTTCGGATAGCAAGATGCGTCCTTGTGCGTACTTCTCTCGTCGGCTTTCTCCAGCCGAACGCAACTATGATGTGGGGGATAAGGAGCTGCTGGCTATCAAGCTAGCACTCGAGGAATGGAGGCATTGGTTAGAGGGGTCCACAGTGCCGTTTTTGGTCTGGACAGATCATAAGAATCTGTCCTACCTACGGACTGCAAAACGGCTTAATGCCAGACAGGCTCGATGGTCTTTGTTTTTCAACCGTTTCTGTTTTATGGTTACTTATCGACCTGGTTCTAAGAATGTTAAACCGGACGCCCTATCCCGTCAGCAGGAACCGGTTTCCCAGGATAGTCAACCGGCCTGTATTCTCCCCCCCTCATGTGTGCTGGGCGCCCTTTCCTGGCAATTGGAAAGAGACATTAGGTCCGCTCAGACTCAGGAACCAGATCCGGGGGGTGGTCCTCCCAATAAACTGTTTGTACCCAGCTCTCTCAGGTCTCGAGTTCTCCAGTGGGCCCATGCCACCCGTCTCACCTGTCACCCCGGGATCCGCAGAACAGAATCCTTTCTGCGTCGTCGGTTCTGGTGGCCCAGCGTGACCAAGGACGTCCGGGACTTTGTTTCTGGTTGTCTGGTGTGTGCTCAGAACAAGGCGAGCACACAATCTCCTGCTGGACTATTACACCCACTCTCCATCCCGGGTCGGCCTTGGTCACACATTGCTTTGGACTTTGTGACCGGCCTGCCGTCCTCCGCTGGAAAGACCGTCATCCTGACCATAGTGGATCGGTTCTCCAAGGCCGCCCACTTTGTGGCCTTGCCTAAACTCCCTTCAGCGGCAGAGACGGCAAAACTGGTAATAGAACACGTATTCAAATTACACGGCATTCCTGCAGATATGGTTTCTGATCGAGGACCTCAGTTCATCTCGCAAGTCTGGAAGGCGTTCTGTGGGGCATTCGGGGCCACTGCCAGTCTCTCCTCTGGTTTCCACCCACAGTCTAACGGGCAGGCGGAGCGGACCAACCAGGACCTGGAGGCTGCGCTCCGGTGTGTATGTTCCCGACACCAGGCCTCCTGGAGCACGCTGTTGCCGTGGGTGGAATATGCACACAACTCCCTCACCTCATCTGCCTCGGGTATGTCCCCTTTCGAGTGTTCCCTGGGGTACCAACCCCCGCTGTTCCCCGAGCAGGAAACGGAGGTGGCGGTTCCATCGGTGCAGCATCTCTATCGTCGCTGTCGGCGCATATGGCGGGAGACTCGGGCAGCCTTGTTGCGTTCCAGGGAGACCAACAAGAGACTGGCGGATCGCCGGCGAACTCCAGCTCCTGAGTATCGACCGGGCCAGTTCGTCATGCTCTCTACCGCTAACATCAAGCTTCGGACGGAGTCCAAGAAGCTGTCTCCCAGGTTCATTGGACCATTTGAGATCGTCAAGGTCATCAATCCTGTGGCAGTTAGGCTACGCCTGCCCAGGACCTTGCGCATCCACCCGGTCTTCCATGTCTCGCAGATTAAGCCTCACGTCACGAGTGCCCTTCAACCGCCGTCCCCTCCGCCACCTCCTCCTCGCATCATTGATGGCCAACCGGCCTACACCGTCCGTCGCCTGTTGGACGTTCGGCGACGGGGTCGTGGTCTTCAATACCTGGTGGACTGGCAGGGGTACGGACCTGAGGAACGTTCCTGGGAACCCGCTTCTCGCATCCTGGATCCTGATCTCATCAGAGACTTTAATCGGCGGCGCCGGAACCAGCCCCCTTCTGCGCCAGGCGGCGCACCTTGAGGGGGGGGTACTGTAGGGTTTTTGGAACCAGGTCGATTTATTAGTTCAGTTACAGTCATTTCCGGTTTTATTTTGTTGTTACTTCCTGTGTCTTCCGTTTGTCCCAGGTCACTTGACATTCCTCCCTCAGATGTCCCCTCCCCCCTTGCACACCTGTTTTCCATTTGGACATCCTCTCTTTTCGTTATATACCCTCGTCTCCCTTGCACGGGTTGTCGGGTGGTTTTGTTTGCTCTGGTTTAATGTTCCTCTCTCGAGTCATTAAATCTATTTCTTCTTCATTTCGAGTTCCGTCTGCATTTGTGTCCGCACGTCAACCTTGACAAAATTATCTTTCAGTGTGTGATTCTAAATTTGTATCCCACACAAACATATGCAGAAGGGATTAAGTGTAGGTCTTCAAGAAAGCCATTTACCATTTCCCACAATAAAACCAAAAATGCTTGACTTTATTTTCATGTTCTGTGCTGCTTGGGTGAGACACTATTGATCTGCTGTGGCCAGACAGTCTCCTCTAAAACAAATAAAAAAAGAAGAATGCAAACAGAGCAAAAAGAAAAGAAAAAGGAAAAACAATCCAAAACATCCAGAATTGTATGTTCTATGGTGTCTGGCAATTTAAACACAGTTTTTCCATGTCTTCTTAAATAGTTCAGATTTCAACTGGCCCACAGTTGAAATCAGAAATTCACAGTAATTTTGGTTAGAAAAATGTCTTCACATTTAGTTGTTTTCTGTGTGAAGAAATGAAAAGCATCCAAAATAATTTACATTAAGTAGTTAATTTGCATTTAATGCTATTAGAACATGGGAAACCAGGGTTCGTTTACCAGTAGGGGAAGTGGGTCATTAGACAATAAATTTCACACAACTGCCAAACTGTGTAACCACAGGGGGGTCCGAGTTTATGGTTTCTTTTTGCTGGTCCCCAGCACCCTAAACTTAACCCCAGCACGAGTTTGTGTCAGGAAGAGCATTCGGCATAAAACTCTCTGCCAAACTAAATGGACGAATCTGTGAAAGCAGATTTACTGTGGCGTTCCTTGAAGGAATGTGCTGTAAGGTGAACAATGTAAGGGTTCAAATTATGCAATCCAAACGGTTTCCCCTTACCAAATCTGGCCCTCTGCGCAAAAAATTTTGACCCCCCTGATCTACGGGGTTGGCCACGGCACAGAGGTAGAGCGGTCAACATTTGATGTCATGACTGTAGCTTTGCTTCCTACTGTGAATCCCCATGAATGGGAGAAGTCACTGACTGAGTACAGCGTTGCTATTGAGGGTCTTGCAGCTCTGCTGGTCAAGCTGACCAGGTGAGCTGACTGTGATTTAAAGAACCTTGAAGGCAAAAGTACCAGAAAGTTAACACTATATTCTGTCCTGAACAACACAGACTGGAAAAAGAGAGTGAGAAGACAGAAGACATTTACTGCAGGTGTATAAAAAAATGAAGTCTAAATGTCTCTGAGGTAGGAAGGACTATAAAAATATAATCTATAAAGAATTCTAAAAATGACATCAACACTAAACTGTACAAGTCACATAGTATTAACTTGTGTCATAGGGCACACGTTTATAATCCCTTATAATCACTGGAAAGGAGTTTATAGCAGACTTTTAAACACTGGCATTGATGGGAGGATAAATTGAAGGTGACATCTCCAATGCATAAACCTCAAAAAGGAAGAATGCTCCCTCAAACGAAAGCAATAAATCAAAACAGGAGCAGGAAGTGGAAAACATTTCCACTCATGACACTGGCAAACTCAACAAATTGCAATGGATCAACACATGGCTTGGAAAATTTATCAAAAACACAGATGTTTTTCAAACTGTCTGCCAGAAAAAACATCGGACAATCTTTGAAGACTTTTTATCGTCTTAAAATCTCACTGGAATCATTTTTCATCAACTGTGTTTTTTGTGAGACAATCCTTGCTACAAAAATAAAAAGGTTTGTTTTTTGGTGATTTAATATAGCACAGATAAGCAGCAAATTCAGTTTGATGATTTTACTTTCTTATGGGAAATTTCTTTTAGCCAACGTCACTGCTGTCTTGTCTTGCCACTGAAGCTTAAATCAACCAGCAGGAATACATTGGCCACCAGGGAATCTCTGCTGGCAGTGGTACACTTTAAGTCTGCCTCAGTTTACCCTCAATATCCTAATGTTTTAACCACTCATTAGTTATTCATCAGGAGTGAAGGACAGCACAGCCAACACTTAAAACATTGTCGACGCTTCTCCCGGCTCTGTTTTTGCTTCTTCCACTAACTTCAACCACTTGTACAAACTGTTAGTCTTTTCAGAGGGGACAAATTTGACTGATCAAAGAAAACCACAGTCTTTGATCAGATCTCCCTTCTGACACTGTTGTAATTAAAAGCTTCATAAAAAAAAGCACCACAGACAATCACAATGAGTGAGTTGCACAAACCGAGCTGTCTGGAAGACTGATTGTGTTTATCCCTCCAAAACCATGTGACATCACTGAGTCTAAGACTGAAATGGATTCTCGTTCCTTTGGCTTTTATTGCATTGTGCTGGAATGTTGAGCCGTCTATGGGAAAAAAGTTATTTTGTGCTCTGTCTGCTTACCAATACAACGCTGAGAAATTAATAGTCAAAAGAAACATTTTAAAACATTAATCTGTGACTTTTTTTTTTTTTGTTTTATCTTAGAGACAAACTCCACTAAAACAGAGGTTTTTGGTGTTTTTAACATGTTCTTGCAATATTTGTAGTTGGAGTGGTACATTCAAGTACATACATCGGGCATGTGACACGAGTTTAAGAACACGCTAAACAAAATTTAGCTAAAGACCCTTGAAAAAACAAAAATAAATTTAGGCCACTGTGCTCACACTAGATAAATAAGGAGGGGATTCTTCTTCTTTTGTGTTATCTACTGTACTGGTGTACTGACATGTCTGCCACCTACAGTTAGAAGAGGCTTGGTGCAAAATGTCAAAGTTGTACAAATCTCGTGAACCTTGCTCCGAGCTTTTTCTTTCATAGCTCTATTCTGATCAGTGAAACATTTGGTGTCATATAATTGCGGTTTGCAATTATTATATGCAGAAGTCCATGAATTAAAAGGGACGTCATACTGCACAACCAAATCAGAGTCTCTCATTGGACAAAGTTCATCTGGTTTAACTTTCAACACAGTCCAAAATGCTCGTACAAATGTGAGAGTTTTAAACCCATGAGCCCAAAACATGCATTTTTGCTCATTTACAAAGACTTTTTATTGAAAAATATACCAAATTTTAAAAGCACAGTAAAGAGCAAAGCTACCTTAGGATTCTGTTCACTGAGAATCACCATAAACTATTTGCCACAATATTTTGTAAAAAAAAAAAAGCAATGATTAATTGCTGCTTAAGCTGATGCATTTTTTTAAAGAAGAGTAACATGAATTGAAAATTAAATGAAAATGTATCCTTGATGAAACATGACCATCTCTGAATGTTCCGCTGCAAGTTTTTCTGTATATTTTGAATTAAAACCTGGTGGAAAACCAGTATAAACAGCCAAAGCTAGCACCACTCTGACTTTAATTTTCACTGAGGAACATTTTCCCTCTGTTTTATGAAAAACTTCAACTGGTGCGCATACTAATTTTGTGTGTACTTTGCTTTAAGGAGCTAGTTATTGATGCAGAGTAAAATGGGAACAGTCTTGTAAAGATTAAGAAATGGTTAAAAGATGAGAATTTAACACATAACCCCCCCCCCCCCCCCCCCCCCCCCCCCCCCCCCCCCCCCCCCCAGCCACACACACACACCACCACCACCACCACCCACACACCCACACACCCTTGGAATGTGTTTGCCTTAGGCCCCAGAATAACAAAATCCATCCCTGTTTGGACTTAATGAAAATACTCATTGTTTTGTATAACCATTCTGTAAACCAGTGGTCCCCAAACTTTTTTGCAGTCCATGGGCCGGTTTTATGTTAGACAATATTTTCACAGACCGGCCATAAGGAGGAGGAAGACGGCATCCAATTTTTTTTTTTTTAGTTTCCAGATTTCCTTAACTTTTGAGGGTAAAGTTTATCTTCTTCCTTCATGAAATATCTGCAGCTGCTTAAAACTTCATTTGTACTCCAGATTTTGTGCAGGAAGCATTAAAATGTGATATAGATTTTAAACCATTAGTGTCAAAATTGAAGATAAAAAAATCGGACGCCAACTTCAGCTTTATCTGACTTTAAGGTGCGACAGATAACTTTTAAAAAAAGGTCATTAAAATTGATATTTTCTAAATATAATAATAAACTTTAATTCACTGTTTGAACTACTTCATTAGCAACGTTCTTGTAACTTCAGACAGCTGATGAACATACTGTTTCAAAAAATCCATATCTGTAGTAAAGACTTCTGGTTTTTGTCTATTAATTAAATGCTTCTTCCATTTTCTCCCTGGCACTTTTCTGTCAAAAGAAACTCCATCCATCCATCCATCCCTCCCTCCCTCCGTCCGTCCGCCCTCCCGCCCTCCCGCCCGTCCACCCACCCACCCACCCATCCATCCATGCATCCTCCTCCAGTTATCCGGGACTGGGTCAGGGAAGCAGCAGTCTGAGCAAAGATGCCCATACTTCCCTTTCCCTGGCCACTGCCTCCACTTCTTCCAACGCGTTCCCTGGCCAGCCAAGAGACATATGCCCAGTACAAATTCTTCCCTTCACCCTACCCCTTCTCCCTACCACTCCATTTGTAGGGGCATTTGTAGTGTAAGTCGTGTCTTAAAATAGTTTTTTAAGGGCTACCCTCCAAGCAGAGTGAGGCAAAGCCCTTTGTAGCAAGAGGATTCTGCGTTGCGCTTTCCCGCAGAGGAGAAGCACTTTTCCTCATATGGATTTGCTCTAAAGTACAGAAGTTTACATTTAAATGTGAGTAATGACATTTTGTTTTAGCATGGAAGTTATGTTGCTGTTGTTATGTATATTCAAGTGCTGGAAGCTCCATGCTAACGAAGCTGACCGACGACTATTGGTGATGTCATCGAGTGGTAGTGAGGTCCGAATTCGGAGGCACCATTCTTCCATAACTCTGCGGTTGGAGGGCCAAGTGTTGGGGAAGGGAGAAGTGGTAGGGCAAAAAGAAAAATTCAGATTGGGTCATGGCCTTACCAGCATGTCTCCCCCAGGCCCTCCTTCCAGTGGGACATGCCCAGAACACCTCCCCTGGGAGGAGTCCAGGAGGCATTCGGATCAGATCCCCAAGCCACCTCAACTGGCTCCTCTCGATGTGGAGGAAAAGCGGATCTACTCAGAGCTCTACTCGGGTGACCGAGCTTCTCACCCTTTTCTCTCAGGTAGCGCCCAGCCACCCTAAGGAGAAAGCTCATTTTGGCCGCTTGCATTCGAGACCTTGTTCTTTCAGACCCGGACCTTATGACCATAGGTGAGCACTGGTGAGAAGATTGACCAGTAAAATGAGAGCTTTACTTTTTGGCTCAGCTCTCTGTTCACCACAACAGACCGGTACAGCGAACGCGTAACGGTGGACGCTACACCAATTCGCCTGTCGATCTCACGCTCCGATCTTCCCTCACTCGTGAACAAGACCCCAAAATACTTAAACTCCTCAACCTCGGGAGGGCAAAATACCTTTCTCCGGTCAAGAGCCATGGCCTCCAGACCCCCTACTGACCTTGGTTGCGCTTAGAAATTCTGTCCATAAAAACTATGAACAGAACCGATGATAAAGAACAGAAAACTTTCCAAATACGTTAATTTTTTTATAAACTTTTTTTTAGCTTGGGGGCTTCATTTTAGCAGTTTCAGATTGGATAACAACACAGTGCAGCCGCTTTGAGAAAGAAGCAAATGGATTTTTAACACATGACAGAGACGACTTAACGTGCATCAAGGATGAGTTGGATGTGGTGTGGAGAATCCAGAATTCTTTGAAAATAAAACTTCCTTCTGAATCAAATTGTAAATAAAACAGAAAAACTGTAGCTAATGGTTTATTTTCCTCTGAAGCCTGGTACCAACTTTTCCAAGGTCCATGGTCCAGGGATTGGGGACCACTGCTGTAAAAGATTGTCATTGTTAACACTGAAATCAATAGATAGAATGAATTATTAAGAAGTGCTGAAAAATGTTTGACCTGACTAAAATCAGTTATTTTATGGTGAAATGTTTGTTTCAAATTGTTTTGTTTTCCCAATGTTTTAAAACTAAAAAGTTTAATTTGTCTGAAGATAAACTGCACAACTGGATGAAAATTTCATGACCAGAATGTCCATAAACAGAAACATTTTATTGATTACTCAACAGGCTTGGAAATATTGTGAAATAACCCTAGGTTAGGCAACTGATGCCCCAAAACAAATTCACAAGGGGGTAAAAGTCAGAAGGAAAAGGGGAGCCAGAGTGGAGGGCTGTGGATGCAGGGTGGTAGTGGGGGGGTGGTTTATATCCATGTGAAACCAGCCCAAACAAAGACTGCCTGTTTCTTGGGCCAGACTTCCCCCACTTCTTCAAGCAAGATAAATAAATAAATACGAATGAAAAAAAGAAACCATATACGCCCACTGAAAAGCCCTGGAAGGGAGTGACTGACAGACAATTGAAAAGACAAATTGTTACATTGTCTTTGGATGGGGGTAGGCAAGAGGCTGATGGGTAATGGTAATCATGAAGAGACGTGAACTAGGGGGTCAGGGGCCACATTATATGTCTGACCCTGAGGTTTAGGCCATCCCCAGTTAATAAAGAGGCACTGAATTGGGCCAGTGTTTGTCTTGCTACTGCCTAGATTGGTCAGAGGAAGACACAACGTGTCCTGGGTCTCTTTTCTTTAAAACTTTCAAACCAATACCTACAATGAATACTCCCGCATCAGAAAAAAAACTGCTTTTCCTTGAGAAATGCTGACGGGACATTTGTTCTGCAGCTACTCACCCATGTTTAATTTAATTGCTTTTCCACCCTTCTGTGCCACAACTCTGAGAAGCCCTTCTCTGATGGACAGTGCAGGAAGCTGAGGGGAAAGTACTGTTATTCTGACAGTCAGGCGAGGAGACAAGGTTGACCTGACCCGTGCTCACTGGGCTGGCTTTCCCATGGTTTTAAAGGGGCTGGGAACTAAGCTTCTGGGAATTGCACCCTCTTTGCCTCTGTCCATCTGGCCTTTGGATGCACAGAGGCATTTTTCAGGCAAAAGTGAAGCATTAGTTTGTCACCATGGACGCAGTCCTGAGAAATATCTCCTGGATCTACTGCAGTTAAGACACATTAAGCCAAGTACAAATATTTACATTTATGAAAATAAAAGCTGCAAAATATTAAATTACTTTTTTAATTTGGGTCAAAGTTGAGACCTAAATATGCATTCATTATTTAAAGACTGACTGTGTTTTTTGGTGTGTTTAACATGTTCTTGTAGCATTTTTCTTATGATGGAGGACAAATGTGAAGAAAATTAGGGTTAATATTGTGTTTTAAAGTATTTCTTTATCCAAACCACTGTGAATCAAGAGCAGAGGGAAGAAAGGCCATTAAAACGCTTGTAATTGTTTGGTCAAATCTACAGTCAGCAAAAAACTAGATTTTGTTGTAGAATTAGGAAGTTCAGGAGTGCGTTGAGTGGAAAAAATTGGCAAAAAACACTGAAAATATAAAAAAAACAGCAAACAGAAGCACAGGGAGATGGAGCATAAGGTGAATGTTGCCTTGGCCAAGCAAATGTTGCATAAGGACATGTATGATAAGTTGGACTTTAAGGAGGGAAAGGTACATCTGTACAGGTGAGACATACAGACATGGAAGGATGTGCAGAACGTTAACCAGACCAAGCACTCTGTGTAAGATGTAGAGCCTATCTACTGTTCCAAAAAACACCCCCAAAAACTGCAAAGTTCTTCCTGAATCCAACATTCAACTCTGGACTGGTGGAACAAGACTGGTGTCCCACTTTTCAAGTAAAGCGATCGGATGGTGTTGTCCAAATACAGAGTGAGCACCCTATCCAACGTCCCTGAGCAAGTAAACAAGAGAGGAGAATTCCATCTTAATGAGATTGTATTTAAAAGTATAAAAGTATTTAAAATTCAATACTTTGATGCTGTAATCTAATGGAATACATTAAATAATTTGTTTTGGTGCATTAATTCCCTAAGTTGTAAACTAAATATTGTTTAAAGGTATCCTACCTAGCACAGTGGTGTGTCACCAGCATTGGAATCAAACTCCTTTTTAGCATGAAATGTTGCTTGTTTTAATTTCTGTTTAAAAAGTCATTCTTAATAGTAATGTTTTCAATGCTTTGTAGTTTGTAGGTGGAAATTAGAATAACAGAAAGCCACAGTTCAGCTTCTTCTAGAGCAGAGCGCTGGAAGTAGAGTACTGTGTGCGATAGCAAGACAAGTGCAGCTGCACTTGTATTATGTAGCCTGGTGCTTTTACAACCTTCCTCTCATTGCGAAGGAGGGGAAATGATCGATGCAGTGACAAATGACTCCAAATATGTTATTGGGAGGTCATGGCAGGGGAACATTAAGCTTGTGCTGTCACATGGAGTCATTAATTGTAATGTTTATGTATGTTAATGTTCACCAGAACACCATGTGAGTCCTGCTTTCTGTCAGACAAACTGCGCAGTTCGTGGTTGAGCTTCCATAGCTGCTGGTGTGAGTGTATATGTGTGTGAAAAACCAGTGCTACATCTCTGTCCCCACAAATATACAGTCCATTTGACAAGTTGACTGCTTTTGCTCAAATGTTTGCCTACCTTAGGGAAAGCTGGAAAAAGATGAATAGCTGCAGAAAAAGCTGTGCCAAACAGACGCCTAATCGCTGCTCATTAGGTCTGTATTCTTTAGTTACAATGTTTATGTGTGAAGACAAGGCCAGCAGTGGCAGGATGAGACAGAAAATGAAGCTGGAGTGCAAAGATAGGCAACTCCAGGCGATCGGGGGCCGCATTCCTGCTTATTTTGTAAAATATCATGCTCAGGCATGTTCTAATTGGCTGGACACACCTGAACCAGGTAATCAGTCATGAGTTGGGCTTGAATATCTGGAAATCATGCAGAAACTGCGGCCCTCGAGGCCTGGAGTTGCATATCCCTGGTCTAGTGCTTTATCAGACTCAAAAGGGGACATATTTTGCCTGATAGAAACACACTATATAGGCTAACGATAATGTGGTTTCTTGGATCAATTATCTCCTTTTCTGCACTTTGGGCCACTCCAGATTATAAGGTGCACCGTCAATGACTGTTCTATTTTTGAACATATGTCATATATAAGGCAACCATATGAAAAGGCGCATTAAGTGAGACCTTAAAAAAGTCAGATAAGTCCATCAGTCAGTCTGACTTTATTATCTGTGATCACATTAAATCTAGAACTTGTTTATGAAATACTACATCAGGGCTGGCAAACCCTTGTCCTCAAGTGCCACAATCTATTGGTTGGTTTCCAGCTCTCCTTTAGTATCTTTCTGCTGATTGGCTGACTCACGTAATTCCACATCCTGATTGAATGAACACACCTGGTTTAGATAGTCAAAATCAAGCAGTCCATGTCAGAAGTGTTAGCAGTGTTAGTATCTTCACGATACCTATTCTCCCAACGTTGTTGCAAAAAAAAGAAAAAAAAAGATTGATACCACTAAAACAAATGTTGCTGTGACTATGCTAACTCCCAACCTTGTCAGTAACATGTAATAAAAAACACAGTTTGGCACTGCTACACACGAGCTGCATTTGTGTATTCACAATAAACTCCGGCCAAACAGTTTGACAGATCACTATGTATCCCTCAAAATCACTTCAACATCAGTAAGCACAACCAGGACTGATCCACACCCGAATAACGGTGTACTGTTGTTTTTTGAAAAATATGAATGATTTTAAGTATGCCTTACAGTTCGGAAAATACGGTGGTGAAAAGCAGAACGTGTGTTGTAATGATGAAGATTTATGGATGTCCAGAGGTGTTGACTTGAGTCACATGACTTGGACTCGAGTCAGACTCGAGTCATGAATTTGATGACTTTAGACTTGACTTGGACTCTCAAAGCCCTGACTCGTGGCTTGATTCAGACTCTGACCTTACTAACTCATGACTTGATTCAGATTTTGACCTCACTAACTCGTGACTTGATTCAGACTTTGACCTCACTAACACGTGACTTGATTCAGACTTTGTCCCTCTGACTCGGAAAGACTTGCCATTTTCCAATCCAAAGATTATAATATGTACAAAGCCTGCACCGCGGTCTCTCTGTTTGTTTACTTCCGTGTGGGATGTCGGCACAACATCCAATCAAATCTGGGCCACATTGGTTTGATCCGACAATCCAACCAATCAAATTGGAGAAAAACATTGCTTACTTGAAAGCGCGAGTTCCTGTTTGCCGTTTTTTTAATGTTCTGGTAGAAAGTTATGAGGTTGTCAGCAAAAAACAGCTTACAGTTTTCACAACATGTGGATAAAAGGATTAACAGAAACTCAACAACGACCAACTTCACCTGACTCTTCAAGTTAGGTAAAAAAGAGATTGAATAATTTTTTTTTTAGAAAACTGAATTGCATCAAAGTAATTCATAAATGGTATCAACACATTTTTGGGGTAATCTAAGTGTAAACTCAAAAAAAGACACAAACAAAACTATTGTAAATAAAGTTTCGTTTAAATTACAAAAGGGGTTTATCTGAATATACACCTTGTGTGTCCAATGATTCATAACCCCCGATTGTAACAGTAAAATCTGTCTAATACAAGAGGCTCTCAGCTCAAATCTGTTTGCTCGGCTGTTGGACAGGACAAGTTAAAATAAATAAATAACTGTAATCTCAAAATCAAATATTCAGAGAAAAAGACAGATTTTCTAAAGAGGAGCAGACTGACACAAAGTTGACTTTTTTCCATAATCCTGCTTCCAGGTGATTCATTTTGACATGAAGTCATACCAACAACATCCTAAAATATTATAATTCGTCTTGTCAGGATGCAGCGGTGGTTAGTGAGGGTGGGGGGCTTTTTCAGCTCAAGGCCGGCTCTGTAATGTTACAGATTACAAATAAAGTTCCATACAAAGTGGATTTGTGCATCTTACTATATTTCTAAAAAACAGTTTTTATGAATTTTATTTATTTATTTATTCTATGAATTTATTTTCTTGCATCTATCCGCCACGTCTTAAATCCTGACTTTAAATCGGTCCGTGATTACACATAGGAGACACACGTAACAGTGCATTAAGCAGATCATCATAGCATGATGGCATGAGTGTGTAGCAACAGTCCTTAGAGTAAGCATGTCCTCAGTCCAATATGTATCTGCTATGTTCTATCTCTGGGTACCATCATTACAAACATGTTAAAGTGGGTTTTTGTTATAGAGAAATCATTTTGGATTTTTGAAGTGGGGATTCAGAAGACATTTGCCCAATGTGCTTGTAAAATGTTAAATACTTGATAAATAAGTACAGTTCCTAATATCACACATGGTCTGTGAATATTACTCTGTCTTTGAAATGACTTGAACATTCAATGGTAGGACTTGGGACTTGACTCTGGCTTGAGGACAAAGACTTGAGACTTTCTGTTGACTTGTAAAACAATGACTTGGTCCCACCTCTGTGGGTGTGACAGTAAGATTACTGCAATGACATTCAAAATAACAGCATTGGACTGCTCCCTCTCGCAGGAAGCTTTATCCTAGACTTAAGAAACTCCATAGTTTTTGTTGTAAATCTCAAGGACTTTAAAGACAAGTATTAATATTCCCCTCTGTTCATCCACACCAAAATGCAAATTTATCTTAATGCAACTATAAATTTTGGACACATTTGCTGATTAAGTCTTTTGCTGAGTGAGTATTGAGATAAATGATGCATTGCAGAGGCTGAAATCATGTTCGTGTAATTATACACAGATGGATGGTGTTTAGTTGAAGTCCCTCTTTTCTAACCACATGCCCGCAGCAGCACACCATCTCTTAAATTCTGGTTTTAGCATTCAGCAACTTTCTAAATGGTTATTTATCTTAAGTTTCTCATGGACTCGTGGTAAGCAGGTTGAAAATAATAATTAATTATGATGTAAAGACTAATTAAATGCAGCGATAGAACAGCTGTTGACATCGTCAGAAAAACTGTTCATCTTTCTCTCTAGACATTTTTCCAGTAAAAATATTAAAGATAGTAAAATTCTAAAGTGATTTTTGTTTTCTTTTTGTAAACAGTTAATGTATAATCTCTAACTTATTCTTAGAAAACGGGTGCCTCAAAATGTCCAGTATACTTTAAAAAAGCAGTTTATTACACTGTGTATGCATGTGTGTTCTAAAGTGTGTTGTAAAGTTTTACATGAACATGTCAATCAAAGCGTAGCGTCATTGATCGTAAATAAGAAAGCATTAACATTAACATTGAACAGTCTTTTTACTGGCAAACTGAGCGATAAAGTGCACTCCAAATAATTGAGGAAGAATTTTGATGGGAACTTGCAGAAGATGATTTATCTGTATGGCACAATACTTCATGGCCTTCAATAAAAGGCTTCAGTATGAGACTGTGGATCAGGTGAGCAACAGCTTTCCCTCCTGCAGAGAAGTACTGCTGCATTACCGGCAACAGGCCTTTTGGCCCGAGTCTTCAGGCACACAGAAGCCCTGTTAAGCTCAAGTAACAGCCTCTCTTCTTTCCTTACTTTCAGTCTCCTAATCTGCGCTCAGAAGTGACGGCCATCATAAGTGATAGTGGCAGTTCATTTCGGAATGTTGCATCTGATGCTAACGCGTTCATGAACAGGCGTTTAGCCATAGTGTTCACACCAGACAAGCAGCGAGTGGATTCTTTCTTGTTTTCTTTTGCTACCGTTTACCAGCGCATGTCAACCACCTATAGTAGGAAGAGGCTTGGTCCAAAATAGCACAGTGGTGCAAACTCTTGCGTCAGGCCTTGTCTTTCACAGCTCTGTTCTAATATTTGAAAGACATGGTGTCATACGATTCCAGCCGGGCACAAACCACAATTATTAATTTCTCCTCCATGATCCATTTTCTAACATTTGACACTTCTGTGAATTAAAATGGATGCCATCCTTAAGCCACTACCAAATCAGAGTCCCTCATTGGTCAAAGTTCAACCTGGTTTAATTTTCAATGTGTGTTCAGTGGATGCACGTTTTGTACATAGAGCCCAGAAAGACGTGTATAGCAATGTGTGAATGCAAAAGTCTTGACCGTGGATGAACTCACATTAACATAGACTTTTTTATTGAAAGGGACTGCTTGAATGAACATTGCTGAGGTCGGTGAGAATGTAGCTTGAGAGGTACACTTCAGACTTTTGAAATACAACTCTTGTTTGATTCAACATTTTGGACCAGGAGGTATTAAAAAGACTGCAGTTTGTGACCCATCTGAGATGCCAGTTATTCAGAAAGTAATTTTCTCCAAGTGCGTGTTTACTTTCTTCACAGTTTCACTTCTTTAGAAAAAACAGATCCTGTGTACAGAGTACTAATGAATGAGCTCTTTGTGGTTATGTTTTTTTTAACAGTTCCACTTAGCAGAGCAGCTGTGGTTCAGAGGTAGTGAAGTCGTCTCCCAGCTGGCTACTCCAGTCACATGTTAAAGTGTCCTTGCAGGACACTGCACTTTTATTTACCTCTGTTTGCTTAGGTGAAGAAGCTAGATGCCTAGATGTGCAACAATGTTAAAGCATTTGGCCAGCACTCAGCCAATAAGAAGTGTACAGAAACAAACCATTTGTAGATCTTTTACACTCCATTGTGTTGTATGGTAAACTGAATGCTGCATTTATGGTGAAAGAAGCAGAGAAATGAAAGCTCAGTGGCTCCGGAGCACCTGCAGGTCTTTTAATAATGACAGTGAGTAAACAAAGTTGTGAAAACCGACACCATTTAGACTGTGTTAAAACAGCAGGCCTAATTTAAACTTGAAAAAGCAGAGCTTATAAAAAGTAAATTAAAATTGAAAGTGTTGTTTTTTTTCTTGAAACTTCCACCTGTTGAAAGGATAGGTTGATATGGATGCTTATGCAACGTTTACATGGATAGAATATAATACTTATTGTCAAAACTGGAAGAACACACAAATAAAATACAGTTTTGTAGCTCAATTTTGGATCAGAAATCAACATAAAATTGAAGTGAAAAAAAAAAAAATAATAATAAATAATAAAAATAAAGAAACAAATTATACAGAATATAAACTATAAAAGAAACTTAAAGGATTAAAGCAGGAGTTCATTAGAAATTTGACTTTGATGCGGCACCGTAGGCACGGTGTAAGCCCTACTTCCCATCATCAATTTGTTTATTCTCCTGCTAGCTGACACAACCCCAAGCTAACATTAACAATGCAACAAAAATGGTGAGCAATAAAGCAGCAATCCAACTGGACGGTTTTGAGCCAGATGTCAGCTCTGACGAGGAGAACAAAGACATACATGGATCCAGTCGACTTTAACTGGGTGCTTTAAAATGGAGCGGAGAAGGGAACTACAAGCTTTTTCTAATGGCATTTGAAGTCTGCTCCTGATTCACATCAATTTGAATAAAGATAAGAAAGATCAGAAACGCACTTTTACGATTATTATTTTTTATATATGTCCTCCATCATGAGAGAAATGCCACAAGAATGTGTTAAAAACACCAATAACATAATTTTCATTGGTGTTTTTTTAAAGTCTTGGTCAAATGCATCCGTGTGCGTCAACACCCCACACGGATGCTGTCCGCAGAAAAAATGTGCTAAACACTTTCCCTCTACAAGCTCTATGACTTTGATATTTTGTGTGGGCCCTCTGCACTCCACACAGCTTTGCCCCTTTTTTGCCCGCAGACACCCCATATCTTCCTGTAAGAGCAGCTGGAACTAAGACATTATGTTTATTGAATCCTTTTGTCTGCATCCTTGTCACAGGCTCCCATTCTCTTGTCCTCGTTGCACGTCCATTTTCTTGACCCGCTTTATCCCTTTCAGGGTCACAGGGCTGCCAGAGGCCAACCTGGCTACTACTAGGCAAAGACGGAGTGCACCCTGGGCAGGCCGCCAACTTGTTGCAGGGCCATGCATGCACACACTCATGCACACTCATGGTCACACCTAAGGACAACTTAGAGAAAGCATGTCTTTGCACTGTGGGAGGAAGACATCCACATCCACAAACCTATTTGGTTTACCACTAGGTCCCTTTCCTGGTAGCTCCAACCTCAACATTATTTTACCAACACATCTACTGTACCTTCATCTTATCCAAACCTTTTTAGTCTGGTTTCCCAGCTTTGAGCAGTCCCATGTCCACTTTGAACTCTTCTGTCACAGCTAAAGCAAACGTCATCACTGTCTTACAGCTCCCTTAAATTTTGTGCACAACTCCAACATAATTTCTCTATCACTCCAGGCTTCCTCACACAAACCACAGCTCCTTTCTCGGTAAAAGTGTCTTTCTTCAGATCTACAAAGACACAATTTGGCTCCTTCTGATCTTCTCTGTACTTTTCCATAAGCACCCTCAAATCAAATGTTGCATCTCTTGGATATTTTCTTCTCTGCATAAAAGCAGAGGTGTTGCTGCTGCTCACCTCCAACACACACCTAGCTTGCACTGGCCTTTCCCATAACTTTTTGTGTGACTCATTAGTTTTATTCCTTCTGTGGTTTCCACAACACAGACATCCATCAAGGACAACTCAGTCCTCCCTTCTTCTTTGAAATGGACAGCAGTAAACCTCCTTTCCTCAAACATTATTTTACTGGTTCTCTCCATGATCTTATTAAACTGTTAAGTCAGAAACTCTACTGTCACCTCTCCTAAACACTTCCATACATCCAGAGGTATGTTGTCAGGATGAACTGCCTTTCCATCCTTCATCCTCTTCTTTACTTCATCCTTGCTGATCTTTGTTACTTCCTGCTCCACAACAGCCACCTCTTCTGATCTGTGCTCTCTGACATTTTCTCATTCATCAGTTCTTTGAAGTTCTTCTTCCATCTTTCTATCACACCAATGAAACCTGTCAACACATTTCCATCCCTGTCCTTGATTCCTCTAAACTGCTGCACATCCTTCCTTTCATTTCTCTGATTGGCCAACTTTTACAGATATTTTGCCACTATTGAATCAAACCAGTTACACAAGTGCTCTCATGTCCTTTGTTTGGCTTTTGTCACCTTCACTTCATATTCAAGAAATAATGGTCCAGACAACTTGACAAGTTGGAAGATACGATATATTGTCTTGTTCCACAACTTGTTTTGTTTCCCTTGCCCACATGTGGGTTAAAGTCTGCCCCACTCCCACTTCGATATCCAGGATTCTGTCATCCATTTCCATCCATTATTTTTCCTTCTCTGACTCCCATCATACCCAGCAGGCAACACCATCTATCTGAAACCCACTACTCTGACACTCTCTTCATGTCCAGGACATTCTTACACAGGGTATTCACCTTTACTTTTCCATCATGCTGGCCCTAATGTCTAGTTTGAGGTTATCTCAGAGGTGAATTAGAAACATAGTACGACACTTTAGTACGATGTTAAGAGCGTGAGACGGAATGCTAAACATTAGGATGATGCTGCTCATAGAGGTCATGCTGTGGGATGTTTTTTATTGTGCTTTGTTTAATCTTAGTTATAGTTTCTTCGTTCTTGTCATTTTTTGTGGTTAGGTCATCTGTGATTGTAACCCTTTTGTGTCATGGTTTTGTCCAGCTTTGAGTTTATTTGGGGCTTTTAAAAAAGAACAACATGACTCTAAAAGTCATAACAAGACAGTTGTTCATCAGAGTTAAACCCTGTAAGAGGCCATACAATATTATATGACCATATTATTTAAGATATGAATCACCATAAATTTTGTTTAAAACATTTTTCTTTAAACAGTGAAACAAAAAATAGTGTCTCTGTCTGTAAATAAAAAATATAAAATACAATTTCCCATGGTGCACCATGCAGGCACAAAGTCAGCCTAATGTGGTTTTAGAGTTTTGGACAGAAAAATAAATAAATCAAAAACTTAATGCGTTCACACTCAGGTCTGTTCACCGCTGATTGTGAGAATGCAACGTTGTCATTCATCCCTGAGCCAGCAGCGTAACAACTGTGGGTCTGTATTTTTTTCTTTGTAGAAATTCAGTAATGAGCACAGTCACTGCCTTGTTGTCTGTTATTAGACTCCTGTGTTTTGTTTTCTATCATGAGGGGAACGCCCCGTTCCATGCCAGCTAGCACACCGGGGACACAATGGAAGGATGTTTACACGTTGAACCGGCAGAGAAGGAATAAAGACAGATTTTAGTAGCAACGTTTGTTTTTCACTACAGAACTTTGACAGACTAGTTACTTACTGAGTTTAGATAATACTTTTAATTGTAACCATTATTTAAAAACACACACACAAAAATAAAAATTCAATGTAGGGTTGAATCCTGTTGTACTATGGTGATACCTCATATATATTTTTTTTTTTAATTAAATGGATTATAATGAAAGGTGATAGTTTCCTCCAATGAGTTCTATAGGGTAGAGCTGCTACACCAGACTGTTGCTATTGTCTGATGTATGTCAAGATTGACAAGCAGGCAGTAAAGTTTATCAAATTACTTAGCAGATACAGTAAAATGACTATGGACTGCTTCATTTTGGTCTGATTTGAAAAAGAAATACATTTTTGATCTTCACAAAAATAAGACGCAGGCCGTGGTATTAATGTTATGGTACAAGGTGGATCAGATGAACGACAGTATCAAGCTTTTCTATAATACATATGTTACTGTATAGGAAACACAATGCATACCTGATGGTGATTATATTCAAATCTACACACACACTAACATTTACACATAATGTTTGACTCCTTAGTCCATGCTGGGTGGCCGACATCGCCGCAGCCTGTGGTGGGAGCACACTGGGAACAGTACTTTAAAGTTCAATCATTTAGCTTCTGCATTTGTCACTCATGAAACAAAGCTGGATGGAAACATCCACATCCATCTGTTTGGAAAAGGTCATGTTTTTCTTTATGTCTCTACAGCAGGTTTTCCTCTTTTGTTTTTCTGTCTCACTGGAGCTTTTGGCTCGCTGTTGACCCGCCAATGATTTAAAGAGTCCATGACTCCAAATGAGAGACTTTTTCTTTGCAGCTGAGCAAAACCAGGCCTTTACAAAGAGAATAAAGTATTGACATTTTCAAAATGTTGAGTTTTCTCCAATAACTTGACACTAAAATTGCTTTTGGACACTGTGAACCCATAAATGAGTGTGTGAAGAGGATGTAAGCTCTCATTAAACTATCCCCATTCATTTCAAATTCAAACGGCTGTTGTCTTTAAAACATCTTAGATAGTGAGTTGGCTTTTGTTTTGACACACATCACCACCTTGGTATGTCGATGTGGCGCAGAAGCGTCAGTTATTGTTTCATTTAACTCATAAACAATGTGATGCAACACTTCCAGTCTTAATTCAATAAATAATTTAAAATCTGCAGTTAAGAAGTTTCTTTACTTTTTTTCTTTTTTTTTGCAGTGGATTACTGAGGCATGCATATGACATGATACAATAGTCTGCTTGTTGCTGAGGGAAGAAAACAGAGAGAGGCTGTAACAGACAGCTGCAAAAGACATTTATTTGACCCCTGTCTTTGCTCTATCCAGACTTAAAATCAAATTAGGAGCTTTATCTTTTTGTCTTACGCTACAAAGACCATTACTGTTGACAGAATGCAAACAATCATCTGAGTAAATTAAAGGAAGTTTCACACTCCAAGTCTTTTGGACCAGGTTGCATTTGGAAAAAGATGGACATCTGTGGTTTGGTAAATGGGCTTTATCCTGTGGTACTTCAGTTGGATAAAGATCTTCCCCAACAACAGCATGTGCAAACACAACAAGAGCAAATATTGGACAAAGCAGCTACTTTTTGATGAGATAATGGACCACAGAAATGCTTTAGTCAGAATGGGTGAACCACAGGGGCAGCCCTCTCATCTTGGTTGTTCTATTTGCTGTGTAAAATGTCTGCAGCCATCCCAGATATATCGATACATGAAGTCAGACGAAAAAAAAAGTTTCAGATATGCTCCCTTTACAATCCTCATCACCTTAGTAGATACACTTCAGGGTATGTTTTTTTTTTTAAAATCTTTTTCTTTCCTTGTTAAACTTTCCACAGTATTTGTGAAATGTATACTTTTAAAAGATTAATTGCAAATCATGAAATGGAATCTCTCTTGTTTGCATTTGTTTGCAATCAAGCAGCAACTAACCTCTTTAACTACCCAGCCAAGACAAAATCATTTCAAAACATTTCTTATGCTGATTATTGTGGGAATAATACACACACTCAAAGCTTAACAAAAGTTTTCTAAATATAACGTGTGGTTGAGCAGGCTGTTAAAGAGTTAAAAACAGGTATAAAATGATTTAAAATATTGACACTTTAGTTTATGACTTATGTCACAGGTAATCCATAACACATCAACGGAATCCCTAATATTCCTGAATATTGTTCAGCACTTTTATCATCTTCCCTCTGAAAAGTGTATCATTCTTTGATTTTAAAAAAATGGCTAAAATCTGTGGGTATCACAGTAGGGACATGGTTGCACAGAAATCCTTCACAGTGGTTTAAATGTCCTTTGTTTGAGAAATTGAGATTTCTTTCAGTGAAAAATGCTAACAAATTAAAGTTAAATTATTTTAATGAAAAATATTAAATGCAGAGCAGGATCCATATTTCAGTGTGCCTTAAGTATGAATTCTGATTGTGTTTACTAACCACCATTTGTATTTCTGTGTTACGTGGTGCTCAAAAATCTGCAAGTATTTCAGTACTTTCAGTAAAATTTGAGTCAGTGTGCTTCATCTTTTTGTTTACTAAAAACTTGTTACTTTACATCTATTGTTTAAAATAAAAAACGTGTTTTTTTTTATTTAACCAGAGAGCCACAATAGAGGGCTTAAAGAGTCACATGTGGCTCCAGAGCCTCAGGTTGCAGAGTGTAATGCGAGAAAAGATCTGAATAAAGATCCGTTTTTCTGATAGTAAACAGTTCATTTTGGATTTGTTTACATTTTCTTGGGACACAACCTACACACTTAACAGAATAAATGAAAGTTACGCACTATTTGAACACAAGAATGTTCTCTACAATCATAGGTAAACTATTTACTATCCAGCCTCACAGACTTCAATTCAGTTTAGTTTTATGTCATACTCCGTTGACATTAAACTGCTGACACAATACTAGCATCTGAGCGTGACTTCAAAAAACAGACTCATTAAAAAATGTTGCCTTTTTTATCTTTCTTCGAAGAAAATTAATTCAAGCAAAACATTGACATTTCAGATGAATAGATACACCTTCTCTAACATTTCTCATTTATAATCTGACATCGATGATCTTGTTCCAGATTACAATAAAGAGATTTGAAGTTATTTGATTTTATGAATTGTTCTATGCACAAATTCTCCAAAGTTTCACAAAGCATCTTCTATGTTTGTGAGTATTTTCACCCATCCAGGTGATCTGTGGACTTAAAAAGGTTATTCTAGAAACTGGGTCTGCAATTTCCAATGTGGAAAAAGACATTTGCGGCCTGTTTGTTACTGAGAAAAACTTTGTAAGGACCGTAAAGTCCTTTTAATCCTTTCAAAAATGCTCTGCATTTGTATCGTTGCTACTTTTAAAATATATACAAATTCTATTTCTTTTTCTTTGCCATGAGAAATATACAGAGAAAAGGCGTTTTCTCCAAATGTGAAATTGTTTTTTTTTTTTACTTTCAGACTGACTTGCATGAATTCTTTTCAAAATAAAAGACATCATGTGCAACAAGGGATCACCCCACTGAAGCTAATGTATTCCTACAAAAGGTTTTAAACAACGCAAGTCAAAAATGGCCTTTCCTCTTGTTATTTCTATGGTCTGCTGTTATCCTTTTTTTCCATTACTACAGTTTTAAACATGACTTCCTTGGTTTATAATGCAGCAACAAAGAAAATACACCAAATACAATTTTATTTTCTTGGCAATTCCGTTCTGTACAACTTATAAACATTGTTGCACAGCATAAAATAAGATGTACTTTATACTCCTTACATAAAAAGTGCTAGAGAAAAGATCAAACTTTTTGGTGAAGTTTATTTGAAATGTGAAATGGTGATGTGTTGCATGGTAGAGCACACAAGACCTCATGATTTAATGTAATATCAGCAGGGGTGTAATAAACTTTATTGTTTTTCTTAGTGTACTTGGAGCACCTCAGCCATAAATATAAACTTAACTAATATAGCCTGAATAAAATCAATACTAAGTAATTTTTTTAAGTTAGGGCTACTCATATGTCTTGTTCTTAAGCCAGAGAGCCATTATGGAAAGGTTAAAGAGCCACATGTGGCTCCAGAGCCTCAGGTTGGAGACCCTTAATCTAGAAGAGGTCCGCAGAAAAGTGACTAGAATTTCCCATCAGCAAAGAAGCTATTATAAGCAGCGAAATGTCTTCCACCTCAAAAGCCCAGAGGAACAGAATCCAGTGAAAAGCTAAAGTCTATTATAGTTTACGATCTTTTTGATCTTTTAAGGATATGTAAATCAGGGGGGAGAAGGCAGGCGTGGGGAGCCTCCTGGAGCGTTTTTACGCACCGGGTAATTAAAGCGCACGGAGTGCCAAAAGGCGCAGACGCCCTGTGATTGGCCGCAGCGGGTACCTCGGTGTGCTGTTGTCTCAGAGTTGAGCGCATGCAGAGTGCTTCACCTCCACAGACCCACTGAGCAGTGGAGGAGCTCAGCAGGAAAGCGTCCTGAACGGCAGCCCCCCTCCCTTTTTCCCCTCTCTGCAAACTTGAATTCCTTCATTAAGTGCGGGTTCGAGCGCACTGCAGTTTCCATCCGTGGCTCCTTCACACAAAGAGGACATGGGGTCTGCTTCGGTGCTGCTTCTCCTTTTTGCTGTCACATGTGGAGCATCAGAGTATGAGTACAGCTGGCCCGAGGGCTCCTACAACAGCGGGCGTAGCTACGGCAAAGCTCCTCAGTGCGTCGACATCCCGGACGACCTGCGGCTCTGTCACACCGTGGGCTACAGCCAAATGCTGCTGCCCAACCTGCTGGAGCACGAGACCATGGCCGAGGTGAAGCAGCAGGCCAGCAGCTGGGTTCCGCTGGTGCACAAGAACTGTCACAAGGACACGCAGATTTTCCTCTGCGCGCTCTTTGCGCCAGTGTGCATGGACCGACCGATCTACCCGTGCCGCTGGATGTGCGAGACTGTGCGCGACAGCTGCAGCCCCATCATGGAGGCGTTCGGCTTCCCGTGGCCTGAGATGCTCACCTGTGACAAGTTTCCCGAAGAGGGGGTTTGCATTGCCGTTACCCAGCCGAACGCCACAGAGGCCACCAGTCTCTCAGGTAACTTACCTTTTAATTACCTCTGTCATTTTATTTTGAAAGTAGCTCTTTATTTAATTATAATAAATATTTTAATGGCATGATACTCAAACATATTTTGATTATAGTTTATATATATAATTATATATTCCAACAACATTACTTTCATATTCAACCAAACTATGTTGGATAGTAAAATAGATCACATTAATTTTAGATTTGAAATGGAATTTAAACTCTATTTCCAAAGTTTCAGCAAACCAAGCTTTAATTACTAACAGGATGGTTAAATGCCAGGCTAGTAAGAATGTCTCCACAAATACCAACTAGAGGCACTTTGGGGTGATTTTTTTTAAAACCTCCTGCTTTTATTTTTTAACTTTAATGTCAGAAAATGAACAGCACATTTTTTTAATTTGAGAAAATATCCCCAATTATCCAACACTCAAGATTATTTTTTTCTGCATCATTTACAGGATTTTCTTTCCTGTATTCAAAAAATAATCCATTTAAATAAATCAAATGTTTAAGGGTCTTGTTGAGAAAACAAACACAAATAACTTTTGCTGCTGTGCAAACATCGACACCCTTATGGGTCTGAGACTGTTGTTTCAGGGGTAAAAGAGTGTTTGCAGATACAAATCCCAGGACAGGCAAAGTAAATATAACCTTTTGGGGGGATAAGTTTCAGCCATGAAGCAAGTCCCATTCAACCCCGTCCCCCAACCTCCCAGATCCACTCATACATAAACTTTGCCTTTAGTATGAATAAACAGATGCTTGCTTTTGACTTGGAGCGATGCTGTTTCTTTTAAATGAACGGATGTTATCATTTATTTCAAGGAGTTTACTGAGATTGTGGACAAAGAGAAGAAGTCTGACTAGAAGGAAAAAAAAACCCCAAATACCTGCATTTATTGCATCTCATTCTCAAATTGATACAATCAGATGAAAAAGAAACATCTGAAACATCTGATACCCAAGACACAGTAGACACCTCGTGAGGCATCACTAAGGAACTCGATCTAGAAAAAAAAGGCTGTTACTTCTTCAATCCTACTTGGACTGAAACAAAAAAGAAAAAAATACCAGAGACTTTGGGAAAAGCAGAAAAACAACAACCCCTTTGCAGTATAAAACTTGGGAGGATTCCAAATACCTTTGGTTTAAGAGTTTGACTGATTTGGCCGCGTTGACGAGCCTTTTTAAGGTGCACAGCATGGCATGGGGAAAGTACAACCACCTCATTCACCTTTAACCATAAATCTGAGGGGAATTTCTATCATCACGTCATCAACTTACATGTCTGTCAATCCAAGGCCATTAATTCACCTCTTAAAGGCCGTTTTCGTTGAACACGTAAATGGAGGGTCTGAGGAAATTTAAGCGTTTATAGAGAGGTGACTGTAGTTGTTGTTGGGGCGTGTGTGTGTGTGTGTGTGTGCGTGTGTGTGTGTGTGTGCATATAGGATGTAGGTGGATGCTTTTGGAACTAAAGGCTCTAAGCTTTTCTCCCTGGTGAATGGAGGAGACCACACAGAGCTCTGCACTTTCCAGATGTCACCTGCTGTTATTTGTCAATGCCTGTACTAAATCCAGTCAATGCTTTCCCATTGACTTGTAGAGGGTTATTTGGTTGACGGCAAGGTTGGTTTTCTATATCTGTTTGCCAGAATAGTTGACATAAGTTGACATTGATGAAGGCAAACAAAAGCAAACATGTCTCCTCAGTCATAAGTGACTGTTGTTCAGTGTTCATTCACACCGCTGCAGAAGTTGTGCTGGAAATGATAGAAAGAAAGCAGACTCATAACTCTAGAATCTGTCTGTTTTCAAATGTTCCTGAGTATAAAACTCCGTTCACACTGACCTCAGAAATGTGCATTTAAGCGACCACTTCCAATGAAAAGTCCATGTAAATCTATGTATAAGCACGTTTTGAGCTTCCAAAAGTCTTACATAAACGCATCGCTATGCAAGTTTTGAAGTTCATTTTCAGAATCTTTGTACAAAACGCATGGCCATTGATCTTGAAAGTTAAACCATTTGAACTTTGACCAATAAGGAACTTGGATTTGGTAGTTACACTTTGGGTGGCGTCCTTTTCAATACACAGAAGTGCCAATTGTTTGAAAATGGATCATGAAGGAGAAATTAATAATTGAAATTTGTGCCCAGACTGAATTATATGAAACCAAGTTTTCTTTTATCAAAATAGTACTGTCAAAGAGAGAACAAACCTGGAGCAAGACTTGCACCACTTCGACATTTCACACCAAGCTTCTTCCTGTGGGTGTGCGCTAGCATCAGGTAGCAACAGACCAGTGTGAACACCCCATGCTAAAAGCACGCTCAAGAACCAATATTCAGCGCATTCTTGAATGTGGATCAAATGCGTAGTGTGTACTTAGCATGAGTCGCTGTATTTTGTCTAGTTTTACTGGGGGTGCGACTAATTTGGGATTTTTTAAAAATAAATAGCAACAACCGCTAGAGGGCACTGTAGAGGTGTGCATCAGTATTTAATACTGACAGCAACACAGAAGAATAAGCGCTGCTCAGACTTGCGCTGCGTTCCACGTGCAGCACATTTATTTATTCAGACAGCAGCAAAGCTCAGCTAAAAGTCCACAAAATTTAATCTGGGTCCGAGTCCAGGCAAAGGTTCAGGCAGGCGGCAAAGAGGCAGAGTCAAATATGAAGCAGGGTCAGGCGATTAGATCAGGACAAACCACTCAGTATGCAGACTGGATGGCATAAGCAGTCCTCTGCACTGAGCGTGGCTCTGAGCAGTGCTTAAGGGTCCTGTGGCAGATTAGCAGATCAGTGTCAAGTGGGAGGCATCCAGGCACTCTGTGCTGGGGTTGATGGGAGATGAAGTGTCAGTATTCAGGAGATGGCTCCTGCAACCAGAGAGAGAAACAGAGCTCAGAATCTAGACAAAAAGGATGAAGAATTCAAAAGATTTCCTGTTTGAAGTGATGTAAGGAGTTTAGCTGACTTGTTGGCATGTTCTTCATGCTATGGTAATCTGAGTAATTGTTCATATGTTGCACTAGATTCCTCCTATCAATGAAGCTAAATAATCATCAAAGTTTGACAACAGTGAAGTGTGCATATACTCAGTCAAAATATTGGTATTTCTTCCTGTATCATGATTTGCCTTTCAAAATGAAATGTTTGTTATTGTTCCTGTTTTTTGATAACTTTTTTCCCCAAAAAGTCACACTGGTGATTGTATATCATTTTTTCTTCTTTATTAGTCTTTTTTGGCTGATTCAACTTAATTTCCAGATTGATTTATAGTCTAAAAAATTACTCATTGCACCTGGGTGTTATTTTCACAAGCTTATGCTAAACATGTGAAATGGACATTTGGCAACTCAAAGCAAATTTTTTTTTACCTTGCAAGCTCACTTGATTGTGACTGACAGAACCAAACTCTTCGTTGCCCTCTTACCGGAGAATACTGAACAAATGTGTCTTGACCCTGGAGCCATTAAAAAGGCCCACGTTTGCTTAGAAAAGATCAGATTCTTGGCATGAAGTGATTGTTTGCTGTTACGGACAGCAGTCAAACATTGCTTTGCAAAACTCTGACAGATATGCCTCGGCTGAAGTACCTCTCTGCTAAAACACATTTTGGCTCATATTTTCAGTGTTAAAACAGCTTGAACTGTGAGAACATTCAAATATCAACATATTTCTTGTTTCTCTTTCCAATTTTTTTCTTTGTGGATTCATAGAGTGTTCTAAAACTGTTGTAATCCAGAGGGTTAGGAAACGTGTTTACTGCCCTTCTTAGTTACAGCTGGCTATAAAAGCTGAAGACATTCCTCTCTGAGGTCGGGTCACCCAAACACACAAAACTCCAGAACGGAGAGGTAAAGTCACACCATGCAGTTCTAAAAGAACATTTGGAGACCCGAAAAGTCTGTTAGCACAAGATTCTTCATAGCTTTCTCTTCATTTGTGATCAACAAAGCTCAGAGTGAGCAAACTGCGGCTAATAGACCATTAAAGCTCATCATCATCACCCCTGTGTCACATACTAGTTCAATAAACCCCAAGCTTCACCTTTACTCCAGAGACTTCATGTTTTTCTCTGCACCCTCTGTCCATCCAAAAATGTGTGCAATTTTGGGGGTTTAATAATTAAAATATATTTTAGTACATACACATTACACTGAATTGGGCTGGATAACATTTTTAATTTGTGATGATTTGTTAACTAGTTTAAATCAACTGTACAGGGAATATAAAATTGTCATTGATGGTTCACCCTTGTACTCAGGATTTTTTTCTTTTTGATGCAGGAATATTAAAAGAACACATAACACACCAGCAAATGGCTGCAGTCCCTGTGGTGTGCCGACAATAAATAATCAGAAGTTCTTCCAATAGTTAAAAGAGCTCTGAAGAAGTTTCAAGCTTCCAAAAGTACCATATAGCAGAGGTCAAACCGGATATTTGCTCACAGACGTCTCTTAGAGATGTTTGAAATGAATGCTTCATCTATTTGTCAGTTTTAAACTTGAAAATATTGCTGTAATTTAATACAAATCTGTTGCAAACATCACGGTTCCGTGTTCTTTGTTTTATTCTCTGGCTGCAGGTCACTCTCCAGTCTGCCCCCCGTGTGACAATGAATTGAAAACCGACGCCATGCTAGAGAATATTTGTGCCAGTGAGTTCGGTAAGCATCATGGAAGCACTCACACAGCAAAGGCAGGACACAGTGACACTCAAAAAAAAGGCTCATTCAGAAATATTCTTTTGTCTTCCATCCCTAGTTTTAACAATGATTTTTAATTCTGACAAACGTGGGATTTTCTGTTGTTTCTTTTTGTTTTTAGATATGAGTACACCATGTCTTTGGTTACATATGGTTTATATTTTGTTGATGGTGTTCTGCGCTTAACAAATTAAAGTCATTCAAGATTTGTGGCAGCAGTAAAATGAAATGAGTTAAGTCACAGAGTTCTTGTTAGAGCATCTTCTCATTTTAATTTAAGACTTCATTCTAAGTATATGTCCAATTAGTGGTACAGATCAGATGTACCTGGACTAAGATAGAGTAAGATTGTTAAATGTGTTAAAAAAATGATTTAAAATTTGCTTTAGTACTAAATGCATTGTTAGCCTTTGGATAAACTGTGTGACAGCTGTTAAATTTGAAAGTGCAAAATTAAGTAATTTATGAGTACGTCACAAATAGTCACATTAAAAAATATCATAAAACAACAGAAGGAATCTAAATTCACCATTCCTGATATTAGGAAAGCTCTAAAATGTTCAAATTTAAGGTATGCTGCCTAAACCACATGCACAATTTGGGGATATGGATTGTGATTTAAAATTATTTATTTCACACAATCAAAACAAAATATAATAAAGAAGACAAAGAAGAGATATTTATCTTTACATCAATATATCAAACTTTGTATGATTAATCATGACTTGATTGGAAAGAAAATAAAAATTCAGATACATATTCACATACATATGTAGATGATGCCATTGTATTACTCCCAATCATAACTAGACATATTTTATTTAAAGATACAATACATGATACTTTGAATCCATTAAATGTGAAGTTTGTCAAAATCAGTTAAATTATTTGCTTGAAAAGATGTGATAGTGCTGCCTACACCTAATAAAACAATCTTTAAAAGTACATTAGAGCACATGAAAAAGCACAACAAATAATGCCAGCTTTCTCTTTAGTTTAGTTTTATTTTAAGTTTTAAAAATTAGGTTCTAAATATGAGGGTATAATGTTGCAAAAAGTAGTTAATTTAAAATCTCACAGACATTGTTTTACATTTAAACGTTTTTATGAAGAAGTTTTAGCGGTGGAAGTGTATTTCTGATTTTTCGTACTTACAGACCTTTCGAGGTCTTTTAAAACGTAATACAAAGACATTCACTTCAATAATGTTTATGCTGGATTTTGACATGGCTTTACATTTGAACTACAGAGCTTTAATGTCATTTTTTTCTTATGTCAGTGCTTGTCAAAGGGTCAATAAAACAAAGACTTTCATTCAGTTGGAAATCTCACGTGCAACATGCTAACAACAGGATTTGAAACCTAACATGATAAGAAGAATGTACAGTAATATGGTGCTTCAAGAATGGAGAATCTCTGTCCAGGTGAAGGCGAGAGTTGCTTAAGTTAATAACTTTTTTTTGACAAAAAAAAAGTTTACATAGACATAATCTTAAGACTCAGTTAATTAGAAATTTGTGTTTAAAATCATGTAACTAAATACCAACACTTTAGCTTGCCACAGGTTTTGCTGGACGCTTTAGAGACTTCGTTTTGTTTGTACAGAAAATTATTTAAAAAGCACAAAAAAAGGCTTCAGTTCCAGGTGCCGTACAAACATGAACTGATCGCACATTGAAAACAGACTTCCCACCGCTTCTCGGGAAGAGTTTAAGGTTACATTTGTTTAAGGAATCGCTGTGGTGTTTATTCTGCGGTGAAGAGACTCACTTCTGCCAAAAGCAGAGGGCACAGTATTGGCTTGTTTCATCTTGGATGTAGACAGATGTTGTTTTGCTTTCTTGTCATACAATCCCTAACTAGCTGAACAGTGACAATACACAGACAGATTTATCTTTGAGGTTGAGGATGAGACTGCGCTGCTCATATTGCAGGTTTAACCCTGCACGGGAGTTACCCGCTCTGGAATGCATCAGACATTGAATTTACCTTAATGGGACTTGATTATGGTGGAAAAAGCCACTGATGAGCAGCCTGACACAGAATGACATCAGTGCTTTCACCACGGGCTGTAAAAAAGATATGCTTGTTGCTCCTTCTGGAAAATTCTGTTTTGTCCTGGAGAAAGAACTGTAGTTATAAATATACTATACAGTGGCCAGTCAAGAGTTTTATCTTGAGAAAAGGAAAATGTAGAATTCTAAAAACAAACAAGCGCCTGCCTTTCATCACTCTATGCTCTATCAAATCAACAAGAGATAAAGCCATCATACGGATTGCTTTCTGCTGGTTTTGATTTGGCCAAAAGCAGATGGTAAGTAAAGGCCCGCTAGGGAGTCTGTGTTTTAAATTCAGCTTGCAGACAAGACTTGTTTTGTTTGGAGAGGACTCCAAAAGCAGATAAGAAAGGTTGCTTTTCGGTTGCGGTTCTCTGTGAAATGTTTGGATAGAAAAGCACAAGGTGGCTTACCAAGTTGGTGACTTGCACTGAGGTCTCCATTTATATGCTGGCAAATCATGCGTTAAATTTCTTCACTAAGCTGGGATTTTTTTTTCTGTAACGATCACTGCTACTTGTGAGCATCAGGAAAAGAGCTGCTCCCTGTGAGGGTTTAATTAGATGAAATGATTTTTTTCATTTGATAGCCTACACATACCGTAAGGTCCGCATACTGGATTATAGAGCACGCCGCCAATTAATGGCATATTTTCAAAATTATGTTATATAAAAGGTGCACCCAACTATAAGACAAAAGAGTCAAAGATAAGTCTGTCAGTCAGTCAGACTATAGAAACTGCGTCCATAATAACTCTACAACTTGTTTGTAACACGCTACACAATATTCATGTTAGTATATTTACAATACCTGTAACTGTCAACCCTGTTTGCACCATGTGAAAAACAGACCGATACTGCTGAAACTAATGCCACTGTGACCAAGCTAACTCCCAAACTTGTTACGAATGTTAAAAAAAAATACCTTCGACAACAGTACCTGTTAGCTGGATAATTCTATTTATAATAACACCCAACCTTGTTAAGTATTACATAAAAAGAACAAACACAGTCTGACATGGCTACACATTAGCTGCGTTAGGATTTTTACAATAAAACCCAACCAAACATTTTGACAGAGCGCTGTGTATCTCTATAAGACATCAGCACAATCTTAACTAATCTCTATATAAGGTGTTCCATACTATTAGGTGCAAAAAATGAAGGCCTTTTGTTAAGTGCACCTTATTAGACAGAAAGTATGGTAGTACGCATAAAAACAGACTGTAGTAGGAAAAATGCCTTTGTTTAGTTGGATCCTGAATTCAGGGCAGACACTCCCATACTCTATTAAAATATGTATGTACTGATTGCAGGATAAAATATCTGTAGCTCCTAACTTTGTTTGCCACAAAAAAAAAAACAACTGATATTGCTAAAACAACGTTACTGTTACTACACTAACTCCCAACCTCTTTAGTAACAAAAAGAAATCTCAGTCCAACACTGCTAAACATCTGCAGCATTAGTGTGTTCACAAAAACACCCAATCTGTTAGGAACTTGTAATAAACAAGACTGACATTTTCTCAAAGTGCTGTACGCCTCTCAAAATCCTTTGGACATCAGTAAGCACTATCGAGATGAATCCAGATATGAGGCACTCTGGATTGTAAAGCATCCTGTCATTTAAAAATAAAAAATGAAGAGTTCCTTATAGTGCAGAAAATATGGGATATAAAGTTTGAACAATTATGATCACAATGTATTCTTTGTTGAGAAATAAAATAAGAATAAGAAGAAATAAGAAAAATTAATACTTGTAATATCGGTACAGAAGTATTTGGAAAAACTCAAAATAATATAGTGAAATTCTTTGGTGTGAAAATCTTAGCATGTTTGGATGAAATTAAACTCTAGAGCAAACACAAGATGCAATCAAAGTTCATAACATCACAGGATGATCATGGACAGAGGATTGAAGATGAAGATGTTTTAGGAAGGGGCCTGGCCTTCTCTGTCCTGACTTACTATTTTCAAGCACTGCCAATTTGGATTGAAGTCTCTTTACGGAGTGTTTATCAGAGGGAAAGGTTTAATCCCCACCATGTGCGCTCTTAATACAGCAGTAGATAGAAAGCTATGTTTTATTTAGCAATGGAAAGTGGAAGTTTTGCAACCTCTTTTCTGAAAGCATATCAAATTAGAGGTCAAGAGGTCAGGAACTGCAAAAAAAAAATACAAGGAAAAAATATGTCAGTATGAATAAAATTGCACTTCAGCAGTGATCAGGTTTGTCTTTATACTTTCTTTAATATCTCTGCTTGATATTTGAAGTACTTTAATATAATCAAAAATAGAGCTGGAACATCAGTATTTCCATGTATTTGTTCTCTTCACATAAACATAAATTACTTTTTTTTTAGAACAAGGTGTGGACCACCAAAGGTAGACTGCAGAACCATTTCAGATGAGGAAATGAGGGGAAACAGAGGATTTTTTTGGGACACCTGTAATTCAGAGTAAAATAACAAAGCATGCTAGACGTTTCATAGCCTGGAGAGAAAGTTCCAACTACATTATCAAGCTTAAGTCTGTTTGTTTGTCTGTCTAGTTTGGTTGCTAGCTTCTCAGCTATGATTTTAGTCAAGTAAAACAAAACACCAAAATGTTTAAACTTTCTGACTGTCAAGTTCCACTGCTAAAAAAACTGAGTATGAATTTGTGGCTACAAAGCCAGGCCTTTAATTGGTTTGAGTCATTCAATGTGAACGTTGCTCAATTAGAGGGTATCAGGTGTGAGTCAAGTGGAAGAAATGCATGCCCAAAGTATTTTCTGTTGAGTTGGAGGAGAACACCGTAATAGAGATAGAGTCACACTGGCGGTCTGACCTATCCCTGATGAAATGACTAACATGCTGTGACTTGATTGTTATTAGTGTCTTCTTTTTGTGTGTGTGTGTTTGCGTCTCCACCATAGCTTTCAAAGCCAAGATCAAGGAAGTGAAGCAAGAAAACATGGACCGTAAGGTGATCCTGCAGAGGAGGAAGAGGATGGTGAAACAAGGGAATCTAAAGAAGAAGGACTTGAAAAAGCTTGCTTTGTACTTGAAGAATGGTGCTAACTGTCCCTGCCAGCAGCTGGAGACCCTGGAAAACCAGTACCTCATCATGGGTCGCAAGGTAGACAAACAGTACCTCCTCACAGGCATCCACAAGTGGGACAAGTCCAGCAAAGAGTTCAAAAAAACCATGAAGAAACTAAAGAACTACAAATGTCCCGCCTTTGAAAACGTTTTCAAATAAAAAAAGCTTCAGTTGGTTGCTTTGTTATACTTATGAACTTGCACAAGCAATGCCAACCTTTCTTTCTTTTGCGTTATGTCTCAATATATATCTTTACATATGTACAAATATATTTTTGAAAGTCCAATGTTCAATTTTAGTGGAACGTGACAACACTACAAATATGTTTTAAATGTTTGTTTTACTTCTTCAGTAAAAAAGTAAAATCTCATTTGTCTTTGGATCATTGGTACACATTGGCTATAATGTAGTTTTGTTTGGCTCTTTATGTTAACAAGTTAGAAGATTAATTGTTCATTCTTGAAAAAAAAGGTTTGTTTCATGTTTTTGTACAAGTGGAAAGAGAAAGCATAAAGTCCATGTATATAAGCGGTATATAAAACTTGTATTAAGACCATTAGTGTACTGGCATAAATTTATAAGTAAGGACAAAAGAGTGCAGTTTGTGCTGGGTTTTCTTGCAAAAGATGAATACATCTCTAAGACACAACAAACTGTTTTTATTTTAGTCACTGCTCCACAGTTTTTATGAAAGTAACCCTTTTGTTTGCATAGAAATAATCAAAAAAGTCTTTCTGATGACATAAAATACTCTTAAATATGCTTTAAAAGGGTATGGGTCAGTACTTCCAATGAGTCTTTATCAAAGATTGCTCTGTCAGCCTTTCCAAACATGTCCTATATGAAAACCATCAGGCTTCATCAAAAGATGGTGTTGCATGACTGGTTGACCGTTTTTTTTACTGCTTTGTTATTGGCTAAATTGGGTAATATGAGTAACATTAAATTCCATGCAGTAATACATCGTTAAACTTGCAAAGTGTATCACATTGTTTTTTATATCAGTTTTGTGTTGTGATATTTTCTGCTTAAGTCTTACTTCTCTGTCCAAGCACTGTTTTGTCTCACATTGAAATGTCAGCTGTTCATTGTTGCTATCTGTACATATAAAGTTAACATAAATGTGGAAAACCAAGCTTTTGTCGTCCTTCAATTTATTTTACTAAGTTATTGTAAAATGTTGCTCTTTTCCAACACCCTGCTGTTACATTGCACCAAGGGATGATATTACTTATAACAGGAAGTACTTTTTTGTTGCCAAAGTACAAAACTTCTCAAATAATTAATAGTGGCCGACTCTGAATGAATTGGCGCAAGGACTGATATAAAAAAAAAGTGTGAAGCCTGATTCCTATGATTTCTATGTAAAAACCCAGAGTCAGGAAAAAAATGCATGTACGGAGAAAGAAGTTCATAAGAGAATCTGATTATGACCAAAAAAATAGTTTTTTAAGTCTTAATATTTTAAGCTTTAGTCACAGCTGCACTTATGGGTAGATATGGGCTGTCTTCAGGTGAAAAATGAGCCAACTTGTGCATGCAGGTGGGCCATATGGAATATCAAGGTCTTTGACTGCCCAATGAACCCTATGAGCAAAAATGTTTATGCACAATTGTTTATGTACAAAATTGTAGAGTGGAGTTGGTGAGACACTGGTGCCCCATGCAAAATGTCAATGTCCCCCAAATTCTGCGCACTGCAAAAGAAGCCCATTAGTGCTGTTCACGCGATAAGTGCATACTCTGCGTGTGCAGTCTGGCATTAAAATTAGAGTCAACAATCAGAGTGTGGTTTGTGTGGGCATTCTATGGTGTCCTATAGGGACTTAGATATCACCTGCACAACCCATGCCTGTTGCACATGGTCTGTAAGAAGCCAGCACGTGCACCTTATATCTGGCTAGGGTGCAGCATATAGGTAACATGCGACATTACCACCCAAACGTCATAAGTGTGCATCTTCTATTATTCTTACAAACACTTCACGATACATTTACCACATGCACAACAATGGTACATTCTATTCTTGCTATTGTCCCTTTCTATTGTCCCTTAAAGAGGCTGTACCCGCCTAAAGAAAAGACACACCTGCTCTCATCTTAAGATGCAACTGCTACTCTATAATCTCCACAGGCCTAGACAACCCAAAAACCTGCAGCACGCGTACGGGTCAGCCCTCTGTACAGGGGCATGTGTGACTAAGTCTTTCTAAAGCCAGTTTAATTAAAAAAAGAAAATTCAGGAAATAAAAGAAAATAACTTTTATAATGCTGTATTAGACTTCTCTTGACAAGATACACTTTCAAGCCACATCCACTGTACCAAGAAACATGTGGAACAAAAATGCCATAGTGTAATTGAGTTAAAAAATATTACGGAATATTCCACTTATGTCAACTCCTGAAAATGTCTCTTAACGTTGATGAATGACTTATGTAAGAGTGTTGAGTTAGATTCTACATCAGATTTGGACAAGTATTGACTAGAACACAAATCTCTTTAAAAGGCAAAGTGAAACAGTTACATTTCATTTCTGCTTAGACCTTCTCAGTATCCCCCTTGTTGAAAGCCAATCAGGATTGCTCATAAACTAAGCATTTGTCTCAAACATAATCATAAACACTGTCGTACTTCTGTTGTTTTGGAAACAGTAACACAGCAACACTTATTCGGTTCCATATTAACTGACAACCAACCAACCAGAATAGAGTAGTTTTTTGAACATGTGAGTGCATGTTTGAGCAGGCATGTGTGTGCGAGGTGTATAATCCACCAGTAAAAGCTTGGCGGTTTCCTAGCTGCAAAATGCTTTTATCAAATAATTACAGTGCGGTGTCAGCCAATCCACCTAAATAGCTTGTGTGCAAAATGATACATAAATCTGAAAGTTTCTTACTAGTGGTGTTAAAATAAGTTATGTGTTACCAAAACCTGTCAGGTACAAGGATTTGGAGTCTTTAAACACTTTCTTAGCTTTTAGCCATGCATGACATTTTTTATCTTATTTCAATGCCCAATTTTACTTCCTGCATGCAATAAACAAAACAAAACTAAAGGTCAACTGGGGCTGCCTAAGCTGTCTGCCTCAATTTTGATAGTTTTTTTTTAAACAAGCCTGCCTCAGACTAAGAATTTCACGCTTTTGGAATATCAGCCATGATCTTGGCCGGTCACCACATCAGAGGATCTTCTATAAATGAAAGTTGTGATAGAAGTCTGGATTCCTTTTGAATCTACTTTTGCAGGCTGTTGGTGTCTTGGTATTTAGCATGTAAATACTAAACCAGAGATGTTGTCAGCATGACATTCTAATGGTTAAGGATTATGCTTTCTTAATCAAACATAATCAACTGTCAGATTTGAAAGAACTTTGTTTTTACAAAGTTGTTGGCAGTGAACACTGTCTCCACACTAAATAGACATAATCTTTGCAAAGCCATTTCATTTCAATCATATAATTCTTTGACATTGTGCGTAGCTTTAAAATATCACTGCAAAGCCAACATTTATCTTTTTTTTTTTTTTTTATGAAACTTAGAAATTTTTTTGCAAAATGTTTTCCTTGTTTTGGAGTAAAAAATGTAACATTAATTAAAAAAAAAAAAAATAGAATTTAAAAAATTGAATCCATCATCAAAAAAGTAAATAAAAGGCTTGTTAGAGTTTCAAATAGACCCACATCTCACCCTTTTGGCTGTAGTAATGGATTTGGGATGGATCAACATATCTCCGATTTAAATTTCTCTTTCTAATCAACATTTTTAAAGGTCTTCAAAAAGCACAGACCAAGAATTATTATTATTATCCCACAATGTTCTCCACATGAATCCTCTCCCAAGAGGCCCTGCTTTGGTTGCTTGATAAATATTACCTGGAAACTACTCTGTCAGTTAATTTGCACGAGCAACAAAATACCATGTCTTACTCAAAGACACTTCAACACATGCACTGCATGCGAGGCGAGAACCGAACCTGCAATCTTCCAATCAGAGCCATGAAATGTGAATGCAGGGGAGCGGCGAGGAAGTGGAGAAAAACGAAATTAACTGTTCCTCAAGACATTTTTAAAGAACAACAAATGATGAACGGCCAAGCAATTAAAAAGCTAGAACGCTCCACTTCTCAAACTTAACAATACAAAATGAATACTGAACCTAAATTTCTCTTTAAAACAATAGATAAAATGTATTAAGATTTTCAGAGGTCCTCTGTGGCAGCATTAGAACGTGACATGTAAGAGTTTTCCAGACAACCTCAGGACTAAAATCAATGCTATTAGATCTAGTCTTTACTCAAATAGAAAGGGATTTTAATGAACCGAAAGCATTGTCTTAATTAGATGAAACACTGGAAAGCTTTTTTCTGGTTGATGCTGTGTGATGCTGTGGTACTTGGTCAAGTTTTCTCTCAGTTAAATTCAACCACCTGCCTTTTAGACCCAATCCCCACATCACTGTTAAAACCGTTTTATGACTTCTTTATATTTTTGAGCTTTTAAACATAGTAAATTACTCTCTTCAGACTGGTGTCTTCCTCACTGCTAGTGGTGAGGCCTCTTTTGAAGAAGAGTAATTTAGATCCTAATAACTTTAATCGACCAATATCAAATTTACCATTTTTAAGTAAAATGGTTGATTGGTACAAATCCAGACTTCTTCCTAGCATCGTTTAGTGAATTATTTTTACCATGGTGTGTGTGTGTTTGCATGTATGGGTTATATACAAACTTTTTTTGATTTTTTTTGTGAAAAAAGTCTTTATTTTGTTTTAAAATGTGATTATGTTTTTATGTAAAGAACTTTGAGTGACATGAGTTGGAAAAAGCTCTAAACAAGTAGTTTGATTTGATTTTGACCAAGAGTGATTTTCTGCGTTTTTGTGTTAATAATCGTTCACATACACTCCAACACACACACACAAACATTCTGATGGGGGAACCAGGCCCTCACCAGTGGTTTGTGCCCTGGGTGCTGGGTTTGTGGGCCCAGTGGCCAACTCTCCATCCAAGAAGAGAGATCCCTGAGTTCTCTGGGAAGACCATATGCTGGGGAACACATAAACCCTGAACCTAGGGGTGTCCGTGTCCCTGTGGTGCTGGTCCTGGTCTTTGTCCTTGAGCACTGGGTCTTCTACTGAGTCTCTTGCATTCTCTGTGCTCTCTGGTATTGGGGGCCCCTGTGGCGGTCCTGTTGACCTCTTATATGGGAGGGTGATGTGATTTGCCTGGGGAGTGGATTTCCTCGATCTGCTATCCTGAAGGGGTGTCTGGGCGGTGCCCGGCTGCCACTGCAGTCCAGCCTTCGGCGGGGTCTTGGTGTGGGGGAAACTGGGCACTCTCCCTTTTCCCATCATCCACCTCAGTAGAGCACAATCACTCATCTGAACACAGGTGTCAGCTCACTTTTGACAGATATATGTGACAGAATATGTGACAGAATGATAAATGCTTTGCGTGTGTGTTTGCATGCATAAGCATGTGTGTGTGAGCTGTAGTTGTATTGTGTGTGAAGTTTGTGTGTGAAGATTTTTGGACAGGTATGTTTGTAACATTTGAGTGTAGACAGACCCCATCCTTTTGGCCAACATCTACACCTGACAGTCATCGAGCTCCAGCAACTTGTTGATTTGACTAACATAAACAGGTCTCTTGCACAAGGTGAAGGTTCCTGCTACCTCTGCATCTTGTTATTTGTTTGCTATGACTCGTCCCCCACAGCAAGCCCATGTAAACAAACAGCAGTCTACTGGTTTATCGATTTCTTACTTGCAGACAGCCATCCTTAGGGGGAGTTGTGACTAACTAAAACTTAAAAACCAAGGTGCTGCTGACACAATCTGCAGCCCTTAATCTGACTTTTATTATGCAGCAAGTGTGGGCTATTTACTGGAACGCAAGTCTTACAAACACAACGTTGGTCAGCGCTGTTGATGACCAATCTTAGTTGATGATGGCTAATAATGCTCTGGCAAAAAGAATAAAAAACAAGAACTGTGTGTAACGTGCACTGAAGAAATACTCAAGTTCAAAACATGACATTGGCAAAAAGAGGAAAGACAAAAACATAATTAGTGTCAGTATTAGTTACCATGACGGATTCCATATCAGCCCCTAATTCATACAGAAGGTCCAAGATTGTAATGCTGAGAGTCATAACAGTCTTTGCTCTTGGCATTCCAGCTGTTTTTTCACACCAGCAGAAAGATACACTTCCTCCATCTTTGCCTCTTTCTCACGACAATGAAATGCTTTTTTGTGCATAAAGTTGTGCCAGTTAACTCCTGCCTCTCAGATCTGCTAGTTAGGCACAATGTAGTAGCAGTAAGCACATTTTAAATCACCTTGTGTACAGCATTAATCAGAATTATTCAGTGTTTTTCACCTTTTTTGAGCAGAGGTACAATCTTTCCTTTAAAAGAAATTATGAGGTACCAGCAACCAAAATGCACAGAAGAGACACTACAGTCTGCATTAATGATATAACAGTCCCTCCAGGATCGCCACAGGATCTTATCTATCTCCTGTAGTAGTTTGTGACACAAAAAGCTTGACTTTGGAACTGTTTCTTTAACATTGTGACAGTTTTCAATAATAATTTTCCGCTAAAGGTTGTAGGATCAAATTTTTAAAAAGTAATTTTTACTTACAATTTATGCATAACTACACACACCCACGCACGCACACACACACACACACCCCCCCCACACACACACACACACACACACACACACACACACACACACACACACACGCACACACACACACACACACACACACACATATATATATATATATATATATATATGTGTGTGTGTGTGTGTGTGTATACGTGTATGTGTTATGCATATATGTCAAAACACCAGGAGTTATTTTACACCAGAAACTTATTTATCTGTAGTACACAGTTTATGAAGCTCAAAAACTTATAGAAGCGATTTTTAAGGCCAATTAAAAATGGACATTGTTTCACATGTTTCGGAAAAGTCCTTCTCTATCACTTGTAAACTTCACTCTGGCGTTAGCTCTATCCCACAAAAGGCACTAATTACCTCGTCTTCCTTTCTACATTTTCTCCCCTTAGGAAATTTGGACCCAGCTGTTATTGTAATTTGCAAAATAACATTGGGAATTGGGAAAGAAAGGGTTTTATAAACATTTCCAGCACAAAAATTTGGCAGCAATTGTTATAATTTTTTGTTCTTTTCATTATTTATATATTTATTTATTTTACTTTTTACCAGATCCAAATGTTTCTTTTTATGAATCTTCCTCAGCGGTCTTAGAGATTTTTTTTATTTTTTAAAGGACCACATGCTTTCAAAGCTTTTAGGGTTTTTACCAGCAGCTATAAAACCATCCTACGTATTTATTGGTATAACCATGTACCAACCAACAGCCTTCTAAACCTGATCTAAGAGGACTTTCTTTCTGGCTCCACAAAATGTCCGTTTTTAGCTATAGAGTAAGTCTTCAAAATTTTAAATTCAGGGTTACAGAAGCTTCCTTTGTGTGTGTGTGTGTGTGTGTGTGTGTGTGTGTGTGTGTGTGTGGGTGTGGGTGTGGGTGTGTGTGTAGGGGGGGACAGCTCAAAACAGATTTTTTTTCTGTTAACCCTCATGTTAGACAATACTAACATTTTATGCAAAAGAGGGAAAAGTCAACACAAGAGTTAAATTATTTGCATAAATTTAAATTGCAAATTATAAAATTACAGCCAAATTAACAGATTACTCACATCTGCCTTCAGACAAATTATTTTCTGTTCGTCCGAGTGGAGGTTGCAGCACTCACTTAAAGCTAAAGCTTCCATTAAAAGCAGTCGGAACTAGAACAAACCTTTATGGAAAATAAAACAGAGGAGCAATTGTTTTCTAGCTCACACTAATCCACAAGGCAGCAGGAGAAGGTGTGTGTGTATATTAGGGAGGAAGGCTCCACATGTGGCCTACAGCCATATGTTTTTGAATAGTAGCCATTAGTTTTAAGAGGGTGATGTCACTGAAGGTTTGCAGTTCCAGTAACTAAACTCCTGCAGTTTTGGATCAGATCCCTTTATAATTTTTGCATGCAAGATTCCTATTACTCAATGGAGGTCAGTAGGAAGAAAATTGCAGTAGATACTTACAGATGTGCAGAATATGAAAAAAAATATCTGAAACATGGAAGTTGCAGTATCAAAATATCGGGGCGAAACTTAGAGAGGTGCTGGATACTCGGTTCACTCCAGCTCAGTTTTACTACTTTCAGCAAGCCGTAAAACCTCTTCCTCTTTAGAAAACGTGCAGTGAGGCTGATCCTCTTTGCCTGTGGACTCGGGTGAGGATAGGACAGACTGCAGTGCCAGTGTCAACATGGCTGCTGCGATTCAGGTGCACTTCACCGGCCATTAATCACATGTGACAGGCCACACGCTGTACAAACATGCGGTTAAAAAAAGAGAATTTACGACTGTCATTAAAAACCATGAAGGCTTGCCGGAAAAACAAGTTATTTTGAAGTAGTGCTGCAGCACCTGGATCAACTTTGGGGGACGTAGCCTTAAAGCATTTTGGGAAAAATGATTGTTGACGGCTGATGTCTTTCTCTGAAAATATGTGTTTTATTTTTTACTTCTTATGCTTCTCCAGACTGCGACTTTTTGAACACAAAAATATAGAAACTATTCCCTAAATATTACTTCAAATATAAAGTAATTGAGATTACTTCTGTCAAACTTTTAAATTAAATTGTATTTATAAAAACTCTAAAGTGTTTAATATAAATTAATAAATCATAAATATAGCACCTAAAATATTATTATTGATAATAATAAATGTGCATGCGCTCTCAATGAACACAAACAATAAAGTCTAATGAAAACATGTTGACATGTAAAACCGATTTTAAAACTGGGCTAAAAGGATACGTTTTTTCTAAAACCTCCACAGTGGATGAAGCCCTCACATCCTCAGGCAGGCTGTTCCACCAACCAAAATGTGGGTCTTGGTTCTGGCTTTAAAAAAGAAAGCAGAGCTTTTTCCTTCTAAATCAGATCATTTTATACAAAATATCAATTTTAATTTAAACACTCCATTGACAAAGCAATACACTCAAAAGCTGAGATGTTTGGACCATACGTTCTTGATATGTTAGACATTAAAAATGTTGAATTTCAGCAGAGAAATGTTTTTAATATCTGACATGACTTCTAGACGGATCAATGCTGGAGGTTACTTTGGGCGTCAGAAATTTAAAAATCTGTAGAAAGTGGTCAAAGTAGCATCTCAGATAAGTGTGATGTTTTTTTTTTCACAATGAATATAATTTGAAAAAGGTGTACTTGTCTTCAGATTTTTTTTTAAATATGATCCCTTCATGTTTGAATTTACTTCCAATAATATAAAAATATATTCTTCAGTGTTTTTTCTGTTAAGGTTTATGCTTAATTAGATGGAGGATTTTTGCAATTTGATAAAGAGTAAAGGGATTAATATTTACATTTTATTTTCATCCATTTAAAATTAAAATTATTGTTTAAAAATCCTAATGCAAACCACTGTCAGAAAATATAAATAAAAACAATTTTTCATTTAAAATAGATTAAATTTAGCATTTCAAATTGAATCCATTTTTTTCTTTAATGTCTTCTAAGGACATTAGTGTTTCAGGTTGGCTTCTTCAAGTTTTATGGTATGAGTTGCAACTGTGACTGCCTTTTTATTATCTTGTCATCATATATTTTTGCAAAAGAAGACAGCTTTATGAGGAATTTTCCTCCACTAACAAGTACACATTTAGTTTTCCTGGCACAATATGTTTCGGAAAAACTTGAAGGATCAGAGAGTCTCTGAAACAAATAATTGCCTCCTGGCTGCAGATTCACATCAAATTTTTTCTCCGACCGGCAGCAACTTACACCCTTACTTTGAGCTTTTTCATGTTCTATTAAGAATATTGTGAGAGCTATTATTTTAGAAAAACATGACCAAAGGGTACTTGCCTTATATTTGTAGACATGTATCTCTTATTACAGTTCATAAATGCATATGCAGTGGCCCACTTCAAGTGATTGACAGCTAACACATTTGGATTTTTTTTAGGCCAATGTTTATTGGGTTTGCAGTACATTAAGCAAGCTTGAATGTTTAGATATAAATCCCTGCATTCAATACGTTTTTCTTTCTAAACAGGAACTCAGATAGATGGAGGCAGTCTGTAAATAACTCTCTAGACCCCGAAATGTAATTGATTAAAAGGAAAAGTAGAGAATGGTGAGATTTAAATTGAAAGCTAAAGAAATGTAGAAGTATGGTGGACCCCAGACAGAATGTGTTTATTCTGGCGTGTCACATCATCTGACATATTAAGCACTTTATTTAGCAAAACTTTTTGTAAAGTGAGCAACAAAGGGCAAAAGAAGTAGTGAAGTAGTGACATTTGAGCGAACTTTACTCAATATTACATTTTCTTTTCAAACAGTAAAATGTATTTCACAATCACACACAAAAAAATAATTTTTAAATTTTGCTACATTTGCTGGATTAAAAAAATATTTATCCCAAAAACAAAAAATGCTTCCCCTAACACAAACAGGTTAAAATGGTAAGGGCTGACTTTCTGAGGGTTAGATTTTCTAAAAGCCAAGTCTCAACATGCTCTTACCTTAGTTAGGACATAAATATGGGGCAAGATGACTGTCAAAATGAAATGTAACCTCATTGGTAAAGTTGTGATATTTTCATCAATGCCTGATCATTAATTGGGGATACATTTTTTTCCTGATGTTCTGTCTAGTGGTAGTCAGTCCGCATGTGCACCTTATTAAATATGTATAAATATATATATTTATATATTGGGCGTGATGCTCACTACTTTTTTTTTTTTAACTGCAAATATGATGTCTTCAATTTCCGGACAAAAAAACTAATAAATATGAATGTTATTCAATGACTATTTATGAATCCACTGTGTGCTAAAAACTTTGTTGATTTATAAAAAAATATCCAAAATACATTTTTCATGTAAAGAATTACATGAAAAATCTTACAAAAAGCAATGCATTGTGGTCCATATTTGCCAATCTAGCACTGATGCACACTGCTTTTCCGCAGAGACTCATGGGAAATTTCTAGGGCACTAGATTTTGGAACTGAGCATTTTGACAGCTGCACCAAGTAGTGAGGAGAGGAGGAATTCGGACACAACCTTGTTGAAGGAAAATGTATCTAACTTTTACTTCCTTTCCTGATTTTCAAATGCATACATATTAAAGCTTTATAAAAACTTTATGTGAGAGCTGGTCAAAAAGTTGCGCGCACACATTTCTTTTCTTGTAATTGCACTAATAAACAACAGTTGCTTTGCTTCTTTCCCCGGGATCAGATGTCAGTGTATTGAAGTTATTAAAATATGCATTGTATTAAAGTCTCCGACTGCATGTGACCAAATCTAATTCTGTATGTTAAACCAAAACCTTAAAGACAACACTCCTTTGAAAATACAGTGTGACATGTGGTACACATTCTCTTTTCAGTCTGCATGGCAGAAAATCACCTTCTTTTCTTTTCTTTTCTTTTCTTTTCTTTTCTTTTCTTTTCTTTTCTTTTCTTTTCTTTTCTTTTCTTTTCTTTGTGTGCGTTTGCTCACCAACAGAGTTAATGCTGTAACCTGCTGCCAAGTCGAAGCCTATGAAAAAGAACCTGAGGCTGCTGGCACCTTTTGATGAGCCCATCAAGCCTGGGCACAGCTTTCGGCAGAAGGTATGTTCCAAATGCTGATGATTTGGGCCTTTGAGTTTGCTTTGATTAAGTAAACTTGAAATCACAAAGAAAAACACTCGTAAATTATCTGTCAGTTTTATACTCCAGTAGGAGGATTTTCCAGATCTGTCAGTTTATATAGCTCACTTAACGGAAACAAAATGAAGATTCTCCGCGGGGTCTCTGTTTTGTGCAAGGGTGTGCATAAACGGACACATGCATGTGTGTACACCCACGTGGGAGTCATGTCAAAGCATTGTAAAGTCCTATGCACTTATCTTCAGCAGTGTGGTATAATAGTAATATGTTTCTCTGGTTGCTGCTGTTAGAAGGTAAAACGGTTCACATGTTAGAATTCAGATTACCCTGTTTGAGCCCCCGAAAAGACCTCCCACCTCATGAATCTACCCATGCTCAGTTTTATTTGCAGAAGGCAAATTTGGAAATTAAAGATGCATTTTCATGAAACTGACTTTCATCATCTAGTTTATTTGTACAAGTTGTTCTTTGAAAGCTGGTGCAGCTTTGTGAATTCCTTCATGTCTGTGACCCATTTGCTTCATGAGAACTCAAAGTTCAGGAAAACCATCAGTAATTTGAGATTAGGTTTTGTCTGCAATAGCCAAAAACTTACACCAAAAATTTACAAATGTAATCATGGCGGGAAGTGTGTGACTTAGTTGTAATTTTATTTTTAATACTTGAATGAATATATTTTACTATTTAACAGATAGCATAAATTGTCATTTACCAAAATCTATATCCTTAATGTTTTTTTACAATTTTTTATGGAGGAAATTGTATTGCTTTCTTGTGCACACCAGAAAGTATCCGGTACGCATGAGCAACAAACCGGTGTGCACAAAACGCAGCAAGTATTTGGTGTGTTTGAGAAACTAGCTGGTTCACAGCAATTTCTGTTTTTTTTTTTTTTTTTCATTAAATTCAAATGAAGGATCCTGAAAGGATATTTATTTGAGTCTCAGAATGTATATTTTATTCATTTCAAGTCAAAACCTTAAAGACAAGATCATTTAGAAAGACCAAACTCTTGTAAACTTTGCAGATAAGCTCTTGTCAGAGTGACATCAGAGCAGACATCTTCAAATCCTCAAAGAAGTCAAGCATCATGTCATGCTTAAAAAAAGACTCACATTTTCCAGCAGAGAATTAGATTAAGGACATGTTGAAAAATGGGCTTTTAAAATAAAAGCAAAGTTAGATGTCAGATGAATGGATGCATTTAAGCTCTGATGATCAAATTTCCAAACCTATGACAACATGTTTTCTTGCTTAAGTAAAGTTTAGAGTTTTGCTGAATGTTTTTCTTCTTTATCTATAAACAGAAGAGCAAAGCCAACTTTGATTTAAGCATTTCTGGTGACTTTCTATTCACATTTCTGATCTTAATCCAAGTGCTAATTTATACAAAAGTAGCAGCAATCAAGACATTTTTTTGTTTCTGCCAGATTGAACACCAAGAGATTCCAGGTTTTTCTTTTTTTTTTTTATCTTTCCATTTGAACATTTTTGTGTTTAAAACATAAATACGGAAGAGGATTAGGGCCATGGTGAAAAAAAAAGTGCGAGGGAAAATTCAGAATTTAATCTCAGAATTCGGACTTTAATCTCAGAATCTGACTGTAAGTCAATATTTAGCGAACAGTTACAAACGTCAAACGCTGATAAAGAAGTCAAAGTGGATGATATTATTATGTTAAAATGCGAAATTTTTTTCCACATTTGACAAAGAGAACCCTCCAAAGGACTGCTGATCTGTCCATGGTGTACCCCATTTTCACCTGACGGTCCCTCCAGTATGCCTGTGACCCTGGAAAGAAATAAGTAGGTTAAGAAATGGATGGATGGATTTGACATTGATCTTAATCTTGTTCCTAAACCACTAAATACAAGTTTGCAATTTTTATAATAATAATGGATTACAGTTTTCTGTGCTTTTTCTGATGCTCAAAGTGCTTACAGTGTGTATCTTTTATTTATTCACTCCTCATTCATGGCGAGCTAATGATGTAATCACAGGTGCCCTGGGGCAGACTGATGACCATAGTCATGGGGTCATTGACCTGTACCTGCCAGTACAGGTCTATGGCCCCTCTGATCACCACTGGGACATTCATACCCATTCACACAGCAGTGGAGCTACACTGGAGGCAGGAAGGGTGAAGTGTCCTACCCAAGGACACAGCAATAGTTAGCTGGGGGGATTGGGGATTGAACCGCCAACCTTTCAATTATTAGCTGAGCTTCTAAAGCCAGTGAGTCCATTTTTACATCAGTCTATTTATTTAATGAGTTTTGTGATCACATATCTAATATGATGAAAACCTGAATGGTTTGCACGTGTAGCATAAGTGGAAAATCATTTGTAAAATATTAAGAACAAACTGGATTAGGTGTAGTCTATCTGCAGATGTCAATTGCCTGCAATAACCTGCTTCTTGCAGCAAACACCAATGCCTATGTGCAACAGTTTAGTTTCTGTCCAGTAACAACAGACTTATGGCCAGTTCATGACCAAGAAAGACAGAACTGCAGTGTCATTTCCTGTTCCCAATACCCCAACAATCCAAGTCTATACAAATGACATGTTGCAAAACTTTTACCAGGAGCTACAACTTGCCCCAGCAATGACAGGATTGCATCTTTGGTGCTGTTTGCAAAAGATTATTTCACTCTTCATTGAAAATACACACAAAGGCAATTGTTTTCCTCTCAGTCTATATTTCTAAATGTCCACAACAGAAGTAAACAGAAGAGAAGGCCACTTGTGTTGCACAGACCCCTTTTGTGTTCAAGGCTCTTGTGTACCCTTTTTTTATTTAATTTTACTGCTCCAACCCCTATCCCATAACTATTCAATTATTAAACATCAAAAATGCATTTGAACAACTGACTTTATCTGACCAAAAATAAATGTAAACATTGTTAAAAAAAACACAAAACAATCTCTACATAGGTTTTGCAATTAGCTACTGTTTACGTACCAAGTAGAGGTTGAAAGTATAATACTTTCCAGTCAAATGGTTGAAAGACTTTTTGATCTATCAGAAGTCCTTGTGGTTCCATGTTCCAAACTATATACTTAAGCAGCTCAGAGGAACCAAACTCTTTTTAAAATGTGATTTCTCCACACAGCTGGAACAACAGAACAATTTTAGTTGGAAATGTTTGCTAAATTCGGTTTACAAACAGCTTGGAGGTGATCTTTCAAACAATTCTTTTTCTTTAGTAAATGAGATATTAGATGGAGGTGTAAAGACTTAACCTTTTGAGGCAAATCCTTCAGCACTGATGCTGCTAATTCGAGATGTTATTTTTGCTATCAAGAGGCTATCTTACACTCAGGGGATGATTCAGTTGCCCTCAGCAATAAGCAACCACTTCCAAAGAAAAGTCTGAGTAAACGTGCATAAATGTGCATGTTGGACTTCCGAGTTAAAATCTCTCGTGATTACAAGTAGTTACGCAAGTTTCTACGAACATTTTCAGGCTCTATGTACAAAACGCGCAAACATTGAACGTGCATGACTCACGTGACTCAGTGACTCAGATTTAGTAGTGACGTATGGATGGCATCTAGAGACTCTATGTGAAAAATTGATCATGGAGGAGAAATTAATAATTACATTTTGTGCCCAGCCAGAATCACATGACGTTATGTCTTTCATGTATCGTAATAGAGTTGTGAAAGAAAAAAAAAAAACTTGGAGCAGGATTCCCGAGATTTGCACTGCTCTGACATTTTGCACAAAGCCTCTAAAACTGTAGATGGCGGACATGAGCTAGTAAACAATAGAAAAAGAAGAAGAAGCCCCTTTCAGTTTGCCTAGTGTGAACACTATGAAATAAGTGCGTGTTTAAGAACCCACGATGAGCACGTTCTTCAATACCTGTCACATGCAGTGTGTATTTAGTAGTGCAAACAATTAAAATAATAATAATAATAAATAATACAATATATATTATATTATTATAATAAATAAGAATAAAAAAATATTCACACTTTTTTTGATTAATCTCAATTAATCACAACATTTTACGAGTTAAGTTTTTTACAATATGCAGCTTTTGAACAGAAAAAAAGGCCAGAAAGAAAAATCTTCTTTTTTTTTTTATTGTCAGAACTGTTTAAATTTATCATGTTAACTCAGAACTATAATTTGTGTGCACAGAACACATCAACAGTAAGATAAGGCAGAAATGTAAAGACTTGTATGTCTGCAGCATTACTCCAAGAAAACAAAGATGAAGTTTCTTATGGCTGAAATACAGCCATAAGAAACAAACATTGTGTTTCTGCATTTTAAATGGTCTAAGTGAATACTCTATCCTAATTGGCTACTGGGTGTTCTGGAAGAAGTTCCGGTCACAATGTTCTATGTTTGCAGGCCTATTTTTGATCAATTGAAAACCTTGGATTTTTTTTACTCAGAAAACTTAAATTGTTGCTTTTCTTCCAATTTTCCATTCAGCTTTTGACATTTGAGCTTTTTTTTTTTTTTTTTTTAACATTTCAATATTCTTATGACTTTTGGATAAAAATCAGAGGATGGATTGATCTTAAGTTCAGAATTCCTCCGGTCATCGTAGAAAATAACTTTAAACAAATAACTCTAATGGAATAAATCCTTAATCAATGTTGTCTATAATCTCCATCTTTCAGCAAAATGCCACATTTACTGCAGCAAGTGAAAGGGTAACAAACCCTCTTTTCCGTGACTCATGAAAGCATTTAAAGTATTATAGCTCATAAACCAAAAAACCTTCTGGTATCATCTCACACCAAATACTGAAACAAATTGCTTTTGCTCCTCCATAATTTCCCTGATAGAAAGTCTGATTTGTCAGGGTCTCATTTTTATGTAATGGTTTTTTGTGTATGCCCCATAGAATAGATGTAATCTGTGTGTGTGTCATCCTCTTGTTCAAAGCTTGTTGGAGCTTTAGCCATGGCAGGACTACAGGGAGATAATTTTCCAAAGTCAATATGACTTCTGTCACTTTCATTATTTATTAAACATGTTGCCTTGTAAATATTTATACATGCATATATTTTTTTTACATTTATTTCTTAGTGGTCATCTGGCCCAAAAATCAGGAGCGCATTACACAAAACTTTGAATAAAAAGTAATCAAGTATTTTCAAGGCAGTGTAATTGTTCCATTGGAATATCAGTAAAACTCAAACTGAGGAGGACACATTTCCTGGGAGTTCAGCCAGAGTTAAAAGCTAAAAGTGCTATATCTAAAATTCCAAGAAGATCTTTCCCTAAAACTCCATCTGTGTTAGGTCCTCCAAGATTAAAAGCAAACAAACAACAATGCTACAAAACAAAATGAAGCAGGAAGTTTGATAAAAACAGCCTGACAAAGCAGAAAGTTAAGAAGTTAAGAATAAAATAATGGATGTTTCTGTTTGAGAAAGACAAATAATGTTTCATTTAAGGAAGCAAAAGTTGTCTGCTTATCAATGGTTTTTGATACTTAAAATAGTTTACTAATAGACTCTAATGTTAAGGAGTATAATTATTTTTAAATACGTTTTAACAAATTTAGAACAAACTTTAGATTTAGCGACTGAAAATTGTTTTACAATAAAAATGAGTGTGAAACTAGAACAGCTCACCCTGCTTACAATGTAATTTAAAGGGCCTAAATCATGCTGTTCAGAGTAAACTATATTCATATATATGTGATAATATATTACCTTGGCACACTAAGGAACACATTTTTTTTGATGAAACATCAGTTATTTTTGCGAACTCTTTTTTCTACACGGCAGTAAGATGACTCGATGTCTGAGGCTCCGCCTTCAGCCCTTTTTAGATGCCGCCCATTTAATGACGTCATCCTGAAGCTGGCCGCAGCGCGTCTGCGTTTCTCCCATGAAAACAAACAACATCTGAACTTTGCAAAGATTAATGTGCATATTGTGTTTATAATATGAAAGTGTTGAAATGAAAAGCCGATCACCGCTTTTGTGGGTGTGTCTTCTTTCTAGAAGGGGCTGTTCCCCACTTTTTGATATCACAAAGTGAGGACCTGTTCGTTTTTGTGGATTGTAAGGGTAATGGTGATCAGAAAGCAGGGTTGGAGAAGAATGCTCAGAGATGCGTGACTGGAGAGAAATGCCGCTTTGGCATTGTTTTTCATGATGAATTAACATCAAAAGACACTTAAAAGCTTGAAAAAGTTGATTTTGCTGTTTAAGCAAACTTGTATTGGTGTTTTGAACATATTTATTTTCTTTTTATTCAAAAGTTTCTTGAAGTCCTTGAATAGTAACGGACAGTTTGGTCAAAATCCCATAGAAATGATTTTAAAATAGAAAATTCATGATAGAAATGCTTCATGATTCTCCACAGAACGGTTTGGTGAGATGTGGGCGTTAGGCTCCCTCTAGTGTTTTCTGTCAGGATATGCTCAAGCAAAAGCATCTTCTGAAAGAAAGATGTTGAAACCTCCAAGTTACCTGACAAATAAGCAGCCTCATTTTTTCTCTAATATCCAACTGCTTAATTTAATTTATGGTGATAATAAACTGCAGCGGGTCCTGTAAGGAGCTTGTTTGTATAATAAGCTGGACTTTCAGAAATCTCTGCAAAATATTCATTATATTTGATGATAGGGTATCTGGAACACAGCAGGATGTCCTCAGTAGCACGATTGTTGTTTCTAACCTTAAAATCCTGCTCCAATCATCTTCTGATCTATTGTGTCATCGTTTCCAGTGGTCTTTTCATTATGATTATGCTGTTTTTAGCCAATAAAATAAACAAACGCACAAAAATCTGTTTTTTTTCTAGGACATAGTTTCTGCAGAGCGGCAGTAGTTCATTCGATATTCAGCCCTGAGTTATGGAAAGGACAACTGGTGCAGAGTAAGCCCGTCCCACTTCCCATTACCCATCTGTTCACACTCTCTTCTGCTAGCTTACAGCCCCTCACTCCCCCAACCTAACACTAGCTATCCAGCCGTACAGTTTTGAGTCAGATGCAAGCTCAGACGAGGAAAACAAAAATGTATTTATTTGTCTACAAGTGGATGCATCAGAATGAAGTGGAGCAGGGAGGTGGTGGTCCGCCATTTGTCAGTCAGAAACACACCTGTCTGAGGTCAGCTATTTAACCTATATTTATAACTGACAGCAAGGAGGAAAAATGCGAAACCCACAGGATAAATCACAATGCTCAATATGGCTCCAGTGAGTGTCTTTTGTATGTTTTCTTAAATTATTTATTTTTGACTAAACATATACTTATCCAGACAAGACAGATGTAAAAAAAAACTTTTTTTTTTTTTTTTCATGCCTGGTATTAAACCTCTGTCTGAAAAAGCCCCATTTTGTAGTTTTAGTGCCAAACTACCAGAAGAGGGCGATGTTGTCCAACAGTAGTGTAGTCACCTTTGGATCTTGAATGCATGTCAGATGCAATAGACCTCACATCTCTTATGAAAAAAGCACGCTTACGCAAAAACAGGTGCTGCTGAAGGTGGATGGTCCCAAGGGTTCAATCACAGTCATGAATGCGGCTAAGTGCTGTCACTACGCCTCCGGTCCTGGGCATCCTAGTGATTGATGGGAGGTTCAGCTGTGAACAATTGATCCATTGCTTCATGGGAACAGTGTGCATATCTCTCTTTTACCAATTGGATTGTCCCCAGAGAGCCACTTATCCACTAAAAAGGGCATTGTACTGAGTGATGCTCAAATGATCAGCTGTGGGATGGCCGCTCCCTGCTATTAAACATGATAACTCCTGTTTCAGGTTGTGATGAAAACCATAAGGATTTAAGACAGTGTCTAAGAATGATACTACTTCAAACACATTTTAACATTACAATTCACGTTTTCAGGAATAAAAAAACTGACTATATAGAGTGTGTGACAAATGCTGAAAGGTTTACTTGAGGATTCATGTCGCGGTTCAGCTCCTCTTGGCTTTGCTCATGTTTTCTTTTTTTTAAATCTCTTTCATTTTATGATCTTCAGCATTATTGTTTCAGTTTCACTGCTCCCAGCTGATAGCTTCCCAGTTATAAATACACTCAACTAGTGGAAGGAAAAACCTAAAGATAGAGAGAACAAAATAAGAAGCTTCGAGACAGAGGAAGCTGAAGAAATCTATGGTAATTAAATTGCGAGTAACACTAGAGGGAAGGAAATTGTTTTAATTTTTGTGTTCAAAGCACAGCTGATACATCAATGAAAAGTAAACAGAAAAACCATGTAATTTTTTTTAATCAATACAATTTTGTTTTCAATGTAAACTAGGCTTTAATAGAAATTAAAAGGACAGTAACAAGTGTAAATGTGTTCATAATGTTTTATTTTAAAAGACTAAATGCAGCGTTATATTGTGGAATCTATGTTCAATCTTGTTTTTGAAAAACCTGAATCATGTAATTTGCTAAAAAAAAAAAGGAAATAAAAGAAATAAAATTTTCAAAGTAAGTTTCATATTTAACTGTTGCTAAGTTGCAAATTGAATAGTTTAATAACTTCCAGCTGGTTAGAGCGATCTCCATGTTTTGTCCATATTTTATCCTTTAAGGAATAAGTTCTACTTTGTCATTTAAATAAATGAGACAGACAATCTCATTCACCTTTGTGAGTATTTTTCCCCCTTTCCAGTGTGTTTTATTTTTTGTTTAAAAAAATGTTGAGTTATTTTGTGTTGTTTATAACATCACAGTAAGATTTCATTGACTTTCCAAAACTTGATGGAAACTGCCAATGCCTGAACAGCTCTTGTGTTGTAGCTCCCAGTAAATGTGCCTGCCGCTGCTTCATTCTTAATTTATTTTTGTGTATTTCTGTGTAAAGTTGTTGAGTCTATTTTTTGCTTCACACCTTATTAAGATGAAAATACCATAAAAGCACAAACTCAAAACTTTTGATTCCTGATTGTGGGCGGCTAAAATGAATACCGCCGTAAAGAAATGTTAGCATGAGCACTACATTGACTTTCTAATGTAGTCATCACTTTCTGCCAACAGATGGGGCCCCTCAAGAGGTGTGGTTTGGTATTGTTCAATGGACCCATTTACGATGGAAATGCTCAAAATACCGGACCGTACCGTACCAGACCGCTCAGTGGAAACAAGGCTAAGGTGGCTTTGAAAAACTACTGCCAGATAGAGAAAACAGTTATGTTTCCAAGAAGTACAACAGACAAATACTTTTTTTCTCATAGTTGTATAGTAACCCACCTCTGTGCTATTAGCTCGTGCAAATACACTCCCACTGCTCCGTGGATTGGAAAAAAGATGGCACATTGCGTAGACTGTAGAGATGTAAAAAAAAAGAAAACCATCTAGATTGCAAGCCTCTCCCTCAAATTCTAGATATTATGGATTGTTAAGGTGGTAATTCCTGGTTCTACCTCCAAAATGTTTACACATTTTACACATGTTTAAAAACAATTTGTAGACACGCCTTTTTTTTTTTTTTTTTTTTTTTTTTTTAAGTAGACCTTTGAGCATAGAGTACAGGCACAGAAACAGTCCCAGAAATGCATCTGAGCCAATTTCACCAGAAAGTAAGTTAACAATAATACAAAATTATAAACTAGTAGAAATCAATGTAAAAATGCTTCTATTTTATGAGCTTACGGTGCAAAGGGGCTTAAAAAATGATTTTTTTTGCATATAGACTTTTTAAATGTGTATCTGTTAATTGTCTTCAATAAGGTCAAGTATTTGTCCTTGCAAAGAAAAATTTACGGAACAGTAAAACTGCACCTTTAAATATGTAATGCATTCAACTATTTAGAAAAAGATAACAGGTTTCTGGTAGACAAGCCTTCTGGGCAGCAATCTGATCAATTCTTCCAAGTATTTGCATTAATAATAACATAAATTGTGTCAGAGTTGTAACAACTCAGCTCCTAAAATGAAATGTGAACCAAATTTTGCCTGTTGCAACTCGTCACGTGGATGTCTGACCCATGCTGAACCAGGGTGGTCTAATACCGCCAGAGTAGTAGGGCAGTAAAAAGTGACTGTTTTCTGTGGTCTGTTGCATCTCATCTGCTGCAAAAACCCTAATCAAAAGAATGGAAGTCATGTGACACTGATAGGAACGGAAAAGCCCTCTATTGTGGTAAAGAACTGGGCTGATTTTCCCTTTCTGCCTCGGTTGTCTGCCTTTGAGGTCAGATCAGGGATTGGCAGAGTGCTGTGTTGCTTGGAACAGGCTCTGAGCTTTAATCCTCCTGTTTTTTTCTACAGCCTAGTTGGGTCAGGTGATAAACCGGAGTGATTTCAGGTAAAAGGCAGCCACACTCCTCTGACAAAAAGCTCTCACTACAGGTAAAAAAAAAATACAAGTGTGTGATACAGGTAAATCTTTGTCTAGCAGCAAACGCATTAAAGACCACTTCAAGGTAGTTTTTTGTCTGACTGAAAATATTATGTTTTTGACTTTACTATACTATAAGTCAACAAACATTACAGCTATCCTCCCACGATGTACATGCAAATAACACCACCCAACCAAACATTAGCCATCACACAGCCATGCCAATGATGTGCATGACTCTTCATGTCAAATCGCGTTCAAAGTTTGGCTTCATTAAAGTGATGACACCTGCTCATTTAGATATTTGTTACAGAGAAAACATTACATAATGTGTTCCTAGAATGCTGTCATTACATCAACTATTTGGGTCATCAAAGTAATTGATATAAAATCCCAAGCGCATGATTAGCGTTAAACATAGTGGTGTAGGCAGCTGTAAGTTGTAGGCAGTTGAAAGTTAAACTAGGTCAAACTTTGACCAATCAGGGACTTGGTAGCAACATTTCATTCATCAAAGCAGCACTCAGAGCATGTACCAGTTTCAGGTCAGGTAGAAGAGACAGGCAAACATGGAATTGTTTAGAAAGCAGCAGCCCATGCAGTCAACAATGTGCATGCACAGAATGTTTGGAAGGATTAAACCACAGATGCATCTGTTCTGCTTCTGATTCAGGGGTTTTTACCATGAAGCCTGCTGCTGTGGAGCCACTCTGTCACTGAGTCTGGATGATTGACTTTTGCTGCTGTGTATAGATTGCTATGGAGTTATGTTCTATCTGCAGTTTGAGCAAGAATCTGTCCCAAGCTCGACTTGTAATGGTTAAAGAGTTGTAGGAAGTGTTTGCATTGTTGCAATGCAGCAGCATTAATTAGCAGGTCAAGCAAGCCACACGAGGTGGGAATGTGATGTGACTATCTGCTGATATTGCTACTGTTAACTTAGTGACAGTTGGACAATTTTCACTTTGTTTCCATCAAGATGTTCATACACTGTGTTTGTGGGAGTGTAAGGTGACAGCTATTTGTCATTCTCAAAGGATAAATAAGCTACAAAACATGTTTTTGGACTGCGGGAAGAAGTAGGCATGCCCAGAGAAAACCCTCTCATGCACAGGAAGAACATACAAACTCCTCACAGAATGGTCCCAGCTGGTTCAAACCAGCACCTTCTCGCTGTGAGGCAAATGTGCTAACCACTACACCACTGTGCAGCCCTGAGGGCCAATCAAATCAAATTCACGTTCCAGTGGAGTGATATCTGGGTAAAAGTCTGAATTTAAATTGATTTCTTCACCTGTAAGCTCTAAATTGTATTTAGTGTTAATAATGTATTATCATTGTGAGGCAATTCGGATAAATTAAATGCAAAGACACAATATTAAGAAAAATTAAGCCAATGAGAAATAAGGTGTTAAAAAAGTAAATACAATTGTTATTTTAATAGATTTCTTTATATTTTCAGTTAAGGATCTGAGGAAGAGCTTAGATTTGTAGGTCAACTGTGAACATGCCTTGTGGCTTACTAATTAGTAATGAACAATAAAGTACACTGTGCCTTAACACATAGTACCTTCTCTCTCATTCAGCAGGCTTTAATGGGGTACTCTGTTTGCCTACTTGTAATTTTGTTCCTCCACCAGGAAAAAAAGGACATTTGCACCATGCTTTGAGGTAAAATGAATAAATCATCTTTAAGTAAACCAACCTTGTTGGATTAAATGGGTTAAGATTTTCTGTTTCAAGTTGGGAGGGGATTAACTGTACATCAAAAGTGCAATGAAGTGAGATGACCTGCAACATCTGTACCATAAGGCCTGCCTAAGCTTGCAACAGCTTTCTTGCTTTGTTTTTTTTTTTCTTTTTTACGTATTGCGTGCTTTCTATAATTGGGACAGTATAAACCATGTGCTGCTACTTTAGAAATAAAAGCACAAAAATCAGTGTCTCTGATCAGTCAAAAAAAAAAAAAAGAATTGTCTCTTGAAGCCAAAGAGTGGTGGAATTATGTTAAAGATCCATTCCAATCATCTTGTGATACATTGTGATAGTGTTGTTTTTAGCCAAAATAATATAAGAAAGTATTTTTTTCCCACCTCTTTCTCCTTTGTGCCCAACCTGTCCTACATGTCTTAATACACCTTTGTTTGACCTTTGCCACCTCCACTTACACTGTGTGCTGCATCTCCCTGAACTTCTGTCTGATATTTTCTTTCTTCTCAGAGTCCTTAGTCGATCTTTTCCTCCTAACCCACTCCTGAACGTCTTCATTGCACCACCATGTCCAGATGCTCAGTCATCTGGAGGAACCTCCTGATCTCCCACACAGTGTTTCAACTTTTCCCTGAAAACCACAAAGCATAAAAACTGACAACATTCAACATCACCCCTTCAACTTTCCGCTTCAGACTCCTCACCCTGACCCTCTCTTCACCTCCAGAACGTTTCCCCACAGTGATAAAACTGTCCAGTGAAGACTGTGCATCACCCATTCAAACTCCAGGGATGGGCTTTCAAAATGTGCATGAGTCATATCCATTCACTCATTGTTTTCACGTGGAGGAAGACATGCAGGACAGCGGCTGAAAGTCAGAGCTTTAAATGCCGCGTAGTTGCATCTGTTTGTGCAGTCACTCACTCAACGTTGGCATTTTAGTTCATACCGATTAGGTGAGTGTGGATTGCTGCAGGGACATTACCATAATTGTGCACTGAAGCTTTGTTACTGATGGATCAGACCAGACCACCAGCTGAGTCATTTCTCCACTCCACCTTGGCAGCAGATTTGTCTTGTGTATGAATCGGTTACGGGCTGCACAGTGGTTCTTTCATGTTTCCGTGCATGCGTGAGTTTTCGCTGGAAACGTCCACAGTCCTAAAGCATTCTTCATTTCATGATTCATTTCAACTGACGATTGGAAATTGTCCTTACCTATGAGCATGTAAAAACATCAAATAATTAGTCCGCTTTTTTTTGAAGAAAACAAAACAAAATCAAAACACATTTTATTTCATGAATAATCTATTTATCTAGTTATTAGCATCCTAAACACTATTAGCACAGGTTGGCAAATGCATATAAGTTTCTGAGGCTTCTTCTCATGTTGTACAAAGCAATGTTTTGCATTGATATTGATACTTACTAATACAATGGAGTAGTTAAAGTAGTTGAAAAGCACGAGGAAAGGAAATGCTTAGCAAAGAGTACGACATGAGTACAGTTTGCAGATGTAATGTAGAAGCATTTATTCCATAAACATAGAGAAATTCTAAATGCGGTTGTGAGCTATCAGCTCTTTCTGTCCATTTTAGTGGATTTGAATAAACCATGTTTGCATTTTATTGACAAGTAAGGAAATAAATAATGGAAATAAAGGTAAAAACCTGTCTAGTGTTTTCAGGACAAATAGGTACCTGAACATGTCTTTTTAGCACAAACTCATTCACAGAGGCCGCTGATGAGTGGATGAGTATTTTCAAACGGGAGTCAGGATAAACTTGGGCTTTACTGATGCATGTGTGGAATTTGGCAAAGTCACCTCACAGCATGAATGTTTCCACTTGGACTGTCAAATGGCAGCTGGGTTAGACTCCAGTCCTCCTCATTGCAAACAAAATATACAGTTTCAGGAAAAGTGGATCAATGTCCAAACTGTTTGGATTCCGGAACCTCTGTTTTTGTTCTTTTTTAACCCCCCAAAAATGAAGAAACTTTAGTAAAGCATTGCATTGAACACAGAACAAGACTGTAGGATAACAGATAGTCCTTCAGCAGAGTGGAGCTGCAGAGTTCTGTGACAGAAGCTGCTAGTTTCCTAATTGGGAACACAGAGATTTCTTAGATTTGGAGTCTCTTCTCATTACAGAGCTGAGATGGGACGACAGTACACCATTCATGGTTCATTGGCTCAGATCTGCTGATCTGATGAGACTTGCACTTTAACAGTATTTTTGTCTAAGATTGCAGGTCTCTCAAACCACTGAGAAGTTCAGCTATATTTGGCTAAATCTGTGTCTTTACTATTAATGGGTGAAATGTTAAGATTCATAAAGGAAAAATTGTTGCTCCTCCCACGTTCTGGTGTTTTGTTTTTGGGGTGGAATATCTTTTACTCAGTGACAGGATCAGGATAAAAGGCCTAAAGTCCAAACCTGATCATCTTTTGATCTATTTTCAAAGCGCTCCCAGTGGTCTTTTGATTATGATTGTGAAAACGCAATTCGTGAGCAACCAACCTTACATGTCACTTTTCAGAGCTGTGGGTAAGAAACAGCACAGGGTGGTCTGCTTTATTAATATATTCCACACATCCCTCAACTTCCTCAACCCAACCACTTGTCAATTATTTTTCTTTTTACATATCCCTCCGCCAAACCGTAACCATGGTAACCTCAAAAATAAAAAAAAAATGTACTTTACAAAGAAAATTAAGATCTCATCTTACACGATTATACAATTTTTAGCCAACAAAAATAGTCTCGTTTTTTTTAGAACATAATTTTTGTAGATCGGCAAGAGTTCATAAATTCACCTCTGAATTTTGGGTGGGACTTGGTGTGGAGTAAGCCCCTCCCCGTTTTCCATCATATATCTGTTTACGCATACTCCCGCTAGCTCACATCCCCAAGCTAACATAGCGGTACAACAAAAATGGTGAACAATATTCGAGCTATCCACATGTATCGTTTTAAATCAGATGCCAGCTTGGGGGAGAAAACAGTCATAAATGGATCTAATTATCTGCAAGTGGATGCATCACAATGGGATGAAGCTCAACACTTGTGGCCGATTGAAGCTTCTATATTACAACTACAAACTTTTTACATTGGCAAAAATGCCATTTTTACCTTAACTTTTTTATTTATGTCCTTCATCATCAGAAAAATGCCACAAGAACGTGTTAAAAACACAATTTTCAATGGAGAGGGTCTTCAAAAACTAACAAAAAACCACAACAAACTAAACAACTTCAGTATTTGTTTAATGTAGAAACAAAATTGCAGATTTTTTCACACTTTTTTTAGGCAACTAAGAAGTGACTCAAACTCCATTTCTTGGTTTTCCTTTTGACTGTGCTGCAGCCTCAAAACTCAATCATGCAGGAAAAACACGTTGAGCAGTCCAAACAGGCTTCTTGAAATTGATTTAAGCTGCACCATCTCAAATTGGAAAGTCAGAATTACTTCTCTAATTTAAAGATTAGTCCATCTTTATTAAGTGGCTAAGCAGTAAAAACCATTGACTTTATCAAAGTTACACTACTTCTGTCTGGGTGTTTAGCCACTTACAATTAAAATATACCATTGATTGACAGCTGACACACGTATTAGCAGTGTGTGTTTGTTTTTCATGCAGCCATTATTGTTTTACACATACCAGAGTTGTCTCAGAATGGCATGTGCATAATTGCCTTGTGTGCTGTGAAGATGCAGCAACCAATTTCAATCAAGGACAACGATTTTGTACTCAAGTGTGTTCAGTCCTCTATCTCTACTTACCATATGTGGCCATTTTACAGTTAGATGTGTACTGAATTTAAATCATAAGGCCTGCATTATTTAGACAGTAATTCCCAATTCTCTCCATGGTGTTCCTTGTTCCCTGCCCTGCTACACTTGAGTCAAACGATTATGTCATTATCAGGCTTGTGCAGGACTTGATAAAGAACTGATGAGCTGAGGCGGATGTGTCGAGGCAGTGAAACAAACAAGAAAGTAAACATCAATGGAAGAGGAGATTGAGGACCAAGCTGCTAAAAACAGATTTAAATCTTGTATACTTTGGCAGCATAAAGCTTTTTCCACCTATTTGCAATCAAAGCACATTTACTCTGTCTTTCCATCACCCACTGACACACACTGTCAAATACCAGTTCAACTAAAGAGTACAGTGTCTTATCAGGGCACTTGGGCTGATGGCTGGAGTAATCTAGAACAGAAAAACAGAGATCTGCCTTTGGTCTGAGAAATATACCACACTGGGATTCTCTATACAAGTCATAGCTGCCACCGGATTAACCCTTTCACACTGGAACTTTAGCTCCAGTGTTTTGATTAATGTAACTCTTCAGCTATTTATGCAATTTACACAATTCCAACAAATTCTAAAGTGGAGAAAAGCAGTCTTGTGCTGATATGCAATACTTTACAATAGTAACGTGTTGCATGTCGGTGTCAAGACAATATGAAAAGACGGTACGGTACAGTATGGTAAGCGAGTGTGTTATGTAGGCCTTGTGTTGCTGGCAAAATCTTGGGTGTAAAGGGTTAAAGGCATAACTGAAAACAAAGTGAAAACAATGGACACCAAAGACTAAATGTGGCAATAGTGAAGTCTAGGAAAACTGTTTAAGTTTTAACTTTTTAAGGACAGATTTTTAAAAACAAGCATTAAATGAAAGACAAACACACATAAACCTCTAATAATTTACATTTTTGGACAGTTTATGGCACATAAAAACAGGTATGTTTGATTGCATCTAGTTTGCTTCCTTAAACTACATTCACACAAAAGGCAAACGATCAGCAACCAGTTTCAACGTTAAGTCCTGTAATCAGAGGTCCTGCGGTGCAATTTGAGTGTCGGGCGCAGCATGGCAGTCTAGCAACAGCGCATTGTGGGCGTTGTGTCACATTCAAAAAATGCTTTCCGAATTTAAATGTCTGAAATGGGGAAGAATGCATGTCACATCAGTCAATCAAGGACTCAGCTTTCACCCCTGATGTGTTGATGATGTGATCAGTGAGTGGAGTCCAAAACCAACATGGATTGGTCTCCTAATTTTTATTTTCTTATTTCTATAGAGGCACTAATAAAAAGGTCCTCTAATTTTGCACGTATTTAATTTTTTCCTTCCTGGGACTAATGCGAGGCAACAAGTCCTCAAACTGTGTGGTCAATGCTTCCATGTAGCAATAAAGCTAAATCTATGGACAGTAGCTCCTCCCACACACATCAGGAACTCTTTTTTGGACAAGCATCCAGCAGTGAATATGACATGCACCAAAAAAGAGGTTGCTCAAGGGAATTTTACGTGTGAATCGGGTTGGTTGTTAGATGTTCCAAGGCTCATTGGAGCGAATAAGCAAACCATAATCTAAACAAAAAAAAAAGATCTGGTTGTAGATGAACTCTGTCGTGAGTCACCCCAGTGCGAATGCAAATGGACTATTCAGTAAATAAAAGAGTATGCTTAAATCAAAAGGACTATGAAACACAAGTACAGTCACTTTTAAGAAGTCCTCAGAATAAATGCATAGCAGCGTGAATGACAAGAGTTTGAGAAATACTTCTTGGGCAGATGTGAACTTTTGTTTCAAAGTTTGACAATAAAGAAACTACCTCTGTCTGTAGCTGTACCTGGTTGTCTGATATGCTTTTCAGTTTAAATATGATTGTGCTTATGTTTTTGTGGCACTGTGTGACTGAAACAGGCAATTAAAATAGTTGCCCCCCCAATTAATTTTGTCAAGGTTAGAAACAACCAGCAACAGTACTGTTATGCCCATCTAAACTGCAATAGTTTGTGTGTTGCAAAAGACTTTCTGAGTCAGTACTCACTTTTGCCAGCAGAGGGCGCTTGGAGTTCCATACATCAGTAGCTGACGAAGAAGAAGCTTACTCAGTACATGGTTAGCATGAGCAGAGAATGTGATCCAGCGTGCTCCAGTTGCTAATGGTTTGCTTACATGTTTTACAGCTTTAAAAAAAATTAAATATGTGGCACAGAGAGTGAGTCGGCCCATCATTCAAGCTGTGTAACATATTTTGGCGAGCCAGCCAGGAGGGGGCGATAGTGAGTGAAAAACCATCACCAACCACCCTCCTTCCCAAGAGACGAACCTTCTTCAACCAGAGATGGAGCCTCTGCGCGACCAAGTGAGTGCAGCCTTGTGGCAGCTAGAGCAAGAGCCTCTCGTAGACGTCTGCAGACGACTGAAATGTACCGGCCTGGACGATGGAGAGCCTTACAGCAGAACAAAGAGGACACTCATTAAAATGGCAGAGGATGTGTTCGATGAGATTGAGGAGAGTCAAGAGGATGAAGCAGAACAGTTTTACCGAGACATAACTACATACATTGAGAGCCTCAGTAAAGGCAGGCACCTGTCAGATGAAGAGCATGTCGGAGAAGAGGCTACTCCAGGGGGACAGAAGAAAATATCTGTACATGCCACTCCACTAAAAACTACCAGTTCTCCACTTAAAACCCGATCAGAGCCAACAAGTACTCTGCAGGAGGTGACTTTGAGGAGGGAGTTCAAAATCTGTGGACAGATTGGAGAGCATGGACAGAAGGATAAGTTATCCTACCTCAGCCTAGTCCGTCAAATTGAGATGGGGATGGAAAAAGGACACTCAGAGACTGAAGTAATAGAGGCAGTAATTAGAGCTGTTAGCCCAGGCCAGCCCCTAAGAGACATGCTGGAGATAAAACGTGGGTTGACCCTTAGTAAACTGCTCACCATTCTAAAGGGACACTACAAGGTAGACAGCTCTACTGAAATATACCATCAGCTCATTAATGTCTCCCAAGAACCCAGAGAAACTGCCCTAAACTTTGTATTCCGTGCCATTGAGCTGAAAGAGAAGCTGCTATGGAAAGCGGCAAATGAGGAAACTGATGAATTGTACAGCAGAGCCACAATTCAGCGCAAGTTCCTTCGCTCCATTGAAACTGGGCTGCTCAGTGATGCAATAAAGTATCAGTTGATGCCCCTCCTCAATGGATTGAGCACGACAGATGAAGAACTAATTGAGAGAGTCAATGAAGCATCAAAGTTGGAAAGTGAAAGATTGGAGAAACGAAAAAGGTTCACTGCAGCCAAGATGCCCAGGGTACAAGAGCTCCAAACAGAAAGTCAGACAGACACAACACCTGTCCAGGTCACCGCCAAGGGCAGAGAGTCCCATCGTGCCGTGGTCGTGGAAACAGTAAGAGGTAAAGAGACTAAGTCTGAGAGTACAAACACACAACAGATTATAGAAGAACTGCGTAAAGAAATGAAACAAATGTTCATGTCAGTTATGGAAACAAGTTCCCGTCCAGTGGGACCAAGACAAAGGGCAAAAGGCTGTAAAAAATGCAGAGACGAGGGGAAAGGAGAAGACTGTTTGCACTGTTTCAAATGTGGACGAGAAGGTCACTACTCACGTGGATGCAGAGCACAGAGATCCTTGCCGGGAAACGGGGAGGGGCTACTGAGAGGGGACCAACAGTAGTCAAGAACCAAGAGTCCCAAAGCAAGCAACTGAATCCAGTACCAGCCCCCACAGAAACACGCGCCCTCTCAGCCGTAAGTGAAGTTCACTACCTAACCCCCCAACGTAAGTCTCGGTTGATCAGTCTTGTTGGAAATAGATGCATAGTGAACTGTCTGATGGACAATCACCTAGTCAAAGTATTGTGGGACACAGGTGCACAGTCCAGTCTAATAAATGACAGCTGGAGACAAAATTATCTTCCCCATACAGTCATTCGGCCCATTTCAGAACTGCTAGAGGATGACACACTGACAGTGTTTGCTGCCAACGACACACCCATTCCCTACATTGGCTGGATCGAAGTCAACTTTCGACTCGACAATGATCCGTTCAACACAAGTGAGTTGCAAGTACCAATATTGGTTGCAAGTGATCCAGCAGTGGCCAGTGATCCTATTATTGGTTACAATGTTATTGAAGCCATTGTTAACAAGAAAGAGGGAAAGACCAAAGATGGAAGAAAACAACTAGCACACAAAGTAAGTAAGGCTTTTGAAATTAGTGTACAAACTGCTCACAATGTTGTCAAGCTAGTGCAGAACGGCAATGAAGATTTAGAGACTGGTGTTGTACGTACTGGAGGGAAAACAGTGCTCTTGCCAGCTAAACAAGTTACAATAGTCTACATGCGGGCACACGTTGGTTCACAAGCTAGAGGCCAGGAAATGCTCTTCTCACCCAGCCCACCTGAACCACCACCAGAAGACATAATCTACCATGAGATGCTGGTACATATTCCAGATAAAAAAACGCTATATGTGCCCATCCCTGTGACAAATACTACAGACCATCCTATTTATTTGGATAGTTGTAAAATAATTGGACAACTTGAACCAGTAAAGACAATGTATTCAGCAGACATTGAAACAAAAGTGAACGAACTGAAACAAGACATCAAGGACAATACAGAGTTAAAGTCAAACAAGCCAAGTCACACCCTGCCGTCAGAGAACAAGTATCTAAAGAAACCAAAGTCATGGGATCCACCCGTGGATCTTCAACACTTAACCCAGAGTCAACAAGCAGCAGTGAAGAAAGTGCTACGGGAAGAATGTGAGGCCTTTGCATTGGATAGTGATGATGTGGGCTGCATGCCTTCTCTGAGGATGCACATAACCCTTCATGACATGAGGCCTGTGCAAAAGACCTACATGTCTGTCCCAAAGCCCCTCCACAAAGAAGTCAAGGAGTATCTACAGGACCTGCTCAACAAAGGTTGGATAACACCCTCGCGGTCCCCCTACTCCTCGCCTCTGTTGTGATTTTAGAGAGCTCAATCGCAAGTCAGTTCCAGACCGCCATCCAATTCCCAGAATTCAGGACATGTTGGACACTCTGGGTGGGAGCTCCTGGTTTTCAGTTTTAGATCAGGGGAAGGCGTACCACCAGGGTTCCCTTGATGAAGAGAGCCGCCCTTTGACAGCCTTCATCACACCTTGGGGCCTCTATGAATGGGTGCGTATTCCTTTTGGCCTGAGCTCCGCACCTGCAGAGTTCCAGAGGAGCATGGAGCGTTGTCTGGCTGGCCTAAGGGACACAATTTGCCTACCGTACCTAGATGACAACCTGGTGCACAGTAGCAGTTTTGAAGGACACCTGGAACACATCCGTCTTGTCCTCCAGCGCTACAAGGAGCATGGCGTGAAGTTGACCCCAAAGAAATGTGAGCTGTTTAAGCGTAATGTTAAGTTCCTCGGGAAGCTGGTTACAGGAGAAGGCTACACCATGGACCCAGCAGAGTTGGCGCCAGTGAGGGCTTTGAAAGAGAAGACACCTGCAACTGTCGGAGAGGTACGTCAGATGCTTGGTTTTCTCTCTTATTATAGGCCCTTCATCCCCAACTTCTCCCGTGTGGCCCACCCACTGTACAACCTACTTAGTCCCCCAGCTCCAGTGAACGATACTCTGGCCTCATCAGCAGATAATTCTAAAGGCAGGGTAAAGAAGAACAAAGGCCATTTACCATCACGCACGTCTATCCAGTGGACCAGCGTCCATCAGTCAGTATTGAACCAACTCATAGACGCACTCACACGGCCTCCTATCCTTGGGTACCCTGACTTCACACAGCCTTTCGTGTTGCATTGTGATGCATCACAAGTCGGCTTGGGTGCAGTGTTGTACCAGCGACAGCAAGGAAAGATGAGAGTGATAGCGTATGGATCCCGCACCCTGAGTCCGGCAGAGAAAAAGTACCACCTCCATTCTGGCAAGCTAGAGTTCCTGGCAATGAAGTGGGCTATCTGTGAACGCTTCCGGGATTACCTGTACCATGCCCCATCATTCATGGTTTATACGGATAATAACCCGTTGACGTATGTGCTCACCACTGCAAAACTCAACGCCACAGGTCACCGATGGGTTGCGGAGCTGGCCGATTACAACTTCACCATACGCTATCGTCCAGGCAAGGTCAATGCAGATGCTGATGGGTTATCACGGATGCCACTGAACATTGAGGACTACATGAACAGCTGCACCGCTACGGTCAGTCAAGAGGCAATAAGTGCGTCGATGGAGTCTGTAGCCGTGGAACAGAGAGATCCTTGTCAAGGTGTGGGAGTGATCCAGGTCAGTGCTTTAAAGTTAGTTAAAGAAACTAACACGAATCAGCCTTTCACTCCAGACCAGATCCGCAGAGCACAGGAGGGAGATGAAGTCCTGGCGAGAGTAATCTCGTTCAAATTGCAGAACAGGAGACCTAGTAGGACCGACATAAAGTTAGAACATCCAGCTGTTGCGGCACTGCTCAAGCAATGGCTCAAGCTTCATATCGATCCAGATGGTGTCTTGCGTCGCAGAACAGCACGCAGAGAGCAACTCCTAATCCCTCGTGCCTATCGTCCATTGGTTTTTAAAGAACTGCACCAAGATATGGGCCACTTAGGGGTGGAAAGGACGCTGGATTTGATTAGAGAACGGTTCTACTGGCCCCAAATGAGTAAAGAGGTGGAACACTTTGTGACAGAAGAATGTGAGTGCCTAAAAAAGAAAAAGCCAAGTAAGCAAACTCGAGCACCTCTGACACCAATTCACACGACATACCCGTTCCAGCTTGTGTCCATTGACTTTCTCCACTTGGAAAAGTGCAAGAATGGCTATGAGTACATATTGGTAGTAATGGATCACTTCACGAGGTTTGCTCAAGCCTATGCTACAAGGAACAAAGCAGCCAAAACAGTTGCAGACAAGCTGTTTAATGATTTTGCACTAAAGTTTGGGTTCCCCTCTAGACTACATCATGACATGGGCAAAGAGTTCGAGAACAAGCTCATGGCAAGATTAAAAGAACTGTCAGGTGTCCAGGGCTCACACACAACACCCTACCACCCACAGGGTAATGGACAGGTAGAGAGATTTAATCGCACCCTGTTGTCCATGTTACGCACCCTGGAAGACAAAGAAAAGGAGGACTGGAAAGAGTCCCTAGCTAAAGTTGTTCACGCATACAACTGCACAAAAAGTGAAGCTACGGGCTACGCACCATATTACCTGATCTTTGGACGTGCTCCGCGCTTACCCATTGACCTGTTGTTTGACTTAAAGAAGGAAGAGTCCCACGCAGGTTACGATGACTATGTTCGATGCTGGAAGAAGAGAATGCATGAGGCTTATGCAATCGCAGCAAAAACAGCTGAAACAGAAGCTGCTCGAGGAAAGGCCCACTACGACAAGAGAATTAAAGGGAGAGATCTTCAACCTGGTGATAGAGTCCTCCTGCGCAACCTAACTCCCAGAGGGGGCCCTGGGAAGATCCAGTCCTACTGGGAGGACCAAATTTTTTAAAGTGAAGGAGAGAAAAGCTGACAACAGTCCAGTGTATCAGATCAGTCCTGAAAATGGAAAGGGAAGAGACAGAGTAGTGCACAGAAATCTACTGTTTCCCTGTGACTTTCTACCCTGTGAGAAGCCGCCAGTGGATACTCAGACAGTCACGCAGAGGAAGCCCCGATCACCACGCAGACCACAGCAGCTTCTGCCTGAGCAGGGTGATACATCGGATGACGACTGCAACGGCACGTACCATTGGTACCTCAGACCCCGTCCAAGGAGGCAAAAGATGCAGACTTCACTCAATCCCTTGGCAGATCCCTTCCAGCCTCAACAGGATGCAGTGCACCAAGAAGAGGATTTGCCACTACAGAGCGAAGAGGATTTGCCACTACAGAGCGAAGAGGATTTGCCACTACAGAGCGAAGAGGATTTGCCACTACAGAGCGAAGAGGATTTGCCACTACAGAGCGAAGAGGATTTGCCACTACAGAGCGAAGAGGATTTGCCACTACAGAGCGAAGAGGATTTGCCACTACAGAGCGAAGAGGATTTGCCACTACAGAGCGAAGAGGATTTGCCACTACAGAGCGAAGAGGATTCGCCACTACAGAGCGAAGAGGATTCGCCACTACAGAGCGAAGACGATGCTCCAGTGCAGAATCCAGACCCTGAACTAGACTTTGACAGGCCGAGGAGTGGTGAGTCAGATACAAACATTCCAGACACAAAGGAAGGTAAGACTCAGACTGAGACGCACATGCAGCGACCTCAACGGCAGAGACAGCCACCAATGGTGCTGAGTTATCACACACTAGGTCAGCCGACTTTAGTTCAGAGAGACTCTAAGGTAACAAAGACTCAGGTTATTGAGACTAAAACCTTTTGGAGACCCTGGGCTGTCTAGGTGTGTTAACAGTATTGGCGAGACTGTGAACGCAGAAATGTCAGGAGACATTTCATTTTGTGGGGGAGAGTGTGGCACTGTGTGACTGAAACAGGCAATTAAAATAGTTGCCCCCCCAATTAATTTTGTCAAGGTTAGAAACAACCAGCAACAGTACTGTTATGCCCATCTAAACTGCAATAGTTTGTGTGTTGCAAAAGACTTTCTGAGTCAGTACTCACTTTTGCCAGCAGAGGGCGCTTGGAGTTCCATACATCAGTAGCTGACGAAGAAGAAGCTTACTCAGTACATGGTTAGCATGAGCAGAGAATGTGATCCAGCGTGCTCCAGTTGCTAATGGTTTGCTTACATGTTTTACAGCTTTAAAAAAAATTAAATATGTGGCACAGAGAGTGAGTCGGCCCATCATTCAAGCTGTGTAACATTTTTTTTCATCTTTGGCAGTCAAACAACGGCTCAATGATCCCATTCCTCTGTAAAATCTTTCAAAGCTTGAATAATCATAAACATTTTTATCCATTTTTACTTCAAACCATGTCTGTGTTTAAAAAAATGCCTAATTTTTTCCTAAAAAGTTTCCCTCTGCAGATTTTAGCTACATTTTGCCTTATTTCATGTCGTTCCGTGGAAAAGGGACACCATCTGCTTAAAGACCAGAAAATTCAAGCTGAGCGTCACTAAGAATAACAACAACTGCTTATACTTATTACACACTGAACACGATTCGCGCGGCAGGAGCGGCCAGTGTTTATATAAAGTCAATGGTTTAGACGCCAATTGAGGCTCTGTGGCGCGAATTGAGCGGCCGGCGCAGTGTGAAAGTCTGACATCAGTGCAAACTGAGCGACGCAAATTCAGCAGTGAGCCAGAGTAAAAAAATCTAAACTCTGGGGAGGTCACCACGTCTGTGTCAACCAAGCAGGGACTCAACTTTGGGCACGTGATGATTTCAGTGATAGCGGGTTTAATACACATCTAATATGGTGGATCGGATCTCCTGAACTTCCATTCATTTTCTTAATCTGATGTATTCCTTTCGGGACAGCTGAGTTTTCTGAACCTTTTCTGGCTATTGTTGAGCAACAGTCTGCTTCAAACACGGTCAGAGAGAGACGGAAACACTATGGAAGCCGCCGTCATCCAGACACAACGGGAATGAAGCTCACTATACCCAGAGAACCTCTAAATCAGGGGTGCTCAGACTTTTTTGTCATATAAGCTACTTAAAACTCATAAAATAATGTGAAGTTTTCATTTTAAGTGCTCAAATATACGACCAACATACTGTTACAACAGAAACACATGATTCCTGTTTTACAAAATCCATGGATGAACAAATCCTTTCATGAATTTAATTTAAAAAAAAATGTATTCTTTATGCTTAATAAAATGCAACTAGGAATTTAAAGAGTAAACAACATTACTGAGGTTTGAACCCGATTAGATCTAGAATGTCTGCATACAAACACACTACAAACTGCAGTCACCACAAGCACAGGTTTATATCAAGGAGTGTTTGCTATTTGATCACTGAATTTAACTTTTTTTTTTTTGAGGGTAGAAGGTTTATATATTCGTCAGTTTATTTTTGATGGCCCGTGATCTACATGGAGACGTGATCACCGATGATTTTGTGGAGCTCTTCAAAAAAGATAAAAAGTGATCTCTAAACATCATCTGTGTTCTCCATGTATTGTACATGAAATAAAGACAAAGCTTTATATAGTAATTAAAAACATTAGCTGCTTGTTCCTCCCACATGCGAACAAGGCGGCGAGCTTAGACAACATATTTTTGGCCACGCGGTGAGGGGCAGGCCCTTTTATATTTATATATATATATATATATATTGAAAGAGTTTTCAAAGGGGAACAGGTCATCCCTAAAGTGATGCATCTTTGATTGATTAGCCCTTCAATGATCAAAGCTGACACTGAACTATTATAAAATGTTACATTGTATGGGGAAAATGCATGATAAAAGTGGGGTAGCAAAAAACAGAAACAAGCTTCTGATTCAGAACACTATTGGCTGAAATGAAGAACTGAATGATTTGTTGGAGAAACAGAATTCAGATTTCTATTTAATACTAAATTGATGCAACAAAGAAATAAATGGGAGCTGCAGTCATGTATCAAAGTGATGCTTGCTTTGACAATTGAACAACATGAGTTATCGGCTTTACGTTTTTTGATAATAAAAAAAAAACTGGGAACAATGAAAAGATTATTCCTTTACTAAATTTTTTTATTGAAATTGCTTTTGTAGTGACGGGAAAATATGAGAGCACAGAGGCCTTAAATTAATCATTTTCTAACTGTAACTTAATTTCAGTTATTATTATTGGAGCAAAAGCTCAGAAAAAAAACTAACAGCATCTTTCACAACGAACACAAAATTAAAGAGAGCTGACAGATTTGCTGTGTGGACTGATTTTTTTCCCAAGAGTTTGGATTAAACATTTTGAGAGTTTTTTAGCTGTCAGCTCTCTTGATAGAAGCAGACAAGGTAGGCTATGCTTCAGGTTAGAGAACGTACATTTCAGGAGTGCGTCTGAGATTAAGCTGCTGATGCCAACGGCTGAAGAGGAAGGCGAAGTTGCAGGAAAGGAAACTAAAATGACCTATTTTGCCAAAGGTAGAGGTAGAGGACTATTATATCCTCATGGACTAAAAAATCTATGAAACTATTGATTTGGAAGTTTTAAATGAAGTTTGAAATATTAATAAAAAGGATTTCGAATGAGCTTTTTGCAATATGTCCAGGATTTGAAACATTTTAAAGATATTCAGAAGATAATACAACGAGATGACCAATGAGATGTCTCGGCCTTGCAGAATTTTTGATCCACACTGACTATATACGTTTATCAGCAAAGAAACTGATGTTTTATGGGTTAGCAGTAATTGTTGCTGCATAAAATAAAAAAAGAAAAAATACAAAAGAAACATAAAACATTGATTGCATTATTTCGTAATTGTTTTATCATTCTCTCTCAATTCTATTTAGGGCCACAAATCCATTGTAGCAAGCATTAGCTGAAATGTAGATCAGCTGTTGAACAGATCAACCAATGGTGGCCTCTTTATTTTATCAGTGTTCCTAAAACCTGGAAAACAATTGACTCACGGATGTGTTATAAGTATGGGAGTCCCACAAGAGACAAGCTGCCTGTACTTGGATGAAGCTGCTCCATGACCTTAAGGGCTACCAAGGAAAACTCAGGTAGACTATTATCATCTAACTTCTCTGAGAAAGTAAATGCAGGACTGCACTGATTTCAGCTCTTCTAATAAAACAAAAATGGAGCAAAGCTCTTTGAGGAGAGTAATACTGTAGGTGTGCCACCAGTGACAGAGGCATGAAGATGATTGCTGGTTTGTAAAGTAGAAGAACCTTTTTTTTTTGTTTTCCCAATAAATATTTTGAACAAACAGACCGTCAATAATCCTCACCACAGGAGGAGAGGCTGGTGACAGAACTGCAATTTCAGGGGAAGGGAATGAAGTTTCAAGTGACAAGTGAATTCACACTTTATAGTATCAGTAAAGTGTTTTCTACACTTCGACTCTGGCTTCTTTCTTCTGCAAACAGCCTTTTCAGACTATGTTGCTTCATGCAAAATAAACTGTCACTTAAATAAAAACAAAGATGAATAATTCTGAGGGTTTTCTGGGTTTGTTGTAGAAGACTCTGTGAAGCTGTCTGGATGTGTTTCAGTTTAGTCAGATAAAAAGCAAAAAAAACTTTCCCAAGGACACTTATGGAAATCTTTTTTTCTGCTGTCGTCTTGTTTAGAAAAGTCTAAATTGTGGCTCTTTTATTTAGTAAGCATTCATCTAAATCTTTCACAACGGCTTGGTCTTTTATCCACAGTAATTTTCAAAGGGCATGCAGTCACTGTGTTTGGTGTTTGAATCTCTGCTTAGAATTTCAGTCACTCTGCCTGAGACATGTAAGAATTACAAGTGTTTGTTTTTCTTTGCTCCTCGTAGACAAATAGAAAGTTAGAAACAAAAGACTAAAAGATGCCCTGAATTCATGAGCGTCTGCAGCGATTTATGAGAGCTGCGAGCAAAAGATGAAAGGAAATTAGTAAAAGACAATTGTGGTTGCAGTATGTCTGTGTGAGTGCGACAGAGAAGACCCTGTTTACCTGCCCCTCTGTTACCTTCATCAGTGATGCTCATATTTCACCTGTCAGGATTTGCTGGCTCCACTGCTGCATGCCGGCTCTCAGTTTGTCTCCTCTGTCTGTCCTCTGTGCTTTTAGCAGACTCATGCTTGTGTATGTGAACACATCAGTGTGTTCTGAGACAACAGCGATACAGAATATTTTATCTCAGTTTTTGTTAAAACTTGGATGTGGCCTTTTGGTCTGATCTGGTCTGAAATGGCACACAGCAAATGACTTTGAACCAGAAGCATGAGATAAACACCAAACTGCTTTAGAGCTCTGAATTTTGTGTTATAGAGGCACCTAGGACTTAATAAAATCAGCCCATTTTCTTCTCTGCATCATAGGGCACATCTCCCATACATCTCAGTCAGACTTTATTTACTGTGTTCACAGTAATTCCAGACCTTGTTTGTAAGCTACACGTTAGCCGTGTTAGCATATTCACAATACCTGTATTTCCAAACCTTGTTAGTAACATTTAAACAGAAAAAAAAAAACTGTCCAACACTTCAACATGTTAGCTGTGTTAGTGTACTTACAAACCACCCAACTTTGTCTGTAATTTGTTAGAAAACATGCTAACATTTAGACAGAGCGTCATGTACTTCTCAAAATTGCTTTGACATCAATAACCAGAATCAATCCATATATTCGGGGCTCTAAATTTTAAGACATGCTGTCGTTTTTTTTTTTTTTAAATATGGCTTTTACGTGTGTCTTGCCGTGCAGAAAATATAGTACATGAAAACCTAACACACACAGTGTGTTAAGTAAACACAGAGTAAACTGCGAGCATTCATGTCTGTTTGAGAAAAGTGTATAAAGTGTTTAGTGAGACGTTTTACAGCCTGAAATTCTCTGTAACTCTACTTCATGGATTTCACCCATTGCATTTTTTTTAAATCAGGAACATCAGCTTCTTAGGAGAAAAAAAAAACATCTTGGAAGAACAACAACCAACCAATAAATTTGTCTAATTAGCTTAGATTAAATATCTAAGTATTTATATATGTCAAGTAGATTAATCTAAAATAATATTTTAATACACTTAATGAGACTTTTTAGGCTGGTGAACAGGCTGGTGATAGCCAAAAAGTATAGTGAGGAAAATTATTCACATTTTTTTTGTTTTCCTAAATGAAATGTGAAAAGGTTTAGTGGTGGTTAAATTAAAGGTTTATTGGGACAAAGAAAATGTCTCTAATATAATTAAATGCACCAAAGTTCAAGCCCTCCAATCTTGATGCAAAAATGATAGAACGACTTGATGTTAGTTTTTATCTTTCATTCTGTGTTTCCATCAACACATTTGCAAAGAAAAATAATTCAAAAAGAGCTGTAGTGAACACTTTCTTGTTTGTTTGTTTTTGTGAAAACTGTCTTGTGCCCTGATTCTGGTTGCTATGAGCTACCAGTCAGAGACTGAATGATGGTGGGATTAATTCTAGGTGAAAACGCTCTTTGTGTAAGCTTTCTGCATCCCAGAGAACCAGATGAGATCAAAGTTTCTTTTATCCACAAACTTCAATCATCAGGCATGACCTACAGTTAACTTTCCTTTTCTTAATGACATTAGGTAGTCATTGCTTTTTGTGCTTTCGTTTTAATGGAATTGTAATCTTGTATGAAATTAAAGGTGCAGTGATGCAAACATGGCTAATATGCAAAGTCTTTCAAAGAGGTGGGAATCCAGTTTTAGAAATTATGTAAAACAGGGAAAATTCTATTCCATGCTCAATGACAACCACTCCTCCATAATGCATATCATGAATATATTCTCTTGCAAAGCTGTGCATAAGTAGCAAAGGATCCATAAATGGAAACAAAAATGGATCATCTGGGCCTGACACATTTTCTCATCCCATAGCTCCGTTCAGTGCTCAGTGTGATCAAAGGAGAGTTCTTCAGAGACTGAAGGGTTGGTGTGCTGGTGAGGCCAGTGCTCTCTTTTGCTTAGAGGTTTTGTGGGTGGTCAGATTAGATTTTGTTAGCTTGCAGGAATCTGTTGTGTTTCTGCAGTCTGCACTTACCTGCTGAATATGGAAATAGGAAGTGTTTACTTATGCAAACATTGCTTGTCAGGACTGTCAGATCCCAACCTTCTAGACAGTGGACACTGCATTTAAGGGCAGATCAAAAATTGCTGCTCACAGGCTTTTCTTTTTTGCTTTGTTCTTTGGTCTCCTTGGATCAAGAGATGGCTTTTGATAGATTTGATCACAACTATTTGTTTTTGATGCTTTTAGCTTTGGGGAGAACTTACTTTTGTGGGTGGAACTGTTGTACAGCTGGGTAGAGTGTTTGCTGTAAGTAGGGGTGGTCAAACAGACAAGTGTTTGTGACGCATGAGATTAGACAAGGCCGTCCACTCTCTGGATAGTTGTATAGCCTGGCCATTGAGCTTTTGTTATGCAGATTACAAACTTGTATAGCTGGGATATCTATACCTGGTGTGACTATTTTTGAGCCTTCAGTAGTTAGTGCACATGCTGATGATGTAACTCATTTTCCTGTCTCATCAAGATTATGTCAATATTCTGGTGTAGAGTTTAAGCTGTTTTGCTAAAGCATCGTCAGTCAAAGTTAACTGGAACAAAAATGAAGCTTGTTTCATTGGGGAATAGGAATGGGACACACCTTACTGCAGAGTATAAATTGGAGAACTGAGGGTCTAAAAATGTTGGGCTTATATTTTGGTTCCACAGAGTTTCAGCTCCAAAACTGAAATCCAGTTGAGTTGTTGGATAAAGTCCGTGCCAGGTTGTCTACATGGAAATGGTTGCTATCCCCGCTGTCTTACAGAGGAAGTGTCCTGGTTGCCCACAATCTGGCACGAGCTCCTGGTCCACTGCCCTCCTAGCAACTTGCTCAATGATGTCCAACACTCCATTCTGGACTTTTTCTGAAACTGGAATCACTGGATTTGTGCAGCTGCCTTATACCTTTCCGTCCATGAGGGTGGTCAAGGCCTCATTGATATTATGTCCAGAGTGATGGCTTTCAGACTACCTACCTATGTCTCCTCCATCACTGCAATGCGAGGTGGCTTGAGACAGATTTCACTCTTCTACAGCGAGCTGTAGGGCAGGGTAAGACAAACTCTTTCTTCTGCACAAAGGGACCCGGAATTGAAGCGGGTTAGTGCTTACTATTGATCTGTTAAGGACTCTTGGTATGTTTTCAAGATTAAACGAGAAAGCATGCTGACTCCGGGTCTATGGACACTACAAAAGCTGCTATTTTATAAGGGAGCTATCTCACTGATCTCTTAGACTCTACCTCTGTGAGAGCAGCGTTATGGGAAGCAGGTTGCGTTAAATTGGGACATTTGCCTGCCTCGTTAGAGACTTTGGAACAAAAAGTGGGGCTCTGGCCCAAACTGCTGTCCAGAGTTGTGCAGGCTGTGATCTCCTTGATTTCTGATGAATGGAGAGTTTTCATATCTGAGCACGTTGAGTCCTGGGACCCTGACTCACTGTACAGATCTCCGCCTGAGACCATATCTCCCAGCGTGGATGACTGGATTGCGGACCCTAACAAACTCAGGACTTCAGTCAGTCAGATGGTGCCAGCCTTGAGACCCTGCACAGGAAGTTCACTCATATCTTCTGTGTCAAAATGAGACACTTCAAGTCCTTGACAGACCTGGAAGCATCAAGGTGGGCTGTGTTGTTTGGCTCTGGAACTATTCCAATAAGACGCTGGAAGTCTCTGTACAGGTTCCCTGTTGAAAAACGATCACCTCATCTCCAGTGGAGGATCATGCATGGAGGCGTAGGCACAAACAGATACAAAATGTGTTGCAATCAAACACAATCAGAACAGTGTGACTTTTGCAATCTGACAAAAACTTTTTCCCACTTGTTTGTGCAGTGCTATCTTCTCTCTTTAGTATTTTACCTACTTGGTGTCTCAGGTTGGGAGAGGTGTTTTCTCTTCCTCTCTTTGTATTCGTACATTATTAAATGCAAGACAGCATTTGAAAAATAAAAATCAACTACTAAGCTTCCTGTTTGCAACAGCCAAAGTTACAATTTGGCACACTAAATGTAATCATGCAATCTCTGTGGAGTGTGTTGATGTTCAACAGCTGTTTTTTGCACTTTTAAGATCACGGTTACGCTGGGAGTGGGCTTAGTTTGAAGTGACCGACAGGCTGGAGGAGTTATCATAAAAGTGGGCTTTAGAGAAAATCTTGTGCCATGTTAATGCTGATGGGGAATTCATTTTCTCTTTTTAACCCCCCAATGCTAACACAACACATTCTCATTCATCACATATTGACCTGCGTCCAGTACCAGGGTAATCCACGTCCCGGTACTGGTTCACAGCCTGGACGATGGGGAGCCTTGATTTAATTTAAAAAGCCAGCACATCAAAAAAAAAAAAAAAAAAAAAAACGACGAGTTGGGGGAAACCCAAAACATCCGTTTTTCACATGGAGGGGTTCTTAGCCATGTGTCAATATGTGATGACTTGGGAATGAGAATGTGTCATTTTCTTTTTTCATCCACTTCAGTACTTTGGAACTGAGGTGATTTAACATGTAAGTATGTGGATAGTTCAATAAAGGGCATTTTAAAATCAAGACATATAAATGCAGCTGGGCACAAACTGCAATTATTAAGTTTTCCTCTATGTTCAATTTTCACATATTTAGCACTTGCATTAATGAAAAGGGACGTCATCCATCCATATTTCACTACTAAATCAAGAGACCCTGATTGGTGAAAGTTCAACTAGTTTATCTTTCACCATGCATTCAGTATATATGCATTTTTTATGTAGAGACAGAAAACGATTGTAGAAACATGTGCATTTACACTCTAACATGAGAGTTTTCAACACAGATTCCTGAATTGCACATTTACATACTTTTACATAGACTTTCCATCAAAAGTGCTCGCTTGAACATGTGTTGTCAAGGGCAGTGAGTATTGATAATACCTGCACAGCGTCACAGATGCCACAGAAAAACTTATTCTTGCTGGGTTTACCTGAACAGAATAGATTACCGAACAGATGTATTTGGGCAAAATCCAAGATTAAATACATCAAAAAAAATGTTCTACTTAATAAAACTAAAGCCTTTTACTCACTAATTACAATTTTCCATATGAACCCAGTCAACAAAGTTAAACACTTCTAGAAGAAAAGTCAGCCATCATATTAGCTCTGTCATGCTGTTCAATTGTTCAATTTATCGTAAACACCACTGCTATCTCAAGGGTAAGGAGCAGCCATGTGGCCATCGCTGTTTACTGCTTATTTGTATCGTGTATAGCTTTTATACACAGATAGATAGATAGATAGATAGATAGATAGATAGATAGATAGATAGATAGATAGATAGATAGATAGATGTGTATTTTTATGACAAAAAAATGTTCGATTTAACATAGAACAATAAAATTAGGCAGAAATATACAATTTTTAGATGAGTTAACAATCCATTTTAATATGTTAGCTTAATATCAGAAACTGTTACTGGAAAGTGCTGCAGAACCTGGGTTGTGGGTAAGACATTAGAGTGATGGTCTTCTTGCTGTTGTCCTTGTCGTTTGCTATAGTTTCTGCAGAGCAGCAGAGGTTTAGAAGAAATCTACTAGTCAATATTAGACCTATCCAACCATAGAGCTTTGATCCAGATGGTAGCTTAAACAAGGAAAACGGAGACGTACATGATCCAGAGGTCTACAAGTAGATGCATCTTGGATGCATGCATTTTTTCTACTCCTGATTCACTACAATTTGAATACAGAAATACTCAGAAATGCAGTTTTGAGCTTAATTTTCTTGATATATGTCCTCCAAAATGCAACGAGAAAATGTTAAGAAGACTAAAAACATGACTTTCATCAGAATGGGTCTATAATGAGCTCTTGCCAGAGACAAGTAGAGGATCCAAATAGTTTAAGTCTTAAAGTTTAAGCTTCTGACTGGTCAAAAGTTGACTGTTTTTGACAGTATAAAGACCCACTTGGTTGGAAATTGTGTTTTTGACATGTTCTTGTGGCCGTTTTCTCATGATGGAGGACATATATAGGCTAACTAAAATTAAGCTTTCTGGGTATTTCTTTATTCAAATTGCTTGTGTATCAGGAGTAGATGAAAAAAGGTTTTATTTGTGACATTGAAAATACACCAGGCAGGACACCTGCTCCAGATTTCAGCAACGGGGGAGGGAAGGGGGGCGGGATTCCTCCTCGCTAACAGTCCCAAACTCAGTGGTGAATTTTTAATGAAGCACTGCCTACCCGCAGAAACTATGTCACTAGTTTTTTTTATTTTTTATTTGTCAAAATCATAATTCAAAGACCACTAGGACAGCTTTTGTAATAGATCAGAAGATGATGGGAGAGGGTGCTCATAAAATGCAGATTATCTCTACAAGTTTCATAAAGGCCACAGCACGAGCATCTCAAAGACTGTCTTGGTTCAGTGTATCAGCCCTGCCCTGCATCCAGCCTCTGCTGGCGCTCAGTGGGGACGGTCTGCAGGTGATCCTGGCAGATGACAGCTGCCGCCTTCTGCTTCGGGTCTTCTGGCCTCGGCTGATGTGCGGCGGCGCAGCCAATGGGAGCGCGGCGGGGCGGAGAGAAGCGGCAGATTGTACTCCAGTGTAGTGCCGCTACCAGCAGCAGCAGCAGAAGCGTCTCACGCGCAGTCTGTCGCACTTCAGCATCTTTCCGGTTAATGGATTATAAAATTTCCCTCCTAGTGAAAAACCAGCTGGGAGTGTTCCCGACGCACGTCTGTCAGAGCTACAGTGTGGAGTTACAGGTACATTCATTCTCCATTCCCCCTTTGTGAGTGCGCGTGATCCTGTTTCGTGCCTGTTTCCTTTTTTTTTTATTTCTCTGTGAGGCCAAAGCAGAAGCTGTGCACGCGTGCACAGATGCGTTCCTGCAGGCTGAAGGCATGCCTGTCATGCCTGTCGCGGTGCGTGCTGATTGACGTCTTTACTCCGCCGGGATTCTTGTTGCGCATGGCCGCTGGGAGCGCAGCGGAAGCGGGGTTCAAAAGTAAGCGGCGAGCCTAAACGGCGCGCGCTTGACCTCTCGGCTCGTGCTGGAAGGATCGGGGATGCCCCGCGGGGATTCTGACTGGAGTTCCTCTGCTGCAAGTGAAACTGTCAGGGGAAAAAAAGACCACGTTAGCGCGCTCTGATCCTTCTCCACAAGAGCTTAACTTTGATTCCCACGACGCAGAGAAAACCCCTCGTCTTCAGGGACGCCCAGCTGGCCCGAATAACCCCAATTTCTGGATAAAGTTTAGAACTTCCCCGGCGGCCGATATACTACACAGCACATTTCCCTATCATCTGTCTGCATGCAGCAGAGAGACTTTCCGTCTGAAGGTGACATTTGAAGAGGAACACACGTCTCTCTGCTAGAGTTGACAGATCAGCTGAATAAAGTGGTGACCCGCTTTAAAGTCCGTTGGGTTCTTGCGGGACGTGTGTGTTTGTGATCAGAAAAAGAGATTTGCACCAAACGATTTTTTTTCTGCATAGAAGCGCAAAAGACTGCACCTGCTGTGCACATCCTCCGCAAAAGGGGCGTGAGGTAATCACCACCGTCAGTGTTTTAATTACACTTCCGGTTAATTGTTTTTAATTATGCATCCTTTGTTTAAACAGCAAAACAGGTTGAAAAGGTTTAAAAAGGTTAAATTAATGTCCCCTACAACAAATTATGTTTTCCTCTGACAGGTATAAAAAGCTTGAAAAGGCAACAAACAACAATTATCCCTTGAATTAAAACCTTAGTTTTATACTTCAAAAAGGAGTCACCTAGGAAATAAGGAAATAAACACTAATCCTGAGAAAAAAAATCACTAGAAAGTATTATCTGTTCATGCAGCAAATACATTTTTATTTAGCATATATCTCATCATCGCATGATGTTCCTCACAAACATTCAAAAGGGAACAATAAGATAAAAAGCAAACTGGTAAAGGGACATCATGCTAAATCAACTTTTTCTTGCTTTTAAGTGTATTATGTTTATTCATCACCAACCCCAAAGCAGTGTTTTGCTCCAATCACACATCTCTGCGTATTCTTCTAAAACCCTGCTCCCTGAGTACCAGCCCTTCCCGTTTCACAAAAACAAGCGTGTCCACACATTGTGGCGTCACAAAGTGGGGAAGAGTCCCTTCTAAGAGTATGCGCTGCCATCACCGCCAGGCTAACATACACACACTTTCTTCATGGAGCTAGCGGGAAACGGCACAACGCTTTCATTTTAAATATTGTAAAATAAATATTTCGTATCTGCAATTGTGGTCCGTCCATAATTGATGCCCATCTCCAAATGCCGCCGGGTCTAACAGGTTCCTTCTTACTGTTAGACAGCAGTCTCCAATAGTGGCTGGGCTCCTTTAAGATCCGCCCATCTTCCCTGAGTTGTGCATATGCCGGGTATTCAGTTTAACATTTAAATTTTGTGGTGACAAAGAACATTTTGGTGAGGAATCTGCACAACATTTTGGGGGTCCTAAGCGTATCTGAGAACGGCAAAAGCAGATGGGTGATATGTAGACGATGGCTACAGAAAAAGGAGCAACAAGCAAACTATTTCCTGATGGAGGTGCAGAGAAAGCGAGTGATGAATTAAAAGAACTGGTTTGAACATTGATTATTGAGCAAAGACGGAAAGGTGCGCATGTTTCCAGGAAAATGATCGGCACGAAAGTGAAGAGGATTGTTGCTACTGAGGTCGATGATGCTTCAAAGAGAAAAGAAACATTTACATTTATGCATTTATGGCAAATTTATGGCAAATTTTTGGTTAAACAGTCAGGCTACTAAAGGCAGTTATACCGTATGCACATCCTTCTTTAAAGTAAGTTCAGATGTTGTTTGTTTTTGTGGGCTTATACTAGTGTGGATCTTAAATCACGACTATTTCAATGTTCAAAACTATAGATAGTGTAGGCTATAATTCGCCAATTATGCCTAAGTGCGTGTTCAAAAATCGAGGTCTGGAATGATTTTGAGGTTTTCCACTAGAAGATTTATTTCTGACACCAAAATATCTAATACACATGTTTAGGGTCTCCAGCTGTCCCTAAGAAAGCATCTAGCGGATGCTCTTCTCCGTGCACGAAGAATTGAGACATCCTCTTTCCCTCTCACCCAGAGTTTTACACGTAATGTGCAAAAAGAAGGTTGGATCAAAATAAGAGGTTGGATCTTCTCCCTGGAGATGTATTTTCCCACCGTTGGCTTTTTCCCACTTTTTTGCAGGTGCCTCAGCTGCAGGTGCTTTCCGTTCACTCCCGCCTGCACACATTTGTTTCAAAGCAGCACGCTCCCTATGTCAGCTAACCTTGTATGCTGTGAGAAACTATTCATTCACACAATCATAAACATGTTTGCAAAGTTTAAATCATAAAAAACCCTTTTGTTTAAGTATACAATGTCTACCAAGCTCATCACTTTTAACACTACATTTTCATACTGGTTAATACTGAATTATTATGACACACACAAGAGTCTTTATTTATTTAGACTTCATTTCTTCAATTGGAATCAATTTATGAAGTTCTATTGCACATAGTTCTGTTGCATGCATCATTCAGAACATGTTTGGTAGACATCCAATAGAGTAACATAATGGAGTTGTATGATGTAGACATTTACAGTAGGTGCATAGTAGTTATGAAAGAAACATCTTAAAATCTCTCTGCCAAACTAAGTGTGCAGAGTGGTGACATCTGAATTGTTGTGGCAACCCATAATGTGATATGCCAAAAGGTGAACAAAAACAACAACAACTTGAAAATGTAAATAAAATGTATTTAGATGTCTTATGAATATTTCTTAAATCAAGCAATTTGAGTGTCCTTAAGTAAAAATGACGTTTTTCTGTTTAGAGTTTGAAGCAAAAGGATTTAGACACATTTTAATACTAATTTCCTTATTTCTAGATCCTAGTTGTTAATGAAACAAATAATTCCCTGCTGTGCTGACTTTGAGAAGAGTCTGGAAAGCTGTAGACCAAAGATAAGTATAAACAACTTAAAACCAGGTAAAATAACTTAAATGTCTAAAAATGAGGGTTGAAATTTTTGCAAGTATCAAACAGTTTGCAGTTGTGGTGGGATTTAGCTCAGTTTGTGCGGAGGGGTAAATCACTTGTCTACTGGAGCTTGCTTTAGTTGTCACTGTGGGGGGAAAAAATCGGATGCGCCCAATCACCCGTCCATCATAAAGCCACAGGCAGCTTTCATGTTCTCTGAATAGGAAACAATCACCAGTTAGGAAAGCAGAGCCTGTTTTTATGAGGCGACAGTGCTAACCGTGACACCAGTGTAACGCTATATGAGACTTAGGACGCAGAGTAGACATTTGTTTGAAAATTGTATTTTTTGGCGATATAAGAGTGCCAAATGTCAATCACAGCAACTACCAAGCTACTTTTGTTTTCTAGCTATTCCTTTTGGGGTAAGGAAACTGTCAAAAAGAAACGTATTCATAAAGAAAAAGTTGTGCACAAATTTATATTTTTTGCACAACTTTACAGAAAAATTATGAAATACATCCTTTAGTTTTACGTTTCACATGTCTGTTTTGAATATGACTCTTGCTTGTCTTGAATACGAATTTCCACTGTTAAAGCGCTGTCAAAAATATGTCACGGGGTCACAGGCATAAACATCGAGTCCCAGAGCATCGATTCATCTGAATGAGCTGATAGAATTAAACTTTATAGAATGTTACTGTGCCCCTGGCAGGAAAATTATCTTGTTACCGTTGCTGCACTGGAAAAAAGAAATAAACAGCCAAGTACTGCCGCTTTTTAAAAAAAATTTTTGCCAGGCGACATCAGTGGAGCGTGAAAACAATAAAACGGCCCCGGAAGTGATGGCAAAAAGAACATATGTTAATAAGAGAATGATTAAAGAAAAAACACTCGAGCAGGTGGCAGAGGGATCCCTGTCTCTCTGCTGCTGCCGTTGTGGGCATAGATACATTTTTCCTGCCAGAATTTGTTTCCTCAGTCTCAGACATGGTTCTGGCAGAGCTAGGGACCGTGCCTTGGCACAACACTGGCCAGCGGCGGCATATTAGCGTGGGGGTTCCCCACTTAGCCGGGCAGCAACCCGGGACAGGAGGGGTGGCTGCACCCGCCTCCGGCTCTGGCAGCACCATGGAGATAGCCAGTGGGCTAGGAAAATAGATGGAAACAACAAAGACAGCTAACTCAGAGCTAAAGTTGGCTAACTGATAGCCAACCGTAACAATAGTTTTAAAAAAATTAGAAACAGAAAGTTGGGTATTCTGATCCTATTGACATTTTACATTTTCTTTTTCTTTTCTTGTTACTGCCGCAACAGTCGGCTGCCAGTTAGCATACTTTAGCTCTAAGTTAGCTTAGCCATTTTGGTTTCGTTATCCTCTGATTATCAACTAATTTCAGCAGACATGTTTTTATTTTACCGTAAATGAGTGGAGTCGTATGTCCGCTATGTCTTTCTAGGCTGTTTTCCACTTCTGGTTCTAAAACGACCCTCTGCTGCATTGTTTACACAATCGCCTGTTGTAGCCTGAAAACCATAAAATGTGGCTGGAGATCGCTGTTTTTTTTTCAAAAAATCTATTTTATCTACTTTTCTACAGAGCTATTGCTATCAAGATAATTTTTGCGATATGGTATCAATAAAATTCCTAAAATGTCAATTTTATTTTATTTTGATAAATAAACGTAATCACACATGCGCAGTTAGAAGAATCAATGCTCTGGGACTCGATGTTTATGCCTGTAACCCCATGATGTATTTTTGAGAGTGATGTAACAGAAGAAATTCGTATTCAAGACAAAGAAAAGTCGTTTTCAAAACAAAGACAAATTGTATTCAAAACAAACATGTCAAACGTAAAACTAAAGGTTGTATTCATATTTTTTCTGCAAAGTTGTGCACAAAATATTAATTTGTGCACAACTTTGTATTTATGAATACAACTTTTTCTTTATGAATACATTTCTTTTTGACAGCTATCTTAACTCATAATTCTTGCTGTATACTTGCTGCTCATTATATGGATCAGGTGTGTTCACATCAATCAAACCCTGAAATTACCCAATTCTGCTAATCACCAGGAAGTTGAACTAGTAGAGCAGAAAAAAAATAAGTAAGACAGCCCTTTTATAGTGGGACAAAACAAAGCTCAAGTTTTATGTGGCTCAAGTTGACTGGGTTGCATGTTCAGTCCTTCCCTACAGAATTTATGTGTAAGATTATGATCTTAGTACAATCATTGTTTTTGTTAAAGTTTTTTTGACATTGACAAGTAATAAAACAGCTACCAAAATAGAAATGATTTCAAATGTGAAAACAACATTAAAAAAAAAAACGTACGAAACAGTTTCAAACTCGTGAATCTACGGACACACGTAGCGTGCGTTCAAAAACGCAAGAACTTAGTCTATGGTGTTCACACTGGCCAAGCAGGGAGGGGCTTCTTTTTCTACTGATTGGAAGAGTCTTGGTAAAAAATGTCAAATCTCGTGAATCTTGCTCCAGGGTTTTTCTTTCACAGCTCTACTGTGTTACATGAAAGACTTGGTGTCATATAATTCCAGCATACTCCAGCACTCTGGCACAAACTGCAATTATAAAGTTTTCCTTCATAGTCAATTTTCAAAGGGTTGTCACTTATTAGGGAGTGATAAAAACAGTGATGCATAAAGTAAAAAGTGATCCATAAATCCAAATGTCACTACCAGATAAGACCCTGATTGGTTAAAGTTTGTCCTGGATTAACTTTCAGCGTGTGTTCAATGGCCCTGCGTTTTGTGCTTAGAGCCTGTAAACGGTCATAGAAATGTACATAGCGACTCAGGAATGTAAGAATTTTGAACAAGAAAGTTTGAAACGCATATTTACGTGCATTTACATAAACTTTCAATTGGACTTGAACGCTTGTTACCGAAGGCAAAATGAACGTAGCTTCAGAGTGCTGTTCCTCTTAGGTGTTTTAATAAAACATTTAGAGTTGCAAAAGCATTTCCTATTTCTAATATTTAGCACACCTGGACACAAAAAAAGTTAAAACATTTCTGAATATTTGCACTAATTAATTTAAGTTAAAATCTAGCAGTGGTGTGGGGTCCCGGTTTGAAGGAACTCTAATGTGAAGCATGTCACATGCATTGGGATGGTTTGCGGCTGAGTGTGAAGCAGCTGGGATGAAAGTCAGCACCGCTAAATCTGGGACCTTGGTTCTTTACCGGAGAAAAAGTAGTTTGCCCTCTCTCAGTAGGTGGAGTGCTCCAGCCTCAGGTATCTTGAGGTTTTGTTCACGAATGAGAGAATATCAGAGCATGAGATTGACATGCATGGTGCGGTGTCTGCCATTATGCGGTTGCTGTTGGCGTTGTGAAGAAGAGAGATAAAGGTAAAGCTCTCAACAATGTACTTTTCGATCTTCGCTCCAATACTCACCTATGGTCATGAGCTCTGGGCCATGACTGAAAGAACAAGCGGCTGACAAAATTTATTTGTAGGGTGGCTGGGTGCTCCCTTAGAGATAGGGTGAGAAGCTCGGTCACCCGGAGAGAGTTCGGAGTAGAGCCACTACTCCTCCACATCTAAAGAAGCCAGTTGAAGTGGCTCGAGCATCTAGTCCAGATGCCTCCTGTGCGCCTTCTTGGGGAGGTGTTCTGGGAATGTCCCACTGGGCGGAAGCCCCGGGTAAAACCCTGTACAAGCTAGAGAGACTATGTCTCTTGGCTGTCCTGGAAATGCTTATGGGTCCCCCTAGAGGAGCTGGAAGAAGTGGCCGGGGAGAGGGAAGTCTGGGCAACTTTGCTTTAGACTGCTGCCGCGACCCAGTCCTGGATGAGCAGAGGAAGATGGATGGATGGATGGATGGATGGATGGATGGATGGATGGATGGATGGATGGACGGGATAAATAGATGGATGGATGAATGGATAGATATGCCATTAGATTTTATCCATTTGTTGGTGGCATATTACCATTTTTTTAACTCCTTTATGTCACTCATTCACAACATACCTTTAAATCTAGGACTTAGTTTAAAAATCACCTTGAACTGATGAAAACACAGACAATTTTTTATAATGGAAAATTAAGTCAAGTATGAAGGTGCACAAGTGTAAACATTTTAATTTTTTGACAAAAATCTAAAACGGTCCATTAATAGCCTTTTATATTCATATTAGGGCTCCTGGAATGTGGTTCCAGCTTTGGTGAAGGGCTTTGAAGTAAGAGAATTGGATTGTTTGCACCTCATTGCAAAGCACCCTGGCAGCATCTGGGAAGCTTTGTATTGCAGCCTGTTTATCTGCATTCACAGATAAAAATCTGTGTATTTTCAGCTCACACTAATTCAGAATTTGGTGGAACTGGGGTTTCACCACTTGTTAAGATTTAAAGTCAAATGGTTTGTGACTTAATTGTAAATTAGTTGTGTAAAATTAAGATTTTAAATTCGAATTCAGATTCAAATTCTGCTGATTAACATGAAATCAATTGATTGATTGATTGTTTGTGGTATTGTAGTATTTTTGCCGGTATGAAGTTAGTACATGAAATAGACCACTGTTGTACTCGCCCACTTGTCTTTTTCACATGTCCATAGTGGTTTACCTGCAATAATTGCTTTTCCAAGGTCATTGCAGATGTTTGTCCTCCATAACATGGTGCTCACACACAGCAGAAATCTGAAGACATTTAAACTTGCTTTTACTGAAGCTTTTATTTGATGACTATCAGTTATTAAACTGCATCACTGCACATGTGATATCAGCACTTATGTTTTTCTAATATACCTTTAACATTTGGTTGTTGGATTTTATAATACATTTTTTCTGATCAATTTTTCTATTGGGGAAGGACTAAAATCATGTTTATTTACAAAATTTTAATAAATATAAAGCAGAGATAACATAAGTAGCTCTATTATCTTCTTTTTAGAAGCATTGAATAACTGTTCGTAACAAGCCCAAAGTAATCTCATATATGTAAACACTTTCAGAAAAAAATATGGTTTTTGTAGTGTGTTCTTTTTTAAACCGATTCAAAAGCTCTGAATAAATAAACATATTTGAGAAATCACCATCATCAACTCCAAACCTCTAAGTCCTCTGTTCTATTCCTAAATTCCTTCAAATGATAAAAAGACTTATTTCTCTGCTCGCTGGGTATAACTTGTGCTTGGTGTCTATAAATAGGAGGCTTTGAAAGGGAGCGCTTTCATGTCATCAATAATTGTTTGCTTTTGTAAAGTTGAAATTGCTGTTTCTTTTCATTTTCTTCGCAGTGCACTTGTTTTCTCTTCTGTCTCTATTATTTTCTCTGTATAAGGTCAACTGAGACAGGGCTCTTTTTTCATAAATGAATCACACAATGACAAAGAGCTCAGGAACAGAATAGAATTTTTTACATTGAATTTAACAAGAGACAGACACTACAAAAACAACAAAACCCAAATTGTGCTGCACTGTCAAAGATATGTGGGTTTTTTATCAAGAAGATGAATCTGATCTTTCCCTGTTATATATTCTTTTGCATTGCAGCAGAAATGCAAACGCTTTGTAAAGAAATATACTGTAACGTGGTACGTATCTGCAAAAAGAGTCTCATCTTTAACAAAAACATTTACTAGCATTAATAAACAAGATCTTACCCTACCTTAATAAAAAATATATTTATCACCTTAAAATTAAAATAACATGCAAATTAGAGTCCACTTTCACTCTTAATGTCTATTGTTAGAATGTTTCTCAGAATCCTGACAAAAGTTGTCATGTCTTGTCTTTAAACATATGGTTTTGTGTCCCCTCGGCACAAACAAGTTCATTTTATGACACAAGTATGAACTACTGCAACTTATGAAAGGTTATTAAAGACCCACTCTGTGGAAAAGTTTGTTTTTGGTGTTTCTAACATGTTCTTGTTGCAGTTTTCTGATGATGGAATGCATTTATAACGAAGATTAAGCTTAAATTTGCATTTAAGTATTTTGTTATTCAAAAGGCTGTGAATCAGAAGCAGGTGAAAAAATGCTATTTGAAAAAGCTTGTGGTTGTGATGTGGAAAAAACGCTGGGCGGGACTCAAACGCCATGCTCTGTTCCATTCAGATGCATCCACTTGTAGATCCAAGTGCTTCTTGGTTTTCCTCATCTGAGTTGGCTTCTGGCAACACTACGGCTGAATAGCTCCGATGTTTCTCACTACTATTGTTGCATCTGTAATGTTAAGTTGGGCTGCAAGCTAGTGAGAGTGCGTGTTAACAAATGGTGACAGGAAATGAGGGAGGACTTGCTTTGCACTAACAGCTCTGCCCACAACTCAGAGGCATATTTTTAATGAACTACTGCCGCTCTCCAGAAACTATGTCCTGGAAAACATCACAGGTTTTTTGATTTTGTCTGAAAAACTCAATTGAATTGGGAATGCTTCTAAATAAATCAAGATGATCGAAGTAGGACCAAAAAAAAAAAAAAAAAAACTGTTACTGCTTGGTATAGTGGTGTGACTTAAGCTTCACTGTAATGCAACAGACTTCCTGTTGACATCTCAGAGACCCAGGTTTTCTTCATGTTCTTTTTCCTGATAAACAGAATGCATCTTTTTGGTCGACCACTGTGACAATTTTAATTTTACTCAACATTTGTTTTGGATATCTACCATGGCAGACCAGTAATCTGATTTTATGTGAGAAGTCCAGGCTTTTTTTTTTTTTCACCAAATGAGAGACAAGATTGTCTCTTAACAGATGTGTGAATTCAGCTCAGATCTACTACATGAAAAAGGTCTACGTAGCTGCTAACACATAACAACAGCTCATTATTTTGACCCAAAGGCATAGCATCAGTTGGCTTGCTTTTGCCTTCCCAGAGCCAAAATAGCAGGCTGATGATAGATACACGATGGGAGGTGGATCAGCACAAATGACCCAGAGATAGAAAGCACTCTCGCATGTGTGAGTGCAGAACCTCACTTAGTCAGTCTGGCCAACCTCCCTCCCTCCCCTCCCTGGGGGGCCAGTGTCTCTGCTGCCCCAGAGCAGCAGCTGGACAAAATGCTGCTGATTATTGCAGTAACAGTTTGGGTGGAATTCACAGGTTTCAGTGAGCAAACAGACACCACAGAGCTGGTCTTTTGAGTACAAATAATGAAAGTGCACGGTAGATGCCTGACACATCTCTTTAGTACAATGAAGAATGAACCTTAACAAATCCCTGGATGCAAATTCAGCCAACAATAGTTTGTCATGGAAGTCAATATGACTATTAATACCCACTCAGCAGTTTTCAACATTTTTACAACTTTAACTTTGAAAATCCTACAAATTCTACTGTATATTTATTTTACATTACTAATATAAAATAGTATAGAAGGAACTACTATTTTGTTTGAAATGCTAGTGTTTAGCATTCTAAATAAATAGTGATCTTTGATAAAAACAGTTTCTCCTTTATTCGTACTTTGCCTTTGAGGGAAAATTTGTTCATAACAAAAACTCACCAAAATTTGCTGCCACTTAGTAGACCTGCCCGGTGAAAATGACATTTTGACAGCTCAGCCCCTCCCAAAAGAGATGACATCACAGTGGGCAAACCTGTCCAAAAAATGAATCTCTTCAGGGGCTTAAAAAAAAAATTATAATACACTAACAAAACCAAAAGACACGCATTGCTGATATTCTAAGAAAGTTTAAACATTATTATAGGATGGCTAAAGGCCCTACAGTTTGGTGGCCATTTTGTTGCAAAGTGTGAAATTTGTTGATTTTCTCATTTTTGCTCAATTTGGGAAAAGAAAACTTTCGCTTAAGCATTCTTCACTAAATTTCACACACATGTGACAGGTTAAGTCTACAACCAGTACTAAAGTTTTGTTGACCTTTGACCTTGGGAAGAGGCTGCCATCTTGAATTTAAAAAAAAAAATCACATTACAATTTACAAATTACAATTACTCCTAGAAATTTGGATCTATGGCCTCCCAACACCTCAATTGGGTAGCTACATTGGAAAAATGTTGCAAATAAAGTTTGTTGATTTTGAATGACGTTAGCGTGGCAACCTTGCAAAAGTGGTGTTTCCCTGTTGCTTGCACAATCTTGACAGAATATTATGAAAATGCAATACATAAATTGTTAGCTAAAGGTAAGCAAAAGGAAATCACAAATGATATGAACCTGTTAGGAATGATGGGGTGGTTAACAAAAAATCTCAATTGCCAGACATCCCAAAGTTCACTTTTGCCAATTCTTTAAAAAAATCACTTAAAGTGTTCACACCGGATGCGATTCACGGGGCGTCAAGTTCTAATGTTAAGTCAAGCTATTCAAGGTCTTACAGTGCGATTTGAGTGTCGGGCGCGGTGATCAGGGACTACGTTTTTGGGCACGTGACGTTTTCAGTGATTAGATCAAAGGGTAGAAAAAAGATCCAATATGTCTGCTCAATGCGAGGATTTTTGTACTGAACTTCCATCCATTTCTTTAACCCGCTGCCTGAGACTGTCCTGGTTACTGTTGGGCAAAGGTGGGATACACCCTGGACACATCACCAGCCTATCGCAGAGCCCATGGTGTCAAGGTTGACGTGCGGACACAAATGCAGACGGAACTCGGAATGAAGAAGAAATAGATTTAATGACTCGAGAGAGGAACATTAAACCAGAGCAAACAAACAGAACCACCCGACAACCCGTGCAAGGGAGACGAGGCCATATAACAGGGAGAGAGGATTGGTTAACCACATACAGGTGTGCCAGGAGGGAGGGAACACACAAGGAGGGAAGTGTCAAATGACCTGGAAAGCAATGGTGAGCACAGGAAATACAACAAAATAAAACAGGAAGTGACAAACACAACAACAATTAATGTCCTGGGTCCATAACCCCTACAGTACCCCCCCCTCAAGGTGCGCCTCCTGGCGCAGGGGGAAGTCTGTTCCGATGCCGCCGATTGAAGTCCCTGATGAGTTCAGGGTCCAGAATGCGTGAAGCAGGCTCCCAGGACCTCTCCTCAGGCCCGTACCCCTGCCAGTCCACCAGATACTGGAGGCCACGACCCCGTCGCCGAACGTCCAGAAGGCGACGGACAGTGTAGGCCGGTTGGCCATCAATGATGCGGGGAGGGGGTGGCGGAGAGGATGGCCGCTGCAGGGGACTCATGACATGTGGCTTTAGCTGAGAGATGTGGAAAACCGGGTGGATGCTCAAGGACCTGGGCAAGCGCAGCCTGACTGCCACCGGATTGATGACCTTGATGATCTCGAAAGGACCGATGAACTTGGGGAAACGCTTCTTTGACTCTGTCCGGAGTCTGAGGTGCGAGGTGGACAACATGACGAACTGACCAGGTAGGTAGGATGGTGCTGGCGTGCGGCGACGACCTGGCAACCTATCGTGGGAAACCCCTGAACACAACAGGGCTCGTGACTCGGAAAACACAGTCAGGTCATGACATTCAGACGGAACCCTGAATGGGTCAGGTGAGGGCGGCCGCCCTACTGGGACGGCGGGATCTCCCCCAGGAGGCCGAGCTGAACGCAAACATGTGGTGTGACATTTCTCACTCCAGCCGGAGACACGGCTGGAGGGCCAGTCGATGACTGGGTTGTGAGCATTTAGCCAAGGGCAACCTAATACCAGAGGGTTTTGTGGGGAGGAAAAAAGGAAAAAACGGGTGTGCTCGTGGTGATTGTCTGACACAATCAGATGAACCGGCTCAGTGACTCGTGAGACGGTGGCTAATTCTTGGCCGTTGAGGGAGACCACTCGTAAAGGACGGGGCAAAAACTCAGACTTCAGACCGACCTGTTTGGCTAGCTCGGCGTCCATGAGGTTCTGCTCTGCTCCTGAATCTACCAATGCTCTGACAGAAACTCCCCCTTTCTGGAACATAACCCGAACATCCAAAACACAGGAAGCAGGTCTCGGGATAGTGGGAGCCGGACCACGGCTCTTAAGCGCGCCCACTCTTATTGATGAGTTGGGGCAATCCCTGCAGAAATGACCCCGGCCGCCACAGTAAAGGCACTCACCTGCCGCCATCCGCCGCCGTCGCTCGGAAACTGTCAGTCTGCCCCGGCCGAGCTGCATGGGTTCTTCTGAGACTAAAGACGGGGGTTCTGCGGAAAAAACAGCAAAGTCAGGTGAGTCCATGATCCTGTCCTTAACAGGACTGCGTCGGGGGCGGGGTGCCACCCTGCCATGCTCCTGCTTGTGGTCCTGCAGGCTATTGTCAATTCTGATGACCAGGGCGATGAGGGGTTCCAAGGAGGAAGGTAACTCGAGAGCGATTAGTCTGTCCTTTAACTCCTCGGAAAGTCCCTCCACGAAAGCGTCCATGAGCGCAGTGGTGTCCCAACCACTAGTGGAGGCCAAGGTGCGGAACTCGATGGCATAGTCAGCTGCCCTTCTGCCCCGTTGCCGAAGTTGCATAAGGGCTCGAGCTGCCTCTCGGCCCGGTTTGGTGTGCTGGAACACCTGCTGAAACGCCTCCAGAAAAGCCGCGAGAGATGCGCAGGTCGGTGCTCCACGCTGCCATTCAGCCGTTGCTCATGCGCCTGCTCTCCCGGTGAGGTGAGATATGATGAAGGCCACCTTAGCTTGGTCCGAAGGATAGTGAGGCGCTTGCAGTTGAAAATGGAGCTCACACTGAGTGATGAATGCTCGGCAGTCCCCGGAGTCCCCGGAAAACCTCTCCGGGCGGGCCAGCTGTGCAGCAGGGGCGACAGGAATCCCATCCTGGACTGGCGTGGGAGGTGAAGGGTGCGGAGAAGGAACGGACAGTGGATGTTGGATCCGCTCCGCCAACTGCTCCAATCGCTCACCCAATGCGGCCAGTTGTCGCTCGTGACGGCTTGACATCTCCAGTAATCCTTGTCTTAAGCATGACATCTGCTCCTCCTGTTGGCGGAGTAATGCCCGTAACGTCTCCGCGTCTGCTGCGTCCATTATACTGGTCGGGTGGTAATGTCAAGGTTGACGTGCGGACACAAATGCAGACGGAACTCGGAATGAAGAAGAAATAGATTTAATGACTCGAGAGAGGAACATTAAACCAGAGCAAACAAACAGAACCACCCGACAACCCGTGCAAGGGAGACGAGGCCATATAACAGGGAGAGAGGATTGGTTAACCACATACAGGTGTGCCAGGAGGGAGGGAACACACAAGGAGGGAAGTGTCAAATGACCTGGAAAGCAATGGTGAGCACAGGAAATACAACAAAATAAAACAGGAAGTGACAAACACAACAACAATTAATGTCCTGGGTCCATAACCCCTACACATGGAGCTGATGCGATTGGGCCCACTACGCTAGCCAGCTGCCTGGTGGACAGCATACCGAGATCCACTGCTCAGGGTCCGGCAGAGCAACCAAGCGCTGCTGCTTAGGGTGCAGCAGAGCAAGCGAGTGTCAGTGCTGGCACTTGCTATCCTGGCCCGTGGGCGGTTGGCTGCCTGGTGTCTCTGAAGGATCTGGTGAACCCAGACACACTTGCCAGCTCTTCTGTCGAATTCTCCAAATCATATAGACACAAGCTACTCACTCAACATTATCCATATTTTCCATGATTTGATCCACAAATGATGTTTGTCGGCGGTTGCTCTGCGGCCAGGGCATCAAGTCGTTGGGTAGTAAATTTGACATGCATCAAAAGAGAGGTGACAGATGGAAATTTGATGCCTCGGCTGCATCTGGTGTGAGTGCAGCATGAGACCTGTTCGTCACACCCAGGTGACCAAAAAAACAAGGTTGCTATAGACATCAAACAAAAGCCAAATCCGAATCCTTCCCCTACCCCTACAGCTTCTCCCTACCCCTCCAATTGTAGGGGCATTTGAAGGGGTTGGACTGTTTGAAATATTTATTTTAAGGGGAAACCTTAGTGGCTTTAAAGTTGGAAAACTAATTTTGTTATACATTTTCAGAGCACTGGCAGCGACAAACTAACGTAGATAGCTGGTGACTTTTGTCATGCCATCGAGTGGGAGTGACATTTGAATTACAAGACAGTATTTTTCAAAACTGTTTGTTTGAAGGGCTAAATCAGGGGTAGGGAGAAACTGTAGGGAAAGGGGAAGCATTCAGATTCAGCCCAACAAAAAGGCGCTATTTTGAAAACCTTTTTTTTTTTTTTCATGAATTTTTCAAGTGCAGCTCTGACCAGAGTGGGAGGGGCAAGGAGAGTGAGGAGCATGTAGCCACTCAGCCAGTGAGGTGTTGTTAGGAGCGATCTGCGAGGTCGAGGATCACCTGTTGGCCATTCAAAGTAGTTAGCAGCTTAGCTTTTCACCCATTGGAAAGTGAAGTTGGATTTCCATCCTGAGATTTTAGCAAAACTGTTCCATTTGGTATACTGTATTCATTACCCATGATGCAAAGGAGTGACGATCTACATTTAAAGTTGAGTATATGACAACATTCAACATCAGACCAGCAATAGTTTTGCCCCTGCACACCTTGCATTGCTCATGCCTTTTGTTGCAAACTGTTTACTCTCATGGAGTGAGAAAATAAACTGTTTATTTTCACTGCTGCGGTAACAGGCTATACATGCGACTGACAGTCTTAGAGCGGCAGCTGCCAAATTATCTGAAGTGATCGGAAGCATTTTCTAGAATAAGTCCTTTTTACATAAGCTCACCATGCCTTTTTAGCAAGAGCAGTGTGATTAATCTGAAAACTGTTTCCAGGGTCTAGGGCCCTCACATGTATTGTGCCCCAGTTGCCCTGGGGCAACCACCCACTTTCCCATATTACTTTTGGGTTATTTCTTATTTAAGGGGAATCTGCTGGATGAGTGGCTAACAAGAATTTCATTTAGGCTAAACATAGGAACTGTTCAGGGAATATGAACAATTTCTCACAATAAAGTGGAGGAGTAATCAATTTTTGGAGAGTGACCGGAACAGTGATTAACACAGACACTTTCAAGGGAGACTAGATGATGAAAAAGATAATGAATATTAAAAAGAAAATGTAGATGGAATTTAATCAGAGTTTGATTAAAGAAATTCTAGAAAGAAATCCCTTTACCACACAAGATTGTATCAGTTGCAGAATATTGACACAATGACAAAGTTTGACAGAACTTTGAGTTGCATGAATCTTTCATTGCTTCACCTTTGTGACATATTTTCCACCTAGAGATTTATCTTCTTGATGAGTATACACTCCATTTCTTTCTACTGAAAGCTGTACTGGGTGCCTCCCATCCCTGATGATTTCAAATTATTGATTAGTGTCAGCATTTGGTCTGTAGACGTAACTTAAGAAACATGCATTCAGAATATGCAGTATCAGTAATTGATTTCTTTTGGGTGGTGGGCTGGGAGAAGCCTGTTTTGCTTTCAGAGTCACGCAAAATCAGAACAAACGTGGAAACCAAGGAGCCGTTTGGAGAAAAAAAAATAAGTAAAGAGTAAACGATGATGGCTGAAGCGCCTGAAAATCAATCTATTTTGTTGGATGCTCTTACTATTAACAAATGGGTTTAAAAGTGTGGAAGAACAGTAAACAAAAATCAAAATAAATAAATGCTATGAAACCTTTTGATGAGCACAAAGGCCACTGAAACATGAAACCTATTCTCTTTCCATTTTCTTAGTCCTTTTTATATTTAAAAATCACTCTAGTTTACTAATAGTTTCTCATTTTTTTTAGCATTTGATATTTTACTTTGAAAGTTTCATTTAATTTTTAAATGAACTTTTTAAAGGACTTTGATACAAAAAAGATTCAACTTATTTTGTAGCGAAATGATACAGTAGAATTGTCTTGCCTAAATGGATTTAATTAGATATTTAATATTTATTTGGCATTTAAAACTATGAAGGAAAACGACTTTAAACAAAGAAACTCAGTTTTTTTCTTACTGGCATTATTATCTTAAGCAACAAAAATCTAAATGTCAAAATGACATAACAGCTTGAAAGATGAAAACCTGGAACTTTGGGTATTTTTGCCTGTTGTGTTGTTTATGGTTAAGAAAAAAGTGTGTCAGAAAAAAGGGCTATCATATGTCTGAAGCAAACAACACACATTTCTCACAGTGGTTCACTTTCAGCTAATGGAATTTTTTTTCAGTCAATGGAATTCACCTGACTTGGTAGAAGCAAACTTGTGATTGGACATCCTTTTGTTTGCATCATGTGTAAATAAAAAGGCAGACAGTAGATACACAGCAGGAAGAAAAAGAAGTTACTTCAATCTTAAACACAACTTTTATTGTCTCTGCTGTACATTGATACTCTAAGAACCTGGAAACAGTCAAGTTGGATTAGAAGTTTTTCCTTTAATGAACCAGTTCTGCATAGTAAGTTGGTAAACTGTGGCTGCTAAGGAACTTGAAATGATGTTCATTATCATCCACACCATTTATGATTTTTTTTTTATTTCTAATCAGGTAATCCCATTGTTTCAACAATAGTTGAAAAGGTTGGAGACTAGTGTGGAGTTAGGCGTGCTCATATTTTTAGCTGTCATGACACGAGCTGTCCTGTAGACAAATACTTTCTACCACACAGCTGAGATGATGTACAGCAAGTGGGTAGTCCTATAAATAAACAAAGAAAAACAATGTTCTCATTTATCCAGGTGCTGTCTCTTCTTGACTTTTTCAATCACAAGATGTGGGCTTAAAATCTTCTTCCATTATTCGAATGTGTGGAAAAATGGTTTAAAGAAGATTCCAGGACTCGACTTCAAGAAAATTCAACAATGAAACGCTTCAGCGCGACAACTTAGGAAAATGAATTCAAATAAAGATTTTTAACTAATCAAGATACTGACTTTTTTTTCCCAATTTGCTTTTTGCTTCTAGCTTTTTGTCCTTACTGATGATATCTTGATTTATTTCTTCTCAAATAACAGCAAGGCAAAGTACCCACAATGACTAAGACTGCTTCTCTGAACTGCGCTCTAAATACGGGTAAAATATAAATGATTAGAAATTCTGAGCTTTCACATGGAAAAAATGCAATTGAACAGTCATTCAGACATGAGAAATTATATAGTAATAAAATAAATGGAATTATTCTAAAAACCATGAGAAAATGAGCAGTGCTCTGAGTCAGATCAGGGCTGCGTTGGTATATTTTTGTAAGCCATCTCTGTTCTGTTCACTTGCTTGTATATATGCTGTGAAGGCTTCATAAATATGTTTTGCATTGGCAAAGACAATTTGTGCATTTGAAATAATGTGTAGAATAATGTGCCTTTACGAAAAACAGCATGTCCCTTTGTAAAAAAGATTTAAAAAGTTGTTGGAGCGTGGGAAGAAAAATAATGTTTTACAAACACGTAAAATATTTTTCTGTCTTTAAATATATATTTTTTAGTCTTCATAACACCATTTATAATTTTTTAAAGATGTTAAGCTTTTATTTCCCCTAAGAAAATATGCCAAAAAAGCTTAAAGAAAGTCTATCATCACTTTCTTTTTTTCTCTTGAAATCATTGCTTAGGAAGCTGCAAAGCTCGTCGAGTTTTGTGGCCAGGAGCTCAAGAGATTTTGGAGCCCAGGAACAACCAGAAAAGGAGCTTTCTGATTTCTTTTTATGAGTTTTTACTGAGAGAAAGTTGCGATAGACAGCGTGAGAACAGCTGCGTGACATCAGGAATCAATGAGAAAACAGCAGGTTGTTTAAACTTTGGTTTGACTGAAATAAAAAAGGACAGTAGGAGATTTGGGAAACTAAAGTGTTTGGACATTTGTATATATTAGGGCTAAGGGATTCAACTCAGTGGGAGCCCAGCAGCAAAGCAGAAGAAAAAAGCTTTTCTTTGTGCTGAGCTGATTCACTGTAGACAGTAAAAATCACTCAAATAATTATGAGGAATGAACCAATGACGGCAGAAAAAACAAGGAAAGCCCCATAACATCAGCTTTTATGCCACACAAGCATCAGTACAGAGGAATGATGAAACAAAAAGACCAAAAACGGTCACTTCAAAGTGCTGCAGAACCCAGGCTGTGGCTGAGACATCCAGTTATTTGCAGTAGTTCATTAGAAATTCACCTCTGAGATGTGGGCGGGACTGTTGGTGCAGGGTAACAAAAATGACAAGCAATATTAGAGATATGCAGCCGTACAGTTTTGAGCCGGATTCCAGCTCACAGGAGAAAACAAAAAGCGGGGGAGCGGGCCATCTCTGTTCAGAAGATTGCAGGTTTAGTTCCCGCCCGTTTGTTGAAGTGTTCTTGGGCAAGGCACTGAACCTCACATTGCCCCTGGTGGTTATAGGTTGGCACTAGTGTTCATCATTAAAGCTGCCTTTGGTGTGTATTTGTGTGGGTGAATGGGACTATGATTGTGAAGCTTTACTACCGCTAAGAAGGTAGTAAAATGCTACATAAGTAGTTGTTTACCATTTGCTACAGGATCTAGTAGCCATTTTTGGAATTTCTTTAAAACCTAAGAAATGTAAGATATAAAGTGTTTGATCACACATTTTCTTTATATTTTTTAGCCCTTTTTTTTCCTAATGTTTTTGTTACTACAGAAGTGTAATGTTAATAGATGTGATAAATTTAGTAATTTATCTCTATTTTTGTGTTCAATTTAATAAACATTTATTCCAAAAGTAGGTAAGGAACTAACCTTATATCCTGCCATAATGGCAAAAAAAGATCATTTTCAAGCTAATACTTTTTTCTAATTCCACACAACAAACTTCAGCGGTATCAACTTTATACTGTGAACCAAATATCTAATTCCATTTTTATGTAACCTAATTTTCCTTTTGAATTTTTATAATTGGACATGTTTTATCTAACTATAGAGTAGCAGCAAATTGCAATTTCAATGACATTTTTGACTCAAAAAATGTACATTTAATGAAGAAAATATTTGCTATCATAAGTAACCTTAATGTAAACATAGGTTATCAGTAATTTCACTTCATCACATTGTTTAACTAAGAAACTACTTATACAAAAAGTAATAGGTTTAATGGGATGAAACAAAACTAAACAAGCTAAATCTGAATCCTATTTTCTTCAAAATAGCACATATTTCAAAATAAAGTCATCTGCAGGCACAATATGGTTGTGTCATAAATGTATACATTCTTTACATAATCGTGTTTCTTAAGAGAAAATGAGAAAAAAATGAGAGTGTTTGGTCAATTAAGGTCAAATAAAAGCATTTAATTAAACGTAATAATTTGTAATTAATAATCAGTGCAATGCAATTGTGTGGTGACAAGAAAAAGGTGCTGATTGTCTGATTAAATGAAATATTCTTGTCTGAAATCCAAGGTTGTAACTGGAGTTTGTATTATAAAAACACTTGTACAAGTTTTTGTGCTGTTATGATGACCTGGAAAAATTGTTTTGCAGACAGAGGAAAATTTGACACGAGTATTTCTTTTCACACGCTTAAGTAACATTTAAAGTCTCAATCTTTTCTTTCAGAAGAACAAATTGGTGTCGCAGAAAAAAGCAAAAAACTATTTTGGGCTTGCAAGTTTTTTTCTTTTTTTATTTACATGTGTGAACATTGTTCAGCAACTGAAAAATAAAGAAATACCAGGGAAAGGAAAACATTGTGGGAACATTTTAGAATCAATGAGACACATTTCAAAACTCACAATCATTCTAACCTCTTTTTTTCTTGACTTTAATGCATCAATTTACCTTTTTTAAAATCACTTTTATCCACTTACCCTGCATATTCCATATAAATATCTACTGTATCATCAAACCTTAAGAAATCTGTTCATCAAAAAACTGTTGACGGGAGGAAAATTGATAAGACCAATAACTAATCTCACTGTTTTAGGCACAATTTTAAGTGTCAGAGTGTGTTGGGCTTTTCTACTGTTCATGCTCCACCAAGCCTAATGAAATTCAGCTCACTAGTTTTCAATTAAACTGCAGACATGCCACAGTCATTTGAAAGCTCTGTCCAGCCTCTAGCTCTCATTAATCTCACAAATTCTAATTGTTATTTCCTCTTTACGCTTTTACTTAAATAGTGTTGATAATCTGTTAGTTATCATACACATTTTGGTGCCAATGATTTTGCATACTTTAAATTGTGATGTCTATGCATTAGGCAACAAGGCCTCAGAACTTTTCACTGCAGATCATTTTATCAGTCCTTTTGACAGAAGCTAAAAGCCACAGCTCCCCGGCTGCTTTCTCCATTGCATTACACTGATTCATGCAAGAACTTTCATTAGATTCATTACCAGTGTTACTACTTGTAGTACCTGAAAATTAATTATCAGATTCCCCTTTTTTATTTGATTTAATGACAATACTTAGCTTCAAAACAATACAAATTAAATGTTAACAGTTTATAAATGAAAAGAAGCAGAAAAAAGAAAAAACTTATATTATCTGATCCTATTACTAAATCAACTAAAGTAAATCAAAGTACATGGAACAAAGAAAAGTTTTATGATTGATTATGTCCCCTTCCATGTAAAGTCATCAGTCTTCACTGAAGTAGACTGCACTTCACTGTTGAAGGTTACTGTACTCAATGAACTGAGAGGACTCCACAGCAGCAGCCTGGTCTATTACAGTTTTATCTGTTGATTTGTTGCATTTCTCACAACAGAATTAAACTTTACACAACAGTAAGTGCAACCTCCACAGCAGTTAGTCGTTTGAGCATAACCTAATGGCAGTTTCATGCTCATTTTATCCAATGGCATATGATGTTGGACACTAAGCACTTGATTAAGAACAAAAATCTGCAACACAATCCTTTTTGACCAATCCTCTGCAACTTCTAGAATCCACTAAGATGACTTTAATGGGCAAGAATCCTCCTGGAGGTTAAAATTATCTAATTTAATGACAAGGTTGGTGTTTCATTCATTTCCTTTTTTTCCTGAAAGTGTGAAAGGATCCTTGCTAGCAAAAAAAAACATAAGAAGAAAAGAAGTTGTCATTAAAGTCAATGTTCAGCTCGTGAGAAGTGGCGGCGTCCAGACCGTGCATTGACTATATTCCTGTAGGAGAAGAACCAGGGATCCAATTTAAACTCAGTTTAGCATTTGGCCTGCTAAAAAAAGAACTGAAACAGACCACTTTCACAAAGATTAAAGAAAGGGAGGAGACAGAAACATTTCATGACTCACGTTCTGACAGCAATTTGCAGGCTTGATTTTACTGCATTTATCTGCGACTGCTTTGATTTATTTAACATTCTTTCAAGGTAGTTTTTCTGGGAAAAAGGACTCTGCATCACTTATTTTTGAAACATCCAAATGTCTGTGTGTTTATTAATACAAAATACATGAAAAAAAACAATAGTTTACTTTGTCTCATTGAAGTGTTTGATCTCCTTTTCCAGCTTTACCTTATCTTTTAGATTAGCATATTTTTGACTTAAAGGATGTACCTGCTATATTTAAGATATAATCTGAAAACAAGTCTCATTTGAATGCTGCCTGTTGTTACACTAGACCATCAGAATCATCTGAAGAGGCATATCTATGGGCTCAATATAAGGCCATAAAGATTTAAAACCACAACTGAATGAATTTGCAAAAGCAACTGCATGTTTGCACATAAATCAAGTTTCATCATACTGCAAAACAAATCTGCCCAAAAAATTTAGGTTTACAAATGTGCATGCCCATAAAAAAGATGTGCATCTGTGAAATAATTTCTACATCTTTTTTTTAGCATTGTTTTTTGCAGATTCGAAGCAAAAATCTGCGTGTGAATTCTTGAAGTTGTGGTCATGAATTCTGTCCCTGTCTTTACACCTCTTTATGATTGGATGTCTGCAAATCAAATCAAAATCAAAGAGAAGGCGGCTTTCCGCCTCCCTACCCTGCTGCAGACTTTAGGGGCCATATCAGTTTTAACATGACCCAGAGGACTGTAAAGCGTTCTGTTTTTTTGCGGCGTTCAGCTGTGTCACCTACATGCATCAAAAACGCTGCTGTGCTTAAATAATTGGGCTATGGTTGCAGGTTATGTACCTTGTATGTCTGTATGTCAAACTGTCATTGGGCAAGACATTAAATCTCAAATTACTCTGGTGGTTCTGTATTGGAACCAGTGTTTGGCAGCATAGCCGTCGCTAGCGCGAATGTGTGTTTGCATGGGTGAATAGGACTGTGACTATCAAGCTACGTTTACACTGCACTCTGTATCGCGTGTTCAAGGGGCCACTTCCAATAAAAAGTCTATGTAAATGTGCGTGAAGACATGTTTTGGGCTTTGACATTCAAAATTCTCTCGTTCATGCATCGCTATGCAAGCTTTTAAGTACTTCTTTAGGCTCTAAGCTCAAAACATGTGTCGATTGGACGTGCTGAAAGTGAAACCAGTCTAACTCCGACCCACCGTATCAGGGGTTCGGATTTGGGAAAGAACAATGGGTGGCATTTTTTTTAAGTCACAGCAGTGCCAACTGATCCTAAAGGAGAAATTAAGCATGAATAGCTTCATGCTGTCTGGTGAATGTAACATAAAGCACTTTGGTCCTTAAAGAAAGGTAAAGAAGTGCTGTGTAAGTCTACACTATTTACCATTTAACTTAGAGCTGAGCATTGTTTTAAGACGACCCTTGTTCTCTGTTGCAACCTTATGTGTTGCTACAACTTACATTCAGTTAAAAAAAAACAGAAAAACAGTACAATAAAAAGACTTGTACAGCAGAACTAGTGCAACATTGAATAAACAAGAAAACAATGAAGCAGATAGGGCCAAAAAATAACTTACAGTACATTCATTGTGAAGCAGCCAACTTTAGAAAGAAACTTGAAAGCCTAAAGTCATGATTTCAAAACAATGTTGTTCGTGCTTTTAAACATGGATAATGGGCTAAGGTAAGGTCTACATTTTTCTTTTGAAATGTTCTTTTTAAAATTACATTTGTCATCACAATATTATCATATAACTATTTAAGTAATTAATTTAAAAGCCTTGCCTTTTGGCTTTCTGCACTAGAAGGGAATGGTTAGGAGCACTCTGCAGATTATGGAGCCCACAACAATTACACTAAAACCCCCTTCATTGTTTATTCACTCTATAGCAACAATAGATTGACTTTTTTATAAATAAACCATAATATTGCACTCAATATATTAAGCTGTTTGTTATTTAGTAGATAAATTAAAGTCAAATGTGTTTCAATGTCTTTTTTTTATTTTAATCCTACACATCCTGAAAAGAATGACATATAAATGTCAGTGAATCCCTCTGGACTGGGGGTACATACTTATTTAATATTCAATTCCTCTCTTTCGCATATTTTTGGACCTGGCTCCATGACTAGGAGGCCACAGGCACTGGTTTGTCATACTATTCAGTTCTTGGCAGAACATTTGCATAACTGTGATGCTATGTACGGAGTTCCTGATTTGCACATTTCCATGTACAGCTCTTACCACTCACCAATAAAGGCAGAAAAGTATGTAATCTTTTATTACCTGTTGTTTTCTCTTCTGTATTCATTGTTAAAACAGATAACAATTATACTAAATAGGCTAAAATAGAAAGAAGCACTTTGTCAGTTAGATTTGGTGACTCATTAACGCTCTTCATACATTTCCCATAGTGGCACAGTGCAGCTTTGCAACAAATGTGCTTCTAACACATGTTCAGAGTCAAATTTGCTGTTTAAAGTACATCTTTTCTATTTTTAAGCCACCATCCACTGCGATACATCTCCCTGACAGCTTATAAATCTGGGGGAACTTTGTGGGCTTAGACAATAGCCTTTCATGAGAAGAATTTTATTTCCCTGTATTGTAGTTGTGTAATGACACTACATGGACACATTTTCCTTTTTAATTGTTCCTGAGCATACCACATTTGAGACTATGAGAGCTGTTTGTGTTTTTTAGGAACGGTTAACTGTTCAGTATGGGATAACAACTGTTGGTGGTTGCCATAATGAAAAAAAAGAAACCTGTTGGGAAGTTGCATCTTGTTTGAAGCAATGGCTAAATGAGTCTCCAAGGCATAGGTGGTTCAAAGAAAATGTTGTTGATCATGTTGCTGCAGTAAATGATCATCCCATTGGTCAGGCTGTGAGTGAGCATTATACTATTCATGTATGCCACTTCAACAGTCTAAAGTGAAATAGCAGGTCATATCTCTTGAATGATGATTGTTCTGTTTGCTGCACTCTTTGTAAAATAGTTCTTCACTGCCTCTAATCCTTTCTCCTGTCTGACCTTTAAGTTTCTCACAGCTCTACAAATTTCCTGACTGTCTTTTTCAAATAGAGACATGAGAAACCTTAGATTTTTGTTGTAAAAACATTTTGTTTTCTGCCGATATTGTTGCAAATAAGGTTTTTCTATAGAGCTGTTGGAGCATGGTAGTGGCTGGATGGCTTAGGTGCAGGACTCAGCCTGCACCCAAAGCATGAACCCTGGTTTCCCCTCTTGGGTGTGGAAAACCTGGGTTCGTTTCTCAGGAGGAGGATGAGCTGATGACCAGTGTGAGTCCTTGAGCAAAGCACTTCACACTAGTCCCTAACTATGTAGCCACAAGGGGGTTCAAGTCTGGGTCTCCCTGGGCCCGTCCCCAGCTCAGATAAAATACAGGGTTGTGTCAGGAAGGGCATCCAGCATAAAAATCCCTGCCAAACCACCTGTGTGGATCAATCAAAGCTTTTTTGCTGTGGCAACCCCTGACGGGATGTGCTGAAAGGTCAACAGCAGCAACTATTAGTGTATAGCAAGAAACACAGGATGGAGTTCAGGAGAGGGTCAACCAATTAACCAAGCTGTAGTCATAGAGGTAGTCACAAAACTCCTTATTGACAAGATGTTGGGGTGTAACAGGTTTACCCAGAGTTCCTCAAGTCTGTGGCTATTGTAGGGCTATGTTGGGTGACAAGCTTTTTGCAACATAGAAGTCAGGGACAGGTGTGGACAGAGTTTAAATGTACAGCAAGGGGCCATAGAGAGTCTGTTGCCTCTGGGATCCGGCTCCGTATGAGCAACAGAAGATTAATGGATGAATAGATAAATAGATGAATGATATAATACATTAATAGTTTAGTAGTCTATGTGGGGGGAAAAGACACTTTATTTTCTGCGTTGTTAAGCAGATTATTTTACTGATCTAAGCATGGCTCCTTCACCATGCCAACCTCTGACATATAATCTAACAAAAACAGAGCAAATGCTTTTATTGTCCTTTCTGTTTCTCTCTTGTGTCACAGTTTCTTCATGTTTAAGCTTACATTTTCTAGTTTAAACATTTTAAACTTCTAGCCTTCAAACCTAGTGTCCTGCTCTTTGGGTTCTACACTTCTAGTTCCTGACATTCTACTAGTGTAAATGTAAGTTGTTTTTTATGAAGTAAGCCCTAAACTTGGTAAAACGTTAACAATATCAAAAGACAGTGTGGAATCTTCTCTTCTGAAAGTTACAGTTTGTGCACAAGGCCAGCTACTCCTTCATCCACTTTGCTTTAGCCAATGGGTTATATAGGCTAGAAGTGCTGCGTTAGCTTGTTGTGCAACAAACAGAACAGAACAAACAGTACTGTATTCAAATTACATCTCATAAAAGGTCATTTCAGAACAGTCCAGTGTGTTGCTCTTAGCTATTCTTGAGTGGTTTCAGTTTGGTGAATTGGACCTTTATTTTGATGGAAGAGCACAGGTCTGAAAGTGGTCAGCTGTAGTGAACTCAGACCACATAACAGGCAACGCTACGATCAGGGTTTCACATCCTAAAAATAAATACAACCATCATTCTAGAGCCATTGAATATCAGTGATTGTAAGACAATGATACTCCGCACAATGAACTAAATAAAATAGATGATCTGCACAACAAACGTCTAGCGAAACAAGTTTGCATCTTTTTGCGAACCGTACGTTTATGTCCTGGTTTGACTTCTAACTGGGCTGGCTGTTATCAGGAACAACCTGACAGTACACCACTGTGTTGGCGACGTTGGACAGGTTTATATTTCCTCTGCCACACAATGCAGAACAGTGTCTCAGCTTGTTAAATACACAACTTTCCCATCACGTGGAAACGTCTACGCCCAGCCACTTGTTGGTGGCCACTTTCTATGACAATCACAAAAAGTTTCAACAAAAGCGTAAAGGTATTGGGGAGAAAGCCTAACAAGTTGAGGCATGTTTGTGGTTGTTTTGCTTGGTGATCTCTTTTTACTGGTTTTTCCTCTACCTACTGTGTGGTCTGTTTTCGTTTTTCCCTAACTTTATTGATATTTCCCCCATGACCTGAATTCCCATAGAAGTCTAAAGCATTTTGAATGATGAACATCTTGCATAATGAATATAACACTGGAACGTATATTTTCTAAAATGTAGTTGTAGATTATTTTTATACTTTCAGTACACATTGTTGGAGAATAATATTTTAATCTTAAACTGCAATGGAAAAGAACATTATAGTGGCAAATAATGCATTTTCATGGAATAAACAAAATCTACCAGATAGGGCTTGTTTTGTTTCTCTGTTACAGATAATGCTGCTGATAACACAGAATTTAAGATAATTAATCATTAATTCCCAGCATCTGTGAGCCGAAAGCGAGAACAGGGAAGCAGCTCCACCACTGACACAAGCTGAGAGAACTCTTGAAGTCTGTTTATCCTGCTGAATCTGAACAGGAAACACAGCTGCTACCAACTGATTACATAGCTGTGGAGGAGAGTGGCAGTACTGATTAATTTATAGTTTTCTTTTTCTGAGCTCTTTCTCTGAAGGCAGTGCTGATACTGAAATGTTTTGCCCCATCCCATAAGTCCTGCTATGACCTGAGGGGTGAACAGAAGTGGAGCGACACAGAGTGCCTTTTTTGCTATGAGTTAATGTTTGTCTCAAGATAGTGACACTAAATGCAAAAAGTGGAAAGAAACTGCAAGCTGAAAGCCATTCTGCTGGTTCGGAAAGATGTTCACAATACAGTGACTGGCAACCAAAACTAAAGTCTTAATGACTCAGCTTGAATGTAGTTTTGCTAAAAAACAAAACAAAAAACATTCAGTAAAACCATACTTGTATGAAGGCACTTTCTTGGCACTCTACACTGACTGCATAGCCACAGGTGGAAGCTTTGTCATCCTCTGCCATTCTTCATGTATGTGTTTTTAACGATTCATGCAAACCTCTGCCTGTTAAAATTGTTGCTTGATGTTATTAAATTGCATGTTGTGATAAGTTGGTGACTTTCATTAGAATGCAGTCAGTTTGTTTGAAAAATCAAGTAGAAAATGATAACAGTATGCAGTTTTCAATTACCACAATGCTTGGATGTATAGTAGATTGAGATATGTGGAACGAGAACTGGTGAAAAGCAATCTTTGTGGTTTAGGGCTGGCCACTTTTTCATCTGTTTATAAGTTTAACTTTCATATAAATGCCATATTGTTAATTTGTCTGCTGTTGGTGATGGATGTACCCATTTTGATGAGTAGCTAAGAATCAAGGTCGTCTGGAAACAGTAAACTCATGATAATCCCCTGCTACTTGACTTTCCAATGGATAGAACACACTCAGAAGGGACAGTGAGTGCATCACAAATAACAAGCAATCTGTTACTGTTTTCATTCATTGTTGTTACTGCCTCAAAGGTAAGGGGTTGACTGCCCTCTAGAAGGTTGCATCAACAAAAGAGGGAATTAAAGTTTGGTTTCCTATTCTGGCTAAAGTAAATTCCAGGTAGAACAAGTAAGCTTGCAGATGCAGTTGTTTGGAACATTGATCCCGAAACCCTCAGGGCTACTGATCATTACTGATCATTGGTGCCAGGTTGCAGACAAAATAAATCATGCCAACCTAAATCCTTTTCCTGTTGTTTGTTTTCAGATTCTGAAGAAAGTTTTAGTTTGGAAAACTATAGGATTTTCTCTCACCTCTCTCCACATCTATGACTTACTCTTGTGTACTCAAGTCTTAAATACAGCCACTACTTTCTAAAAGGGGCTGCGCCGACTTCTAAATTAAAAGCCCCAAGCTAGCAAAGTTCATAACAAACAAACATCTTTGTAAAGTAATTTAGGGGGAGAAAGGCGCCATTGAAGAAAGGGAAGAAGAGTCTTGGCCTTGACTCCCAAACACCCACGAGCTGCAAATTGAGTTTGAGACCTCTGACTTAGAGGTTCAAGGGAAAATCGAAATTGCATTTTAAAAGATCCTACACAAATGAGACTGGCTGCAAATATTATTTAATATAAAAACAGATCTTTTGAAAACCGGAAGATTAAAATAATTTAATGCTAACTTTGGCCCAGTTCAGACTTGTCCGTGAAAATACTGACATTTAAGCAATCTGTTTTGGACCAATGATTTAGAACACTGAACCAATGCCAGTATGGTAACACACAAAACTGTCTTTTTAATACAATTTTTTAAAAGAGACCATTAAATACGCAGCGGAATCCTTTCATAGAAACCGTGTCACACCCTTTATTAATCCTTTTGCAGCACAATAAGGTCTACTCACTTAATTCATATAACATCCCATGAATAACAGAAATGAGAACAGTCCTTTGGCTGCTTACACTAGATGCTTGAATAGTTTAACATTTAACATTCAAAGTTGTATTTCCAAACATGTTCATTGAGTCCATCGAAAAAAGGTAGGTTAAAATTTTTTTCCTCACTATAGGTCGCACCTGATTATGTGGTGCATTGTGAATGAACGGCCTTTTTTTAACTTATGTCGGCACATCAAGCAAGACAAAAGTCAGAGACATGCTACATATTAATTCAATTTTCAATTCAATTTTATTTATATAGCCCAATATCACAGCCATAGCCGTTTCACTGGACTAACATCAGTATATGACAAGAAACAAAAAGTCAAACAAGTAAAAGTAAAAAATAGTAAACAATAGCTGGTTGCTAAACAGACTAAGCTGAACAAACATCTCTGCCCTTACACCCTCCTTCTCGGTGAGGAAATTAGCCGTGTTAGCCACATATTAGCCTTGTTAGCCACATATTAGCTGTGTTAGAAGCCTTAGCCGTGTTAGCGCATTCTCAACACATGAAACTCACGACTTTGTTTGCAACACATAAAAAAAACAGATTGTTACCACTAAAGCAAACGACACAGTGACTATGCTAACTCCCAAAATTGTTAGTTAGTAAGACAACCCAACACTGCTGTACGTTAGCCACATTAGTGTATTCACAATAACACCCAACCATACAGTTTGACATTTTGACCATTCAAAACTGCTTTTGGTACCAGTAAGCACAACCATAATTAATCCATAAACAAGACTCTAGATTATAAAAAAAAAAAAAAAAAAGAAAAACTAAGTGCGCGTTATAGTACGAAAAATATGGTACCATTGATATATCTGAGCTAAAAATGATTTGTTGCTGTGAAGCCTGTGATCATGACATGCCGTTCTTTGTACTTTCTTTAACGTTGTAAACAAGGGAAAGAGAAAGTTGCTCACTTATCAAAACAAAAGGCTAAGGCTAAAATTTTTCCATTTTATTCATTTTCCTGTTCCTGGGTTCTGTTTATGCCTCTCCTATTCATTATTTACCATACCTGTAGCCTAAAGGTGATACAGTGTGAGTGGGAAGTTGCCCCAAACCACAGCAGGCATAATTTATTTACCAATCCAAAGGGCATAAAGTAGAAAAGTCCAACATATACTTTTCAGGTTTTTGTAAACCTTCAAAATTTGATCACTTTCTGCTATTAAAAGGAAGCCATTGCTGCTTGTAATCCTTTAGTGTTATGTATCAGATATTCCAACTAGTATTCAAAAGGCTGATAATCTTGCTGCAGCCTGTTTTTTCAAATGCTTTTTTTCTCGTTCCAAGAATTCTTAACAAACCACAATACACTTCTTTTTTCGTCTGTTTTTTTTCTTTGTGTGTGAATAAATTAATGAACTCAGTTCTCATCTTTCCTGTTCCTCCAGCTGAATATGTCTCCGATTAATGGGGGAAAGTTGAGCCAGACTGCTTTCAAATATGAAACGTGAACCCATGATGAGAGCTGAGTTAAATTAGTAATAGACGGCAGAGATGGCCCAGGTGTCTCAGTGTAATCCCTTGTTATTCTTTTTTTTTATTTATAGTTAATTGTGGTTTGGGTTCCATCCCTTAAGCCTTTAATACAATTTTGGGTTTGTGCCTGAAGTCTTTGTTGGGTGTTTTGTACAAAGGAGTTTAGCATCTGTCGCTAAATGATCTAAAGTAATGAAATATTAATCTGCATTAACGCTAAGAAATTTATCTTCACATTTTTGTTTTGTTTCATGAAATGTGTTGAGTTGCACATCTTTCCTTCACTTTACAAGCACAACACCACAAAGGAGCTCCAGTTTTCACTCTCTTCCGTTGGATGGTTTCTTCTCGTCTTCTTATCTTGTCTGTGTTTGTCTCTTTCTCCAGATGAAGTCAACAGAAGTGGATCAAGGGCTTTTCACAGACAGCTACTGCAAAGTGTGCAGTGCTCAGCTCATCTCTGAGTCCCAGAGGGTTGCCCATTATGAGGTGAAGTCACCCGCCAAACGTTACATCACTCAGCCCTGATGCACTACACTGCTCCTGTGGAGCTAATATCTCACGTGACCCTCAGCGCAACCTCTAGAGACTGTAGGCCGATCTCTGCACCTGAAGCCTGCAGCTGTCGGGAAATGCACAACACACCTGTGTTTTCTCAGCTATTTTCTCATTATATCTCACTTGAGAAGAGTGCTACAAATTAGGGATTTTTGAAGTAGAATATAATAGCTTTGGCATTTTACCTCAGATAATGATTTGAACTGTATTATTGCTTCATTTTCTATAATCCAAATGCTCAGCAGTGTTGTGACATTTTAACCCTAATATAATTTCTTCTTGACAGTGTTATCACAGCACATGAGCAAAGCTGTTGATGAAAAGGCAGAAAGCATTGTAGGGCAGAGGTCAAAGCAGGCTTTTAGATCGAAGAACTATTTGCTGTCTGAAGCTAAATAGGTAATCTATCAGTGTGAGCAGCTTCAGGTTTGCATTTGCTGTTTGGTGAATCATCTCTATTTTTGTAAAGCCTGGGCCCAGCCCTGTTTAGCTTCTCGATGGGATTGTCTGAGGTGGCATGACCATGCAACACAAAACGCTGCTTAGTTAGAAAAAAAAACTGTTGCAATCCAATTATTGACCAGTAAAAAGATGCCCAGTAGCGTTACATTGTAATTCCAGGAGACTGTAAGAATGATTAACCAACCTCAGGAAAACACTTTTTTTAGCCATACTGAGAACGCTTATTGTTTATTAAAATGACTTAGATCATATAAGGCTATGGGGACAACATTTTTTCTCATGCTAACAGTCATGTCTAAGTGCGAAGGAATGATATAAAGTCTTAAAAAAAAAACAATATAAATCTTAAAAATAGCCAACATAAAAAGCAAGAGTTTTGTCACTGATGAATGGTGTTTGCCAATTTAAGAAAATCAGTGTCCTTTATTTTTCTGAATTTCATAAACAGTATATATTTTGTCCTTATCTACAAGTTTATTGTGTAATATTTCATTCGGGTTGTAAAAACATTAAAATAAATGTAAATAATGTAAGTAATGTAAATGAACACTGTTGCGTCGAAACGAAAATACTATTTTTTCATGTTGAAAATATACACAAATCAGACATAAAAATGCTAACTGCTCATTAGCAGTTAACATAAAAATATCCTGTGAAGCACGTTGTGTTTCACATGTACCGGTAATTCTTTAAATGCAGTACAATACCATAAAGTTCAATCCACTAAGGACTCATGAAGTCTGTTCAACCAGATGAGACTTAGTCTTTATTGGGAAAAAGAGGGAATGTTGATGAGCATGAGCTCTCTTTCGGCACAGACTCTGTAAAGGATGGATTGAACACATGGGAGTGTATAGAATGAACAGAAAGGAGGGGGAGGAGGAAGAGAAAGAGAAACATCTGGCTGCAGGAGTGTTTTATGAGGCCAGTGCAAATCAAATTGCTAAATCAGTCAATTTTCTGTTAATTTGGAGCGTTCACCTAATTAACTTTAACTTGATCTTCAGATTATAGGTTGTTTAAAAATGTTTCATTTTGAATTCAAACGCAAAAATGAATTAAGCAGAAATAGAAACATGTACCAAAACAGAGGATATAGTGTGAGATGTTCTTCATGCTACAGACACAATTTCTTCATAATGAATTTTCTTCCTGACTCTTCTTAAATATAATGGTAACTGATAATGGTATCAAGTGATTGTAGCCTAATAGGTGTTTTTAAAAACCCACTCTGATGAAAATAGTATTTTTCATGTTTTTAACATGTTCGTGCAACTCTTTTTCATGAAGGATGACATATATAAAGAAAATTGAGTTTTAAAATGCTTTTAAAAAAGTGTCTATTCATCCAAATAATTTAGAATCAACTAAAAAAGATTTAAAACATGCTGTTAGAAGAAGCTTAGTTATGACAAAGAACCTACATTGACAAGTCTCCCTGCTCCATTCCATTTTGATGCATCTTGCTGACGACTCAATCTATGCAAGTCTTTGTTTTTCTTGTCTGAGCTGGTATCTGGGTCAAATCTGTACGGCTAAATAGCGCCAATATTTCCCGCCCTTTTTGTTTCCCCACTAATGTTAGCTTGGGGTTGTGAAGGGCTGCAAACTAGCAGGAGAGAGTGTAAACAGATGGATGATGGGAAGTGAGGACAGGCTTACTTTGCACTAACAGACCCAACTACAAGTTGGAGGCAAATTTCTAATGAACTCCTGATGCTCTGCAGAAACTATGTCCTAGAAAACAACAGGATTTTTGATTTTCTAATTATAATTAAAAGACCACTGGGATCACTTTTGCATCGATCAGAAGATGATCGGAGTGGGTCTTTAAGGTAAATTCATTCCCATAGGTTTATACTTTGTGTAATGTTCAAAGTTTTGAAAGAGTAAACTCTTACCACAGTGTATCTATATACAGAGTTGGTCAGACAGGGATTTTCTTAAAAAATGACATAAATTTAATACTGTACACTTCACATCAGTAGAGTTTATTTTCATTTGCCTAACAACTGCAGTAACTAGTCAGGGACTGAAAGAAAACATTATTTTTTTTCCTTTTTGGACCTTCAGATGGTGAATTATTCTCTCCCTGCTGACTTCCTTAATGTAGTTCCATGTAGAAACAAAAGTCTGTCTCCAGGCCTGCTGGGTCAGACATCTGCTGCAGAAAGAGCTGAAGAGACTCGTGTGGACAATTAGTTTAAGTGGTTATTAGAAGAACTTGGTGAAGGCCTTGAGCTGGATGTGCAAAGTTATTGCTTTTCTCTTGCTTCAATAGGAACTGCTAAGTAAAAGAAATTGTTTTCTTTTTAAATTAGTGTTTTGTTTTAAGAAATTTGCATGACTTTGTATTCATTTTTTTGGTCATTCATGAGAAGTGTCTTTCCTGTAGGACACTGCTCTAACTGTTCAGCTGTAAAAAGTTTTAAGAGGCTTTGACTGTTTATAACTAACATATTTGCTTTGTTCTTCAGGACATTGCAGGAGAAGTGGCGGCATTGATGGAAATCAAATATTTATTTTGTTATTGTATGCTGAATTCTAAATGCAGCACTTAGCCTGTTGCCTTCTGAGGTGGGGACATCTAAAAAAATCTTTTAGTATAGTTAGGTGCTGATGTATGTGGACATGTTTGGGCCATGTGACAGAAGCAAGGAAAAAAAAAGACAAAGTAAACTCAAAACTGCACTAACTTTTTCAGCCTATTGAAAACACAATGATGTCTTTCCCGTTGTTTTGACGTCACTGGGATTATCCCTGCTTTGCATAGATTTCCATTTATTTACACTTTGATTATAAAACACCACAATTTTGTGACTTTTTTTTTTTTTAATTCAAAAATCAGTTCTGCTTCATTATGACCTTTTTTTTGATAAGCTTAATGTCCTCATCATTCTTTTCACTTCAGTTCAGCTCTTCAAGCTGCGCAGTTCTAGAGAAGTTTATTTTTCTTCTTTGTTAAGTCATAGTTATTTATGTGTTAAAAAAACCTTCATACCAGATTCAGGTCACACTGCTTTTGTGTCACTCAGAATTATTGTACAGAATTGATTTTTCATCCAATCATATCAAAGGCTTTGAGTTTAACATGACTGTGTCAGATTAACGTTGGTGGACCCAAAGTGCAGGACAACGGAGAGTGCAGGCAAAAGGTTTATTAGAGAAGCAGCAAGGGAAGGAAGTGCAGAGGTGCTGGAAGGTGTTCTTGGGCAGGCGGCAGGTGTCAGTAGGGGGAAGTCCTGGTGTTCGTGGATAAAAGCATAGACAAGGTTAGTGGATGACAAGGCAAGGCGAGGCGAGTCAACTAGACTGTAGACGACTAGACGCTTGGCTTCATTAGCGAAAGGTCGGTCTACTCTACCAGAGAGGAGCAGACGAACAGACGTGGGCTGGTGGGCGTGGATGTCCTAATAACAGGTCAGCGTGATGAGGAGATGATGAATGGGTGTGCAGGAACCCAACCTCAGGCAGGAGAGCGAAGGCGGCCCTGACACCTGACAGACTGTCACACAAAGTGATTTTGTTGTGCTTCTTAAAAGGCTTTGTAAAATGTAAAATGTAATACAAGTGACTTGTCTCTCCAGTTCTTGCATTTGCAAAAAAAATATTTTTATAACTTTAAAGAAAATAAGAAAGAAAAGAGAGACAAAAATTCAATAAAAGGCAGGAGCTGTGTCTCAAAAATGTTCACAGCAGAGTTTTGCTTAGACGACCTTGCAATTAAAACCAGGACTTTTAAAGTTCCATATTGTCCGAGTTGATTGATCAGTCAGCACCTTTTCCCTGGCCTGTAGCCAATGAATAAGCTACCATTGATCATCCAGTCAGATTTTAGATCGTCCTACTCCAATACTGTAATTGCATTCTATCAAGAATAATAAGTTTGTCATGTTTTCATTTCTACAGGAAGTAAAGAATACCCATGTGACTTGAGCACAATGATATTATGCTTTTATTTTACATCTGATTGCACTGAAGGGCAGAGGTACAACAGAGCAACAAAGACATTTAGCATTTCCATCAGGATCACAATATCCTAATTTGAACAAGATAGAAATCTCATTAACTTATTGAAACATGATAGTTTTGCCATAAAAAATTCCTACTTTTTACATTTTTACTAGCCTCGTTTTAAGGTAAATGCCCTTACTAGAGTAATTGACTTAAAATGAATTGATTAGATTTTAGGTCCCTCCTTTTTTGGGTTTACTTTCTAAATGCAAATCATTTAATGACAATGTTCAATAGATGTATGGAACATTAGGTAAAAGTGGATGTGGGTTTGTGTGTCAGCATCAAACAGCACAGTGCATGGATACTTGTAGTTTAGCATCTAGCCATATACTGTACGAGATGAAGGCTTAGAGGTCATGGTTGCATTTGCATTCAAGTAGCTCCAGTTGTGAATGTGGAAGTCATTCATTAGGGAGTCACAGTATGACAGAGACTCCGAAAAAACTCACTTTGATGAAATAATTCGAGACCTATGTTTTAGAAGTTCCTATATTTGTTTCAAGAATGTACTTTATTACGTCTGTAAAGGAAAATCTTGAAACTAAAATTTTGTTGATGACTCACTTTATTTTTCTCATGCTGGTGGTCAGATGAAACCAGTGAGTACAGAGCATTTCCTCCTAAAACAAATTTTCAAACAACGATAAGAGTGAAACACTGGCGATGTTTCCAGGGTGACCCCGCTAGAGTAGCCCAGAGTAGCTGGGACAGGCTGTGGTGACCCTAAAATTCCGACACGGATGAAGTGTATTAAGGCAGTGGATGGATGGATGGATGGATGGATGGATGGATGGATGGATGGATGGATGGATGGATGGATGGATGAGAATAAGCATTAGGCAAAGTTCCTCAAGAGTTAAATCATTTGTTGCTTCCTTCATTTCAATTCAAAGTTCTTAAGTGAGTGCTGACTAGAGGAAGAATGGATGAGGTCAGTACAGTAGGAAGTAGATGCAACAGTATCTTTTTTATCCTGAAAAATCTTTCATCTCAATGTGGGGCACTAAGTGTCATAGTTTGAAGAATGGCATTGCTTTCAGGCTATAAAACATTGTGCATATCTTGCTATGCTACAAGTGTTTCAGAAGCATCAAAGAAACCATATTTTCCTAGAAAAGTACAGTAATGATTGTCTATTTATCCATACATATAGCACAGATTCTTTTAGTGTAACGCCTTGTTGGTCTCAAGGGGCTGCTGCCTTTTTGCTCTTTTTGCTACACGAAACATATAAAAAACTGCCAATCCAACCTGCATCAGTGTGGTGACATACGATCTAGTGAGCATCCTCTTAAATTTTTTAGTCTCAAACTCAAAGCAGTCCTTAGTTGATGGTAGAAAGTTGAAAATGCTAGCAATCTTTAAACCTCACTTTCAAATACTGTAGATCAGAGGCAGCTCTCCCCTGCAGAGAAAATCAGAGCGGCCTGCGGTTCTTAGTTCAAAGGATTGTGTGGCTCATGTTAATTCATTCCTCTGTCTCTTCCCATTTGTACCAGTCTGTATGTGCACTGCAGGTTCTCTAGATGGGCTGCCTTGCTGCAAATCCTGCACACATGACAGACCCTTTCAAGCTGTCGCCTGCTTCTTTGCCAGACAACCCAAATCAAAAGTGATCACTGAATACTAACAAATCGAGGTGTTTTGTAGGAGTTGACCCATATTCATACGTTCGTTGTCAAAATGAGAATCAAATGTTTTTTTTTTTATTTTGTTATGGTAAAGAAACTGAAATCAAGGCGCTGAAATATTCATGCTACTTTGAAGAAAAGAAACATTTACAGCTGTAATTAACTTTCAGAGTCATTAATAGTATTCTACAATCACCCTTTAATTATTCAGACACATCATTTAAGGTACAGTCACATGAATCTGTACAGGTGTTGCTCCATACAGGTGCTGAAAGCTTCTGGGTTGTCCAGGCCTGAGGAGGGTCACAGAGAGGGGCAGATGGTTTAAGGCTGATCTTAAAGGGAGCTCAGGTGTGTCTTGCAGTTCCTTCAATGCTTGTTGAAAATGTTGTTGTGCGTGTGCTGTGTTGTTATGACATATGGGTGATGCTGTCGTACATTGCAGTTTCACCACACTGTAGTTGTTAGTAAGGTGTGATTAGTGGCTCCTTACCTGACACTTGCACAACTTGTAGGGTTTGGGAGGGGTATCGCCTACTTCACCCTGTCACTACGGCCTATCGCTCGCAGGCTGCCTGTTGACCAATGTGCAGAAACATTTTGGCTCTACAGGGTCACCAAGCGCTCTACGACCTTGCTATACACCTCTGTGCATTGTACAGGTTTGCCCATTTTTCGTCTGCAGACACTCAATTTCTAGCCATAAGGACAATTGTGACTAAAGGTGAAGAAAATCTTAAAGCCAGTTGTAGTTCATCACCATCAGTTTTTTCATTAGTAATCTGCTTTCACATGTGCTACAATAAAGACCTAGAAATTCTTAGGGCTACTAGAATAATTAATCGATTTTAAGAAACACTATAATGAAAATCGTGTTTTGGTGTTTTTAACATGTTCTTGTAGCATTTTTGTCATGGTGGAGGACATGTGTAGAATGATTTATGGTTAAAACTGTGCTTCTGAATATCTATTTAAAACGGGATAGATTAGAAGAAAAAAGAAAACCCGCCATTTGAAAAAACTCTCAGTTGTGACGTAACAACTGAAACGAGCGGGCCAAAGTCTCCCAGCTCCGCCCCAATTCTGATGCATCCAGTTGTAGACAAATAGATCCATTAACTTCTTTATTTTCCTTGTCTGAACTGCCATCAGGCTCAAACTGTGCGACTGGATAACTCCAATATTGTTTGCTACTATTAGGTTGGGGATGTGAGGGGCTTCTAAGCTAGAGGAAGAGCGTATAAACAAAAGGATGATGGGATATCAACATATGGTTACTTCCATGTCAATAGTCCAGCCCACAACTCAGATGTGAATTTCTGAAGAAGTCCTCCACTCTATAGAAACTATGTCCTAGAAAAGGATACAGGTTTTTGATTTTGGTTAAAAATGGCATTTTCATAATTAAAAGACCACTAGGAATGATTTTAAAATAGATCAAAAACAATGCAAATGGGACTTTGACTGGATTTAAACAATAGATCAGTTTAAGATTTTACACATTTATAGCACAGTTTTTATTAGGATTCTCTTCGTTATTTTAATTGCTCATACAATCTGATGGTGATTATCAGTATTCTTCCCCTCTGAACATATATTTCTTAGAGTGGGTGTAAAGTAAACTATAAAGTAGATTAAATCCACCACCATGTTTGTTGAATGAAAATGAAATGAAAATCTGGAAAAACAACTGTAATCCCTGTGTTTTAGCTTTGATCAAGCCCAGAAGGGTCATAAAGCATCCTTAACATGGACAAAAGCAGGTTTATGTCATTTAAAGTTTGGAAAAAATATTATTAATCTCTTGTAAATCCCCAAAAATATTTTTTTTCCCCCAAGTTTTGAACTAAACTTTTACTTCTGTGCAAGACTGAGTAAAACTTCAAGCAGAATAGATAGCCACACCTGGGAGCTTCTGGAGTGTAACATGGTGATTGTGGTGGTGCTTCTCATCTTCAGTCATCAATACAAGTTGACTGTTTCTTGTTAATTGATCATGGGTGAAAAGTATACATTTCTACATTTCTCTGCAGAATTCAAAGAATGATGTTATCCCAAGTATGTATGGATGGATGGATGGATGTATAGATGGATGAATGTTCAATTCCATTCCAATTCCATTTGTACCTTGACCTGGTTCAACTATGGAAAATAAGAGTTTATTTTAAATGTCGTGTTGGTATGGCCCTGTTATACTCATAACATGACTTGTGTGCAAGATGAGGTTAAAAATATGAAAAGAAACCTGTGGCAGGGCTATGATTTGTGGTGCAATGTTTTTTCCCATCAGCTCCTAAACAAGCCAAACTACTGTATATTGGTGTTTAAAAAAAAAGCCCAGTTATTTTTTGGACATGTTTTTTCAGTTTTCCTGTTGCTAAGATAACCTGAGCAGAGATTTAAATCAACATTTTCTCTAAGCCCAAACATTACATCCATGGTAACATGTGGGTGTATCGGAGAATTGTGTCAACTATTGATGAGCTAATCTCCATTTTTTCATCTCTGCTGGTTTGACCTTTGCTCATTGATTTTAGAAGATGAGGATATGTAAAACACAGCCACTCACTGCTGGCCATAGAAACTACATCTAAGTATACATGTGTACTCTAACTGTCTGTCACATTTTACATAATTTACTTATTATTTTACCCAGCCATTTTGCAGACTGTCATAATAAAAATTTTTAAAGGTAAATGTTTGAAGGGATTTTTACTTGCCTACATTTCTTGTAATTTGACAGTTTTTGACAGTTTGTCATTTGGCCGCCTCTCACCATGTGGAACTCCAGAATGGTAGAGTCCAACCCCTCTTGAAGGACATAGTTTTAGAGCCCAGGATGTGCATGGAGACGAGTACCTCTCAACCTTACGTGAAAGCGCAGGCTCCTTCCCTCCCAGAGATGTGATGTTGCATGTTCCAAAGCCTAAGTTCCTTGAGCGGGTTTGGGCCATTGTTGAATGTCATCACCACCTCATTATAATTAGGAAAGCGAACATAAAAAAACATGAAAAGTAATGCCTTTAGATATCTGTCACTGTGCCATGTGATGATTATTCTACACTTAGGAAGAATGCAATAAAAAGCTTCTAAACCTGTCAGCACAAAGTAGATATTCTCTTGTGTAAGCAAAAACATTATTCCTGTGGTGCATAGTCCTTTTTATTTAGTTCACATTTATTCAATGGGGCTTACACGGATTAATTATCAGCTTGTCTCACAGGGAAATGGGGGAAGGAAAAAAGCGTTATTAATAGAAAGAGTTCTGTAGAATCAGCTGTAAGTCCACCCTTTGAAAACCACAAACTGAGAGAGTAAAATAGGTGAATTGGTTCTCCCTGCTCCTGAAAGATGATTAAATAAGCTAAAAAAAGCATGGGATCCTTCTGACAGGGAGAGGATTAGTCCATGAAATGCTAAAAAAAAAAAAGGAATTGTAGGATGAGCTCATAAAGTTGAGCAAGTACAAAATTCCATCCTCACTTTCCCTTTTTGTTTGTTCCCACCCAGTGAGAAACATAAGTAAGCCCTAATTTAATTATGTGTGAAACTTGTTTTTGGTTGCTGCTTTCTTATCTGACCATATTTTAACGTACAAGAGCTGCTGTGACGCTGGTGCAGAACAGAAAGACAGTTGGAATCTCGGTTCAATCTTCTGAAATGACAGACTGACACTACTTGACTGATCACAAAAATAAGCTTTACTACCTCGTTTCAACCTCTAGGTGCCAGCACACAGAATTTTAGACTATCATTTTAGAAATTAAACAAGTTCATTTTAAATTGTCAGAAATTTGGCAAGGACCAACAATCAGCACTTTTAAAGCCCAATTTGTACAGCTAAACAGCCAAAAAAGTTGATTCGCTGTTGTGTTAATATTCAAAGCTGTAGCTGGAGGGCCTAGCCGCTAGAACGACGGGTCTAGCCGCTAGAACGACGGATCTAGCCGCCGGATCGACGGATCTAGCCGCCGGATCGACGGATCTAGCCGCCGGAACGCCGATCTAGCCGCCGGATCGACGAATCTAGCCGCCGGAACGATGGGTCTAGCCGCCGGAACGCCGATCTAGCCAGCCGGAACGACGGGTCTAGCCGCCGGAACGACGGGTCTAGCCGCCGGATCGACGAATCTAGCCACCGGAACGCCGATCTAGCCACCGGAACGCTGATCTAGCCACCGGAACGACGGATCTAGCCGCCGGAACGACGGGTCTAAATACTCAAATTACGTCTGACACCGTCTGACACACCATCTCCCATCTCCCGAGGTGCTCAAAGAGGAGGAATACCATTAAGCGGCAGTTAAATATAATCATTTCAGTATTATTTCACAGTATTTTTTTATAGCTGTTATTACTAAATGAAAATTTTATGAATGTTAATTCTTTTATTTACAAAGAATAATAGATTATGGTGAACTTGTCATATATTATCCTGGGGTGACAGACGTATTTTTGACGTTCATTAAGATCATGCTTTCACCTGTTTTTTCATAGTGCTCTCCTTCCTCATTTTTGCTATGTAAAGCACGGTGCTCTCCTTAAGTCTGTAATGTCGCCCAACCGACGGTTACTAAAATCTACATGTATATTTACCTAATAAAGTGATTTACACGAGTCAAACTTAAAGCACAAAAAACCTGCTACACTTTTTTTTTTATCTTGTTCTTGGTCCTTCCTTAACGTTTTAATCTACGTTTCATCCGCCCCGGAATGAAAGCCCCGCCCCGTTGCCTCACGGATTCGACCAGAAATTTCGTTCAATCAGATCAACCAGAAATGTAACCGCCCCCTGAGTGACAAAAACGCCCCCTTGAAACTGAGCGGGCGCAAATAAAAACTGAGCGCGCATGGTGAGAGCTCCGTGCAAAAAAAAAACAGAGCGGGCGCGCAGAGCTCTCACCATGCGCGCTCAGTTTTTATTTGCCCTAACTGAGCGTGCACGGTGAGATCTCTGCGCGCTCAGTTATAAAACACGCGCCCTTCGATTAATGGCAGAGATGTGACGCCATAGAACCTATGTATGTGGCAGCAGACTGAGTAGGGAATTAAGTCAGTTGTGTACAGGCCAATAATGGTAAACATTAATCCTAGATAAACAATAAAAAGAGTCAAACATTCTGATAATCAAATACTCTTGATCAAAGGATAATTACTACATTTTATCTTTTTTCTAAAGGAATAGATTGTGTTGATCTGTTCCTCCTGAGCTTTTATGTGTTTTAAAACTAGGGTCTCCAACCCCTGGTCTACGGACCGGTACTTATTTTTCGGTTCAATTCAATTGCAGCGAAAGAATACATAATTTACACAATTTTCGCTATATTTATATTCTGAAAGTGAGAACTGTTTTGTTTTGAAGATCTTTTGCATTCTCTCCACCACTTCTGTCTGTGACTCTTGATGCATGTCAGGGTGCTCGCCTCGGCCTCCTGTCCACCACCTTCTTAAAGCGGCTGCTCCAGCTAGTAACACATAATACATTATTGCTACATTAAACCAACAAGTTAGCAAAGCTACAGAAAAATAAACATCTTTTGAAAGTTTCTTTGTGCAGAAAAGAGTCAATGAGGAGACAGAGGAGCAGTCTATAACTTATAGATAGCAGCATTTAACAGACAATGCCTGGAGTTCTAATTCAGTTTGACAAGTTGTTCGCAAGCAGAGCCTGCTCTGTATAAAATGTGGCAGTTAGCACACTAATGTTATGCTAATGAAGTTGCACACATACTGAATGGTCCATGGTAAAAATAGGTTGGGGACCCCTGTTTTAAATTAACGACAGCGAAATGAGTAAAATAAATAAGAATGAAAAAATTATTAGTCTTTACAGCCTTCAGCAATATTCATTGGTGACATTTTTTAATTGCAAAATACCTTCTTTAAAGGCCCATGGTGTTCAGAGCGACGTCCACACTGCTCTTGGAAATGAGCGTTTAAGCAGCTACTTTCAATGAAAAGTCTTAGTAAACATGCATCAAAGCGTGTTTTGGGCTTCTGTGTTCAAAACTCTCATGCTCATGAAAGATGAATACATCTTTAAGGCGAATTTGACCAACGGTGCCAAAGCGGTTCTTTTTTTTCCGGTTTCGGTTCCGATTCAGTACCGATTTCGGTACTTCAGATATAAGAATAACGCCTGCCTCTTCCGAAATCCAAAGCAGAACAGTGGCAAATGGGCGAAGACTCCACAGAGTGCCTGAGGCTAAGGCTTTCTTTACCTTTTTTTCATATCCTTTCAAGTCAGTGCAATCACCATGCCCAATTACAAACACATCAAAGTAAAAATGTTGTGAATACGCTCTTATTCCACTTTACGTCAGAGCATGGGACTTTCTACTTTTTCCAATCAGGAGGGTGCCATGTTACCCAGAGTAGAATGACTGCTGCTGCTGTCACAATTGTCTCCATCAGCTGATATTTCAGGCCTGAGGTCCTCCTCCCCAGGTTCTTCAAGGCCCAAAATGTTCACGCTAGCTCCAGAGAAGGTGCAGGTGTCACTTCACTTCAAGACCATACAATTTTCAGCATTTAATGCAGTCCTGTGAGTTGTCAAGTGATTGGTGAGATTTGAGGTGTTACCTCTGCTGCACAAGATAATTTTGCTGCACTTGTTGCATGACGCTGAATTTTCTGTTTTCGCTGTGAAATGCAGCCAGACCTTTGAGCGCTTCAACTTCATCGTTTTGGAAGTGCCCGCTTGTCTCGTCAGTCATCCGTCTTATATGAGCCCACCCAGTTTCGCAGGAAAGGCAAAAGGATTGGCTTGAACTTCAAAATACTGAACAGAGTAGAAGTGATTGACATGTCCATGCTAAGACAAATAGACCTTCACGGTAACTAAGCAAAGAAATGGCGAACCAAATGAACCGCAACTTCTTTTGGTTCCGGTAGAACAGCGTAGAACCTACTTAGAACTGAATTTCGGTGCCCAACCCTATTCAAGAGCAATTGAAACTTTGGCCAATCGGGGACTCAGATTTGGTAGTGATGTGTGGATGGTGTCCCTTTTAATTTACAGAAGTGCCAACCATTTGAAAAATAATCATGAAGGAAAAATTAATAGTTGTGGTTTGTTCATAAATTGGAATAGAGCTGTGATAGAAAAAACTTGAAGCAAGATTGCCGAGATTAGGACCACTTTTACATTTCACACAAGCCTCAACTGTAGGAAGAGTGTCTAGTGCTAACACCATGGGCTAAATGAGCGAAATTCATGAATGCGCTTGAATGCTGCAGTTTAATTCCCCCAATTACACACTCACACGCAGACAGAGAACCAAACCAGGGATTCAGTGGCTTGCCAAAAAATATTTCAGCACCTGCAGAACAGAACCTGAACAGAACCAAACTTGCAGTCTTTTAAAACTCACTGTCATGGTCCTCCCTGGTTCTGGTTGCCTGGTTGGTCTCAGCTGACTGCTATCCTCCCATCAACATCGAACAACAGTTTAAGACAAACCAAGTCCAGTATTCACTGCCAGATGGTTACCTTCTCTGCACAGACTTCTTCATCTACTGCATTCTACCATCGTGGGTCCAGTTCAACATTGCTGATCCATACTGGAGCCACCAGCCTCCAGTCACGACACACCCACACCTCGCTCACACACTCACCTCTGGGCTCATCATTCAACGTTTTCTGCCACTCCTCGTGGACCTCTCGACCTCCTCTCCAGAGACGTGCTCTTAACCTGCTCCGCTTTTTCCTGCATCCAATCGGCAGAAATCCACCAGACATAAAAGTCTTCCGTGATGCTTCCGGGTTACAGCATCTGGGTTTGCCACGTCCCGCTGCCATGACACTCACATTTAACAACCTTATAACTTTCTTTGTGGTGGGATTTAACTTTTTGGAAATTTAACTAGAGATCCTCCAAAGAAATCATTGCAGCTGCTAAAATAAGTTGGAAAATTTGTGCCGGGCCTGTTGCAGCTATCATCACATCATCATACTGTCAAGAGAGACGAATGAAAAACTGTCGCTGTCTGGACTCAAAGCATGAACGTTGGCTGTGATTAATACAGAGAATGGGTTTGCTTATGCTATTAGGATCTGGCTGAGGGGAAGTTTGTTTCTGTTGTAGAATGGGCTGGCTTGCAATTGTCAGACAAATACAAGAGGACAGGACAATGATTTGAACTCAGAAATGTTGAGCCAACTTTCTGCCTTACCTTGCAGTGTGGATGTAAGCTTAGTTGATGGATGTGTATGTCCTAGGTTGAACTGAGCTCGAGCACAGACAGTTCTTCCCTCAGTCACTGCAATTGATCCTGCACCATTTTTCATTTCAAGAGCGTATTGTATAATAAATGCTTGTTTCAGCAAGAGGGTTACCTAGTCCATTGTCCTTTCTGAAAAAACATTTAAAAAACAAGGTGGGAGTTGGAACGTTTTTTAACATGAATTATGGCACAACGTTTGCTGCGTTTTTTTTATTATAATATTTTTCCAAAAAGTCCCTGAACTTTTTAAACATCTTTATTAGATTACATTTTTACTTCAAAAAAACAAAAACAAAAAATGTGTTTAATTTGAGATATTGTGTAGTAGTTTTTCAATATGAGACAGCTAATGTTGAAGAAAAGTAATGGACCTTCACCAATGAATAGCTACAATTTCTAGTAATATTTTTTTTAACAGAACCAGCCATCAACCGCATTTGACTGTAACTCAAAGAAGCAAAGTTTTGTCACATTTTCACTGTTTGACCCTCTATTACACTTTTGGAGCTGGTGATGCTTTCTTCTACATGTCCATTTAACCCCTCAGCGACGGCCCTTCTTTTGGGCTTTATAGCTGCAACAATACCACTGAATGTGTGGGACTATTCCGTCCAGACAGAAGACTATAATGACATTTAAGTGGTGTCCTCTTTAACACATTCTTCTGAATATTGTAACTCTTTGTTTGCTCAATTAACACAATTCCAGCAGATTCTAAAGTAAAGAAAAGTGTGTTGCATATTAGTGCAAAGTCGATAAGAAAAGACACTTTTCTATTGATCTGTTATGGTTTGGTTTCTTGTTCCTTTCCTTTTGGTTGTTTTGTGCTAATTTTGTCCTTTTGTTTAGTTTCTACAGAGCAGTGTGTGGCAGGGGGCGTGGCTATCTCTCATCCTTGTGCTCCCTCCTTGCACACCTGCTCCTCATCATCAATTCCCCCTCTATATAAGCATGTTCTTGGCTGCTTCTCCCTGCTGGATTATTTATTGTGTTTTCGGTTTGAATAAACAGTTTCTTCAGCTCATCTGGCTCTGCTCTGGGATCTGCTTCCGTACCCTGACAGGGACAAAATTAGCTGATTCACGTCAATCACATAAACTGTTGAGGAAGTTTGGTATCACGGTGTTCAAGGGTTAACTCTTAAATTTTTAATTAAGTCTTAATTGAACTCTTTAATTAAGCACTTTGCGTTATGGTTGATATGAAAAGTGCTATACAAATAAAGTTTGATATATTAATGAATTTTCCAGCTATGTCATTCATAACATAACTGGCATTTGTAACTGGCAATAGAACAAATAAATACATTAAAATCACTGGAGCAAACTTTTATGCAAGAATGATTGTAAATGTGGTTTTGCTTTGAATTTTCTTCATCTTTGTGACATATTCATGGGAATGAGTTGAGCTGGTTTAGATAACAGAAAATCATATAAATCACAGATCAGACAACGTTTTTGGGGGATAAATATGTTTGTTTTTGAACTTAAACTTGGATTACAAACATCCTTTAACTGGCAATTGTACAACATAATACTGCATGACCCCAAACGGAAATCTAAAATACAAACACTTTTTCATGTCATAACTAGGTGAAGTTGATTTATTTTGTATCAGTTTGTTACAAAAAAAAATCATTTACAGCTCAGTTTGAAATAAAGAGCGACAACTCTTTGAAAAAAAAATAGAAGTACGTTTGCCAAACCTCCTGTCTACCTTCCAGCTCTGTGGGTGTATTCTCTGTTTATTTCTTTTTATAATCCAAACCGCATGGTTTCCAAACAATATGACAAACTGCTAACATTACAAATTTAATATCTTAAGCTTTTCAAACAACTGATATCTAATTTTTGACATTTAAATATTTGCTGAGTTGTATGGGCTTTGCGGCTACATCAAAAATGTGAAATTATGTTTATACGATATTATTACATTATATCCCTCTAAAAGCTGTAGTCTGCTGCAACACAGTGCCTGTTGCACAATTAATGCATAATAGGCAGAGGATTACAATCACTGTTTTGAATTTTTTTCATCAGCAATGGCATTTTGCTGAGTAAAGCTATATCACTGTACTGTCTCGTTTGTTTCTTTATATAAACAAAATGTTGAGGTCATGCTGCACCACTTGCAGAATATAAACCTTTATTGGTTTAACCTTAAAAGATTGATAGCAAAAATATTCTGGTATATCATGCATGAACAAATCTCATCACTTTCTTGGCGAAAATCAAATATGTGTTGTATGTTATTTAGTCACATGTCTTCAGGTGAGATTTCTTTTGTTTGGTTTTAACATCAAATGGAAATGTGTGTTTTTTTTTTTTGTTTTTTTTTACAGTATTACCTTATGCAATACAGTATAAAGGTCATTGACTTTAAGTGGCCATGATCCAATGTGTGTTGGCTAGAAAAGAAAACTAGGAAGACAATTGATTTATTAACACACATAATTTTTATAGAAATTTAAATTCGACATTTGAGAACCCGTTTGTGCTTTTTTTTTAAGAGGTGGTCTATGTTTTACGCTGCAATAAACAAAATTTACTGGATCGAAATGTCAAGTGAATCATAATTTATTGGTGTCATCTGAATTTAGCGTTTAGCTAAAATTTTGCTATACTGACAAACTGGAAACCTGTAAATGAATAGCTACTAATGATCTTTCATGACTGGCTTTGTCCAGCCCAACCCAGGTCTAATGGTGTTACTCAGAATGATGTCATCATCTTTTGCATGTTTGCATTTTATCATTACCATTATTCTTATCATGTTTACCTTTAAAGTTTTTTAGAAAATCAAAACCTAAGTGTTGTTTACATTTTGAGTCAATGGACCGTGCATCAGTGTGCTTGTCTTGATGCATGGAGATGTACAACACCAGAACATGTAGAAAAAGTACAGTGGGAGTAGTAGGAGCTGTGGTTTGTCAGAAGCCAAGATAAAAACGCCCACATGATGGATCCAGCTTTCTGAATGCATACTTGTATCATTACATTTGAAACGCAAGGCAGTTGAACAAACCAGACAATAACTGTTGTCCGTAAAGACCCACTCCAACATTTTTGGTGTTCTTAACATGTTCTTGTAGCATTTTTGTTATGATGGAGGACATAAGAAAATTTGATTAAAATTTCAATAAAATTGCTAAAAAACAGGATAATCCTAATCAAAAGACCAGTGGGGACGCTTTTACAACAGATCAAAAGATGAGTGGAGTGGGACTTCAACCTGTGTTGCTCCTAATTTAAGAAAACTCCTTCTTTAGAAATGTCTATTTATTAAAAAGAGGATTTGCACATTCTGCTTCTAGAATAATTCCTCAAAACATTTAAAAGTTGTTTTTTTTCCCCCCTTGCAGTTGATGTTTTGTACCCAAAATGGATTTTAGCTCCTCATTATTTTACCAGCAATACAAGGTCACTTTTCGTCAGCCTGGAGTGGTGTTTTGATTAAACAGAAATGTTCCAACACTTTCTTCATCTGTGTTTGGTCCAAAAATAATATCATTGTGGGTAAAGTGGAGGTTAGGTATGATAATAAGTGATGCAGATTATGATTACTTTATGGGTTAAGGAGCTTTTTTTTAAAAAATCACTGGGGTTTATTGCAGCTAATCTGGTTTATCTATTTTCTTCATGCTATTTGAGCTTTAGGTCGTGAAAATAATTTGATTTTCAAATGCTCTCTTTTTTTGCTACACTGCATTTTGTGTGCAAAGAAAAATGCTCTTGGAATAAAAATGCTTCCTATAATATGCAGACTGGATTGTGATTTGCATTTTAAAGAAAGAAAATGTTGTTTTCTCTTGTTTATGTGACATATATGTCACTTTAATGTCAATATGATAGTTAATGCCTATAAAAAAATAAGTAATTGAAGTAAAACACTTAATCTGATACATTCCTAAATGTCTGGTATTGTTTTAGGCCTTTTTTTTTTACGTTATTATAGTTGAACTTTTTTTTCTGGCAGAGAAAAATAATTTCTTGCTGCTTCACTCTTACATCTTTGAGCAGACAGGATTAAAAATAGCCTTTTTTATCGGTATAAAAGGAAAAAGCAAAGTTCCTGACAGTAAACAGAGAAAACAATATAACATGTTTTCCTTACAGGACATTCTATTGCTAACTTGTTCTTTTACATTAACACAAGAAATCTCAGTTTTTGTCTTCTGATGTCTCATTCATTTCTAAAACATTTCACTGTAAATCACTTTCCTGCACATAATCTAATCTTTTTCCTGTCATTGATCTACTATCTGATTCTGAAGGATTGATTAGCTGCTACTAATAAGAATATTGTGTCTAACTCAGTGAACCAAGCTCCAGTGATCAGTTCAGTCCATATTTTAGAGCTCAGCAGAGCACACTTCATTTGATGATAGTTACCTACATTTAATTGGACATTAGAAGCATTAAAAGCTGAACTGCAAATTTAAAAGGGCAAATAAAATCTATTGCTGTATAATTGTTGTTTTGGAGTTAACTGTAGTGTAAATTCATATTTTAGAGTTCATTACTTCAAACCACTGCATTATTTTTGGTGGTTATTGACTGGAAAGGCCCAACGCAACACTGTATTTCAACACAATACCAGGAAAATATGATGGTCATCCAGAATATTAATTACCTTTGCCAGTGATCTGACATCACAACAGAGGCATTATCTTTTAATTGGAAGAAAGATTGAAAGTATTTCATTGCAATGCAACGGTTCACCTTTTGCAATCTTTCAGATTTTTTCAGCACAGTTTTGCACGATTTTTTTTTTAATTTACAGAGCACTTTGTTATTTTTGAGTGATGTCTGTCTGAGAAATGAGGGAATACTCTATTCATGACATATCTTTGATTAGTGAAGAAGTCTGTTGTGTAATATTATGAACACATTTTTGGTGCTGACTTATTGATCGCTTGCTTCTGTTTTTTGTTTTTTTTTTACTTCCTCTTCTCATGGATGTTTACACACATGCAAGATATCACTTAAACACGAAGTTTATTATTATTATTTTTTTTATCATAGATAATTGTTTTTACATTAACCCTAAATAGCTGAATGCATTCTGCAGCATTTTCACCATCACAACTTCATCAAGATCATAAAATGAACTTATTTGTACCATTTTTCTGTTGCCACTTGTGGTGCTGGCAAGCTAAATATTTCCTAATAAATTGCTGATCAGAACATTATCTATACGATTCAGCATTTAAAAAAAACAAACAAAAGAAACTACGAGCTTTTAAAATGCTATCTATTTTCAAAAGCTACAAGTCCAGAGGGGAGAAAACATTCAACCTAGTCGTTGCTGTTGTGACATGCATAGCTGCAATAGAGTAAGGTCAATCTCACCATGTTTCTGCATTTTTGTGCCTATTTGAGACCGTTATGTTTCGGAATATTTTTTGCTTCTTTCCTGAGATTCTTGTCAAATGTGGTTTGGTGTAAATTGCAATGAGCTGGATTATAAGAATTTAAGTGGATAGTGAATGTTCATGCTTTTAGGGAGATGTTTTCTTCATGAAAGCGCTCACTGCTCCAGGGGTGAAAAATGCAAATGTTGTGTGAGGTTTCAATTTAAAAGAAAGACAGTAGAATACATGAATGCATAATTGACGCTGACCCAAAAGCAATTCATACTTCCTGAAGGATGTTGAATGAATTTCACCCCTTTTGTCTCCCAGAGCCGGAAACATGCCAACAAAGTGAGGCTGTACTACATGCTGCATCCTGTGGATGGTGGCTGCCCGGCCAAGAAGCTCCGAACAGACAATGTGAGTCCTGCGATGTTTCTTGCAATCCTGATGTCTCAATACCTTCTCTGCAACCACTGTGAAGCATAGAAACATCAAGTCAATTCAATTTGATTTATATAGCCCAAAACCACAACCATAGCCGTCTCAATTGTATTTATGCAAATAACAAAAAGTCAGTCTTAAAAATATAAACACTAGCTGGTTGCTAAACTAAGCTAAACAGACTAAGTTAAACTGGCATTCCTGCCCTTAGACCCTTCTTCTCAGCGCCTTCTCATCAGGCCACGGCTCCGGGAAACCTTTGTTGTTAATGGATTTTTCTGCTTTTTTGACCCTTGTGTGACCCCATCTCATCACCCCCTGCATATACCACAGCAGCTGACACACACACAGGAAGATGCATTCTAGAACAGGGGAAAATGGGAGAGTTGTGGCACTGTGGTTATAGATGCCAGAGATACCAGCCTTTCATTAAAGACAAAGCCATACATTGATATCTTTCTCTGATGGGTAAAAGCTGTTTTAGAGCCAGGAATTAAGAAAATTGCTTTTGGGTTTTAGATTTGCATAGCTATTCTGATAGTTGTGAATATTATTTCTAAAGCCAAGTGGTGTTTTTATGAAGTTTCAGTTCCACTGATTTAAAATCTGGATTCCAAGCTAGACTGAAATATGTAAAGGGAAACACTACTGCTGCTCACCCTGTTTTCTGCACCACAACTCTTATGGCATCCTGTGGGGTTGCCATCCAATGGCACCCTTCTGTTTTTATTTCATTTTATTTTATTTTATTTTTTAACTTGTCCAGCAGCTGAGCAACAAATACGTGGTGTTTTGGACAGACTTTATCTTCTGACACATGAGGTGTATATTTGTATAAACCCATTTTGTATTTGAGGTTAAACCTAATTTATGTTATTATATTTGCATTTATTTCTTGTTGGACCGAACGTAAAAGATGAGAGAGAGAGAGAGAGAGAGAGAGAGAGAGGGATGCTAGAAAAAAAAGATGAATGACCCAATACAACCATTCTAAATAATAAAATACAACAAAACCTGCCAGAAAACCTAGTAAAAAACAAAACATTTGGAAAATTAAACAGGATCTAGTGAGGTGGGTAGAACAACTTACATTTTTAGGAGTAACATTAAACTTAAAAAAACAAAACTGGTAAATGGTGTATGCTTGTATAGTGCTTTTATACTTTCCTTGAATGCCCAAAGCGCGCATCCTGTTTGCATTTCTGTTTGCATTTCTTTGTATCACAAAGAACGCTCTTAAAATGTGAGAAGAAGCTGACACTGTCTTGACAAAGCATTACAACACGTTTCTGTTGGAAGAAGACTGATGCTTCTTACCGACCATACATCAGGTTCATAGCGATATCATAACAGGAAGGCACTTAAAAGGGCATTTTGTTTAGATGACTATCTTCAAAAACCCATCCAATTAAAATTCTGTTTTGTAGCTTAATTACATTTTTTATTGTTGAGAGATGACATCTAAAATGCCCCTCTAAGCCCTGTATGAGTTTAAGGGATTTCAAATCTGTACTTATCTTGAGGTTTGGTGTTTTTGTGTGTCCATTTCTGTCGTTCTATCTGCTCTCAGAGTCAAAGCTGTTAGCATAATGCTTGTGGCTGTCAAACAGAGTTTGGCTTTGCTTTGTTCTAACTGTTGTTAGCTGTGACAGTGCGGAAATTGGCTTTCACACAAATCTGTTTTATTTTTTTTCGGCTTTTGATGATAGCATCCCAAACAGGGATGTGAACAGGAAAAGGCCGTCGGTCATCTCCTTTAACATGAGGTTGTGACAGGTATGAAGTCAAATTATGTTGAGTTTTTTTTTTGCTCTGTTTCAAATAGTTCATTAAAGCAATATTTGGCTGTTAGTGTCAGTGACTGTGTGTTTCTGTCAAAAATAATAGAAATGAACAAGAGCATTTTTTTTGTCAGTGGGCAAATATTGATTTTTGACAAAGCAATTTGAAAGAGTAACAGGAAAAGATAAGTCTTTTTTATGTCTACTTAAACAAAGAAGACACTAAGATAAGCAACACAAGGTTGCCTAAAACTGCTTACAACAACTACTTTTAAGTCAGCGTCAATTATTTGAAACTGAGCTCTTTGTTTGCTCTATTGCAGAACAGCTTTTTATTTATTAAGAGAGACCTTTATTCTAATTACACAAAACATAGAAATAATTATTGTTAGTTTTGAATCTGTCATAAATTTCATTGGGAGCATGAGTTCATTGTATTCTAACAATCTGTTTGTCTCTTTACAAGATGTTATTATTTTTTAAAAGTTTTAATGAATTCAAATTCAATTCAAACCAGCACTTGTTAAAAGGACCTACCAATGACATACACACGTGGACAAAATTGTTGGTACCCCTCAGTTAAAGAAGGAAAAACCCACAATTCTCACTGAAATCACTTGAAACTTACAAAAGTAACAATAAATAAAAAATTATTGAAAATTAAATAATCAAAATCAGCCATAACTTTTGAATTGCTGATTAACATAATTATTTAAAAAAAACAAACTAATGAAACAGGCCTGGACAAAAATGATGGTACCTCTATAAAAGATTGAAAACTATTTGCGAAGGAGAGAATTGTCCCAGGACATCCGAAAAAAGATTATAGATAAACATCTTAAAGGTAAAGGCTATAAGACCATCTCTAAACAGCTTGAACTTCCTGTGACAACAGTGGCTCATATTATTCAGAAGTTCAAGACCCACGGGACAGTAGCCAACCTCTCTGGACGTGGCCGCAAGAGGAAAATTGATGACCAATTGAAGAGACGGATTGTTCGAATTGTATCCAAAGAGCCCAGAACAACCTCCAAAGAAATTAAAGGTGAACTCCAAGGCCAAGCTACATCAGTGTCAGATCGCACCATTCGTCGTTGTTTGAGCCAAAGTGGACTTCATGGGAGACGACCAAGGAGGACACCACTGCTGAAAAACAATCATAAAAAAGCCAGACTGGAATTTGCAAAAATGCATGTTGACAAGCCCCAAAGCTTCTGGGAGAATGTCCTTTGGACAGATGAGACCAAACTGGAGCTTTTTGGTAAGGCACATCAACTCTATGTTCATAGACTCAAAAACCAAGCATACGAAGAAAAGAACACTGTCCCTACGGTGAAACATGGAGGAGGCTCAGTCATGTTTTGGGGCTGCTTTGCTGCATCTGGCACAGGGTGTCTTGAATGTGTGCAAGGTCCAATGAAATCTGTAGACTATCAAGGCATTCTGGAGAGAAATGTGCTGCCTTGTGTCAGAAAGCTTGGTCTCAGTCGCAGGTCATGGGTCTTCCAACAGGACAACGATCCAAAACACACAGCCAAAAACACCCAAGAATGGCTGAGAGAAAAGCGTTTGACTATTCTAAAGTGGCCTTCCATGAGCCCAGATCTGAATCCCATTGAACATCTGTGGAAGGAGCTGAAACATGCCATTTGGAGAAGACACCCATCAAACCTGAGACAACTGGAGCAGTTTGCTCATGAGGAGTGGGCCAAAATACCTGTTGACAGCTGCAGAACGCTCATTGACAAATACAGAAATCGCTTCATTGCAGTGATTGCCTCAAAAGGTTGTGCAACAAACTATTAAGTTATGGGTACCATCATTTTTGTCCAGGCCTGTTTCATTAGTTTGTTTTTTTTAAATAATTATGTTAATCAGCAATTCAAAAGTGATGGCTGATTTTGATTATTTAATTTTCAATAAATTTTTATTGTTACTTTTGTAAGTTTCAAGTAATTTCAGTCAGAATTGTGGGTTTTTGCTTCTTTAACTGAGGGGTACTAACAATTTTGTCCACGTGTGTGTGTATCAATACATTTTTGTCTGCATATCTACTTTCACATTTTCACTACACTCAGTCTTTTGTCTATTTTTGCACAAATACAATGCATGCTGTTGTAATACACACATCACAAGTTCTTGTATTTTCCCCATATCACACATTTATAACTTTTTTGAACATATGTACATTTTTGCATTGTCTGTGTTGTAACCCCATATTGTTCCATATTTTTACTCTGCATACCGACACACAGAGCTTTCAGCGTTTTGTTCGTGTTATAGTTTGTTTAAATGTTCTTTTTCCTCTTAGTTTCTGGAAATTATCTTTCAATACACATAGCTTCTGGATATTTTATGGTAATAAGTTATTATATGCTTTATATAGTATTTGAGGTGTTTGATAATTTATGATATCCTGCAATTTTAATAGTTTGGACTGTATGAAAAGCTGATTAGTGTGCTCTAGATAATCTACCTTATGTTAGATCCTAATTGCTCATTTTGTAAAATGTATACTGGATATAATTTGGATTTGTAATTATTTCCCCATACTTTGTTACAGTATGTGAGGTAAGGAAGTATTGATGAGCATTACAATGTGCAAAGTGTATTTTAGTAGAGATGGTGTTTACATTTATTTATTATTGAGCTGTTTTTTGAGACTTTTAGGTGTCTTATGTGTGATTTCCACGATAATTTGAAAACAATTATTAATCCTTAAAATGTGTTTCCTGAACTCGTTCTGTTGATATTCCATTTATATTTATTTGTTGATTAGGATTTTCTTTATAAATGCCAAATATGTTAACTTTTGTTTTGTTAAGGTTAAATGATAATTTGTTGCTATTAAGCTATTTTTTTTAATTTCAAGATCCATATTATTCCTTTCTTGAATCTTTTTTAGGCCTAACTCAAAACATAAAACTGGATGTTACTTTATTTACAACTGTAGAGTGAATCTACTTCACTGGGGAAAGTCCATCTGCTAGACTGTTAACTTAATTGCTATTGAGCAGTGTTTTGCAAAACAACTGTCTCAGCCTTTCTTCCTACAAAACAAGTTTAACATGACTTCAACAGCTTACAGTTCATAGCACTCACTTAAACTCACATTATGTAACAATGACCCACATTTAAACCCACTCAACAGTTCTCTTGATAAAAGATAAGGAAGCCCACAACTCATAGTAACTTAACTTCCTGTCTTACAGACTGTCAAGGAAGAATCTTAGTTATACGTCCATGTCTTGGGATTATATATTGATCATTTGTTTTACATAATTATGCTTAGTTACTTTCACTGTGACTATATTGAACCAAGTGGATGACACACTCGAGCATCACTAGGATGCACCACCATGATTATTTTTAGGGGTGTAACAATTCATTACAACGATTTGGTTCATATAATTTGTTGTTGCTGATACGATTCATAGTCAATGTTGGTTCATCTTGAATGAGCCGATTACGTCCGGTTCACTGATCTTAAATCGATCAGGGACATCTTTAACCAAAAATTCAAACAGTGTGACGCAGAAATAAATACCTGGTACTGAACAGTGCAGCGGATGTTTTCCAGATTCCTTGTACTTCCTGCAAGATAATCAAGTGTACATTAAATATGTGTACAAACAAATAAACAAGAGTTAATGGCAAATCCATTTACATTTTAGTTTCTAGTCTTCTGTTTTTTTTCCACATCAAAATAATCCAAAGGGAACATTATTAGAACATTCTGTCACAATGTATGGTCACATGTCTTTGCTAAATTCAGTGTTTCCACACATTAAACTGGAATGATGGTTGATCATTATGTGTGTTATAGTAAAGTAAACCTACTATGCCTCAATTCAAATGGTGTTATCCAGTATCGATATAATCAATTTATTTAATTTGAAATGATTTTATCATGGTTTATGTCGAGTTGATTTACAGCTTGCCTCAGACAAAAAGATCTGGTTGGATCATGAGAAAATTAATCAATTCATCGATTAAGTTTAGTAATCATTACACTCTTATGGTTTATTTTCTTCTATTAACTAAAAGACCAAGAGTCCATGGCTATCTTCTCAAGAACTTATCAATGCTAATATGACAGAAACATCTAATCTACTTAGTTACTCCAGTGCTGGTGCTTGCTCCACAAAACTGACACTCATACACACAACGATGGCATAGAGGGAGGAATGTACACAAGAGAATGTGCTGTGTTTAGCAAACTTTATAGACTTAATGACCCTGCTGTCCCCTCTGGTGTATGTGAAACAAAGAGAAAAGAAGGCTTACGCGTCTCACAAAATGAATTCTCATCAAGGAGCATTGGATGCATCTCTGAACCAGTGCAACGGAAAGAGAGCTATTACACCAACACATAGATTACACTGTGCAGTAACCTCAGGGCTAAAATATATATATTTTTGGATTGTTTCAAGGTCCTGTGATTTTTTTTTTATAAAACTGAGTACAAGCTTGCACAGAAACTTATTTATGTACATGCATGCATGCGAGGTGTGGCTGCATCTTTAGGTGGGCACAGGTCGTGCGTGTGGTAAGTGTATTGTGACGTATTCATAAAGACAACATAAGTTACACACATTTATAACGCATAAGAGATGCTGTTGTACGGTACCCTTTACACAGCATTCCAGCCATGAGTAAGGTGCACGGACCAGCTCTTTACTAAACTCGTGCTATTGCTGCAAGCATGGGGTGTGTAAGTAATACATAAGTCCCTTAGGATGCCTATTGGATCTCGACAAAAACAACGTTCAGATTGTGTAATTTCATCATTTGTAGGAGCCAGGCAACTCGCAAGGACTCATCACTCATCACTGGAACAGCATTAATCGGCTACCTGCGCAGGGTTTTGGGGGGTGGGGGGAAAAAGAAAAATCAGCAAGAGGCCTCTACGCATCACCTACTTTCCTCTTACACTCACATTTTCTCACATTATGACCACAAACATAAAAATATTTTATTGGAATTTTATGTGAAAGACCAACACAAAATGGTACACAATTGTTAAGTGGGAAAAAAAATATACAAGCGTTCAATTGTTTTTACAAATAAAAAACTGAAAAGTGCAGTGTGCAAAAGTATTCAGCCCCCCTGAGTCAATACTTAGTGGAACCCCCTTTTTCTGCATTAACAGCTTCAAGTCTTTTGGGGTTTGCCTCTATCAGTTTTGCACATCTAGAGACTGAAATCAAAACAATTCAAGCTGAGTCAGATTAGATGGAGGACGTTTGTGAACAGCAGTTTTCAGATCTTGACACAGATTCTGGATTGGATTTAGGTCTGGACTTTGACTGGACCATTCCAACACATGAATATGTTTCATTTTTACCATTCCATTGTAGCTTTGGCTTTATGTTTAGGGTCATTGTCCTGTTGGAAGGTGAATCTCTGCTCCAGTCTCAAGTGTTGTTCAGACTCCAACAGGTTTTCCTCCATTATTGCTCTGGATTTGGCTCCATCCATCTTCCCATCAACTCTAACCAGATTCCCTGTCCCTGCTGAAGAGAAGCAGCCCCAGAGCATGATGCTGCCATCGCCATGTTTGACAGTGGGTATGGTGTGTTCAGAGTGATGTTCAGTGTTAGATTTCCGCCACACATAGCGTTTTACATTTAGGCCAAAAAGTTCGATTTTGGTCTCATGTGACCAGAGCACCTTCTTCCACATGTTTGCTGGGTCACTCACATGGCTGATGACAAACTGAAAACAGGACTTCTGGTTTTCTTTTAACAGAGGCTTTCTTCTTGTCACTCTTCCATAAAGTCCAGACTTGTCCTATGGACAGATTCCTCCACCTGAGTGTAGATTTCTGCAGTTCATCCAGAGACACCATGGGCCTCCTGGCTGCATCTCTGATCAGTGTCTCCTCGTTCTGCCTGTTAGTTTAGGTGGACGATCATGTCTATGTAGCTTTGCAGTTGTGTCATATTCTTTCCACGTATGGATGATGGACTTGACAGTGGTTCATGAGATGTTCAAATATTGGGAATTCTTGTTCTAGGCTAACCCTGCTTTAAATGTCTCCACAACTGTATCCCTGACCTGTCTGGTGTGTTCCTTACACTTCAAGATGCTGTTTTCTCCCCAATATTCTCTTGAAGAAACCATTGAGACTGTCACAAAACAGCTGGTTTTGTGTACTGAGATTAAATTACACACATGTGGACTATTAAGTCATGAAGTCAACATTTGATCAGTCACCAATCATTTAGATCAGGAGTCTCCAACCCTGTTCCTCGAGGGCTACCGTCCTGCTTGTTTTGCAGTTAACCTTGCTTCAGTAGATGCTGATTATCTGGATTGAATCAGTTCAGTTTCTGATTGAACACACCTGATCCAGGTGAGCAGCAATTACTGAAGCAGGGTTAGCTGCAAAACAAGCAGGGCAGTAGCCCTTGAGGAACAGGGTTGGAGACCCCTGATTTAGATACCTCTGAGGGCAATTTGATGCACTCTAAGAAAAGGGAGCTGAATACTTTTGCACACTGCATTTTTTAATTTTTTATATGTAAAAAAAATGAAACTCTTCTATAATTTTCTTTACACTTCATTATATTGCACCACTTTGTGTTGGTCTTTCACATATAATTCCAATAAAATATATTTATATTTGTGATCATAATGTGAGAAAATGTGAAGAAGTTCAAGGAGTATGAATACTTTTGCAAGCCACTGTACTTTCTCTAACATATAGTTTGAGTGTTCACTATGACCTGTCGCCCGTTCATGCACAGACATGATATCTGTGCATGAACGGGCTCACTGATCATTCTACAGTTTTGTTATTCCCTGTAGGCTACCTGCATGTGTCATTGAGGTTTGCTCATTTGTGCCCACAGACAGCAGCCTTATCTACCTGTAAGGGTAGTTGTGACTTGCAGAGACAATAAATGCAAGTCATATATAGTATGTGCACTTTGACTTGGCCAAATAATTCTTACACTATTCCTCCAATTGTAGGGTCATTTGGAGGGGTGGTGGTGTCCAATCTTCTTTTTTAAAAGGTAGACGTAAGATCTTTTGACTGTGAATCCCTCCGCCGTGAGGCTGATCCGCTTTGCGCTGTGTTGCGGAGGAGAAATCCATTTCTTCATGTAGGTGTGCTCTGAAGCACTCTGAAGTTTACATGTAAGTAATGATTGTTTGTTTTAGAATTACTATTTAAGATTTAAAACGGATGTTATGTATTTTCCAAGTGGTAGCAGCTATGTGTTAATGTAGATATCTGCCGACTATTGATACTGCCATCGTGTGGTAGTTGTGTCCGAACTTGAAGACACTATTTTTGCATAACCCTTGTTTGGAGGGCTAATTGTAGGAGTAGTGATAAGACATGGGGTAGAGGAACAATATGGATTCGGTCTTAGATTCAATATATAAATTTATGTGGCTTTTTTTATTACATTGTCAGTAAATGCCATTTTGGATGCTACAGTTTTGCACAATTGCTTTTTGACTTTTTATTATTTACTCCAGTAAAACATCTGGATGAAAAGCCGCCTCATATCCTTGTATTGCACGTACAGGAATTGTGTGTTAACGTTTGCCTAGACTCATTCATAGACTCCATATCAAAATTATGAAACCTAATTATACTGCAAATGATCTAAATGTGTTTTATTTATATAATAGATTTATTTTGACCAAGCAGGTTTTGGCTCAAAGGATACAATTTTGATCCAAACAGGACAAGTCTCACACATTGTTTTATTTTTGTTTTTAAAACTGTCGCAATAAATCAATGCTGGGCCTTTAGACTGACCTTAGGCCCTTGTTAAAAGGGCACATAACCTTGATAGAAGAGAGCTACACTTAAACTACACAGATGTGATGCGACCGCACTGTACTTATAAGGTGGCAGTATCTAAAAATACTCTCAGCAGTACTGCCTCCAGACACTGTGGGAGTGCGTATGCCCTGCCGCAGTCCGACGTCTGGACCTAGTTGAGCTGATGGCATCTGACAACTGTACACGCTGCTGGTCATGCTAGTCGCTCTGATAACCTGTTCCCAGGGGGAGGGGCATGAGTAGCGTAGTACGTTCCTCCTTCAAGGGTTTAACATAAGCAAGTTTCAGCATGTGGATTCTGGTTAATTTGATATTTTTGACTAACAAATGACGTTAGGCAGTATGACATTTTTTTTAGCAAGCTTGGAAAAAAAAACTGAGAGAAAATTAGTAAATGAAAAAATAAACACTGTTGTATAGTGTTATACACTTCTGAATTGTTTCGGTATTTCAGCAATAAATAGGTATAGGTAAGACATGTATGAACACATCCTGGATCTTGCAAGGTTTTTGTGATAAAATTCCCCAAATTAACACTTTTTTTTAAGGTTCCATAACATTGATACAAAACAAGTTGTCATAAAATACAAATATTTTTGGCAGTATAGTAAGGAACACATAGAAGACAATGATAATGCATAGCACATTTTAGAGTTGAATGCAGAACATGGGAAGCTCTGTTGATTTGGTTGCTGTGATTTTGGACATGCGATTTACTAGCCTGTTGCTAATAAACATTTTATTTTGTTTTTGAAACAGAGAGCATTTTTTAAATAATGCCACCCTGACACAACATTGAAGAATATAGGCTACTATTACTGAAAGTCTAGCGAAGGGCAAGAAAAGGCTACAGGGTTTTTTTTTTTTTTGGATCATTTGCGCAGTCTGCTTCTGAACCAATGGCCTAACAGTAAAATTGTTTTTTCCCAATCTGCAAAGACTCCACTGGGTTCAACCATGTATCAAGAACAGAAGCTCCAGGGTCACACTTGTTCTTAAACAGGCTTCCACTGCAATTCCATTGTGCTGTACAGTGTTCCCTTGTTTATTGTGGGGTTATGGTCTGTTAATAACCAGTGATAGATGAAATCTGTGACGTAGGATTACAGAGGTTTTTAGGCTATAAAACTCCTTACTTAAAACTTTATCCACTTTTCTCAGACATGAACATTTTCCCATTTTTGTCTCTTGTTTAAACTCTTTGGGTGTATTCAAAATGGAAAAGTCTTTTTGTCCGGACCAAGTCCCCCTAATTTGGTCGTGATTGAGTCCTGAACCTTGCATTTGGTCTTTTTTCAGACTGCATTTCTGACACTTCTGTTTTGAACCAAATGTGTAAACACAACCATGTGACTAAAAATCTCTTCAGTCGTCGGCCAGAAATTACAAGGGTGGGGCAAAGCAGCAAGACAAAGAGTAATGTAAGTTCTACGCTTTGCAATCCTTGTCAGGATAGTTCACTTATTCCAAATGTATATTTTGCTGACCAATTTTGAATGTCTGTTCCAGCGCCAGGTACAACACTTTTTACTTGCTACTTTGGTACGGTAGAGGCATGCTAAAAGGTGGTTACTAAGGAGGTGACAGATAAGAAGGTATGCTGATGTTTTTTACATAGTTTACACATAGTGTTGACATAATGTTCATGACATATAGATTGTCGGGAAAACAGCATGAGAAGCAATGTGTATCACGTTAAAAGTTGTTATAATGAGCCTGAATTCATCTGGACACATTTCAGTGAGTTGCTGTGTCTTGTCGTTGTTTCGTTTGTCCACAGCCTATGGCTGCTTCCTTCTTACTCTGTTTAAATCCCGTAATGCCTGGCTACAGAGGCAAATTTAGTCCAGTTGTTCTGCTGTGAGCACAAAGCTTATTCAGACCGAGAAAAAACTCCGCGAATCGGTGGTCAGATCAATTGGAAACGAACCGAGAACATCTTGAAAGATGGGGATGAAAGCAGTTCATGGTCCCAGACCAGGGTCCACTTGGGTTTATTCAGACGGAAAATTAGCTCCGCATTATCAGGGGACATTAACTCTTGTTAGCTTTAAGAAAACCAAATCAAATGTGATTTATTTTTAGAGGTTTTTAATAGCATTTTTAATGCTTGAAATGTAATTTCTACTTGAGGTCTCCCAGTATTTTAAGATGTTCAAATAACTCTTAGTCAACTTTTATTAAGTTGGTAAAAGTTTACCCAGCCTGATAGTAGCACTGTTGGGCCATGTTGGAATTTTATTTGGTCAAGTTGTTCTGGGATTTGAGATGAACAGCCCAAAGAAGAAAGCTACGCTTAAAATTAGATTTTATGTAAACTTTCACTTTTGGTTCATTTTAAATGAACTGATTCAGTTCCCTCAATCAAAATGGTATTTTCCAAGAATGATTTGATTGTAAATTTATCTCATTCTGAAATGTTCTTGATCTGGCTGTGTCGTAGGATTAGAAATCAATAGATGACAGTAAGAACATCAAAATTTTAAAAGTACTTTGGTTAAAAAAATGTCCAATATCCAAAAAGATAAAAAGACTGGCATGTTTCAAATAACAGTTCAGGAGGTTTCAGGAAATCCATCCAACAGAGAGATCCAAAAGTACTCTGTTAATGGATAGGTATAGAAAACTGCAATTGCATGAAAAACAGACCCTTGGCTAGGAAGAAGATTCTTTGGTAGAGATCTGCTGAGTGAAGTCTGCTATAGGCAACAACACAGGTCGGAAGCATGAGCTCGATTACCTGAAGGTGCAGCAGGCAGTGATACAGGAAACATGACTGGAAACAATGGAGGAAATAAATTCTGCTCGAGCAAATGCTATATTTCTCTGACTCAGTTTAGTTTTACAATTTTTTATTAAGCAAAGGAATATTAAGTTAATACATACATACATACATACACACAAATATATATATAAGTGCTGTAAATCGATAAAAAAAAATAAAATCACATGAATCACACTTATGAGTTGTGATTAATCACAATGCATGAGTTACATTTTATATGACTATATACAGCTTTTTAAGAACAGGCCACAAAGAAAATGTTTGAATTCATTTTTATTGTCTGATTTTTTTTTTAATTTCTAAAGTGTTAATCCAGAAACGTATGTGCTCTAATGCCATAAGTGCTATAATGTGCTCTTTATATTCATGTGTGCAGAATTGTTTATATCCCTTGTTGTTTTTGGTGTTTGCCTAACAGTTTATTCAACTGCCACTTTGACTTAATCAGACCCCTAGCGGTTTTAGCAGATCAAGAGATGTGGAAAAGATGTTGGAGATGGCACAGGTGTCCTCCCCGGCTCAACTGAACGAGAAGTGATTCCAATGTTATGCTTCATTGCTTGAACCTCTCCTTGAGCAATATCAAGCAGATTGCACTCGTGGTGCACTACTACACACATTTTATTTAGCAGGTACTAACACCAAGTCAATGACACGAATAGAGAGCATGCAGGAATGGAAAAATGCTCCTGTGACAAAAGGCAAAAAATGTGTACATTCTTTAGTATGTAGTTTATATCCAATACAAGTAGCTTTATTAGTAAAACAAAAAAGATTAGTAGCTCAGAAAAAAAAAAAAAAAGACCTGCATACTTCCCTTTACTTAAATTTATTATTTTCAGTTTTGTATTTATTTTGTTTATTTATTTACCACTTTTGCACATGAATAGCTCTAATTTATTTTTAGGTTGTTTTCTTTTCAAAAAGTGTCTCAGATCAGAATTTTGTTATCTTCCCTAAACAGGGGAAAGTAAACATCAATCTTTTCCCAGATGATCATAGATAGGATAAAGTGCACAAAAAAGGCAAAAGCAACTGCATCTTTCTAATGATATGAAATGTAAATATCCTATTGAAAGGATTTGAAACGTTTATGATGTCCTCATCACCACTTGGGCAATAACCACTTTAAACTCCTGTCTTTCATTTTCCATCCAAAAGACTGTCACAATTCAAATTTTCCTGTAATGGAAAATTAATTTGAAATCTTACCCCATTGGGTAGGTGTGTTAGTCTGTCCTAATGAGGAGTCTCTTGTTGCAAGTAAAATGTGTTAGGGTCCAGGGGGCACAGTGTCTGAGTGAAGGAAAGGAACCATGTAACATTTAGCCGTTAAATGAGGTTATTTTTTAATTTATTTGTCTAAAATGATTGTACCCTTTTGTTAGTAAAAGAAGGCTTTTAAGGCTAAGGATGGCCCTAAAATCAATTAATTTTAATGTGTTTTAAAAGAAATATAAGGTAATACAGGTCCAGACCTGCTTTAATACTGTTTTTTTTTTTTTTTTTTTTTTAATAGTTCTGTTAATTCTTTCACACCGGGGATGTCACCGGTTGACCCTACTGTTAAAGAAATTACATTTTTTTTGTTATTATCCTAACTGCTTTTTCTCGTATTATGTTCAATCAATCAATCTTTATTTGTATAGCACTTTTCATATAAAACATAACACAAAGTGCTTTACCCAAAGTAAAAATAAACAAAACAAAAAAATAATGATATTAAATAAGCAAATAAAAAACAAATAATAATATAAAAATAAGCATAAATTAACATAAAGTCCCCTACCTCAGATCCGTACACAACCCCCACCCCTTTCAGAGCTCCCACCCCCTAACTGATGGAGATTGGCAATGGGAAACAGGCTGAGCATGACAGTTTGTTTTTTAAAACGCAAATAGTTGGGACCTCTCTCTCTGTGAATAGCGGCACAGCCAACCAAATGCAGCGACACAAGCAGGGACCCGCCTCACCACAGCGAGGCAGCAATGCAGGTCCCCATCCAGAGCCGCCGCAGCTGAACGGCAGCCGACCCAGAGAAAGAGAACCCAACTGAGGAAGCACCGGAAACAATATAAAATTAAATTAAAAAGTAAACATATTGCTTAAAAAAAAAGACCAACAATAAAACATTGTAATGAGGAATTTAAAATAAATTAATAATTTATAGTAAATTGATAAAACATAAAATCGATAATAGATAAATAGGTAAAAAGATACAAAGTGAAAATTATATGAAAGCCAGGTTAAAAAGGTGGGTCTTGAACCTTTTCTTAAAAACATCTATGCTCTCTGCAGCTCTTAGATCCTCTGGCAGACCGTTCCACAAACGAGGGCCATAATACTGAAAAGATGCCTCTCCGTAAGTTTTGGTTTTCACAGCTGGAATGGTTAGAAGACCAGTGTCAGAGGATCTCAGGGTCCGTGAGGGTTCATATTTAACTAAAAGGTCAGACAGATAAGAAGGCGCAAGACCGTTAAGACATTTAAAAACCATTAAAACCATCTTAAAACCAATCCTGAAGCTTATGGGGAGCCAATGCAGGGATTTTAATATTGGAGTGATATGGGCCTGTCGCCTGCGTTTAGTAAGAAGTCTTGCAGCAGAATTTTGGAGAAGCTGAAGATTGTGGTGTGGGTTTAATTCTTATCTTTTTAGATTTAGGTGGAGCAACTGAATCGAGACTGGATTTTAATTTGCTGTTAAAACTTTTTACGTTTAGGTCACAGGGGGCTGGTAAGACAAGTGAAGTGTTAGTACAAACAGTTGAAATAAATTTTTCGCCCACTTCAGGAGTTAAGTAGCGCTTCTTCACCGTTCTCACAGAGGTCTGTTGTTTTATAAAACCAGTGATGTTAAAAAGCACACAGTAATGATCAGATACAGCCAGATCCACAACAGTGGACACACTTGTTGACAAACCATGACTGATTACCAGGTCAAGAGTGTGCCCCCTGTTGTGAGTCGGCTGCATGACATGTTGTTGAAAATCTAGAGAAGCAAGTAATTCCATAAACTGAGTAGCGCAATGGTCAGACTCCTTGTCTACATGCAGGTTAAAATCACCAGTTATTAAAATCATGCTAAAGGAAATGTGGACAGATGCTAAGAACTCAGAAAACTCCTCAATAAAACCAGTGTTTGGTTTTGGTGGTCTATATACTGTGATGAATAAAACTGGAGGGCTGTTAAAAACAAGGGCATGGTGTTCAAAGCTGGTACTGATCTAAAGTAATTTGCTTTACTGCAAAGGAGTTGGATATAATGGATGCAGTACCACAACCCTTTTTGCCCTCCCTGGTTGAAAAAACAAAACTAACATTTGGTGGGGAGGCCTCTGTGAGAACAGTGGATGCGTCTGTGCTCAGCCATGTTTCAGTTAAAAAGAGAGCATCAATGTCATAATCTAAAATAAAATCATTCATAATAAAAGTCTTGTTGGACAAGGACCGAGCATTAAAAAGTGCCATGTTAAAAGATGGTGGTGGATTGTTTATTGTTGAAACTGCTTCTTCCTGCTTTGGTCCTTCCTTTATTGGGCAAAGGCAGTGCATGTTTTGTTTCCTCCCAACACGTCCTCTTGTAGAGGACATCTCTGTAATAATGGTCTCAATGTTACAGACTAACGGGACAGCAGGTTTTTGACAGGAAGCACCGAGAAAGGTTGGAGCAGTTATGTGTTGGAGATTGTGGGAGGAATGTACAGAATCCAGTTAGTCACTTCCACACACGGATGTTTGTGCAGATGAAGATGTGGTTTGGACTGGTGTGGTCATGATGGGGGCAGGTGATGTCTGGACAGAGTATCTGATGTTGGCAGCTAAGACATTACTGCCCAGTGGACTAGCATGTTGGAACCATGCTTTAACCATATACTGAGTTTGAAGATGTTATTTTCTCTGTGGACATAATAAATTCCACAGGCTGTGCTGAGAATAGGAAGATACTTTGGAAGGACAGACATCTGAAATGCAGAAGATACATAGTGAAAACTGATTAGACAAGAACCTATCAGACCTATTGTTGGCTTTGCTACAGCCTAAACTAATAAAAGCACTAACTCCATATTTGTAAAACCTTCGACTAACCCTTCCTTTTGGATTTTTAGGGTTTCCTTTTTGTCTTTCCAGGAGAGTTCAGAGCTGCTTTGCAGGGTGGACTGAGTTTGTTCTCCTGCAAAGCTTCTCCTCTGGAGAAAATTTCACCTTGAATCCAGTTTTGTTATTTTTCAGAGTTTACTCTAACACCTACATAACACATGCTCTTTCAACTACAGAAACCCTTTGACTGTTTATGTATTTAATGCAATTCCAATTGATTCTGACATGGAGAAAAGCAGGTTTACACTGATCACCTACACAAAACGGCTGTACTTGCGCAAGAATGAACTGATTTACATTCATTGCATAAAAACTTCACTACTGTAAAGTGTTATCAGCACAAAGCGACTTTTCTCCTCTTCAGAATGTACTAGAATTACGTTAATTGCATAAACAGTTTAAGAGTTATTGTAATCCTAAGAATGTCAACACTGGAGATAAAGCTTCTTCTTTTCCTTTCGGCTTTTCCCTTCTGGGGTCGTCATAGCAAATCAGTTTCCTCCATCTAGTTCTGCCATCTGATTGGCATGCAGATGACATGCATGCAGGGTAAACCTCCACCTCTCTAGATTCCCCCCCATCTGTTTTCCCTGCTCTCGCTATAAATCACAATATCATCTGCAGACATCATGGTCCATGGTGATTCCTGTCTAACCTCATCTGTCAGCTTGTCCATCACCATTGTAAACTGGAAGGGGCTCAGAGCTGATCCCTGATGTAATCCCATCTCCACCTTGAACTCCTCTGTCAGCCCTACAGCACACCTCACCGCTGTCTTACAGCCCTCAAACATGTTCTGCACTGCTCTAACATAGTTCTCTGTCACTCCAGACTTTCTCATACAATACCACAGTTCCTCTCTGGACACTCTGTCATAAGCTTTATCCAGACAAAGACACAGTGGAGCTCTCTCTGATCGTCTCTGTACTTCTCTATCAACATCCAAAAAGCAAAATTGTAGTGCTCTTTCTTGGGATGAAACCATGCTGCTGCTCTCAAGTGTTCAGTTCTGCTCTTCATCTAGCTTCAACTACTTTACCTTCATTGTATGGCTCAACAACTTTATTCCTCTGTAATTGCCACAACCTTGCACATCTTTGTCAAAACTCAGTCAAAACTCCACCGCAATCTCTCCTTGACACTTCCATACCTCCACAGGTATATAGTTCCTTTCCACTCTTCATCCTCTTCTATGCCCCCTCCAATTACCCTTACTAATCTTTGGTACTTCGTGCTCCACAACAGTCACCTCTTCTATTATTTGTTTTCTCTCATTTTCTTCATTCATCAACTCTTTAAAGAATTTTTTCCATCTTTCCATAACACTACTGATATCTATATTTATAAATATTTATTTATTTATTGGCAAGAGTCTTGAGATACGATCCGTTTTCCGATACGTATCGCACACTACGATATGTATCACGATATATCTCAAGACTGTACTTGAACAATTTTTATATTCATTTTATTCAATGATCACACTGTTGGCAACTGTGTCTCATATAAGTTGTTTGTACCCAAACAAATCCATGGTGCTTTTCTTTTGGTAAATTAAAAAAAAATGTTTTCTTAAAGGGAACAGTCAACACTGTCTCATTTCATCAAAAAAACACTTTCCAGTATGAGAAAAAAAATTGAATAAATGTGCCTTAACCAATATGGTTCTAAACGTATAATTGCTAAGTCAAGCATTTAAATAGTTAGGGAGCCTGAACGGGACTTCAAAATAAAATCAGTGCTTCAAAATAAAAGGGAAAAAGTCATGTTTTTCCAGATACCATTCTTTCTGGAGTATTGTAAACAACACTCTGATCCATCAGGTTGCTGAAATAGAATCTATTGCTGTGAAGTTCAGCAAAACTTTGACCCGCTTTGCCGGCAGCATTTTAGACTGAGGCTCCATGCATGACATGGTGCACTGCTTTACTCTTTCTTGTCTGAGCTGCTAGGAAGCATAATCTGCGTTATTTAATGAAACTGGCAGCAGCGTGGCACAAAATTTTGGTTCGGTACCCATTACAAGTAAAAATTAAGTAGTACTTGTCTAATAACAACAAAAGCCCAGAGGCCGACTAAACATTTAACACAAAGCTGGTTCCGGTGAAATCTTGTTGTTGTGGTGGTGCGCTGTAGACCTGCTTAAAGAAGCTCAGTGTGCAGTGCTGCCAACTAGCGGTGGGGGGTTAAGTGAAAAATAAAACTAAGACGCTGAAGGATGCTCAGAAATAATTAATTCAATATTGTCTTTTCCGCATTTTAAATCGATACAAGTATTGCTTTATGAAATATTGCAATATATCCCCAGATCATTTTTTTCCTACACCCATTGCTGACACCTGTCAACACATTACCATCCCTATCTATAATCATCCTAACCTGCTGCGTTTCCTTCCCATCTTGGTCTCTCTTCCTTGCTAATCTGTATAGGTCACTCTCTCCCTCTTTACAACCCAACCTAGCATACAAGTCATCTTAAGCCTTGTATGACACCTCTACTTTTGCCTTACGTTGCATCTCCCTGTACTGCTTAGTACTCTCATCAGTCCTCTCAGTGCCCCACTCTTTCTGTGGTTTTGGTTTTGGTTACTAGAGGAGGCACTCATAGTTTGTCAAAACATGTAGAGTGTGCTGCAGAGTCTTGCTAAGGGCTTTCCTCTCCTCTCTGCTTGGCACCAATACATGTCAATGTCCAAAGCCTTGTTCAGAGCAAGTCCTTTTATCTTTCTTGTTGTGTTTGTAGTGACCCTGAGCCTCCTGCCCTACTTTCTTTTGTTCCCTTAGGGAACATGAGCCAAGAACTGGGTGCTCCATGACCTCGTAATTTAGCCCAGGCATTGTGCTATGCTGACCGATGCCTCGGTTCCCATCAACCCCAAGGCTTTCACCTTAAGGATTGGTGCAGCTCTTGGACACCACTACTAGAAATAAAAAGCTGTACCCTTGACAGAGATGGCACAAGGCATGCTGTTGCATTTGTGATGCAGTGAGAAAAGGAAACAACACCAGTGTGATGCAGGAAGGAATAACACAGGATGTGCTTATTACTTTGCAAAGGCAGGCAGGCAAGTACACACTGCTTTACTTAAAGGGGGATGAAAATGTGCAGCACAGAGCTGACAGCAAAGAGAAATTACTGCTTGCAAATCAAAAAGATTATTTTACTATGCTTCACATGAATAGGAATGAGCGCCCCTGTCACCACCGCCATCATTCCTTCAGCTTCCAATAGTTACATATTTAACGAAGTACAGGACAGCAGTTCTTTTTGCCAATGCAGGGCTCTGTTATTTCTCTCTGCTGAGTTCAAATTGCATGCTACAAAAACAGGAAACACATTTTGCCATGCATGCTGTGACCACTAATGTATTTACAAAAGGGAGATAATTTAATTTGGAACAAAAAATGGAATTGTGTAGAATCTTTTCTACCACACCACCCTATCCTTAAAAATAAAACACAGCTTCTTAACTGCAAGCATTTCTGTCACTCTTTGAAATTTTGATTGGCAGTGTGTTACACCTACACCTCTACATTAATTACATTTCCCTGCAATTAGTTTCGCATTTACACTGTTTTAATTAAGCATGAAATTATGGATCCTTCCTGTTTTACGTGGTGTCTCATCTCCTGGTTATACAACAGCGGAATGCTGAGGAGAGAAGGAGGAAAGTGGATGTGCTGTTGCTGCTGTGGTTTCTACACGTGTGTTCAAAGAATTAGTGAAGGACAAAACCAAGGACGGGAGGAGGGGCTTTGAGTATGTGTGTGTGACCGATTGTAGAGGGCCTATGTGTGTTAGAATGAGTCAGAGTGCAGCAGTCTCTCTGTTATCGCACACTGTGGGAGGATGAGCTGTGGTTTTCTTCTTCACTCACACGCGTAGTGGTGATCTGCTCTAGATCCCACAAAAGCATCTTTTTTTCAAAGTACAGCATGTTTATTTACTTGTTGAAATCCATAAAATGATTCACTTCTTCATTATTTTCATGTAATTACGTTATATGTTTTTAATGCATCATTATAGATTAAGAATTAAAGTGTTATTTTGATTGAGTGCTATATACCAGACTTCATTGCACTACTTTTCCTTTTTTCTAAACATTTTTCTTGATGGCTTTTGGATCTGTGCACTCTGACATCAATTTAAAAACCTTTGTTCTAATAAATACTCTGAACTGACAGGTACACACCTGCTCAGCTATGATAGAGATTTGTTCATGACTGAAGGGATGGCCGTCGCAGATAAAGCAGAATATTCTTCTACTCTAGGGAGAAGAAATCTCATGCATTTGGATCTTGAGTTTTTTTTCCCTTTTTTTTCAATGATGTTGGGTATAAATATTGCTGTCTGAACCTGACAGTTGTAGACAAGTAGAAAAACTTGTCTGACACTTTTTTCCAGTGTTATTCTGCCCTTTATCCTCTCAAAGCACCAAAAATGAAAAACAATGTTTTTAACCACATTTTCTTTACGATTGATAAATTGTGATTCACACAACAAATTATTGTAAGATTACTTTGACGTAAAACTGTTGATATTATGTTATATGATATTATGAACAAGCAGCATTGTATCTTACAAAAGAATAATGTTTTTCAACGGTAGTTTACTGTAATTATTTTTATGACCCCAGTGCATATTTTTTCTATAATTACACTGATCTTTGGTAATTAAAAAAAATGAGTTTGCAGAAAGTCATGTTTTGTTTTTTTTTGCAGAAAGCCGTGATGTTTTGTAGTGACAGAGTATTATTTTGCAGGGTTGGAGTATAGGCTGCTGAAGTCCAACATTGCAAGATTTGATCTTGGTTAGTCTATTGAGCTTTGATCATACAGTTCTGTTGCTTAGCTTTACGGCATGTCTTACTTTTAGCCCAGGTCAGGGAATAATAGAGCTCACATGCAGGCGCACATTTAGCCCATGTGGGTTACTTAGCCTATTTCCAACAAAAACAGTGTGCTCAAGAGAACTAAAGTTCCATTTGTTCCACTTAGGAGCTAACCAAAGCAGAGTTACGGCTGTGGCCATAAACCAAACTGGCTAAACAAAATCCAGCAGTTTAACCTTTTTACACCAGATCTTTAGCTTGAATGTTTACATTAATTGAACTACCATAACTATCCTATTTATACAATCCATGAAATTCCAGTGGATTCTGAAGCAGAGAAATGTAACTTGTGAATACAACAATCAGGGCAATCAGCACAAACCAGGTGATTGTGTTGCAAAGACAAGTGACAAGAAAGACCCCAAGAGTTTGCAGGTCAACCGAAAACCATGTTCTCATCTGGAAAAAATGTCTGGTAGTTTGGCCTGCATTAAAGTTCAGGTGAAGTTTTTACTTGGGACATGCAAAGCACTATCTAGGGAAAATAATTCTGGTTCAGATTAAACATTAGTTGAATACAGCAGTTCATTTGTTAATCTACACATTTTGTCCCTTCATTCAATGCTGCAAAGCTGTAAACATAGAACACTCCAACAACACAGTACCGCAATCTGAAGACATGCCAAACTCATCGTTTGATCTAAGCTAAAAGGGAAAATGAAAATAATAAATTTAAAAAATACCAAATCCACCAAATTAGCCTTATCAAAAACAGGTTTCATTAAAGAGCTGGATGTGTTTCTTAATCTAAGACCTAATAAACATAGCTTCATCATAAGATTAGTTTTTGTTTTCAAACTAAAGACCTGCATAAATAACATGAAAAACCCAACAAATGTGAGGAATATGCCACTGTTTCAAATAGAATGTATCTTTCACTTTAAGCCTCTGAGTCATACTGTTTTTTCAGTGAAAAACTGTAAACTGGATAATTACCAGCTATTGCGAGAATTGTGTAAAATTTATGATAGGCATGAACAAGCGTCATTTTTATGTTTGGGTCACTTGACCTTCATCTGGTATTATCAGGTAGGTAGCACTGTGATAAAAACAGTCTGTTCTTTGGACACAAATGGAAATTCCACCTGGATGAATACAGCAGCTGCGTTCATGTAAAGGCTTACAAAGTAAGAAAACAAGTCACAACGGAATAAAATTGGTCAGAGTTTGCCTTTCAGTCAGCTGACAATGTTTTGATTCAGTTAATTAAATCATAATGCTTTAGTGAGCCTTTTACATTTCTACATGACAAACAGACCAAGTATAAAAATGGAGTGAATTTGTACTTACCCTATGCATCTGCTAATTCTTTTAGCTGCAGGACTTTATTTGTGCAAGATAGTAGCATTTAGGCATATTATAAAGCTAATTAATGGAAAAATTCTTAAAGAGGTATCTGATCATTCCAAAATATTTTAGATAGTTAACAACCAGATGCCCGACATACATAGATTATACATGGATAAACGCAAAGGTGTTACTGGAAGTTTGCTATGACTTTAACCTGTTAACGAATCAAATCAAATCAAACTTTATTTATAAAAAGCACTTCTCATACTTGGCGTAACTCAAAGAGCTTTACATTTAAAAACAAACCAAAAGCAAAAACATAATATAATCCCAACCCACCCTTTACCTCCCCCGTCCCAACCAATAACACACACAACCCATGACCCCAAACACAATGAAGAGGCTACTAGTAAAATAATTTCTAAAAGAAACTCAAAGAAGCACTGGTGCTGTAGCTCAGTGTTTACATTCTTCCAACTACCATAGCTCTTTAATAGTGTCAGTGGAGAAAAGCAGGTTTGGTGGGTTGGGGTCTGCACTGAGACAATCACGGGCCTGCCTGACTGGTCAAACTGCCTCGTTCTCATCAGTGCCTGACCAGAGCTCTAACTGGAGCGGTGATTGGGGGGCCAGTGCCTAGGCTAAGAAAATAGATGGAAATAACAAAGACAGCTAAGCCAACTCAGAACTAAAGTTGGCTAACTGGCAGCCGACCGTAACAATAGTTTAAAAAAAAGAAAGAAACAGAAAGACAGTTGGGTATTCTGATCCTACTAACTTTTTGACTATTCTTTTTTTGTTTGTTTTTACTGCCGCAACAGTCGGCTGCCCATTAGCATACTTTAGCTCCAAGTTAGCTTAGGCGTTTTGACTTCGTTAGCCTCTGATTATCAACTAACTTCAGCAGACATGTTTTTATTTTACAATGAACGACTGCAGTCGTACGTCTGCTACGTCTTTCTGGGCTGTTTTCCATCACTTCTGGTTCTAAATCGACCCTCTGCTGCATTGTTTACACGATCGCCTGTTGTAGCCTGTTTAAAAGTTTTTTGTTTTTATTTCTAATTTATCTACTTTTCTAGAGAGCTATGGCTATCAAGATTATTTTTGCATGATGGTATCAATAATATTCCTAAAAGTTCAATTTCATGTTATTTAAAAAAAAAAAAAAAAAAAAAAAAAAAAAAAAAAACTTTATCACGCATGCGCAGTTGGAAGAATCGATGCTCCGTGACTCGATGTTTATGCCTGTGACCCCGTGACGTATTTTTTACAGCGATTTAACAGGAGAAATATGTATTCAAGACAAAGAAAGTTGTATTCAAAACAAAGACAAATCATATTCAAAACAGACATGTGAAACGTAAAACTTAAGGTTGTATTCATATTTTTTCTGCAAAGTTGTGCACAACTTTGTATTTATGAATACAACCTTTTCTTTCTGAATGTAAGTTTTTCTTCATGAATACGTTTCTTTTTGACAGTTTCCTTACTCCATGAAATTCCAAAATCCTGAAGTTATCTTCAAAACCCTAATATCTGCGTTACTAGATTTATTCTTTGAGGACATCAAGACATGTTCTATACAGGCCAGCGAGCATATGTATAATGTATACACCTCCAATGTACATTTTTCAAAGTTGTTGTAAACAGATGCCTAAATTACCTCAACTGACTCCAGTGGTGCAGAGCAGTGACTACACTTTGAGCTACAAGATGACTAAACTCAGTTTATCATTAAGTGTGAGGACACCCACCACTAAGAGACAGTCTGTTGCATCATCCCTCAGCTTATGATATTTGCCCACGCACATTTAAGGGTTTGACACCCGAGCTTGGGATTAAAAGGAAACAATATCTGGAACATTGCGAATGAAGCTTCAATACTTTTATGTGGTTGCAAAATAATGTCCACACATGTACGTTTGTGATATGCAAACAAACGTTGGGTATCAGTTAAAAAAGAATTCCAAGTGCAGGATCATTGTTGATGATCAATTTGTCTGTGTGTAAAAAAGACGTTATAATTGTAAAAAAAAAAAAAAAAAAAAAATATATATATATATATATATATATATATATATTTGAATAATTGTCAATATAATTCAGAGCTGTAAAAATGATTTGCACATTTACAAAAACAATTTAGGTCTTCATTCACATTTTTATCTTTTCCTGTTCTCATGAGAACACATATACACATGTGTTCTTTCTACAACTGCGCACACACAGATCTTCAGGAATATTCCATTTGAACTGAGTAACCAGCCAGCACCTTTCTGATGAGCATGAGTTACTTAACATTATGGTCAAACATGGGAATTTTAACTGTACCTTAGACATTTAGGGTCCCTTGGTGAGAGGGTGCTTGGACATCACTGTGAGTAATAAGGAGATGTCCTCTCATGGCCCCACTCGCCAATTTTAACTGCACCCTTTAATACACACCCTTTAGCCCACGGATCAACAAAATACACCCCAACACACACACACACACACACACATACACATACATTACACATGAAAGGTGGGACCTCTGACCTCCTCTCCCCTGCCCCATCGAACCAGGCCCTTGGCTACGTCTCTTGGGAGGCCCGGCGCCCCTTACCCCACACCAAATCTCAGTAGTCATGTTTCCATTACCTCTGAAATAGCGCAAATCGGATTTGCGATACTAAATTTGGCTAATGGAAACACCACAATTTCGAAAAAACGAACATTTATTGAAAAAAGTTTTTGCGCTTGAAGAGGTGTTTTTGGGGGTGTATCTAAATTGACAAATTTTGCAAAACTGCAATGGAAACACTTTTTTCAAATTAACTGGCTTCTTGGAATGAAGACGTCTCCTTTGACAGATGATGATGAGCACTAGAGCTGTGACAGAAAACTGAAAGGATATTATGTTTTCAAACAGAAAAAATGGTCCAACTGCTTACTTGTCATTTTATAATACTGCCGAACAGTGTCAACAAACATAGATATATTTTAATGGAATTTTATGTGAAAGACCAACACAAAGTGGCACACACTTGTGAAATGGAAAGAAAATTATACAAAAGTTCCTTTTTTTTTTTACAAATAAAAAATGGAAAAGTGCAGTGTGCAAAAGTATTCATCCCCCTTTTCCTTGAGTGCATCCAATTGCCTTCAGTTGCTAAGTTGCTAAGTTGCTAAATGATTGGTGACTGATCAAATGTTGACTTAATGACTTAACAGAGTCCACCTGTGTGTAGTTTAATCTCAGTACACAAAACCAGCTGCTTTGTGACAGTCTCAATGGTTTGTCAAGAGAATATTGGGGAGAAAACAGCATCATGAAGGGTAAGGAACACACCGGACAGGTCAGGGATACAGTTGTGGAGACATTTAAAGCAGGGTTAGCCTAGAAAGATTTCCCAAGATTTGAACATCTCATGAACCACTGTTCAGTCCACCAACAAATGGAAAGAATATGACACAACTGCAAACCTAAATAGACATGATCGTCCACCTAAACTAACAGGCAGAACGAGGAGACACTGATCAGAGATGCAGCCAGGAGGCCCATGGTGTCTCTGGATGAACTGCAGAGATCTACACTCAGATGGAGGAATCTGTCCATAGGACAACCATCAGTGGTGCACAAATCTGGACTTTATGGAAGAATGAAGAAGAAAGCCATTGTTAAAAGAAAACTACAAGAAGTCCCGTTTGTAGTTTGTCATCAGCCATGTGAATGACCCAGCAAACATGTGGAAGAAGGTGTTCTTGTCACATGAGACCAAAATAGAACTTTTTGGTCTAAACGCAAAACGCTATGTGAGGTGGAAATCTAACACAGCACAAAACTCTGAACACACCATACCCACTGTCAAACATGGTGATGGCAGCATCATGCTCTGGGGCTGCTTCTCTTCACCAGGGACAGGGAATCTGGTTAGAGTTGATGGGAAGATGGTTTGAGCCAAATCCAGAGCAATAATGGAGGAAAACCTGTTGAAGTCTGAACAACACTTGAGACTGGAGCAGAGATTCACCTTCCAACAGGACAATGACCCTAAACATAAAGCCAAAGCTACAATGGAATGGTAAAAATGAAACATATTCATGTGTTGGAATGGTCCTGTCAAACTCCAGACCTAAATCCAATCCAGAATCTGTGTCAAGATCTGAAAACTGCTGTTCACAAACGCCCTCCATCTAATCTGACTCAGCTTGAATTGTTTTGCAAGTAATAATAGGAAAGAATTTCAGTCTCTGGATGTGCAAAACTGGTAGAGACAAACCCCAAAAGACTTGAGCTGTAATTGCAGCAAAAGGGGGTTCCACAAAGTATTGACTCTGGGAGGTTGAAAACTGTTGCACACTGCACTTTTCAGTTTTTTATTTGTAAAAAAAATTGAACGCTTGTATAATTTTCTCTCCACTTCACAATTGTGTACCATTTTGTGTTGGTCTTTCACATAAAATTCCAATAAAATATTATTTTATGTTTGTGGTCATTATGTGAGAAAATGGGAAGTTCAAGGGGTGTGAATACTTTTGCAAGCCACTGTATCTTAACAAACTGTTACATTATTTGCTTGGGAAGGAGTGGGAGGAACTAAACCACCCCTAAACTTTTTTATTTATTCTATTTTAACTATTATAATCGTATTTGTAATTTTAAGTTAGTTGTTTATATTTAACCAGTCTAGATGAAGATCATTTATCAAATCCATGAGTATTAATATCAAATAAAAAAAGATTACGTTTGTTAAAATGTTTTATGTGTGTTTTTCTACAACACTTTCTCAGAATCAGGAATAAGACAACTTGTCATATGTAAATTGAATGGTACTGTCAGGGTTGACGTGCGGACACAAATGCAGACGGCAATATTAGATGTAAAGTCTTTCATTTATTCGAATAAAGTTCTCGAAAAACAGAACACAAACTCAAAAAGGTAAAAAAAAAAAAAAAAAACACCCGACAACCAGTGCAAGGGAGATGAGAAGGAGAGGATGAGGTAAGTGCAAACAGGTGTGCCAATTAAGGAGGGAGGGAACACACACTAGGAGGGAAGTGTCAAGGGGCCTGAAAGAGCAGTAGTGAAACACAGGAAGTACAACCAACAACAAAATAAAACAGGAAGTGAACACCAAACACAGCAACAACCAATGTTCTGGGTCCAAAACCCCACAGGTACAAGGACGAAGCAGGCTGACAGTTGAAGACGTTTCAAAACAGGATTTAGAAACAGGAAAGCATCACTGGCATTTGGAGAATCCGAAAGTACAATTCAGAAAAATAAAACTTCAACATGTCAACAGTTTCAAAAGTTTTTTTTTTTTTTTTTTTAATGTGAAAATCTTGTTTTATACTGTGCAAGTATGACAACCCCCTCAAATGTGAGTGCATTTGATGCAGTTGTTTTTAAGTCTCAATATTGTAGAAGCAATGGCAGAAGTCAAGATAAAAACAGGAAAAATCTTAGTTATCTGATTACTTAGGAAATAAATCCTAAAAACATTACAATACACATAAGACATTCAATAGTAATGCATTCAGATCTTTCATAAAAATGCAGTGGAGTCAAAAGCACAGTATTTTTGTTTTTATTTAGTAGAGTAAGAGGTTAACCTAACACCATAAAATGTAACTGGACAGTGCAGTAAGATTCTCAGAAAACTTGGGCAGTGTAAGTATTTTATCATTTTACTTGTTAACTATCCACGTTTGGTGGTAAGCAATAAGCGGCTACTTTATTTTGCTTTGTCTGCAAGACAGAAAAGAACTGCTCCCTGAAAAACTCCCAGACTAATGCACTACATACAAGAATTCTTCTGTGAACCAATGGAAGGAAACTGAGAGCTACTAAGTGTAATTGAGTACAAGGGAAGCTACCAATTGATCCTTTGAGAGCAATTAGTGTTTAAAGGCCCTAAAGCAGAGTGAGTGCCAACTGGCAGACATTATATTCTGGCAATGATTGGGCATTCTTAATGAGTATTTATACCTCAGGGTTGTATCTGTCCTCAGCTTTCTTGTTGTCCAAATTCCATCAATCCTATCTTCAACAAAGCTAGTCGATTACACCTTAATTATTTATCTTAATTGTGGGAATTTAACTTACAAGCAATGGCATGCTAGTCAGATATTTTGATAAATAAACATGTTATTTATGTTTCATACTGAATAGTATTTTATTAAAAGCTTTACAAAGTGCGAGTAAACAGTTTAGACACTAACAGAAAAAAAGGATGTATAGAAATGCACTCTGCATCACTTAATACACCCGGCTACAAATTATTTAGGAAAGACAGGGAAGGTGCAAAGGCTGGTGAAGTCTGGATATACATCAGATATAAGATATAAGACAGTTTTCAATGTAGGTTCATTCAATGGCCTAATGTTCATGAGCTGGAATGTTTAGGTCTAAATATTTTTCTATCTCCACAAATGTCTTTTTCAAACTTTGTGATTTATCGTTCCCCTTTCATCAGAAGGTGCATTTTACTAAAGATTTGAAAGTCTACTCAAAAACTGCAACCTAAGTAAAGAAATGCCCATACTGGGGGATTTCAATATAAACTGGGTAGATACATTTAGCAAGAACATTTATTAAGCTAGTGACTGACAAATTTGATCTTGTTTAATTAATTAAAGGCTGGACAAGAATAACCACCTCAAGCAGCACTGAGATATATTTATATTTTATCAACCGTCCAGAAAGAATTACCAAGACATAAAACAGGTTAGCTGGCTTCTTTGACCATAATTTTCTCCTTGTAGTTAGCAAGCTATCAAAGAAAATATTTATATTTTTCTGCCAGAGAACATGACTTCATCGGCATCCCAAAAAACATGAAGAAGAAGTTTAAGAATGCTGTTGATCAAACTGACTGGAATCAAATGTTACAGAGAACTGATTGTAAAAGAGGCTGTAAATCATTTACAAAAACACTTAAAGAAACAAACAAACAAACAAAAAAAAAAAAAAACTTTTGTCAAAAAATCAAATTGAGACAAAATAAAAACCTGCTATCCTAGATGAACTCTGACATTCTAAAATTAATGAAAGATACCTTGTACTGAAAAATGCTATCAAAATCTCATAGCGATCTTATAGATATCTATTTACAACATAAAGAAATAAAGTGGTTAAAAGCATAAGGAAGGACAAAACAGATTTTTTTTTCCTGAAGACAATTGAGAGTGCCAAAGGGGATTCCCAAAAAAAAAATTGGAGCCAGTTGAAAAAACTTGAAGGAAAGGACACAAAACGTAAAAAAGGTTTACATATTACTAATGATTCATAAACAGTTGCAGATGCCTTCAAAAGACATTTCATTGAATCGGTTTCCTTGATAGCCAGTTGTTTCAAATCTTTTTTTTTTTCTTTTAACTTGTCCTGTCCAACAGCTGAGCTGAGAGCCTCTTGTATTAGACAGATTTTACTGTTACAATTAGAGGTTATAAATCATCGGACACACAAGGTGTATATTCGTATAAACCCATTTTGTAAGGGGTAAGTAATATGTCATCAGCATAAAGACTAATTTTATGATGGCTGTATTTTGTAGTAATTCCTTTAATGCTCTCACACTGTCTTAATGCTACAGTCAGAGGTTTAATTAATATAGCAAAAGAGAGGAGGGAGTGGACAACCCTCTCTGGTCCGTCTTCCAAGAAAAAAAAAACTGTCAGAAGTCTGTTTGTTAGTTCTGACTGATGCATATTTTATTCCAATCAATGAAGGATTCCCAAAACCTATGGAGGGCAGCAATAATGATCTTTCAATTTACTCTGTCTAATACTTTTTCAGCATCCAATGAGAGTATTGTTGGTTATTTCCTGGTTTTTATTAGTGGCAAAATCTATAATGTTTACAAGTCTGCGACATTGTCACTTGAGAAGTGATTGTTTTCAAATCTCTGTGCGAGTGCTTTGCAAGTAATTTTAACATCTGCATTGATTAAAGAAATGGGAGAATAGCTTGAAGGAACTCTGGGGTCTTTTTCCGGTTTGAGAAGGATTATTTTAGCTGAATTCATGTGAGGTGGCACTGATTGGCTTTACTTGATAAATGTAACCATTTTATAAAACTTTTGTGCCACCTATTCCCAGAATTCTTTGTAAAACTCAGCAGGAAAGCCATCCAGCCCTGGAGCTTTGTTGTCGGGCATCGGCAACAGACCTTCATGAAGTTCAGCCAATGAAAGCAGTGAGTCTAAGTTTGAGCTTTGATCCTCATTTAACCTGGATAGGTTTACATCATTAAGAAATGAATTAATACTTTGATCTGATGGATTGATCTGTGATGTGTACAGGTTTTTAAAAAATCTTTAAACATGTTAGTAATTTTAATCGGGTCAGGAGTTACATTTCCTGTCTGGTCTGCAATAGATGTAATAGTTGATTTTTCTTTATTCATTTTAAGCTGATTAGATAGAAATATGCCAGAATTATTTGAGTTTTCAACATTTTCAAGTCAAGGTTTTTGTATTTGAAATTGTGTTTGTTTATTCATGATGTCATTCAAGCTTTTTCAGATCTCCCAGAATGTGCTCCTGTGCAGAAGCAACATAAGCAGTCTCCAGATCTCAGATTTTATTTTCTATTTCTAATAAATCTGCTTTCTCCTTGTGTTTTTAATAGGTTGAATAAGAAACGATGTTCCCTCTCATCACTGCTTTTGCTGTTTCTCAAGGAACACATGGTGAAATATCCGGAGTATCATTAAATTCTGAGAAGGTTGTCCACTCTTTTTTAAAGAACTGAATGAACTCTTGATCTTTTACCAGTGAAGTATTACATCTCCAGGTTAAGCTTGAAGGTTTGGATATTTCTCTAAAAACTGGTGCGTGATCACTAAACATTGTAAACGTTCAGCCTCTTTGGCCCAGAGCCAGGTCCACCCACATTTCAGCTACAGATGTTCAGACTGGATATGATAACACTGACAGAGTGCCCGTAAGGCTAAATAATGCACGTGTGTTTGTTCGTGTCTGTGAGTCCTGTGCGCGTGCCCGCTGACCAGTGCGCAGAAGAGCGCAGTGCGTTTGTGCGCGTGAATGTTTCCTGGCTGTGTGAGTTACCTGTTGTACGTGTCCTATATGAGCCTGTGAGGTGTTTGCGGTATGCTGGCGAGTGTGTGCGTGATCGCATGTACGTGCACGCGCCTGTCTTGTGCATGAGTAAATGGGTACTTACCGAGGATGTGTTGCCTTTAGTTGATTTAAATATGAGAAGTGGGGGGTAAAGAGAAGAAAAAATCAAAGAAAAAAAACAAACACAACATAAAAACAGAAACATGAAAGGGGAGAGAGATCAACTGCTTTGACGAGATCAAGGTGTGGATGGTTGATGAGCCGATTTCCATTAATTTAAATAAGTTTAGTCGGTTTTATCAGCGCAGCATGGAGGTACCAATAGCAGCATCTGGGGGTCTTCAGCATAGCGACGGGTTGATGTCGGGGTCCCGAAAGAGCTGTCCACCAATGTAAAGTTTGTCAACTGCGACAACAGCTCGGGGCCCGGCAGTGAGGTGCTTCCTCCTCAGCAGGAAAAGGATCTTCCTGCCCCAAAGGGTCTCCGCTGGGAACTGGAACTGGTTGTTCACGCTGTAGTGTGTTACCGTCAGCTCTTGGCTGTGGCTCCTCACCAACTCCTTCTGTTTATAGTGCTGGAATTTAGCCACTATGGGTCTCAGACACTAGTTATCTGACCTCCTTCTCCCAAGTCGGTGCACTCTGTTGAAGATCTTCTGGACCTCCTCCTTGATGGAGCGGTTCTCCTCAGAGAGACGAGCGGTGCTGCTGCTGCAGTTGTTTCAAATCTAATAATCTGTATGTTTGTCCTATAAATACAACAGAACCCATATTTAGCATAGCAAGGGGCACTGAAACAGAAGTCTCACAAACAATAAGGCCACTTAAGTCAGAGGCAGAACTAAAGACATATTTGGTATGGATACTTTTGTGCTTCAAGAACTCAGCTCAACCTTAATATCACCCTTAACCATGATTCTCAATCAATCCATCTCTGAATCAACATTTCCAAGCACATGGAAGTCATCAGCAGTGATTCCAATCCACAAAAATTGAGACTCCATGTTGCTTTTGAATTACAGTCCAATCAGTATCATCCCCGCAGTGTCCAAGCTTGCAGAAAAGTTATCGCCCAACAAATTATTTCACACCTCTACAATTCATCTTTTTCTGTTCGTTCAATGCAGTTTGGTTTCAGAGCTCAACTGGTTTCAGAGCTCAATTGGTTTCAGAGCTCAACGTCCGTTGGTTTCAGAGCTCAACTCTCAGCTAACGGCTTTTTCATAGAAAACATAAAGATCGGGTTGGTGTAATTGGGTCTGTATTTCTTGACCTGAAAAAAGCTTTGACACAATGTATTATATATATATATATATATATATATATATATATATATATATATATATATATATATATATATATATAGCTGTTCCTTTGATGAATTCATTCTCAATCCTATCCATCCGTACTCCATAATGTAGACCCAACATCTTCACTTCTTCTAAGTCTTTGTTGCTCTGGACTGTTGACCTTAGGTAAATAAAGTCCTCACAGTTGCCGAGATGAGACTTTCCATGATTTCTTGCACTCTTTTTTTCAAAAAGAACTTAAAGAAGGAATTAGTCATCTTATGAGGACAAGGGCACTAGGAAGGAGATGGTGAAACAATACATTTAGTTCTGTCAAAATAATCTGAGACTTTATTGTGTTAAATATATTGCCCAAGCCTGCTTTTGTTTATCATTTAGCTACAAAATAATGTTTTCAAGGTGCAGCCCATGCACTTGTAATTTGTGTTCTTTCTATAAATGTTTCACCCCACAGCATTTTCTTCTAAAGCGGCATGTAGCTTTAGCATTAACATGGTTTTTAATGAGAAACAAAGCCAAGCTGCTGAAGCTACTGAAAAGGATTATTGACACTGCTTACACTGTTTGTAAAAACTAATTATTGCATTTCTTTGCATTTCTTAAGCAAGATCAGTTCAACATATTGTAGTTCTATGTTAGCTTTTAAAGACCGACTCCAATCAAAACTTTGTTTTTGGTGTTTTTAAAATGGTCTTGTAGCTTTTTTTCATGATGAAGGACAGATATTAAGAAAGTTCTGCTGAAAATTGTACTTTTGGAGTTTGTCTTTAGTCAAATCGTTGTGAATCAGGACCAGACGAAGAGATGCCATTGGAAAAAGCTTAGGTGTTACGTAGAAGCTTGCAACAGCAAGCAACAAGCTGCCTGCTCTGCTCCATTCTGATGCATCCAGTGTATGTCTTGGTTTTCCTTGTCTAAGCTGGTATCTGGCTGAAAATGATACAGCTGGAGAGCTCCAATATTGCTTGCCATTTTTGTTGGACTGGTGACATTAGATTGAAGTTGTGAGGGGCTGTAAGCTAATGGGAGAGCTTGTAAATCAGAAGTGTCAAACGCAAGTCCTCCTGCTGGTTTTCCAGAAATTCTGCCTTATTTTCTGAATTGGTTGGAAAGCATGCAGGACACTGGCCCTCTAGGCTTGACACCCCTGATGTAAACAGATGGATGACAGGAAGTGGGGGAGGTCTTATACCTGCTCCAACAGTCCTGCACGCAACTCAGAGGTAATTATCCAATGAACTATTGCCGCTCTGCAGAAACTGTGTTTTAGAAAACTTTTTTTTTTTTTTATTGAGCCTTAAAAACAGCATAATCATTATTAAAAGACCACTGGAATGCTTTTGGAATAGATCAAAAGATGATCTGTGTGGGTTTTTAAAGAGATTACCTTAAAATAGAAAGAATGATCTAAAAGGGTAAACACTTTGGCTGGGTGTTGAGGGTGGTTTTGAAGACTAGACTAAAGAGTATCTGACATCTGTACACCTAGACACCAAGTTTAAATCCAGATTGCTTCCCTTCCTACAGCTCCTCCCTACCCATATTTTTCTCCCTCCAAGTGGAGAAATATGAAAAAAATAGTGACTTCAGATCTGGATGTTGCTAACCCTTGATGATGTCATCAAAAGTTGCCAGTCATCTTGGCAACATTGGCATGCAGCTACCAACGCTGCCAAGAAAATGCATAACATGTGCTTTATAACTTTAAAAAGTCAAGCAAAAACAAAAAGTCATCACTTACGTTTGAATGTAATCGTCTGTGCTTCAGAGCACACCTACATGAAGAAATGTGTTTTTCCTCTGCCCACAAGCACAACACAAATCACCAGTGGAGGGATAGTCAGCCCAAGTCCCTACAACTCCTTAAAAAAACACTTTCGGACACCACTACAGCTTCAAATGCCTTTACAATTGGTGCAACAGGAAGGAACCAGAGGGCAGGGAAACAATTTGGATTTAGCCCTAGACTAGAGGAACTGTATTTGCTAGAAATCTATGCATCATGCCAATGAACAAGCCATCATGTCCTTCTTTTTCAAAGTGAATGTGTTGAACTGATAAGGAATGAAAACTCAGCTTCATACATTGCAATATATCAGAGGGTATTCAACTACTAATCAGAATAAGGGGAGGCTTTAGACCCCTGTAGTCACTCAACCTGCCTTGCAGGTCACCTTTTCCTCCTGAACTTTTGTTAAAACAGAAACAACCCTCTCATTGCACACGGCTTCATGTGCCTTCAAGAGTACTAGTGTTTTGATGCAACATGTACACTCAAGCTCGTAAAACCTCCTTGACACATTAATGTTTGCATCATGGCTTGATGGATGCCCTTGAAATAGTTCTGAAATGGTTGAGGTGAAGATGGAGGAGTTTTTGAGAAGAAAACAAGCTGCATTTTTTAAAACCTCTCACAGACTGACTAAATCTGTAGACTGATGCATCCTACATTCAAAATCTTTTTTTTTTTTTTTATCTTTCAGGGGAGCGATGAGGGTGACGTGGACAAGAATAAATGCTGCACATTGTGTAACATGTCCTTCACCTCAGCAGTGGTGGCACAGTCACACTACCAGGGTAAAATACACGCCAAGAGGCTAAAATTACTACTGGGAGAGCAGCCTGCCATCACAGCCAAAGGTAAATGCAGTCTGAGTACAAAAGAGTTGTTCATGCATTCAAAATGATTTGTTCTTTAGAAATAAATAATTGTGGAACATGAGGTAGGATGCTTCGTGCCATTAATGTTTAAAGATGTTATAGTAGTGTCAAATGGAGTCAAACCTCACAGCTGTTTTCATTACATTTTAAGCTCTGACTGGATGTTTGTTCACACGAGAATTATTCTGATTTTTACGGACAGATAGAAATCAAACCAAGCTGTATCTATTAAAAAAGTGCTTTTCATGGTTTAAGCAGCCAAAAGTGTTTTAGAGTTAAAAGCTAACAAACAGAATTTAAAAAGAAATGCTGGATATTTACGATTTGTTTTTTTATTTTTATTTTTTGTGCTTTTTGTGAAACAGTGTTGTTTGAACACTGCAGGAGCCCAAGAGTTAATCTTTTTTGAAGTTTTTGAGATACATAACAATTAACAAGCAAGTATTGTGTGTCGTTGTTTATTAAGTGACTTTCAGAGAGAAATAGGAATGTGAAATGAAATACAATTAAATTAATTAATTACAATTAAAATAAATATTGTTTTTTTCACACTATAGGGTGCCCCAGTTTATAAGGCGTAGTCTCAATGAATATTCTCTTTTCGAAATTGTCTTATATATAAGGCCTACAAAACTATATGGCACATTAAGTCAGAGATAGGTCTATTTTTCAGGCAGACTTTATTAACTGCTTTCACAGTAACTCCACAGACCCTTTCCAAGAAAATTGAATTATCTTGGAAAAGTGTATAGATTTTCATAATTCTATTCGAAAAAATTTAATGTTTCAGAGAGTAGAGATTCATGGCCCGCTGTTGAATTGATTTCAAATATTTATTTGTTTAATTTTACATAAATTGGGGTTCAAGGTCATGAAACTCACAAAAACATAATTTCCAAAATGTGGAATGCTGTGAAGAAATCACAAAAAGAAAAAGAAAAAAAAAAAAGTCAGGCACCACTTCATGTTAGCCGTGTTAGCAAATTCACGTTAACACCCAACCAAGCAATTTTGACAGTGTCTTGTGTGTGTCTTGTCTTGTCTCAAAATTCCTTCAGACGCTACTGACTTCGTCTGACTCCAGTATGTCAGCCTCTGTATCGAGGAAAAAAATGTGACTGAATTGATGTCACACTCACTTGGACCAATGGTCTTGTCGTTCTCAAGTTGGGCAAAATCTTTCATATTTTTCCAGCCAACAATTATGACCAATAACGTATAGCTATGATTTAAAGTTTTTATTCACATTAAATTCTAAAAACCAATAAAGATGTAAAGAATTTTGTTGGAAAACCAAATCCAAAGCCGAATTTTGTTTAAATATAAGTAACGAATTTACCAGTATTCCTCTGAAGCTGAATACTCTGCTGATTCCAATCTGAAGAGAATTGTGTCCAGACTCAAAGTTTGTATTTTATTTTATTTTATTTTTTAAGGAAAAAGAAGAAAGAAAATAATGAATGTGCTTGAAATTTATAAAAAGTCTGATGATGACTTTCTTTAGATAGACACATGTAACTGGTAGTAACATCATGCTTTTTGGAAACTCATCCGTGTATATTTTGACATTTGCCCTCACCATGCCCTGCCTGCACCATCACTTTTGAGGACTTGGTAAAGTACACTGTTGTCTCCAGACAACCACATTCCCCTTTCATTGAACTGCTTCTAAATCATACATGAGCAATATGTGCCTGGGGTTGTAAATTGCTATGAGGGGCTGCTGTGCCTTTAAAGAAAGATAAAGGGTCTTGTTTAAAAGATTTTCATTCTTTTAAAATGATACCTAAAATAGGCATATACCACTGTTATTGCAAAAATGAGGCCTCATATATAAAAGGAACATTTATGACAGACAGTGTGAGATGGCGAATCTGGCACAAATTAAATTTTAGAGTGCCTAACATTCATTTTTATCTGCATCAGCATCTGCGTCACACTAAACATTTAAACCAGCAACATTATGTAGACTTATGCTGGCATGTTCAACTAGCTCATAAATCAGAGAGGCATCCCTTTATGTAATGTAGTCTCATCATCACACTCTCAGAGGCAAGTGCAGTGCTGAGCTCTGACTGGCCTCAGCAGTGGAGGCTCTGTCAAAGAGCTGCCGAGGGTTAGGGGCAGTGTAATCCTGGGATCTGCCACAATTCAGACTTTTTTTGGTGATAGTGTTGATATAAGCCTCATCATTTCACAAACCTTAAAGAGACAAGAGGATAAAAAGATGAACATGAGATCTAGGAACATGATACGCCATTTCAAGTAGTGTCATTTGATCCTTTGGAGGAATCACTGCTAACTGAAGGTTTCTCTGTGGTACAAACGTTATTTTCCTTAATATTAGAGGAGCTACACAGTTGGTACAAGGAAAAAAACAAACAAACGAACAAAGAACATCTGTTTTTTTATTTATTTTTTTAATTTGTTGACCATTTGTTGCTAAGAGGTTGATATAAAGCAGGGGTCAACGACCTGGGGCCACTGTCTTTCCCTCCGAGTGGCAACAGTGAGTGTGACAACAAAAAGCAAATGAACTGCCATCTGCTTGTATCTTTTGGATTTGAAAAAAAAAATCAGGTTTGAGTGACAGGTGTAGGTTAGTGTTCAGCCTGTCAAATCGTTACAGGGGCTTGCGGCTAGTGATGGCGTTGCAATTTTTGAAGGCCTGATGGTGTGTAAGATTGTAATTGGACAAATTACTGTACAGTTGGCCCTAGCAGATCTCGACACTAAGGCTATTTTGAATTCCCTCCCTACTCCTTAACTACTAAAAAACTAGAGTATGTAGTGCAAGACTCTTTACTGCCCTGAATTTAAAAGAAATTCAGACACCATGCGCACTACTTCTTTTTAACAGCAAATATAATGTCACTGAATCCACAAAGTGAAAACTTAATCAATGCTTGCATTTTAAGAACACTATTTGTGAGTTCACTGTGTTCTGATCATGAAAAAAGTTGATGGTTTACTAAAATAAAAATCTTTTTTTGCTGTAATTGTTCAAATGCAATGCATTGTGGTCCACAGTCCCCAATCTAGTGAGAATTCTGGGAAATTTCTAGGCCACTCAATTTTGGAATTGTAGATTTGCAAAGCGCTACAAAATTAGGTGGAAATAAACTACTTGAAACTTGTTACACACAGCAGTTTTTTTTGGTCATGTTTTTGGCATCACAGTGGCTGACATTTATGAAATTATGAGTTCAGTTTGTTGAATAATAACCACACAATAAAATCAGCATCACAGAATTAACTTACTTTAAGTTACTCAGGCCCTGTAACATAATGTAACAAAAGGAATATAAGTCAAAAACATAGATTTATTTGTTTAACATGGTTGCAAAGTTCTTGTTGTTTTTGTTGTTTTGTTCTGACGAATCCAATTCTAGTACTGTAGGTATGACATACCACAAATGCAGTACTTTTGTTTCAAACAGAGTTGCAGTACGTTTTCAACATTGGCCTATCTTACGTGTGCAATATTGTTTTGAAAGCACTTTTTTGAGTTAATGCCAAAATATGTTTTAAAAAGCAAAGTGGCCTTCTCTTTGTGAATTAAGACTTTTTTAGATGTTTTAGAAATGTTTTTGTATATCTTTGTATTAGAGTTCGCGTTGGCTGGGTGTAGGACTGTCTCACAGCTCACCTGGGTTTACTTCCCTGGGCATGCAATGAGCTAAGAAAAATCCAGTGTGGGTCCTTAGGCAAAACCCTTCATGCTACTGCCTAACTAACTGGGTCTCACTGTGCCTTAAAAATACAAGGTTGTGTCAGGAAGGGCATCAAGAGTAAAAGCTCTGTCCAACTAACCATCAGAATCCTGTGGCTATCCCTAAAAGGATACGCCAAAACGTTGAACGTTGCTCACCCCTGATATAACGGATGAGAGGAACCATTGATTCACTTGATTCCCTCTTTCTGGTGAACTGTACTTTATTTTCTGCTTGTGCAACTTTTGTATCTTGTCTGTGCATATTGGGTCAAGCTGTCCCAGTTAGAAAGATGAGTTTGGTTTGTAAGTTCAAAGATACATGTCTACTGTGAGACAGAATGTAAAAAGGAATCCAGGAAATCACAATGCATGATTTCAAAATATATTTGTATAACGGTGTAAGAAATAAGTATCTAGCACATTAAATCAGGCAAGAATTCTGTTCCTTTCAGAACTGTTATTTCTACTTTAGGAAGCTCTTCTATCCTCCACTAGTTACCTGTATTAATGACACTTGTCCACCTCCCTAAACAGACTAAAACTTCTCCACAATGACCAACACCAAAGAGCTGTCAAAAGACACCAGGGATAGGATTGTAGACCAAAACAAGAATGACAATAATATAATTTTGTAGATATACTTTGGTGAAATGTGCCCTTATTGTCATGCCTTTTAAAAGGAAACACACATCTTTTGTGTTTGTTTACAAAATTAGAGAACTTTTCACTTTTACTAATCCAGGAGTAAACGATAATAGTCAACTACACATCAAACATAATACATAGTAAACTATATTACAGTTTCTTTGGAAATAGATCAAAGAGGTGTTTAGAAATTTCCAACATTTTCTTCAGAGGTAAGCAGAAAAAAAGTCTAACATGTATTTTGTAGTTATTTATTGTGTGACTTTCTTTTTGTATAATTCTGGCATTTATTCTTCTCAAGTCACCCAACCTTGTAATAATCAGCACAAAAATATGTGCTGCTATATTGTAAAATGAGTAAAAAAAATCTGCAGGTGAAGCAGTTGAAAATTGCTGTTGCCAAGGTAGTTTCCCATGTCTTTATGGGACAAATACAAGCTATATTTTTGTCCTTAAGTAGAGCAATAAGAGTAGAGGCATCCCAATGTTGTCATGGCTTTTGTTGTCTCTTCTGTTTTTTGCAAAGTGATTGATTATAAATCTCTACTGTTCCCGTAAACATTATGGTCCAGCATTTTCCCACTACTATCTTGTCGTCTGAGAATGGGTTACAAGGGCAGCAGTCTAAGTAAAGATGCATAGGCTTTCCTCTTCCCCGCCGCTCTTCCAGGAAGACACAAAGGCATTGCCAGGGCAGCTTAATCTTTCCAGAAAGTCCTAAATTTCCCAGTTGGAGATGAATGATAATGCATAGCTATACTAATCTTTTGAGCTTTAATATGTCACGCAGTTCATAAAAGATAAAGCAGATTTAAAGGCTAAAATCTAATGTTCTTTTAGTAAACGCAGAAAGAAACACAGGTTGCTGTCCTTGAACCCGAGCACTTCAGGTATTCACTTGGTAAAGATATAATCAAACTCAATGGCATTAATTTAGTCTCCTTAAATGATCTTGGAGTTATTTTTGAATAGCACTTAACTTTTGTTCTTAAATTTATAAATTTTTAAGACTTTTAAGAATCTTTCTTCAATCTTTAATCTTTGCAATGTTTCTAAATCAGCAACACCATGTCTAATAGTGAGTCTTTAGTTAATGCAGTCTTACTATAAGTTTAGACTGCTCCTTATCTGTATTGTAATGCAGTTCTTAAATGTAAATAAAAAAAATCATGAGCTGATCTAAAAAGCTGCTGCTGGAGTTTTGATCAAATTTGCAACAAAAGATCATGTTTCAATAACTTTGATTTATCTTTATGGACTACTAGTTTAAAAGCAAAATAGATTTTAAATTATTTTATTTACCAATAAAGCTTTGAACAGAAAAACAACATCAAATAGCACATACGATCCCTAATTGTTGTCAGGGTTCAGCCGTCCGACTCCTCCTCCGACCACCAGAGGGAGCTCTCTCCAGAATACTGGTCCCTCACGTCTCCACCAGCTGGCTCTCATCACCCATTAGTTTTACCATATTTATATGCCATGCCATACCTTCTCTCATTGCAAAGTATTGTTTTGCCCTGAGCGTTCATTTATTATCTGTCTGGTCTGGTTCCCTGACCCTTTGCCTGTGTTCTCGTTTTCTGCCTCGCCATTGTCTTTTTCGACCCTCGCTTGGACTCTAACTACGCCTATGTCTTGCTCTTGCTCTACTTCATTAAAACGTCCGCATATGGATCCAAACGCCTCAGCATCCTCATTACAAATGCAGCCTTTTGTTTTCCCTCTCTCACACTAGCTTACAGCTCCTCTCAACCTCAGACCTACCACGTTTGTCTTACATGTTTAGGGGTTTCTCTTTTTTTTGTCTTTTCTCCGATCCGTTTATACTTAAGACCAGGGATAGGCAACTCCAGGCCTTGAGGGGCAGAGTCCTACAATTTTACAACATATACTGCTCTGGTGTGTTTTAATTGGTTGGACACATCTGAACCAGGTAATCAGTCATTAGTAGGGCTTGGCTATCTTTAAATCATGCAGACACAGCGGCCCTCGAGGCCTGGAGTTGCCTATCCTTGCCCTAGACCCCAACCACTGTTTTCATATGTACCCCCCGCCCCATCCCCTGTTTCCCTTGGAATGGAAGGTTAAAATGTCTTCTGGAGGTGGCGTTGACCTGTCTGAAAGGTTTCCTCTGTTTTTTGTTAGAAGACCCCTAACTGCAACCCTAACCCTAAGGAAAAAGCTTTAGATTCTGATTTAATTTATTAGTCACTTTTACTTCAGTTATAGTAAAAAAAAAAAAAAAAAAGCAGAACTGACTGGGTAGTTTAATGCATGTAAAGAAAATCCTGCACGCATTCGGCTCCAAGTATAATCCATACACAGCTTTTGTGCATGGAGTGTAAAACACAAAGGGTTTCATGCATCTGGCTCTTGGTTTGTTTTCGGGTTTAGCTTTTGTTCATTTTAATCAGTGGTACTGTTTCCTCAGGCCAATTGTAACCGGCTGGTATTACCGATGACAGCTGCTCACTTTGAATCTAATTACAAATCTGCAGTTGTGAGAATAATAAGTAAAGGTCAAAGTGGTAACAGTGTAGGAAAAAAAAATCATATTAAAGATATTTTTGATATTTTTGATTGTTCTTCAGTCTGAGTTGTGGTGGGGGGAAGCGGCCATGTGTAGAGGCCAGTCTGCAGTCTTACTGCAGCTTTGTTTGCTCCTTCCATGACCACATCATTTGTATGCACTTCACAGCTTTGAGTTTTACTTTGTGCTCTCACTACAGCATTTCATTATGTTTGCTAAAAGCTTTCTGTTGACTGATAAGAGCCTGCATTTTAATACGTGTATTATCTGAGCTCATGCATTGTTGGGCAGCGTGCGTTATTGTAATCTCTCCCGCCGTTTGAAGCAGCGCTGTGGAAACAGCAGGTTTCATCTTTGAAGTGATGTTTGAGGGAAAACTGAGGCTGAGGATACACAAGAAATTGATTCTTCTTTAATGCTGCAGTCTTGGAACATAATTTACACATTAAAGTCAAGAGGAGCAGTGCTTTTTTTAATCTCCAAAAGCCGAAAGAACATTGGAAAATCCTTGAGTGACTACTTTCAATCTAACATGATGCTAGCTCTGAAATTCTGATTCAAACAAAGTTAAAATCTTGCACCTCTGCAATCCTTGAACCTCTTCTGCTGCTGCTGCTGTGTTTTACCTTTGTTGCTTCATCTGCTGCATTCACATTCTGACATCCACCTGTAGGCTCAGTTTGTTTTTTTTTATTCTGCATTGATTCCCTTCCCTCCACAAACCTGTATTGGCCTACTGAAATATTTAAGCCCTCAGGCAGTGACAGAAACAGATCTTCACACCAAATTGACATTTTTATTTGTTTTTGCTGCACAGTTTTTGTTGCTTTGTAACTAAAAATGACATTTTTGTAATGCTTACTGAAGCATATGTTGATCGAGAGCAGCTTGACTTTCTCTTGCCTATTTTTTACATTTCTTGTTGCAAAAATAATGGCTTTTTTGAGACAGCATATGAACACTTTGCAGATATTCATCATCACATTCAAGAAATATTATTTGTTGTAGACGGATGCATAATTTTTGGGGCAGAATTGTGCCTTAAAAGTGAAATGCTGCATTTTGTGGAGGAAACTTTCAAGGTTTATTCCACTGTACTTTAAAATGACTCTGATTGCAATCTAGTGATGTAGTGTTCAGACTCTGCACCAGCTCTGTTTCTTCTTGTTTCCAAATGTCAGTGACACACAACCATTAAGGATGCCATCTGTGGCAAATGGCTCAGAACAGAAGCAGCACATCTCTGCCAAAACGACCAGCACTATCAATCGCTCTGACACCAGCAAACTGCAGCAACAACAGAGACCTTTTCTGCACCTAACAGAAGATACAGGATGTCTATTAGTACTTATATATATATAAAAATGATAACTGTGTTTGTTGAATAAATACCTCACTCTCAAGCTAAAAGAATCGAACTAAAAGCTTCAAAAAGCCCTTTCTATTGTAAATCAGACTTTCTCTGTTGTCCGGGAACCCACTTTGGCCAAAAATAGATGATGTCAGGAAGATAAATCTAGGACACCCTGCAGGCCTGGACTATTGATTTCTACATAAGTAACGACAGTGGACTGGTCGACATCCTCTGTTGAGCTGCATGACTTTTGGGACCAATTCTTGTTTCTGCCTGCAAGCAGCAAGCATTTAATCATAAAAATATCTAGCTCCCATAGAATTGATAGTGATGATTTACAAATGTAATTCTGTGTGAAGTTTTTATCAAAGGATGCAATATTCTATAACTTATTCTGTCTTGTGTAAGCCTTTAAACAATCGTATTTAGGCAGAACTAACATACATCTGTGTGCCATTTCAGTTAAACCTTATATTTTGCACATGATAACATTGTTTCTCAGAATTTCAGCCACATTGACATAATGTAGATTGCATATTTCCATCTTCTTGCCTGCAAGCACAACATCGCATGAACATTACAAAATAAAAAAATCCATAAACATTTGTAAGCTTGTGGGGAATCTGCTACAGTTTACTAGTATCCAGTTTTTTTGGCTTTACTTTTAGCGTCAAAAATTTTGAAAATAGTTGAACTTTTTGGAATCTTAGGAAAAAAAATAAAAGCAGTGCTCCTGGTCTTTTAAACTGGCAATTCTCTGCTTTCCATTTCAGCAAGATTTTTTTTTCTAGTTTTATACATGTGAATTGCTTTTCCACTGCGCTACAGCTCATGCAAAAAAAATGAAAACACAACGTTGTAGCAAACAGTTGTCTGGACCTAATTTCCTTTTTCTGATATGTCATCACATTAGTTGTTATGAGAAAGCATTGCATGCTTGAATGTTTCAGCATTTGTGCTTTACATTGCAAGTTGTTATATTAATCATAGGTGTATGCTGTCACAATGCTGCTCTGCCACCTTTATTATTTCCCCTCCAATAATTTAATCACCAGTTTTAATTATACAGCTGTTATTGCCACACATCTTTTAAACCGACTGAGTAACATTAATTTGAGTAGCTGATTCATTCACAAAGCATTGCTTTGTACAGTGAAGTCCACATCTATTTGAATTCCAATTAAAAATTCAAATTATGCAAAATATCTATGAAAGTGTTTGTGAGGGAGCTTTGTTGTCTTTAACTGATAGGATCAGGGATGAATGCATCAGAGAGATACAGTGGTTCATGTTAGATGTTTCATCTCCACAAGATTTCTAAAGCAACCAAGTCACATGCATTACATGCATGAATAATGTTGTCATACAGTGGCCTTATGCCACACTTTAGTCATTAGTGAGGTATACACACCGGCTCTTTACTGACCGGCAAAATTGCTGCACGCACAGTGCATTCACGGGATACATGAGTGCCTGTAGCACGCCCATAAGATGCCCATAAAAACTACTCTCTTAATGTTTATTATCCTAATTTCCAACAGTGAGGTTGCAAGCCAGAGGTATGCACCTTTCATTTGGAAAGCACTAACAGCCCTTTTGCACGGTGTGCACGTTTTGGGGGAGGTTAAGAAAACCAAAAAGAAATCTGTACGACACGCCTGCGTCTCACCTACTGCCCCTTACTTCCCCTGATGCTTCACATATTCACAACGGGCTTGTGACGCGTTAAAAGCTTGTTCTTTAACACAAATCTTTTGGCTTCTAGGTCACTGCCATAGACTGTTTATAGAGTTAACTGGACACAATTTCCCTTCGCATTCCAAATAGGAAGTACCAAAAGTACACTTCTATAGAAAAATAAAGAGCTAATAGTCATTCTATTGGTCAGAATAACCATTCTTGCTCTGGTATCTCTTTTTAGCATGTTCTTGCTAAACTTATTTTTCTTCATGATATATATTTTTTTAATCACAAGTTATTCAAGCTATATAAAGTAAGGTTCTGGTGCGCTTATCTTACTATCTAAGACCACAGTTATTCCTCACAGAGACAACCCCGAAACGTTCCTCATCTAGTGAAAAAATGGCGGACAACATGGCGGACAGAGGAACAGCAGCTGCTGATCTGGGCTCACAATTTTTCGGTAAAACTGCTGCAATCATAACTGACCTAAAGGAAGACATCCGTCGTTTAAGAGCTGAACTGGAAGTGAAGGACGCTCTTCTATCCAAGTTCATGGATGTCTCCTTCGCCCAGTCTAAGCGGCTAACTTCGCTTAGCGCCGCTCTCCAGGACACAGCTCCATGGGATCCTTCCACCTGCCCTCGGCCTTCTTCATTCTCGACTCCCAAACAAAGATCCCTGGATGAAGAAGTGCTTGTCCGAATGCCCAGAAAGACTTCTGATGAGACTCAAAAGCCTACGCTGAGTCTCTCAAACCGCTTCGGAAGTCTGGCTGCGGATTCTCCGGCTCCTTCGGCCACAGCGGCACGGACTCCACCTGACCTGGGCTCCATCGTCGAGTTTCCCGCTCTTCGGCGAGACGCCACAGACACTCCGATGGAACCCACAGGCACCGCGGCGGGCAGCGATCCGGCTCGACCTTCGAGGATCGCCGCGAAAGCCTCATCCGGTCCCGACGAGCGTCGCCGGCTGGAGCTCCCCGCTTCCTCTCGGTCGGCAACCTCTTCCTCCCGCCGTCGGATCCTGAAGGAGGCTGTCCGTTTCCACTCCAGCGGGGCCCGCGCCTCGCCGCCATCCCAGACCGACCGCCGGCTACAAGGTGAGGCCGCCGCCGTCACACAGGGGAGCTCCGCTGTCGCCTCACCGGTCTGCGCTTCACCTGCGCCCGCGTCTCCTCCTCCACTGTTTGCCCCGACGACAGCAATCATCGGTGACTCCATAATAAGGAAGGTCCGCTTCTTTAACGCGGTAACTCACTGTTTTCCTGGAGCAACAGTTCTGGACATCCTGGAGAAACTCCCAGAACTGTTGCGCTCTTTCCCTTCCACTGTTAGGAGACTGATTTTACACGTCGGTTTTAACGATACATCTTATAGAGAGTCTGAAACGACTAAAAAAGCTTTTAACAAACTTTTTAATTTTTTAAAGTCCTGTCCATTGACTGTTTTTATTTCTGGACCCCTCCCTTCTCTCTCCTGCGGCCAGGGCCGGTTCAGCAGGCTGCTGAGTCTGAGCTCCTGGCTCCATTCTGCTTCCAGTCAGAACGGGTTTGTTTTTATTGACAATTTTAATCTGTTCTGGAACAGAAACTCTTTTTACAAAACTGATGGAATCCACCCCAGTCCACTGGACAGTAATGTCTTAGCTGCCAACATCAGACACTCTGTCCAGACATCACCAGCCCCCATCATGACCACACCAGTCCAAACCACATCTTCATCTGCACAAACATCCGTGTGTGGAAGTGACTGACTGGATTCTGTACATTCCTCCCACAATCTCCAACACATAACTGCTCCAACCTTTCTCGGTGCTTCCTGTCAAAGACCTGCTGTCCCGTTGCTCTATACCATTGAGACCATTATTACAGACAGGTCCGCCATGAGAGGACCTGTTGGGAGGAAACCAAACATGCGCTGCCTCTGCCCACTAAAGGAAGCACCAAAGCAGGAAGAAGCAGTTTCAACAATAAACAATCCACCACCATCTTTTAACATGGCACTTTTTAATGCTCGGTCCTTGTCCAACAAGACTTTTATTATGAATGATTTTATTTTAGATTATGACACTGATGCTCTCTTTTTAACTGAAACATGGCTGAGCACAGACGCGTCCACTGTTCTCACAGAGGCCTCCCCACCAAATTTTTGTTTTGTTTTTTCAACCAGGGAGGGAAAAAAAGGGTGGTGGTACTGCATCCATTATATCCAACTCCTTTGCAGTAAAGCAAATTACTTTAGATCAGTACCCCAGCTTTGAACACCATGCCCTTGTTTTTAACAGCCCTCCAGTTTTATTCATCACAGTATATAGACCACCAAAACCAAACACTGGTTTTATTGAGGAGTTTTCTGAGCTCCTTGCGTCTGTCCACATTTCCTTTAACATGATTTTAATAACTGGTGATTTTAACCTGCATGTGGACAAGGAGTCGGACCATTGCGCTACTCAGTTTATGGAATTACTTGCTTCTCTGGATTTTCAACAACATGTCATGCAGCCAACTCACAACAGGGGGCACACTCTTGACCAGGTAATCAGTCATGGTTTGTCAACAAGTGTGTCCACTGTTGTGGATCTGGCTGTATCTGATCATTACTGTGTGCTTTTTAACATCACTGGTTTTATAAAACAACAGACCTCTGTGAGAACGGTGAAGAAGCGCTACTTAACTCCTGAAGTGGGCGAAAAATTTATTTCAACTGTTTGTATTAACGCTCCACTCGTCTTACCAGCCCCCTGGGACCTAATCGTAGAAAGTTTTAACAGCAAATTAAAATCCAGTCTTGATTCAGTTGCTCCACTTAAGTCTAAAAAAATAAGAATTAAACCCACACCCCCATGGAGAACTGAAGGAATGAAACAATTGAAGAGACAATGTAGATGCGCTGAAAGACGTTGGAGAAAACAGAAACTTGAAATAAACTACCAATTATACCAAAATCAACTGAAACTATATAATCAAACCGTGAAACAAACCAGGAACGCATACTTTGCAAAGATCATCTCTGAGAATAAAAACAATCCCAGAGTCCTCTTCTCCACAATTGAATCTTTGATCAACCCTGACCTAAATACAAACACAATGCCAGCTACCACGTCATTGTGTGAAGAGTTTGTTGACCACTTCAGGAGCAAAATAGATTCTGTCAGATCCAGTATCTTAAATGAACAAAAAAGCCTTTTTACTGAAAATGATGCCTTGATATTACACGGGGAAGCACTGGACAGTTTTGACCTGGTTGAAGCAGCAACACTTGGTCGAGTTTTCTCCCAAGTTAACCCAACAACCTGCTTTCTAGATCCCATCCCCACATCCCTTTTTAAAACATTTTATGGGCCTTTTGAGAGTGAGATTTTAAATATAATGAACTACTCTCTTCAGACGGGAATTTTCCCAGCTGCCTTTAAAACTGCCGTTGTAAAACCACTACTTAAGAAAAATAACTTAGACCCCTCAGTTTTTAATAACTACAGACCAGTGTCTAACTTACCATTTTTAAGCAAGGTTTTAGAAAAACTTGTTTTTATTCAACTGAATGAGTTTCTCGTACAAAACAACATCTTTGAGACAAACCAGTCTGGATTTAGAACAAACCACAGTACTGAGACAGCCCTGTTAAAGATAGTTAATGATATCAGGTGTGCCTTGGATTCAGGTCAGATCTCAGTATTAGTCCTACTAGATCTAAGTGCTGCTTTTGATACTGTTGATCACCTGATCCTGTTGAACAGACTTAAAAGTCTTGGCATATCAGGGACGGTTCTCAAGTGGTTCAAATCCAATCTCACGGAGAGATACTTTATGGTAAATATGGACACTTACTTTTCTAGGATCCACAAAATTAAATGTGGTGTGCCTCAAGGCTCCATACTTGGCCATACTTTTTAACATCTATATGCTTCCTCTAGGGAATGTCATCAGGAGGCACAACATCAGCTTTCATAGCTATGCTGATGATACCCAGCTGTACATAGCTATGTCTCCTGATGACACAGGGCCAATAGAAGCACTTTTTAACTGTATTTTAGAGGTAAAATCATGGATGGCAAATAATTTTCTGCAGCTCAACCAGGAGAAAACAGAAATGTTAATTATTGGTCCTGAAGCTAAGAGAGAGAAACAGTTTTTGAAGTTAAAAGAACTTTCATTAGATTATTCAGAAACGGTAAGAAACCTTGGCGTTATTTTTGACTCTAAGCTAACTTTCATCCCACATATTAAACATGTGGTTAAAACGTGTTTTTATCATCTTAGAAACTTGGCTAGAGTCCGCCCACTACTCTCTCTCGCTAACATGGAGATGCTAATGCATGCTTTTATCACAAGTAGAATTGATTATTGTAATGCCCTGCTTGCCGGTCTTCCAAAGACTAACCTTAAGAATCTTCAGCTTCTCCAAAATTCTGCTGCAAGACTTCTTACTAAGACCAGGCGACAGGTCCATATCACTCCAATTTTAAAATCCCTGCATTGGCTCCCCATAAGCTTCAGGATTGATTTTCTAAGATACTTTTAATGGTTTTTAAATGTCTTAACGGTCTTGCGCCTTCTTATCTGTCTGACCTTTTAGTTAAATATGAACCCTCGCGGACCCTGAGATCCTCTGGCACTGGTCTTCTAACCATTCCAGCAGTAAAAACCAAAACTTATGGAGAGGCATCCTTTCAGTATTATGGCCCTCGTTTGTGGAACGGTCTGCCAGAGGATCTAAGAGCTGCAGAGAGCATAGATGTTTTTAAGAAAAGGCTCAAGACCCACCTTTTTAACCTGGCTTTCATATAATTTTTACTTTGTATCTTTTACCTATTTATCTATTATCTATTTTATAATGTTTTATCAATTTACAATAAACTATTAATTTATTTTAAATTCCTCATTATAATGTTTTATTGTTGGTTTTTTAGCTTTTAGCAATGTTTCGTTTTTAATTTAATTTTATTTTGTTTCCGGTGCTTCCTCAGTTGGGTTCTCTCTCTCTATGGGTCGGCTGCCGTTCAGCTGCGGTGGCTCTGGATGGGGAACTGCATCGCTCCCTAGTTGTGGTGAGGCGGGTCCCTGCTTGTGTCGCTGCATTTGGTTGGCTGTGCCGCTACTCACAGAGACAGAGGTCCCAACTATTTGCGTTTCTAAAAACAAACTGTCATGCTCAGCCTGTTTCTCATTGCCAGTTTCCATCAGTTAGGGGGTAGGAGGACTGAAAGGGGTGGGGGATGTGTACAGATCTGAGGGAGAGGACTTTATGCTAATTTATGCTTATTTTTATATTATTATTTGTTTTTATTTGCTTATTTAGTATCATTATTTTGTTTTATTTATTTTTATTTTGTGTAAAGCACTTTGTGTTTATGTTTTATATGAAAAGTGCTATACAAATAAAGATTGATTGATTGATTGATTGATATACTGGCCAATCAGATGCATCATTAAAAGTATGAGGTGCCCGCTGGCCCTCACCTCGAATGTTCGAAATGTTTGATTGACAGATTCTACTGAGCTCGTTTTCAGTAGAAGGGATGTGGCTTTCCAACAAGCTTACTTCTGACTAGCGAGACTGGTTGCCATAGAAATGAGTTGTCTGGTTCCAAAATTGCGAGGTCTGTACAGCGGAAACATGGCAATGGAATTGACTTCATTTAGAGGTACCAGAGGTAAGGCATTTTCTATGGGTGATGTCACAGGCGATTTGTCCATCTCAATGTCAATGGTCGCTACCCGCTAGGACATGTTCGCCACCCACAGCTGAAAGAGGCTTAGTGATAAAATGTCAAAGCAGTGCAAATCTTTTTCATCTTGCTCCAGGCCTTTTCTTTCACAGCTCTATTGCGATATATGAAATATTTGGCATAATTGCGGCTGGACACAAACCACAATTATTCATTTCTCCATCATGACCAATTTTCAGGTTGGCACTTCCGTGTTTAAAAAAATGATGCTACGCAAAAGTTACTAACAACTCTGAGTCCCTGATTGGTCAAAGTTCAACAGTTTTGACGTAAGCACAATTGTTGTCCATTTTGTACGGAAAGCCCGAAAATGGACTTAAGATATTGCGTATGGACGTGAGAGTTTTTAACGCTGAAGCTCGAAACGCACATGTATTAGCATTTACGTAGACTTTTCATTGAAAGTGGTTTCTCAAATACTTATTTCTAAGCAAGATGTGAATGTAGCAAAAGGCATTCATCAGTACTATTTTGTCTCAGAGCGACACAGAGACATTAGTTAATGCAATAGATACTTTAAGGACTGCTGCAATTTTGTATTATCCTACTGTTCTAAAATGTCTCCAGAAAACCATAGGCTGGTCTGAAAAGCTACTGCTAGATTTTTATTCAATTTGTTGCAAGAGACATGTTTCACCAAACTCTAGCTTCTCTGTTTTGACTATTAGTTTAATAGCAAAATAGATTTTGAATTGTTTTACTAAAATTATTTCACTGAAGTAAAGCCAAGGAAAAACTTGAACACGTTCAGAGGAAGAACAGTGATTCAACTGATAAAAGGATTGTACGGTTATAGCTGCCAGGACGGAGGCCAAGAGCAAGACCAAGGAGGAGGTTCATGGATGCAGTGAAAGAGGACAGGAGGGCAGTTGGTGTGAATATGGAGGCTGAGGAGGGAAGTGAATGATGTGATATGCTCTGAAGGAAAAAGACAGGCAAAGAAAAAGAACAAGTTGTCTCAAATTGATAAAAGATTAATACACAAGGAAGATATTAACTAATGCAGTTTCTACACTGTAAAGCACACGGAAAGGCTTTAAAAAAAAAAAAAACAGTATGCATTTTAATCCAGCATAGTCACAATAGCATCTTCCTATACCGGTTGGTTTTATTTGTCAAACCTATTGGTGACAGATTATTTATTTTTACGTATTACTTACAAGGTTGGGAGTTAGCATATTCACAATAACGTTTATTTTTGCAATATCAGTTGGTTTTATTTGTTACACGCCAGATGGTAAGTTACATGTACTGTGAATATGCTAACGTGTAGCGGTGTCTGACTTTTTTTTAATGTGTAACCAACTGTCAGGAGGTTGCCCTCTGTCTCCCCCCGGTGGTCTGCGCACATGGTCTCCAGAGTACTGACTGCTTCCTCTGTACTGCACTTTTCAGTAACATTTGCAGCCACTTCCAGAAGTCCCTCAGCTGTTACCCATCACTAATAACCCTCCACAGTAATAAGCCAGAACTCCCAGTGCTGTTCGGCGCGAAGTATTGTTCATCTGATGAATATTCTGAGTTCCTCGACCTGGTTCTGACCCTGCTATACTCCTGCCTTCCCTTGATCACTGTCTTCTCCAGCCTATGACATTCCTATGCCGTCTCTGACCCTCGCCTGTCTGAACAGCGCCTGCCTGACCACCCCTCACATCCTACTTAAGAATAAACACTGCAAATGGATCTGACCGCCTCTGACTCCGTATTACACAACAAGGCTGGAGTTAGCATATTCACAGTAATGTTGTTTTAGTGGTATCAGTTGGGTTTTTTGTGTTGCACAAAAGAGTGGGAGTTACATGCATGGTGAATGTGCTAACACAACTAACGCTTCTAAGGTGGCTAACGTGTAGCGTGTCACAAATAAGTCCTAGAGTTACTGTGACTGAAGTCAATAATGACTCACTGAGAGACTTACCTCTGACTCTTTTGTCTCGCTTAATTCGAATATGATACATGCCATCTGTGATGCATGTCTAGTCTTGTAGGACTTCAGTATAAGAAGCAGTTCATCAGCAATATAAAAATGAAATTATTTTTTAAGAGTTACTTTTACGTTATTATACTGTATCATTGCTGACGTATATAAACCTTGACAATAAAAAAATTGAAAACGACCTACACTTTAAAGTTCTCCTATGACAATACAATAACAAACAATTAAAAGAAACTGTTCCCAGGTGTCTTTTAAATATAATTTTGACGTTTCTAACCAAAATTCCACAACCTAAATGACTTAAAAAGTCAAATTTCATTTGAATCTGAAGCCAGTTTTTACAAAATCTCCTCTAGTAGCCCCCTGAGTAGCCACTCCCTTGATCCCCCCTTTCTGATGATGATAGCTGTGTCTTGCTCGTGTAAATCTTTGTAATTCAGCTGCGTAAATTTCAAGCAATATCGTTACTGTCCAGCCGTGTAATGTTAACCAGATGTCAGCTCGATCGAGGAAATGGTTCCTGAGCGCGGCTGTTTCTGGAGCTCACTGCTCCTCCAGAGGATGGATCAAATGCAGAGAACACGTCACACACCTAGCAAACAACAAAATCCAGCCTTGGACAGACTTAAAATACTCGTGTAGTAATGTGCATCTTGGGCGCACGTATTACATGTGGCCAACTCGATTTTCCATTACTTTTTGTGCTGGTCGCGCGTCAATACCTTTAATAAAACCTACCGGTGAAGGCTGTCCACTTGATGGTGTTTTGATGGAGGGTACTGCATCCTTGTTCAAAATGTATTTAATACAAAAGCCTAATTCTTTCTCATTCCAGTTCACGAACGTCTTTCAAAGTGCTGACAACAAATTGTCAAATGTTTATTTAAGTTGTTGTGACCAAGAAATTCAATCCATATTTTCTCAAAGTCCTTGGGAAAAGAATGAAAGCTAAAATCTCTATGGTCTTTCATTGAATTGTAACCCTCTACAGAACAGAAGTGGGAAGATGTCACGTTCTCTTCTTCCGCAGCCGTTGTGACATCACAACTGCACATTGATTTAAACAGAGCATCTTTGCAACAGTTTGATTGGCAGTAGTTTAAAAGAGGCAATACTCAGAAATACAGAAAGGAAATGACTTCTTATTACATTTGTTCTCTTTGATAAAAATAATGCCACACGTACATGTAAAAAAAATATATATATATTATATGACTTTCATCAAAGGGAGTCCTTAAGGGGATGCTTGGATGAATTACAGAAGGGGGTGTTAACGTCAACCTTAAGGGCTTACAAAGGCAGATTACCAAAACTTTTTTCTAAATTATAAGTTAGTAAACAGTTTTCCAATAGTTTGCATTTAATCTTAACGGTGTACAGAACTGAAAAGCAAAAAGACCAAAAAAATGCACCTCTCAAATTTCATTTTTTTAGTAAGGCACAAACAGATGCTGCTGTATAATTTATGAAATATTTTTGCATTAGTGTGGAAATAGAGCTGTTTATGCAAAGCTGCCTTTTGAAGTGTAGCTCAGCGGCTGACAAGAATGTGCATTCTCCGAAAAAACCAACAAAAAAACCATAAATACTAATTGATGTGAAACGACTTTGCACCACCAAGAAAAAGAGCTAATTGAGATATGGAGCCAAATGAGTTAATTTAAACAAGTGTGAAATTGTTTCACATTGTGGCCCACTCTGTATTTGGTATAATAAAGCCTTTATATTTAACTAACTTGGCAGCGAAGAGGACCACCAGTTTATTTGCAATTTAGTTGTTTGCCTTTTGGCTGTTCCTTTTATAGGTTGCCACAGTGAATCATCAGTGTCCATTTAATTATTATTATTATCACTATTATTGGTATTAATATTCTGTTATTATCCTCCTTCACATCAACTTTGAATAAAAAGCTGCTTAAGCCAGTTGGTTTGAGCTTCAGGTTTGCCTCCGGGTCTGCCCAAGGGAAGACTGGTGAACAATGAGTGTCCCACTCTAAAGGCTCCCCACTGACTTGCTCTTTTAATTTACAGTGGCAAAGCACAAACATTGGGTTTGGCATGTTTTGCATCTGACTACTTCTCGTAATAACGCTCTCTCTGCAGTTATAGTTTTATTTGAAACAATAAGCAGGATAGTGGTGGTGATGGGGTGGGGGAGTCACTGTGGTGTTCTGGAGATGGGAGGATAGAGCGCCTATTGACGTCTGAATAAAAGTAAAATCCAATAATCCTGCTGCTGCTGCTAGAGTGTTGTTAGGAGGATAATTCAAAAAGTCTAATCAAACATAGAAAAAGGAACAAATAGCACAGGTCAGGAACTCTGTGTCCATAAACGAGAAAGGGTGGTTAGCACTTGAGACTTGTGCAGCCACCCCATGAAAGTGGAACGTACCACTGTTGTAGTCATTAGTGTATTGTGAATTATTTTTAGGGATAAAATAAGTTCTTGTAACATGTGGATGATGCTGTCATAGGGTGCCCTAACGCTGCACTTTTCTCATTAGTTTGGTGAATGGACTGGCTCCTTCCTGACCGCATGCAAATGCTGCATGCACGGGGTGTGCAGGTGATACGTAGAGGCCTGTAGGATGCTTGTAGGATGCATTCAAAGACTACACTCTGATTGTCTAATGTCTTTATTTCTAACAATCAGGCAGCAAGCATGGAGCGTGCAATGAGTGCACAAGAGGTGCAGAAACAGCACACACTTATCACACGAACAGCACAAACGGACTCCCTGCACAGTGTGTTGGGTTTGAAAAAATGAAAAACATGTACAACGTGCCTGTGTCTCACCTGCTTCATCCCTACCCACCCTTATATGTTGTTTAAGTGCTTGCCATAACCTGTCACCTCCAATATGCCTAGAAGAAGAAAGATGGGCGTGAATATTTATTTTCACTCTACAAGTTTAAAATTTTGTGTCGCCACCTGTGTGCCAGCTTTTTACAGCCTGGGTCCACCCGTATGGGCTGCTGTGACTCAGGCATTAGTTAGTAGCACTGAGAAGACATAAAGCATTGTTGAAAAGTCATTTGAAAGACAAATCCGTAAGATATAATCAACAGTAACACTGATTTATCCAATCACGCATAAGAAGGAGAGAAATCCGATGAAAAGTGCACAGGCAGGAAGGTGAGGAAAAAGCCCAGTTTTTTAATATTCCAAACTGACTAGTAGCAGGTGTCAAACTCCAGGCCTTAAGGGTCAGTGTCCTGCTTGTTCTCAACTAACCCGGCTCTTGTATCTTGTTACTGGCAAAGCACACCTAATCCAGGGACATTTGAAATACCAGTGGGATACCAGCGTTTGAGGCCCGGAGTTTGGCATGACTTGCAGCATCTCAGAGAGAAAGAAAGAGAAAGACAGAAGAGCCAACGAGTGGAGAGGCACATGTCCATCCTGAATGAAACTGATTTAAGTTTCAAACATTTTACCATACACTATTCAGCTAATAAGGCCATGAAAAGTTGCCTTATTGATTTCAAGCCTTGGATCTGCTTGCTAACATGTCCTTTGAAAAGACATTTCACCTCCTGGTATCCTGCATGGTCTCAGGGTGAAATACTGTGACTAAACTTTTGAAAAATATTTATATTCTATTTAGACAAAGAGTTCATTATGAATGTGTGTACCTGAATGTGGCCCACAGTCAACAAGTACTTGATTGGTCTTTAGACAGCATAAAAAACTTGAGCACATTCCACTCATACGTCAAGTTGTATTTGCAAATGTATCCGTTCTTACAAAGTCCTATTAAACAAGAATATTTCACTAAATAGGAACTGTGGAAAAAATAGAATTTCTGAGCTCATGTTGTGATTTGTTTCAATATTTGCTCCAATTTGCAATGTGAACCAGCAGGCTAAAGCCTTCTGCCTTTCATTTGTCAGAGAGAAGGCATCCAATCAGAACACCAAACCGCTGCAGTGTGTGTTGGTGTGTGCTGTAAAAGCTTTTAAATTGTTGCATGCCTGCTGTCTCTTTGACTGAATGGTGATTTTTCACAACCATGGGGCTCAGACAATTAACTCTCTTGAGAAGCTATGGCTTCTGATTTCAGACTCCAAAATACTGTGGGTACCTAGGAAAAAGTCACATCTCTCTCGTTTTAATTCTCCTGCTCAGCACCATCTGTGTAATTTAGGGGAATGTATCTTTGTGTATTTTATTTTTTCTAGCCGTCTAAAACTTTAACATCAAGAGACACAAAAGTACTTTCACAGAATCTAAAGTGTCCTTTGCTCCAGCTGCCTCATCGAGCACAAGCCATCAGCCTCTTGGTGATAGTAACGATGTCTAATTCTGAACTAAGCTGAACCCTCTTTGAAAGCACAGAGGAGTGTTAAACAATATGGGTCTAATGATGTATTAAACAGAGAAGGAAGGCTTTTATTCCTTTATTCACCTTCTGGCTTATCAGAGATGCCAGACATTAGGCTACAATAGCACAGCTTTATTGAAGAAACAACTAAGTAACCAGTTAATTATTTTAATAAAGAAAAAAACAGCTTCATGAATGTTGTTAAGCTGATGACTCTTGACTTTTTTGTCATGGTCAGAAAAGAGATTACAATGTGCATTTTCCAATTAGTAAGAGAAGCTGACCTTCAAGTACAAAAGCTTAGATTTCAAACATTCACATAAGCCAGTTTCTACGGATGAGAACATAGACCAATTTCCATACATTCTCTCTTATATTTTTCAACTGAGCTGCTGAGCTGCTTCAAAATGTTGACTAGTGTAATGGAACGTAATGGGACAACACTAAATGTTGACTTGGGTAGAGCTGAGTGCTAGACTGTTACGCTGATCAAGGGCCATTTTGCACAGAGGGCTTAGTGCAGCCCAGCACTCAATTGGTCTTTTTAGTTTTCATCCATGCATGAAAGCGCAAGTGGGCAGCCCGGGAAGAGTGGGCTCTTTTTTCCATTTGCCAAGAAGAATTTTGCTTTTCCTCGTCAGGCAACAAATGGACATAACAGCTTGTTATTTAGAGGACTTTGCTAGAAGACAAGAGTGCTAGCACTATATTGATGCTGATCAAAGCTCATTACATTGCTTTCTGTCTAAGGCAGAATGTTTTATGCAAAGTTCACACAGCTTTTTACAAATATTTCTTATATAACAGGTATTTCATACATCTGTTTTTAAAGCTCTGAATTTTACAGCTCTCATCGTGCATTATGTTTCATAGCTACCACACCCACATGTCCCTGTAGCTGTACTAGCAGATAAAACAAAGCTAACTGTGCAGATGATAAAAACTCTAAAACAAAAGCTGTGCTGTGAAGTTTAAAAAAGGATTGACAATAATTAACTGATGCTGTACGTTTCTGTTTAATATTTTCCTCAGAGGCTTCTCCCAATCCTAGTCCTTATCCCAAGAGCTCGCCAGAAACATCTCCTATGATCTCCCCGCGACAGCGCAGAGACTCGGATCGCTACTGTCAGCTATGCAACGCCTGGTTCAACAATCCTGGCATGGCTCAGCAACATTACGATGGCAAGAAGCACAAGAAAAATGCAGCCAGAGCAGATCTGTTGGAACAGCTAGGCAAAACCCTGGACATGGGTGAGATGAAAGGTATGACGCATCATTTTAGTACTTGATACTAACAATTTGATCAGAATGTTTAGAGATTGTTGTTGTTATGGGTTTTAGTGACTTTGGGGAGTTATGCCACCACAAGGGGGTAGAAGCTGTTGCTTTCATGTCTTAGTCGAATGCAGATGATCATATCAGGAATGACATTTGATGAAAATTCAAAGCTAAGTTATTCATGCAAATCATAAACAGAACTCTTAAATAGAATCAAGCCCCAGTTAACAACGTCCACTACTGGTACTGTTGACCTGCCAGTTGAATATGGGCTGCTTTTGATTGAAAGAGAAGAGGATGAAACGGTGTTCATAGACAAGAGAAAAGTAAAGACAGGCGTTTAGGACTCAGAATAGAAACCTTGAAGTTTAGACATTGACAGGAAAACTAGAGAGTTTTTCAATATGATGGAAAGAAGACAGGTGGACATTCTGTGTGTTTAAACGACCAGATGGAAAGCAAGCCATATAGCAAGACATATAGATTGGAAGCAGGTTTTAGCCATCTTATCATGATGGGAATAGAAAGATTTAGGTAAAGGTGTGATGGCAAATGTTGTCAGTGTTTATGGACCCCAAGAAGAATGTGAGAGGAGAAACAGAAATTCTGGAGGGAACCAGGGAATCTTGAGAGGATAAAAAGTGGAGATTGGGACAGATTTTAATGGACATTCGGTGAAGGAAACGGAGGCGATGAAGAAGTGAGGTAAGTTTCATGTTCAGAACTAGAATGCAGAATAACAGATGGTGGTGGACTCAGCACAAGTTGATTACATCTTGTGCTGACATTTTAATCTGAAGGAGATCAGTGACTCCGAACTCATGGCTGGGGAGAGTAGCCAAACAGCACAGGATGCTTTTGTGTCGGATGACTCTGGTTTTGAGGAAAAGAACAAAGGAAGAGCAGATCAGAGGACCAGGTGGTGGAAGTTGAAAGAAGAAGAGTGCTGTGTGGATTTTAGGGAGGTTTCAAAACAAGTTTAGGGTTCTACTGGATTTAAAGAACAGCTACAACTAAAGAGATACGGAACACTGGCAAGAAGTTACTAGGTGTGTCATCTGGGGCAGAAGGAAAATGTTCAGGTTTGTTTAAAGAGGAAAAGGTTGGCTCCAGATAAGTGACACTGAACAACAATGAAGATGTTGACGTTCCCTTTGGGAGTTAAGAGGACTGATAGGTTTAGGAATTAATACATCAGAGAAAGAACTCATTGCTGATATTTTGGAGATAAATGCAAAAAAGCCAGATTGAGACACTTTCACAGGAGAGACAGTGATTATGCTGATGAAAGGAGGTAAGAGCTACCAGGAAAGAAGCCAAGAGGAGAAAAATGAGGAGGTTCCTGGATGCAGAGGATAGGATTAGATAGAGCCAGATGATTTGTTGGGGTGACCCCTAATGGGGGCAGCTGAGAGACAATGAAGTGACTTTAGGGAGTATTACTGAATGTAGTGAAGGAGGATGTGAAGGTTGGTGTGAGAGAGGAGTATCCAGAGGACAGTGCCAGATGGAGGCGGATGATTAGCTTTGGCAGAAGGGAACAGTGGAAAGGCCAAGAACAAGGGTTTGTTTCAGAAGCTAATTTTGTTAACACACAATAATACTTTGAACTATTATTATTTCTTGTAATAAAATGAGTTTAGTTAACTTTTTTTCTCAGCCATCATGTCCAGAGTATCTCTGAATAACAGGTACACTCCAGCATGTTTAAGGCAACTCATTCATTCTTTATCTGTACAGTCTTTTACTGTTTGATTTGGTGAGACACTGAAGAATTGATCAAAATGCAGATATAAAAACTTTTGTCAATATATTTTAGGAGCACTAAACCTCCATTGTGAGTGTGGTGCAAACCATTGTTCTGTGCTCTTTTTATAAGGCAGAATAAAAGCTTTGACATGTTAAAGAATTAACCTTAAGGTTTTAAGGGCATCCTGACCAGCTTAATACACATCTCACTTATCCTTGCAGACATGTAAGTTGTAGGATTTTATTTGGCAATTTTGACATAAAGTCATGAATCAATCTATGTTTATTTTATTTTATTTTTATAAAATGTATTCTACCTTGTAATTGAGCGGGCAGTGAAAGGATTAGAAAGCAGTCAAGGGGACTGCTGTAGCTGCTGTACTGCCTTCCAGTGTTCTCAGGGTGTTCTCCCAGTATCCATTAGGTTTTAGTTGCAGACAAACCTTTGCTGCACAACTTCTAGCTGCCAGTCAGAACTTGAAATATTAAATCCAGACTTTTGAGTCCAGGCTGAATCTTACATATATTGTGTGCTCTCAATGCAGTCTCCAGCTTATACAAGCAGGACATTTGGACACAGTTGAATTCAAACTGAACTAAAAGATAAACCACAGAAACGACAGAAAGTAGGTAGCATTAAATGGAGGCTTCTGTTTGGTTTGTTTGGTAAAATACTCCATGCTAGATAAAGATAGGGAAGTGGAGACATTAACCTAAAAGAATACTCTAGAAAAATCACAAAAAATCCAAACATCTTCAGAAAAGACACTAAATCTACTTTGTGCGAGTTTTGGTTAGCTATTTTATCATTCTTTTCCACATGTTTAGCTTGACGTATGTCACTTATGCTGTATTTGACGTAAAACTGCCAACTATTGTTGTAATAGTTTCTAAAACAAAAAGAAGCAAATAACATTAGAGTTAACATGGTAATGTGTTTCCCTTGCTTTCCTAAACCACTCCCATAAACCACTCATCTTGCCTCAATTACAGAAAGCAGGAGGAAAAGAAATTCCATCCTATCTCAATCCCAATAGAGTAACTGTCTCCCAGTCCAGCTGGCGTTTCCGTTGTTTTGTGATGACCCAGAACAAAATCACAAATGTAATCCAATGTTGACATTTATTTACTAAACACTGCAAAACCATTCATCCATCCATCCATCCACAGGTGGATGCTGATTTTCAAAATCCCACTCTAATCATCTTTTGATCTATTGCAAAATGGGTCTTTCATTATGATAATGTTGTTTTTAACTAAAATAACAAAACAAACCTGTCTTTTTCAAGGACACAGTTTCTGAGGAGCAGCAGTAGTTTTTAGGAATTCACCTCTGAGTTGTGGGCCTCACAGCTGGTGTGGAGTAAGCCTGCCCCAATTCCCATCATCCATCTATTTACACTCTCCTCCTCACAGCCCCTCACACCCCCAACCTAACATTAGCGGTGAAACAAAAATAGCGAACAATATTGTAGCTACTCAGCCGTACAGTTCTGGGCCAGAAACGAGCTCAGACAAGGAAAATGAAGACACACATGGACCTATGTGTCTACAAGTGGATGCATTAAAATGAAGCAGAGCAGGGAGATTGTGACTTACTGTTGTAGGTTCTACATCATACAAGCTTTTTCCATTCAAAAAGTTTTTTTACCTGCTCCTGCTTCCCGATGATTTGAAAAAAGACGTGCAGAAATGCAATGTTTTGCTTAATTTTCTTATAAATGTTCTCAATCATGAAAAAATATCACAAGAACATGATAAAAACACCCCAAACCATTTTTATCTGTTTTTGTATTAATTGTACTTGAAAAAAGCTTTAGAATCATATTGGACTGTTGAAGATGAATTAATTGGAAACACAAAATATTATAAAATGTTCTAACTAATACTACAGCATGTTGCCCCAGCATATCAAAGGAATTCCTCAAAGAATGAGGTGAATTATGTTAAGGTTCAAGTGTTTGTTGCTTTAATAGCTTTTCAGCTGCATCTCATTGCTGTTTTCACACTTTCCTGGATGAGATTAAAAATGAGCAGTTTGAAGGGTTTGGCAAAAAAAAGCAAAAAGTTGATTTCAGGTGGAGCTGTGAATGCTGAAAATGTTTCATAAAACATTTTTGTCTTTTTCGTAACTTTGGGGTAAAAAAAAGTTCTATTTAAGTTGGTATGCCACTATTCTTGGTTTAAAACCATGTGTTTCATCACTGAACCTAGTCGTGGAGAATTGCTACTGGACACCATTAGGTCAATGTTTAAAGTGTCAAATGTGTATTATACTAAATTTCAGAAGGATTTATTATTTATTGTTTATTACATTACATCAGGCTTAGTAGAAACAAACCAAAAGGTTTTTCCTTATTTTAACATGCTTTTCAGCAAATTTAACAAAGGTTTTATCTGATTTTTTTTTTTTTTTTTTTTGTTGTTTTGTAATACACAACACATAAATCAAAAGTAAACAGCACTGCAACCCAAAGATTGCTTTAACCAAATCGTGAAGACAGTGTGTTGTTGCATTTCAAAGCATAACCATGTGATTTGTACCTTTATAATAAAAACTAGGATTGTTTTTAATTTTGTCTACATTCATCCTTTTGTGCGGTTTTGTTTCAGTTGCTGGGTTCAACATAATGCTGATCACTCATACAAAGTATCAGATTAGAGATTAGTTTATTTGCACAAGAGCTAAATGTGTAATTAAAAACCTTGACTTCATTTTTCTTTTTTTTCTACTTTGTTTAGAGTAGAACAATTTTAAACATTAGTATAGTCATGATGGGGAGTCTGAAAAAATGTCAGCATGCTAAGCTGCAACATTCAGCACTTGGAATAATGAGTATTTCTGGCTGGTGATTATCAGTTGGTAATGAAGTAGCAAATCATCCTATCAGGCGAGAGCAGCAGTCTGAGCCTGTGGAGAGAAGATTGGGACCACAGCAGAGCAGAAGGGGGAGAGGGGAGGCTGTTGCAGGAAAAAAGCTTTCCTACCATCCATTTTTCTGCACACTTTCCTCCATGTATTCCTTGAGCCATATGTTGATAGCACTACCCTCCTTCTGACCTCCTTCTATGTCCTCATACCTCTCAACTTGAAAGGAAAATGTGCAATCTGACTCTGAATCCACCCGTATGATGAAATATTCAACATCTCCCATAGAGCAGGACTTTTGCATACAGTTTCACGTGTGAATAGAAGTGCAGCGGTGACAAAAAACCCAGAGAGAATGGGAACAATGATGAACAGTAGAAGCCGGGGAAAGCTATGAGACACTTTATTATACATGCTTTCCAGGGGTAAAATGGTACTGATATGCATCAAGCTTGTAGCCCAAATAAAACAAAAAAAAATGTGATAAAATTTTCCCCAGAGAAAGTTTATATAGCTATAAGTATTAGTAAAAGGCAGAAAGAATAAATAAATAAATACAAAGTTCGCGTCCGTTTGTTTTCCATCTGTGCTCTTTGCTTTTAGGGCTGTTAACCTAAAGTCCTCTGCCGTTCCAATAAACCCCTCTCTGTCACTTCCATACATTTAAAGATAACTGAAATTAATTATCAGAAGTTAAATAGCATTTGTTTTAAAGAGTACAGTAGTGTCACAAAGTTTAACTTACTTTTTTCACAAATATATTCTTTCTTTTACTAAAAAAAACTTAACTCAAATCCCTTACAAACAAACTCTTTTCAAGTAAAATAAAGTAACATTTCAAACAATAAGTCTTTCCTTTTGGATCTTCTGCATTAACTTACGCACAACTGTTCAAAGGTCTCAGCACACTTTTTCAATTGGATATGGATTCTTTATTTCATTTATTCATATGTGTCACTTTAGATTGTTTTTTGTTTTAAAATGTCATTATAATTCAGAAATTCACCTCCCAGAAAGCCATCCATTTGAATACCATGTTACTGTTGACTTAAATGAGACAAAATCTTATGACAACAGTGCGTTGTTGGGCACACAATACAAACGACAAAATATTATGGAAAAGACTGGCATGCCATAAAAAAACTAAAAATATATTAGATTTGTTTATGCTAAAACAGAATAATGGAAATAGTTAAAAACTCATAGAAGTGGTTCAGGTGGATGTCTCAGACGGATGAGGAAAATATTTATTTCATTGACTGCATACACCTAAAAGGCCATGCACACGCAGAACTAAATAACTGAAGGTTTAGTCAATGCTGGTTTCTTAAAGTTTTAACACAATAGGAAGACAAGAAGGTCCATATTGAACTCTTTTTTTTGAAGTGCGCCTTCTCTCTTCATGGTGAACTGATTTGACAGTAGAGTGGTTGTGCTCTGAACCTGTGGCTCACTGGCTGCCATTGGAAGAGTTCTGCTCTAACCCCTTGATGTGAGATCTCAGAGTGATAAAAATGTACAAAAAATAGACTGATGCCTATAAAAGAAACCATAGGCACAGTCAATAAGTCTATCAAAATTACAAGCGCTACAACAAAGTAGGAAGTAGTCAGAGCTAAAACAAAAAACAAACTAAGGAAAATATCAAACAGCCCTAGTTATGGAGTTTTTTTTTTTTTTTTTTGCTTTATGATCATTAAAAATATGTTAAGCAAAGCAAACATTATATATCAAGACATCATTATACATATGTTTTCTCCTAAACAGCAATGGAATCGTTTAAAGAATCTTTTTCAGGAGATAACTTACTACAAAAAAAATCCTAATAATGTCGACCTTGTTCTTAAATTATACCAACTAAAAGCTTCCTCTGTGAATATTATTGCTCACAAAGAACTAATGAGGACTGGTAGAGTGTTATTTTAAAGATTCAAACTAAGACGGTTAAATCATTTATCATTATTTTCACACTTACGAAGTGTTGTGTAGAAACAACTTTACAGCAACAAATTTTTCCATAGTCTGCAGCAGCACAAGGTTGTAGAATGAAGCAGTTTCCTGCAGGGTATAAAAGACCAAAGTTGGTGAAACAGTTTTTATTTCATTACACGCGCTTAATTGTTTTCTGACTAAACACAATCCTTTATTTGTTTTTGTTTTCAGATTGGTACCCTGCAGTCTAAACTTGTACTTATGAGTAAAATTGATAGTACTCCTATTATAATAAATGGCCAATGACTGACAAATTGCTCAGAGCTCTGTTGATTGATTGCAAACTACAAATATTAATGGCTTTTTTATTTTACTGGGATTTTTTATGAGACAAGGTCCACTGGGTTCTCTTTTATTATTTAGTAATTTAGTAATCATCAGTTTATTGATGCAAGCAGGTACCGCCAAAAGCAACAGACAGGGGTTTAAAAATGTTGTGTCACGTCAGCACCTAAAGGTTGGGTTTGGCTCACAAACGGAGCTTTTAGGGACTAAATGACATAGGAAACTTGAATTAAAGTAAAAGAAGAGAAAACAAAACATTCCGCAGAGAAAATATGTGTAAACATGAATCAGGAAAGAAATTGATTTTGTCTCCTGGGTAAATGTGTAATGAGAACGTTTCAGGACTCGTTAGAAAATGAGAGAAATAAGAGGATTACCTGCCCCACCCCTTTTTTTTTTCTTTTTCTTTTTAACATGATGTGGTCAGAAATACTTTTGGAGAATACCCAATCGATCAGCTGTTGTTACAGCCCGGGACCAGGAAGGACTCCAACAAACGCTCCAATCAAGTCTAAAATAGTGTTGTACTTACATGCAAAGCAGTATGACTTATTGTTACTCAAGGATATTTAATGACTTGTATTACTGTAAAATAAAGTAAATGGTATGGTCGAGTCGGGGTGGGATTATATAAGTAGGCTTCCTCCCACTCCCTTTCAAGCAGTCAGTCTTCTGATGTCTAGTTATCCTTTGTTTGACATGACTACTGATGCAAATCTCTGTTGTTGTTGTTGTTGATTGTGTTACACATTTCTTATATGTCTTATATATCTTGTCTGCTTGAAATTCATTCATTCACTCATTCATTCATTCATTCAAATGCAGAGCTCAAAATATTTATTAACAAAAGTTAAACACTGATGTGAAGAAAAAAGGTCAAACAACAAAAGAACAACTAGACAGATTCTCAGAAAAGTGACTAGAAAGATTACTAGAATTTGCATAAGACACTCTGATAGTGAGGGCAGAACAGACGCATCCTTATGTAGTGAAACCCTAATGAAATACCTCAAACTGTAAGCATCTCCAGAAGCGCACTGGGAGGGCAGAACATCCAGGAGAAGCTGCAGCCAACATGCACAGAGCAAATCAAACAAGAGCAAAGAAACCAAAACACAAGGAACTGACCCTAATGCTACGTTTACACCAGGTTATGTGACGCACATTCTAGAAGATGTGTGTAGTTCATGGTGTAGACAATAAAAAAGCATGGAGGGGGATTCTTTTTCTTCTTCTAATGTTTACTAGCGCACTGTCTGCACCTAGAGGCTTGGTGCGAAATGTCCAAGCGGTGCAAATCTTGTGAATCTTGCGTTTTTATGGACTTTTAACAGAAGTGGTTTCTTGAACGTTTACAGCTGTGCTTCAGTTTTAGTGACATTGTGTTGCTCCAGTCTTTGGTTTGTTCCTGAAAGTTTGCTAAAAAAAAGAATTACAAAATAAATCTCTAAAGAAGGCAACATCTACCTTGCAAAGAAGTGAAGTGCTTTCTGCTATTAAAACTGCAGCAGGGAGATCATATGTTGTTGCTGATTACTCTAGAGTAACAGCTGCTAACATATTCACTCTATAACACTGGATTTAGTATATTGTGCATCTGGTTGTATTTCTAAATTTGATGTTAGTACAGCATAAACCCTGATTCAATGGAAAGAATAAAGTATCACACCGATTTCCATGTGTAATTCTTGATTTGTAACACATTCAATACATTTTGTGCACAAGTACAAAAATTACAAAATAAAAAAAAACATAATACAATGTACACATACACAACCTTAAATTACAACAGCCTGAAACTAATGACACGCACAAATATTTAAAAATGATGCACAAATTGCTTGTTATGCATACACAAAACCACATTTACACACAAATCTGATGTGAGACTCTTCATGTCTCCAAGTGTGGTGCATAAGTTATGCATTTAAATGCTGCTAGAATGCTGGGTTTTCCAGCATAGTCTTTCTTTGAGAAAAAAAAATCTCAGATCTGTATTTTGGTCATTATCACGTTTTTGTGTTTAAACAGTAACTCTGTTGCATAAGTGCAGCACAGTAATGCGACGACAAGTTATCCCTGTTCCGCTGATAAGAAATATGGGATTTGACAGGACAGCTCTGTCTTTTCAAAATGATCAACTGTATGCCGCAGTCTATGCTATCACTCAATGTCATTTTCTTTGACATGGGTATTTGTATCTGCTGCAGGAAACAGTAACAAATACAACCAGCTTTCTGCTGTGTGGAAATAGTGAACAGTTTTTTACTGCCTCATTATGTCTGGCCTCCTGACTTGTATTTATCTGTCAGACAGGAGCTATTATTTGGGATGAAAGTTAGGCCTGTTTATATGATTTTTATATTTTCCTTATTATTTTCTGGTTTTAGCTTTTATTCCCAACTGTATCAACAAACTTTTTGAAATGTAGACACCAGTGTACCCATGTCAATATTTATGATTTACTAAAAAAAAATCTGACTTTTGTTCATTTATACTTTTGAAAATATTAAAAATATCAAAATGTAATCTGGAAAATTGCACTTTTCTTAAGCAATATTTTCCAATGGTCCCAATGGACAGTTTGTAGGTTGTGCAGGACCCTCTGTTTTTGCCAATGTAATTGTGAACATAATGTAAAATGACTGACTTTCATCACTACCAGCAAATCCTATAAGGAAACGACTTTTAAAAACAGCAAAAGACTGACTCCAATCATATTTTGATTTATCTTAAAAGTGTTGACTGTTTTTTTTATTATGATTTTTAGTTGTAGTTCATCAGAAATTCACCTCTGAGTTGTGGGCGAGACTGTTGGTGCAGAGTAAGCCTGTTGTCACGAGTCAGCGCTCTCTTTCCAGAGTCTCCAGAGTACTGCTGCACTGTCTCCCAGCAAAACTTGCAGTGTCTGGATGCCGCCCACCTGACTCTCATCTGCTACTCAGCCACAGGACATTTAAGCACTGCTCCGAGCCACACAATGCAAAGTATTGCTTGTGCCGTTCAGTCTGCATACCAAGTGGTTTTTCCTGATCTGATCATCTGTTTACCTGACCCTGCTTCGTATTTGACCCTGCCTCTTTGCCGCCTGCCCTGACCTTTGTCTGATGGACTCTGACCCTGATTTAGCTTTGTGAACTTTTAGCTGAGATTTGCTCCTGTCTGCCTGTCTGAGTCAATAAACCTGCTGCACGTGGAACCACTGCCTCTTTGTTACACCCATCTTCATTTCCTGCTATCCATTTGTTGACACTATTTCCTTTTAGCTTACAGCCTCTAACAACGCCAACCTAACATTAGTGGTGCCATAAAAAATAGGAAGAAATATTGGAGCTATCCAGCCAAGCAAGTTTTAGCAAGATGCCAGCTCAGATGAGGAAAACGAAAACATGAATAGATCTGGTCGTCCCCAAGTGGATGTATCAGAATGAAGTGGAGCAGGGAACTTGTGGCTTGCGTTTTTAGATTGAATGTAACACCTACAAGGATTTTTAAACAGCATTTTCTCGTCTACTCCTGATTCACAATGATTTGAATAAAGACATAATCAGAAATGTAATTTTAGGTTTAAGTTTTCTTATACAGTACATGCCCTCCATCATCAGAAAAATGCCACGATAACATCTTTAAAATACCAAAATCATAGTTTTCCCCAGAGTGCCTCTTTAAGGTTTTGACATCCTCTGGGGATAAGGATGTGCAATTTGGAATGGCCACTTTTTAATTTATATTTTTTATTTAGACATGCCTACATTTCACCAACATGGGGTGAGGAATTTAAAAACCTGTGCAACTACTGTCATGTAGTGTTTCAGAAACTGCTGCAGTTTGTGGTGAAACATCAGAGTGTGGAGAGACACTAACTCTAACTATACTTTTAAAAATCAATTTATTCTTTCAGGATAAAACTGATATCGTACAACATCAATGAAATTGGAATAAAACAAAATTCCAAGTCACAAATAGGAGTACAGGTAATGTTTCATATCTGAAATATTGACAAAATTGCAACAAATTGGACAATGGATCCAATAAATATAACATGTAACATACTGCAATAGGAGAATGCTAACCCCGCAACATGCAGCTCTGTGTGTTACTGAGAGTGCATATTTCCATAGTAGCAGTTGAGTTACGCACATTTTTTGGACAGTTTTTAGGCTCTACTTAAAAATTGCGCAACCACTAAACGCGTGTGGAATGGTAAACCAGGTTGAACGTTGACCAATCAGGGACTCATTAAGATTCATGAGATTTGCACCGCATTGACATTGGACACCAAGCCTTGTCCAACTGTAAGTGGTGAACAGGCACAAGTAAACAGTAGCAAAGGGAAAAGAAGAGGGTGTGAACACCCTATCCTAAACAAAAGCCTGGTGTGAATGCAGCTTAAAGTAAAGAAAAGCTTTAACACTGGAGCTCTGTTTGCTTCAATTCTATCAGCCTTTATGTGCCATTCCTATGCGTGTTGTAAACTTTCTGTATCCTGGATAAGTGAGACAGCTCTTTTGCAGTTCCACTGGTCAGTCTGCTTTCTTTTTATTTAGCATTGTTCAGTTGTCAAAAGGTTTATTACTTTTTGTTAGTGGGCACTTGAAAGCACTAAAGGTAGATAACAATCCAGTCTGTTGAACATCCCAGCAGAAACATTTTGTTTTTTTTTCCAGGCCCTAATAAAGTCTTTAATGAAAGATTCATTTCTTTTAGGTGTAATATGGCGTTGTCTCCAGTTTTCTTAACTTTTTTCCAACAATTGCTTTTAAGCCAGACTTCTCAAGTTGTGACTCTCAGCTGTGTTGTTATATTTAGTGCTCCCTCAGGCCATAAAATAGATCTATTACTGCTTTGATGGCAGATCTAGAGATGGGCAAATTACACTGAGATGATCTTCAAAAGGAGACAACGAGGAAAGTATTTTCAATTTAAAGTTCCAAATTGTTTGAACAAAGGGTAGGCCATTTGTATCGCTAAATCATGCTCTCCACAGTATTTATTTATTTTTTTGTAGGAAATATAACCGCAAAACATTCAATGTCTATTATTGCTCTTGATTTGGTGTGCACAGATGTTGCCTGACTTTGGAGAAATTAGATATTAGTAAATAATAAATCCTCTCTTGGAACTTAACAGAAAGAAGTAAAAATGATATAATGTAGATTCAGAGTTAGTGCATGTTGTTTTCAAACTGGATGTGTGGCGAGGCCATCAAACATCTAGAGATAGCCAGAATGGATGAATGGTGATATATTCATGACTCATCAGATAGTTTATAATGAACAAAATATGCCTGTAGTAACACAAACTTTGAGACAAAGTCATGTCTTCTTTCAAGATGATAACCAAATGCTGCAGCCTGTTTTGTCATTCCAGTTAGTCTGTTAGATTTGGGTATTTCCATCCACTATCCAGTGCAGAAAATAGTGACAAAAGGCAGTCTGTTTCCTGTTGTGAAGAAAAATCATTATCTGTATGTTTATTGCTTAGCTGTGTGGCCTCCTGACCTCTATCTAACCAACAATGGCTCAGAATTAAGTTTAATACCCAGCCTGTAGTATTTTAGTTTAATTATGTCATCCGTACCATTTTAGAAGTGTAAACAGGAGTTTTACCAAATACATATTTGGCTGGGGCTTGCCCTCGGGGCTGGGCCCCTCTTGGCTCCTCTCTCTTTGTGTGGGGTGTGGGGGATCGGCTTTCATGCGGTGAGGCCTCTGCCCTGGAGAGACGGGCCCAATGCTGGGGGTGGGGGTCTGGGGTGGGGGGGGTGGGGGTGGTGTTAGCTATCCCCGACCTACCCTCCTTCCTCATATGACCACTTATCAGGTTGAAAGGTGAGACGTGCTTGCGAAATACCTTGAGGGGCTGAGCCATTTGGCAGTGGTCCCCCCTCCCATGGTCTCTGCACAGTTTTGCCGTCTTCTCTCAGTTTTAAGAGCACCATAAACATGTAGGACCCTTGGTGGGGGGTGCTTGGATATCACTGCCAGCAAGCAGGAGATATCCTCCCAGTGCTTTACCCTCCAATTTTAAGTGCACCGTAGACATTTAGGGCCCCTTGGTGAGAGGGTGATTGGACATCCCTGTAAGCAATCAGGAGATGTCCTCAGTGCCCTGCTCGCCAATTTTAACTGCACCCTTTATTACACACACCCTTTAAACCTCAAGAAACACACCCCAACACACACACAAATACATTACACAGGGAAGGTGGGAGTACTGATCTTCTGTCCCCTACCCCATCCCCGGTGGAGGGAACAGGGTCTTCAGCAGTGGCGGCCTTGTCTCTTGGGTTTTGGCCTCCTGGGTCCTGCGGCCCCCTCCCCACACAGGGAGAGGGATCCCTTAGTTATCTGGCAAATCCATGAGCAGAGGATCATATTCCATCTGAGCCTGGAGGGTGTCTGTGTCCTTGTGGTGCAGGTTCTGGTCCTTGCCCTCGGATGCTGGGTCCCTTCTAAATTACAACATTAGGAAACCCTGGTCAGGCTATGTATTTATTTTATTCTGCACCTTCAGGGACCCCACTGACCCCTGCCTGCTCTCTTGTGGATCTCCACGGAGCTTTGGAGTTGGTCTCCCTTGGGGGGACCCCGCCTCGTACCCGGGGCTGGGGTTGGGGGATGCTCAGAACTCCTGGGTGGTGGTGGGTGGCTTGTCTGGGGTGGTGCGGCTCTCAGGGGTGGGGCCACGCATTTGGCCCCCTGGTGCGGTGGGAGGGCTGCTCATCTGGCTGTGCTGGGGCTTGCACTATGTGCTTCCGTACCTCACTGCTATCGGGTGTTGGGGGCCCGTGTGGTGGTCCTGCAGGCCCTGGTCTGGGTGCTTTGCCGGGCTGCTGGATCTCCTCTGCCTTTTTCTCTTTTCTTTTGCAACACAACCCCCCTGACAACTTTATCTCTTTATCCCCCTTTCTTTTTCCGTTCGGTCCAACAAAAAGAACACAAACAAAATTATCATAAATAAAGTTTCGTTTCAATTACAACAGGGGCTTATACTAATATGCATTTTGTATTCCTTATGATTTATAACCCCCGCTTCTAAGGGTAAAATCTGTCTAATACAAAAATCTCTCAGCTCATATCTGTTTGCTCAACTGTTGGACAGGACAAGTTAAAAAAAAAAAAAAGATATGAAGAAAATTGACAAGAAATTGAATATTGCATTCAACAGTGTGTACTTAGAACTAAGTGTGTAATAGTAAGTGCAGTACATTAGAGTATCTAATTTGAAAAATAGATGCCTCTCAGGTCCACAACTGGCAACTTCATTAAATAGTGCCCAGTGTTAAATGTGAGTGTTAACGTCAACAGTGAAGACGCAACTTTAACATGTTGACCTTCAGGGCAGAGTGGCAAAGACAAAACCATATCTGAGGCTGGCTAACAAAATAAAAAGATGGATATGAGCAAAAGAGCACAGACATTGACAGACAAATCTAAGTTTGAGATGTTTGAATCACACAAAAGAACATTTCTGAGATGTAGGACAACTAAAAAGATGCTGAAAGAGTGCCTGACACCATCTCTCAAACAAGGTGGGAGTAACATGATGGTCTGGGGTTGCTTTGGTGTTGGTAAGGTGGTACTTAGACTCAAGATAAGACTTCCACTTTGTCTCAGGTTTTTTGCTAGGAAAGAGCTTTAATTTATCACACTGAGCTCAGTGTGCTTCACCCTGCATTGATATAAATCCTGCAGCAAAATTTCTGATTTGCATCATTGATAGAATCTTAAAGCTGAAGAAACTGTCAGTAGGATTTGTCCGGTAACTGATCAATGAGTCCTATGATTTGTAGAGCATACCAGATTTTTGTTTGTTTGTTTGTTTGGTTTTGCTCGTAGGGAAGGGACTTATCTTCTGTGATGACTTTTTTGTGGAAGTTACTTGCCAATGTAGCAATTATCCACTCTTGTAACTCTTGCAGATTCAGAATTAGCACATGCTGTTTCAGACTGCTGCAGCCAGAGATGGAATGCGCTGCTCATGCCATCTGAGAGGGCCAGATGGCTGCTGGTTAATTTAGCATGAACGCTGGAACATTTTCCTGCTAATAAACAGTATACACACAAAGGCTTGCACTGCTGATCCGTCATAGTGCCAACATGTTCCCTCCCAGCAGCTCCAGGTAATAGAGCTCAATTAACTGAAAGACAACAAGATATTTATAGCAGAGCAAACGAGAAACTTCACTTCCCCCAATTGGTGGCTGACTAGTAGGTCAATAAACAAGTGAAGCAGCAGTTACCATGTTCTGTTTGGGTGAGATTTAATTGAATTTTTGTAACTTTCACTATTGGCCTCAGTTATAATACAATACATAAACAATATGTTTAAAGATATGGGTTCTAAATATTCCAATTTATAAAAGTTTTTCTACATCTTTAAAAACCACCAAGAATTGCAAAGAAAGAAACAACTGTACAAGTATTTTTTATGATCGCTTGAAGTAGTTCTGGAATAAAAATGGCCATTGAAGACTTGACTTTCAAAAACTTAAATAATAAAATTGACTTATCTATTATATATGTGGACGGATCTATATATGGATGGATAGATGGAAGTTTTAGGCCAAATTCCTACCTACCAACCCAACCCCTACGGCTTCTCCCTACCCTAATTGTTGGGGCATTTAAAGCTGTAGTGGTGAACAAACTTTTCATTTAGGGGAAGGGGTGGGGACTTAGCGATGACTGTGCCTCTGACGGTATGGTGAACTGTTTCATGCTCTGCTCCAGAGGAAAAACGCACTTCTTCATGTGGGTGTGCTCTGAAGCACAGAAGTTTACATTTAAATGTAAGTAATGAATTTGTGCTTAAGTGTGACTTTTTAAAGTTCTATACTGATATTATGTATGCGAGCGTTGGCAGCTACATAGATGACCGACGACTATTGATGACATCACCGCAAGTTAGGAACATTCAAATATGAAGACACTGTTCTTCCATAACTCTCTGTTTGGAGGGCTAAATATAGGGGGAGGGAAAAAATTCCTATTTGGCCTTACTGTGTTATGTTAAACCTTTCCACTTTTTTTCAAAGATGATTATGCTACAAGAAAAACAAAAATGAAAGTTTTCCATTTGCATTGTAACTAAACCCATCAGAACTCATGTTAAAAATCAATGTAATAAAAAAATATCCCAAATATATTGTTTAGTCCACTTAATTTGTGATATATCTTATATAACTTTTTAAGGAAAATGTGTCTAGATTCTTATGAGTTAAATAGAATCTAAGTACTGAGCCGTGTGACCCAGGAAGACGGTCTGCTGAAGGTCATACATCGTGATGGTTATCTTTTTAGGAAGAGCATTTTGCTATTCGCACAAAATGCTACACTCAATAGGGAAATGTTCAAATGTTTGACGTTTAAGACAGCTTCTTCAAAGATTTGAGGAGTTACTATTATATAATACAGTTTTAATTACTTGTAAGGACTGAATATGTCTATTGTGGCCACTAAATTAAAAAAATGAAAGTGAAAATTTGAGTTTTGAAACTTAAATGTAAAAAACTAAAACATAAAATATTAAACTGAAAATAAAAAAAATCAAGGTTATATTTGACTTGCAGCAATCACCATACTTTTTTAAATCTGTTTTATTTATTTTTGAGTTTCAACTCAGTTTTTTTCAGCTAACAGTGACAAGGTTTGTATTTTGATTTTCAAAACTTCCGGCCCCCATTTGGCACCATACATGTGACGTGGTGTTAAAAAATCAACTCCGAAGAAAATTGTGTTTTTTTTGTGTCTTTAAAATGTTACATTTTTCTCATTAGTCAGGACACAATGACAACTTTGATTTTACTATTTTACTGAGTAATTCTTGATTCATATTAGAGTGAATCATGAGTAGATGAAATGTTAGTTTAAAGAAGGTTCTAGTTGTTACGTACAAACTTCCATCGGCAGGTGACAAGCTCTTTACTCTGCTCCATTCTGATACATTCACTTGACTTGGTCCCCGCGTGTCTTCTTTTTTCAAGTTCAGAACTTTACGCCTGGATAGATTCTATATTGCTCACCATTTTTATTGCACTACAAGTGTTAAATTGGGGTTGCGAGAAGTTATTAGCTCGCGGGAGAGCAGGTAAACAAAGGGGTTGATGGGAAGTGATAGCTAGCTTCCTTCGCACTTATGATCCTGCCCACAACTCAGAGGTGAATTTCTGACAAACTTTTGCCGCTTTTCTACTGCTCTGCAGAACTATTCCCTTGAAAATGACACATATTTCTGTAGTCTAAAAACAGCAGAATCATAATTACAGTTTCACTTGGAAAACTTTAACAGTAGATCAAAAGATGATCAAAATGGAATTTTACCAATGCTTTTGAACCATATATGACCACATCTATGAAGTATTGGAGCCCAGCTTAAAGTTTTTGTCTTATCCAGACATGGCTGGCCTTTGATGTTTGACCCATGATTTAGCCGTTGTTTGACGACATTTCCAACTAAAATTCTAATTTTGTTAGTCACATGCAAAGACATACAAAGCATAATATGCAGTGAAATGCTTTGTGTAACTTTGTGTAAGCATTGCAGGGGTGAGTTTTGAGAATAGACTTAAATGAGAGATGAGAATATGAATAATAAAGAAATATTTAATTACCAAAAAAGCTGTTCTAGCTATTGATAAAAATTGAAATGGAGTATAAAAAATAATACACATTATGTAGAAATAGAGAAATAAACATAATCTGTTAAGTGGAATAAGTATAAATGCAAAAGGACAAGATACCGAATGTAAAACCTACAGGAGTACATTTAAAACAACCCCCAGAACAACCTTTGAACGTTTTCTTACTCATATCTGGTTTATTAGAGCTGGTGGAGAACAAACCACATGCATTTATGCACTGGTGTCTGCAGGTTGTCTGCAGGTTTGGATCCATTAGTGGAAAAATCCAAAAACGTGTGTTTTTCCAAAACAAAAAATTTTGTTTTACATCTGCAAACCTGGGCATAGACTAACCCTTGTTTTGTTGAAATCAACACAATAATAACTGGATAATTTTTAAACTTATCTGAATTGGGGACACTGTTTAATAGATAACTGCCAACTGAATCTGTGGTTCTTGAATAAGAAATGTCTCCTTTTAAATGTTAAATGGGAATCACCACACCACACAGTTTTTTTGTCTTTTCTTATGACATTTTCCTTTTAATTAAGTTCATTTTTTTCAAAAATCAAATCATTTTTTTAAGATCACTGTCTGATTCGGATTTTGCAAACAGCTTTAAGTAAAAAGTGTTTAGGGTTTATGTTAGATTGGAGCTATCCAGTTATACAGTTTTGAGCCAGATTTCAGTTTAGACGAGGAAAACAAAGACGTGCATGGATCCGCAAGTGAATGCATCAGAATAGAGTGGAGCAGAACTTGTGGCCTGCTGACTGGAGCGTCTACTTCACAACTACAGCATTTTCAAATGCCATTTGTTCATCATCTCCTGATTCACCAAAATTTGAATAAAGAAATACTTAAAAAAACACTGTTTTAATCCTAATTGTTTTCCTCCATCATAAAAAAAAAATGCTACAAGACCATGTAAAAAACACCAAACACAAAACTCTCTCTGGCATGGGGCAGCTGTGCTGAAGTAACCAGATTTAACAAGATATTGATAGGCATGTCCTTTATTTTAATCTCTTAAAAAAATCAGAACTGAGAAAAGGAAAGAAGGGATCAAAGAGCATTTTCTCCACATGCATCAGCTCCACAACCTGTTACTGCTTCTTTTTTTATATAAAGGAACAAACCAGACTAATCCAAATAAATGAGACTGCAGAGCACATTTTTCTTCTTTTGCATTCTCCCCTGAGCCAGCTGTCTTTTTTCTCATCTCAACAAACCAGTTTTCAATGACTCATCTGCAATGCCTTTGAGAACAGGTAGTAAAGGTGATGGAAGGGAAGAACTACAGATGCCTGAGGGGTTCCCAGTGCTTCATCGCTCATGCATTGCAGCATCATGAGGGAAGGGCCCTAGGTGGCTGCAGCAATGGATACAGGAGCCGGGGTATAATATGGCACTCATTCAAAAGTAGTTTGTAAAGCAGTGTGTCAAATTGTTTTTTGTTTAAAGTAGACTGGCGTTTCCTGTAAAACGTTGACTTTAACCTTTGACTGCATCTGAGGATGCCACTGTGAAATTAAAATCTCCATCCTACTTGCAGCTGACTGACAGAGTTGTTATTGTGTAACTTATCTGCAAGGAAGTGGCAGGGGAAGCTAGTGTTCAATCAAAACAACAGAAAGGAAACAGCTGACACCAACATTTGAGGTGTGAATTGATAGCTCACTGCAGATTCCCCCCACTACCTGTCACAGTCCTGAAAAAGTCAAGAAACCACTTTCAAAATTTTAGCAGCTCAATCTGCTGTGACACACTTTAGTAAACATTTATTCATGGGAGAATTTAATAGAGGGATATGTAAATGTGATTAAATGAGCGCTCAGTGACATTTATTTTCTCTTGGCCTTTTGCTCCAAGGCATATTTATGGTGAAGCTAACTTAATTGTGAAAGCAAGGCAATCAAGATGGCCATTTTTCATCCCAAAACAAGATTAGTTCAAAATAATGACGATTATGCAGAGAGAACATAATGTGTCCCAGCAAAGCAGACTCATGACACCAATTACACTGAAAGGGATGTGAGAGCGTGATAAGAACATTGTCTCACATTACTTTTATTTACACTAAATGAATAAAATTCCTAAAGGGAGGCTTTTACCACCAGCATAGTTCACCTTTAGTTGGAAAATGTGTTTTTATAATATTTTGAAAATGTGTTCAAATATTGCTGAGAATCAAAATTTTGAACAATGCAAGAGTCAGAGCAATTTTTTCCACTGAATTGTACAGGCCCAATGCATCCTACAATCAGTTATGAAAAGACTTAAACAATGCACATATTAAAATATATTACAAAATTTGTCAGGCATTGTCCAAATACATTCTGGATGTGCTTTTACAGATGTTTTTTAAAATCTGTCAGACTCTCGTCAAAGTTTTCTTTATTATGGCTGTTGAATCCAATCTATTTTATTTTTGTTGAAAAATAAATTTACAAGCAAAGCACAAGATTAAAATGGTATAAGGCATATACTTTTGTAGAGCTTTTCTACTTACTTTGAAGGCCCAAAGCGCTTCACGGTCCCATTCACCTCTACACACACAGTCACACACTGATGGTGGCTCCGCAGCTGAGCACTGGCACCAACCTATAACCACCAGGGCAATGTGAGGATCAGTGTCTTGCTCAAGGACATTTTGACACATGTAAGGCCGGAATAAAACCTGTGATTTTCTTAACAGAGTTCAACCGAATTTCAAAATGAATTTTAAATAAGGGAAAGTAGCAAGTGAAACGAAGTGGGTGTTACTGCCCCCCCAACCCACCCCCACCCCCAACCCCCACCCCCACCCCACACACACAAACACGCACACGCATACACACAATTTTGCAAGAATGCAAGTCAAGTCACTGTTGCAAAAAAGAGCAGTGTGCCGTAAATCTCACATAAATGTTTGTGTTCCTGTTTTTTTCCAGGACTGAAAAAAAGCTACACTTGTGAAGTTTGCAGTGTCACACTCAACTCTGTGGCACAGTACCATGCACATCTGCAGGGCTCAAAGCACCAAAACAAGTAAGTAGATCATAAGGCAGCAAACACTGCACCAGAATCTTTTACAGTGTTAACTGCCCCATTTTCAAAATGTTACGTGTCATCATCCAGAATGGTCCACTACAAGAATATTGAAAAAAAAAAATACTACAAATACTGAAGTCACATCATATGGTACTTCCTGCATGTATTGTAGGTAAATTAGTGGATTCAAGTCAAGTTCAGTCAAATAGGCTACAGTGGGTTGATGAAGCTGCTGAGCCACTGACAGGTTCACATTATTGTGAGAGCATCTCAATTCTGTGGGATATGGGAGAAATGTCACTCAGGAGGTACAACTAATAGTATTTTAAAGAAAAATACAGTGGTACTTTGCATGACAACTTCCTACAGAATGAACAATTTAAATAAGGTAACAAACTGAGCATTTGCCACAAACAATCCTATTTTACGTAAACAAAGGCCTGAATCCTGCCAGAGGTGTCTGGTGTGTTGGTTAATTGAAGACAAAACGTGTTTGTGTCTCTTTCAAAGTTATTTAAGTATTTTATAGTTGCATTCACTGCTTTAACTGTAATGTATCTTCATTTTTACTTAATTTTCGTAATATTTTTGCAGTGAAGAGGTCTAGATTTGTTTTAAAGAAGTCTTTGGGAAACCACGTTTCAGATAACGACACTGCAGGAGCAAATTGTGTTTGTGAAATAAGGTACGACTATAGCTACTGTAGGCTTCTACCATGTAAAGGTAGAAAGGACATCCTTAACAGATGTTCCGGAGTCTCTAAGTGTCTTTCACTGTTATTCTTGAAGGTGCATCAACAGGACTGGGGCAGAAAAGCTAGCCCTGCCTTTCTAGCTTTCTGGACTTTTTTTATTTAGTTGGTATCAAGTCATTTGGTTCGGTAATGAATGTGGAGAATATGGAAAACAAACAATAGCCCTCTCTCTCTCTCTCTCTCTCTGTGTCTCTATATATATTGCAAAGCAACCATCCTGTACTGCCTCAGGCTTGCGCGGCGTGCATCAATTTCTGAAAATGCACACTTCGTCGGGCACTGTCCCGCTAATAACATGGCCACTTACAAAATAAATAAATATTCAATTGATTTGAAAAAACTTTTATTCTTGTTATTTTTTAGGTTTAGATTACTTTTCCACAATAGGTGGACTATTTGATACGTAATGTTGCCCGCTGTCATGTTTACAACTCAGTGTGTCAGCGAACTTGAATTGCAGCGGGAAGCCGTTAATCTGTGTTCCCCATGGTGTCCTGTGGAGGGTGCTCTGGGAGTATGGGGTTTGGGAAGTCTTACTCAGGGCTGTCCCATCCCTGTATGACCAGAGCTGCCGGCTTGGTCTGCATAGCTGGCAGTAAGTCGGACCTGTATGTTGGATCTGGCTGGGCTACACCATTATGCAGTCACTGTCTGGTCTGTTGTGGTGAAGAGAGAGCTGAACCAGAAAGCAAAGCTCTCCATTTACCGGTCAATCTTTGTTCCAATACTCACCTACGGTCATGAGCTCTGGGTCATGGTTGAAAGAACCTGGTCCTGAATACAAGAGCTTAAAATGAGCTTGATCCGCTGGGCGCCCCCTTAGAGATAGATAGAGAAGCTCAGACACCTGAAGAGAGCTCTAAGTAGAGCTGCTGCTCCTACTCATTGAGAGGAGCCGGTTGAGGTGGCTCTGGCATCTGGTCCGGATGCCTCCTGGATGCCTTCCTGGGGAGGTGTTCTGAGCATGTCAGGCTGGGCAGAGACCACATAGTCTCTCCAGACTCACTGGAGAAAATAAATAGTTCCGCCTGTACTGAAAATAGCATAACCATATTTAAAAGACCACTGGAAACACTTTTAAAATTAATCAAAGAATGATCCAAGTGGGACTTTAAATGATGTTGGTATCTACAATAAAATGTTCTGTTTGTTTACACAGTTCACACACAACTTATGGCCGATATGCTTTTTGCATATAGGTTATGGTGTTGAATCTGTATGTCAGGTGGTCATGGTGGATGAGGTTGCAGTTCTAGTTTGGTCACATTATAATGATGGACTAACAGATCATATTTCTTCAGGCAGTGCAGCAGGACTTGAGGTCAGGCAATCAATGAAAAAAAAAATCGAATCCTTCACCTTACAGGAAATAAATTATTTGTGAATAACAAAGGTACCTATGAGTGGTGTGGTCTATGCATTTATTATCACAATCTGCAATGTTTTTTATGTTTCTTTTTATCATACATGGCATACACCTCTAACAGACTTCTTAAATGTAGTCTCCTTTTTCAGTTTCTTCATCTACATTTATGCTTCTCTCTCAAATTTAATGATTAAGTTTGACGACCCCTCATTCATCTTTCAAATCATTGCAGGTAGCCTTCAAAGCAGAAAGCACTTTGTCATGTTTAACTGAAGAAGACAGGGAAGAGAAGACATTTTAGTTGCATTGGACCTGAAGATTAACCCAGGTTGTCATGGATAATATTACAGAGAGAGAAGAAGAGATGCCATTTATGCTGTAGATCAGAAGAACCACAGGAACTCTCTCTGTGCGCCTTTGTTCTCTACAAGACTGACCGGGCAAAGTAAATACAGCAATCAATTAGACGATCTATGATGGTATTTTCAAGGACAAATCAATGTTGCTCTTTTTATTTCATGGTATCTTACTGTGATTCGATTATTGCATTGACAATAATTACAGGCTTTACTCTAGATATAATTTGTTGAGCAAAAGTGAAACTGGTTAGAAGTACTTGATTTCAGGGTGACATATGCTCAATACCCCTAAAGCATCAGCCCATGCACCATATTGGGGATTGACCTGTATGGGTGCAGTGATTTTTTGGGTTGTCTGGGCCCATGGAGGGAAAGGTAAAAGGTGTGGTTGTATCTTCAGCCATAGTCACACACCCTTGTATGCGTCAAAAAAACGTGCATGAACATTTCGCCTTACTGGGTCACCAGGTTGTCTACGATCTTAAAATTTCGTGAGGCCACCTGTCTACATATTTGCCCAATTAGTTATCCTCAGGCAGCCCATATCTACCCTAAGGGAAGTTGTGACTTAGGCTTTAAAGGGAGGGCAAGTGTATCTTACAGTTCTCCTGAGGCTTATACGGCCACCTTTAGGGACGTCATGAAAAAGGAACGTATGATTGTATGAGAGGCCGTTTAAGATTTAATTAATACTTTCTTTCACACATCCCCTCAAACTCTTTCATATATACCATCAGACACTTTCATACAGACCATCAAACTCGTTCATATGAACCATCCAACTCTTTCATACATACCATCTAACTCGTTCATCCATACCATCAAACCATCAAACTCTTTCATACAGACCATCAAACTCTTTCATACATACAACCAATCTTTTTGAACAAAAGAGTATGAAATAATTTGATGGTAAGCATGAAAGAGTTTGATGGTACGTATGAAAGAGTTTAATAGTATGTATGAAAGAGTTTGATGGTATGTGTAAAAGAAAGTCTCATACGGCCTCTCAAATTATTGTTCTGCGTGTGGTTAGTGTATTGTAAAATATTTGTCAGGATAATGTAACTTATAAAGTATGGATGATGCTGTGATACGATGTCCTTAGGTCACACTCTAGTTTTTAGTAATTTGCAAGTACTGGCTCCTTACTGATGCTGTATGCACAGGTTGTGGAGGTGATGCCTAAGTGCACCTGTAGGATGGCAACATGAATTACACTTAGAATGTCTTAAATTCTAACAGTCAGGCTGCACACAAGGTGCACACACGTATCACTTGAACAGCAGTAACAGGCCTCTTGCACAGTGTGGAGGTTTTGGGGGAATTGAAAAAATATGAGGGCGGGGCAAAGCCACTAGAGGCGGAAATTATGGAAGTCCTGTGCTTTGCAATCCTTGTTGGGATATTTCACTGATTCATATTTTGTTCATCAATTTTGGCTGTTTTGGTCCAGTTATTCCACTTCAGCAGCGCTTTGTTTTCAGACTGAGGAATCTCAGAATGAACCAGAGCTCAGTCCAATTGGAAACGAACCACGACCACCTCAAAAGATGGGTCTGAGAGTGGTTCCTGGTCCCAAAGCAGGGTCTACTTGAATGTATTCAGGCTGAAACTTTGTTCCGGATTATCAGGGGAAACGAACTGTGGTTCACTTTAAGTGGACCAAATGTGCCCAGTCTAGATACACCCAAAGTGTTTGCTACAGCCTGTCACTAGTAGCATGATATAGAAATATCAAATGGCTTTAGAAAATTACCTAAATCTTGATTTGTGGCAACATATGCCACATTTTAGCATTATGTAACTGACACTATGTATTTTAGTTTTTAATGCTGTGATCAGAACATTGGAGATCCATGCAGCAAACTCACTTTGCAGCAATCAATAGCTCAGCTCAAGCAAACAGCCAAATAATTGAACCATCATGTTACCCAGAAAAAAAACATCAATTTATGGCAATTTTTGTGTAATCAGTCTAGATGTATACAGTCGAAAATGCAGATTTACCCATCCTATAGATTGTAAAGCCTACAGATTTACACATTTAAAAGGCTGCTGTAACAATGACCAGAATTTTTCCTGCATCTTTTTCTACTTAAGAGCTTTCAGTTCCTTATATATTCAATTAAATTGTTTTGACTTTCAACACTTAACCTTCACTTCTCTACGGAATGATGGCTGAGACTTGTGACTTGAAAAATATGTTACAGGATTTTTTTTTTTTTTTTTTTGGACATGAAGTATCTCAAAATTAGCAAAAGGCAAATAAGCAGCTTTTTTCCCCAAAAGTCTAGTCCTGAGAGATCCTTCATTCCCTTTATTATCCTTCTGAGAACCAACTATTTGTTTATGTCCTTTGTAAGGCACATTTGTTTTTTAATTAGATCATTTGAAATTTCAAATACTGTGCTCATATGTCTGAAACAGAACATTATGTGGGGTTATGGACCCAGGACATTAAGTGTTGTTGTGTATGTCACTTCCTGTTTTATTTTGTTGTGTTTCCTGTGCTCACCGTTTCTTCTCAGGTCACTTGACACTTCCCTCCTTGTGTGTTCCCTCCCTCCTCGCACACCTGTATGTTGTTAACTAATCCTCTCTCCCTGTTATATACCCTCGTCTCCCTTGCACGGGTTGTCGGGTGGTTCTGTGCCTTCTAGGAATTGCTCTTGTGTTCTTTCGAGTAATTAAATGAAAGACTATTCATTTCTATTGCGTCTGCGTTTGTGTCCGCACGTCAACCCTGACATTACCACCCGACCAGTAACATGGACACAGCAGACGTGGATATGTTACGGGCACAACTTCGCCAGCAGGAGGAACAGATGTCCTGCCTGCGTCAAGGATTACTGGAGATGTCAAGCCGTCACGAGCAACAACTTGCCGCATTGGGTGAGCGATTGGAGCAGTTGGCGGAGCGGATCCAACATCCACTGTCCGTCCCTTCTCCACAACCATCGCATTCCACACCAGTCCAGGATGGGATTCCTGTCGCCCCTGCTGCACAGCTGGCCCGCCCGGAGAGGTTTTCCGGGGACTCCGGGGACTGCAGAGCATTCATCACCCAGTGTGAGCTGCACTTCCAGTTACAAGCGCCTCACCATCCTTCGGACCAAGCCAAGGTGGCTTTCATCATTTCCCACCTCACCGGCAGAGCTGCAGCCTGGGCTACCGCTGAGTGGCAACGTGGAGCCCCGACCTGCGCATCTCTCTCGGCCTTCCTGGAGGCGTTCAAGCAGGTGTTTCACCATATTAAGCCAGGCAGAGAGGCGGCCCGGGCACTTATGAGATTAAGACAGCGGGACCGACGGGTAGCTGACTATGCCATCGAGTTCCGAACCTTGGCCTCCACTAGTGGTTGGGACACCACTGCGCTCATGGACGCTTTTGTGGAGGGACTATCCGAGGAATTAAAGGACAGATTAATTGCTCTCGAGTTACCTTCCTCCTTGGAACCCCTCATCGCCCTGGTCATCAGAATTGACAATAGCCTGCAGGACCACAAGCAGGAGCATGGCAGGGTGGCACCCCGCCCCCGACGCAGTCCTGTTGAGCACAGGATCATGGACTCACCTGACTTTGCTGCTTTTTCCGCAGAACCCCCGTCTTTAGTCTCAGAGGAACCCATGCAGCTCGGCCGGGGCAGACTGACAGTTTCCGAGCGACGGCGGCGGATGGCGGCAAGTGAGTGCCTTTACTGTGGCGGCCGGGGTCATTTCTGCAGGGATTGCCCCAACTCATCAATAAGAGTGGGCGCGCTTAAGAGCCGTGGTCCGGCTCCCACTATCCCGAGACCTGCTTCCTGTGTTTTGGAGGTTCGGGTTATGTTCCAGAAAGGGGGAGTCTCTGTCAGAGCATTGGTGGATTCAGGAGCAGAGCAGAACCTCATGGACGCCGAGCTAGCCAAACAGGTCGGTCTGAAGTCTGAGTTTTTGCCCCGTCCTTTACGAGTGGTCTCCCTCAACGGCCAAGAATTAGCCACCGTCTCACGAGTCACTGAGCCGGTTCATCTGATTGTGTCAGACAATCACCACGAGCACACCCGTTTTTTCCTTTTTTCCTCCCCACAAAACCCTCTGGTATTAGGTTGCCCTTGGCTGAATGCTCACAACCCAGTCATCGACTGGCCCTCCAGCCGTGTCTCCGGCTGGAGTGAGAAATGTCACACCACCTGTTTGCGTTCAGCTCGGCCTCCTGGGGGAGATCCCGCCGTCCCAGTAGGGCGGCCGCCCTCACCTGACCCATTCAGGGTTCCGTCTGAATGTCATGACCTGACTGAGGTGTTTTCCGAGTCACGAGCCCTGTTGTGTTCAGGGGTTTCCCACAATAGGTTTCCAGATCGTCGGCGCACGCCAGCTCCATCCTACCTACCTGGTCAGTTCGTCATGTTGTCCACCTCGCACCTCAGACTCCGGACAGGTTCGAAGAAGCGTTCCCCCAAGTTCATCGGTCCTTTCGAGATCCTGAAGGTCATCAATCCGGTGGCGGTCAGGCTGCGCTTGCCCAGGTCCTTGCGCATCCACCCGGTTTTCCACGTCTCTCAGCTGAAGCCGCATGTCACGAGTCCCCTGCAGCGGCCATCCTCTCCCCGCGTCATTGATGGCCAACCGGCCTACACTGTCCGTCGCCTTCTGGACGTTCGGCGACGGGGTCGTGGCCTCCAGTATCTGGTGGACTGGCAGGGGTACGGGCCTGAGGAGAGGTCCTGGGAGCCTGCTTCACGCATTCTGGACCCTGAACTCATCAGGGACTTCAATCGGCGGCACCGGGACAAGCTTCCCCCTGCGCCAGGCGGCGCACCTTGAGGGGGGGGGTACTGTGGGGTTATGGACCCAGGACATTAAGTGTTGTTGTGTATGTCACTTCCTGTTTTATTTTGTTGTGTTTCCTGTGCTCTCCGTTTCTTCTCAGGTCACTTGACACTTCCCTCCTTGTGTGTTCCCTCCCTCCTGGCACACCTGTATGTTGTTAACTAATCCTCTCTCCCTGTTATATACCCTCGTCTCCCTTGCACGGGTTGTCGGGTGGTTCTGTGCCTTCTAGGAATTGCTCTTGTGTTCTTTCGAGTAAATAAATGACACATTATACATTTTCCATTGATATCTCATGTGTTGGGTGGGTTACAGGAAATTCTGAATTATTAGGAAGACTAAAAAAGACTACAGAGAACATTAATAAATTGGCTGGTTCTCAGAAAGATATTACAGATGTTTGAGGCTTTAAATCTAACATATATTTTATTATGAACTACACATAATAAGAAACAAAAGAAAAAAAAGGCTTTTGTGCTAACAAAGCATATGTAGCCCTGACAGTGCTGCATGCAAAACAAAGTAGACTTTTGTGACAGACACTGATAAATATTTTACTCCAGAAAAATGGAGCTTGACACTTAACCTACCAGCATGTTTATAAAAGAAGTGGAACCATGTCACACATGAAATGTCTTCTATGATTGATCTACTAGAAAAAGCAACACATGGGTAGTATTGTACTGGTCATCTGTGCTGTTGCTAAGCACTGAAGTCAAAAAATACAAAGCAAACAGCACACAATAAATGTGAGTATTCAATATGTTGGGAACAAAAAACAAAAAACTTCAGAAAAAATATCATCTAACAGATTGAATTCTTTCTGAAGCTTCTTCAGAGATATATATCTTCTGATATATATATCTATATCATCTGATATAGATATATATAGATATCTATATCTATATCTATATATAAATATATCTATATCTATATATAGATATATCTATAGATATAGATATATATCTATAGATATAGATATAGATATATTTTGTCCCTGCGACAGACTGGCGACCACTCCAGGGGTGTCCCCTGCCTTCGCCCATGAGTAGCCGGGTTAGGCTCCGGCAGCCCCGTGACCCTGAAAGGGATAAAGCGGTTCAGAAAATGAATGAATGAATGATTATATATTTTGGGGGTTAAAATTTCTTTTGATTACTTGTTTTTATCCGCCTCATCAACATTGGCAGCTGTGAAGTATGTCTCAAAATATGTAGGCTTCCTTTGTTTAGTTTCATTGCCAATTTCTGTCCAATGTCATTGACTCAGTGGATGACACAGTGCTTGCAGGGTGTTTTGCTCCAACTCACAGAGTGCCCCATGCCATGCTACTAAAACATATAGTTAATGTGAGTTGAGTGGAGGGAGGACAAATCTGACTGGAAACACTGCCAACAGACACAGCAGTCTTTCCTCATAGAGTGAGCCAAGTCCCCACTGAGACCTGAAGAAATACATTTTCCAACTTCAATTCCTTTTCATCAGTTCTCCATGCTTCAATCTGTCCATTGGTTTCACAGTACCTTTGGGTTAGAGTCAACTTGTTGATTAGCTCGACATCCTCAACACTTCTCTTGTGATGGTTTGGACAAATCCATTTGTAACTCTATAAACTCCCAATTCAATTCATTCTTGCACAATCCACACTGCACACAGAAAGGGTTTTTTGCAGTGAAAGGAAACACAACAGTGTTCCTACATGTGATAGTAGATGCAACAAGAAGCCTACTAGCAGGACTGGTTACGTTGACATTTCAGACAAATCCTGCATTTTGTGGAAAAAAGCACCAGTTTGGCATGAATTTGCCTTTGAAGTTCTTTAGGAAAGCACTTCAGCCATGAATCTAAAATGGCAGCAATTTGTAAAGATGGCAATCATACACTCATTTGTTACAAAAATATTCAATGCCTAAACAATAAGGGCTGTTCATGCACAAAGTCTTGAAATCTGATGGGTTCATGCAGAATAAATATATATTTCATCCATTTTAAAACATTGGATTTTTTGGTGGCTAACATACTTTTCTGAAAGGTCCTAAGGTACATCTATGCCAAATTTGGTGGTTGTGCCATAAAATACACAGGTATTTTAATACCACTATATATTCACTGTGCCTTTTGCTTGTATATATATATATATATATATATATATATATATATATATATATATATATATATATATAGTCATATGCAGGTTGCTGCAGAGAAAGTACAACCTGCTGATAAATTGAAAAGTGTTTCTTTTTTTTCTTTTTTTACATGAAAATCAAATCCTTTGTCGAACGAATTGGACGCCACGTAAAATCATCTGTCTCCTTCTAACTTTATCTCTGCCTCTTCCTCACTCAATCTCACGTTGTCCTTCATTACATCTGTGAACTTCCTCTTTGGTCTTCCTCGACTCCTCCTTCCTGACAGCTCTAACGTCAGCATCCGTACACCAACTGTCTCTTCTCTGAACATGTCCAAACATTGACATTTTAAAGGGAATTCATCTATATAACATAAACTTTTGTTTTTTTTTTCCTTAAAAAAACATGAACATTTATTCCTTAAGGTTACCAGAACTCTCAAAGGTTATCAGTCATCTGCAATAAGAATTTCTACATGACCATTATCACTATGGTGTCACAGTGGGAAACTGCATACACAGTATTTACATTTGTACTTTATAAACTCAGCAGGATTAAATTTGTGCCTGAACTGAGACAAATGACACAATTCTGCTCTTGTGGCCTGCTGAGTCATGATAACTGTAAAAAAAAAAGCCCAATGGAACATGACAAACATAAGCTGTGGGAGTTGATCTCATCTGTGGAAAATAGTGTGGTGAATATGTGCTTTTAAGATCATTGAGAGGTTAAATATTATTTTAAAAAATCTACAAATAAAAATAATAAATAAAGGATGGTCGTCATTATCTGAGCACTCAACTGCTGTGTAGTGCTTTGGATTTCCAAGAACATCCAATCGGAACATTGGAGGACGTTTTACACCTTGTCTCTGTTGACAGCAGAGGAATTTTCTAAGGCAGCATAGGTATGCAGTAAATGGATATTATTCAACAGACATGATCATCTTCATGGTTTTGGATGGGAAAGCACAAAACAAGCAAAAGCAAAGAGAAATTGTCAGGGCATTCATTATCAGCCTCATTTTCCCCAATCATCAAGCCTCTAATTAATTCCCTTGTGCACATAAATTATCTCAGAACAAGCAATTGTCAGTACAGCAATGCCTTTCACTTCACCTTCCTTTCTCTCTTATTGTCCTTTTTTTTTTTTTTTGTCTCCCCGGGCTCTATGCCAACCTTCATTTTTTTCATTTCTCATCTTTTCACTGGAGAACAATCTGATATTTACTCTTTTTGCAATTGCATGTTACTGGATATAACCTATCAATGCCCAATAAAGTCTTCCTCTGTGTCCACTAAGAAAGGTACGCAAAAACACTGTAAAAGAGCTAGTTCATGCTTTTGTTTTCAGCTCTATCCAAAACTTACAATAAAACAGCTTTATGTTTTACCACTTTTTTGAATATGAAAAAAAATCTTCTGTCTAATGTCTTTTGCAACAGCTTTCACTCCTTTTTCCAGCTTTTATGAAAGGACAGTGTGTGTCGGATTACGAACCTCTTGAATTTTTTGTGAGTGGCACTGTGCAGCTTTTTGTCCTATTTACCTAGTTCCACAAATTGAGATGATGTCCTACATTTTAGATGACTCAAATTTCCAGGATTGCAGGAAAGACTCCAAAGCCTCTGCAGTTAACACACACTGGCAGAGCAGAAGCAGGAAGGAACAAAGAAGGATCTGTAGTCTTACAAGTTTAAACAACGTTTTTCACAAATAAAAAATGGACATGTGGTCGTTACCAATGACTGTATGAGAAAACTGGACTGAGTGACTCCTCTCCTGTCGCGCTGTAAATAGAAATTACCTGCTGGCTCCAAAAAGCCAAAATCCGATAGACTTCTACTGAGACAGAAACAGCTATAAGTCATTTTATTTTGTCAGAATATCTAGTCATTCTTTCTGCAACCTTTTTATAGTGGTTAGTGATTAGTGGTTAGGGTAGTGGTTGTCATAGAACTCAGACAGATTTGCACCAATCACTGCTTACCGACCTCATCTGGCTCCAACATGGCAGCATCTGTATTGTGAAAAAAATTGCGAATGAATTAAGTTCATTTGGTTTCAACCAGAAGTAAGCCATTTTCTATGGGTGACGGCAGACTCACTCAGTCCAGTTCTCTAATACAGTTACACTTGGCTCAGCATAAGATTCATGCACTAAAGGAAATAGAATGTTTTAAACAAATACACAAACCACAAACACATCAATAAAGTATGTGGATACATGACTGCTAATTTTAATGTTTTTCCTAAATCTAAAAAATAAAAAAAAGATTTCCTTTTCGGCTTTGCTTTGAGCATAAAGGCTGCAGAGTACAAAAATATTTGGTGACAGACAGGACAAAGACTGATCTATATGTGTGTGTGTGTGTATCTAGTGACATGTCCTCCTGCTGTTTGTCCTCAGCCATAAAGAAAGGTAGCAAAGTTTTATGCATGGTGATTTTTAAATGTAAATCTGCACAATGTTCTGCTTTTGTAAAGGAAATTATTCCAGGCAGGTGACTGTATCCAATGAAGAAAATCATTTACAGCCAGCGAGGATTTTTATCACGACATGGGAATTAACTTCAAAGGAGTTTAAAAATGTCCATGCAGAGCGTAGGCATGAGGATCATCTCTGGGTGAAAAATGCTGACACTATTTGTCACATTCTCCATAGATGTGTATATAGCAGTGTGGCTGTGTTCAAGCAGATGATAAAGACAGTTTGTGTCGCTGCTTTGGGCCATTGGAGGCTGTGCAACTGTGTAATGTGTAATAACAAGTGGATTACTAATGAGACATTTCCTAGTCTTGAACTGTGTGGAGGTAGACTTTTATACAGTAGCTTGATCACGAACAACATTTCCCTTAAATCTTAGAGACTGTGATGAAATATATAGCAATTTTCAAAATGTGCTTATGGGTCACAGAGTTTCTGGAGTCTACCCAGCTGCTGAAGGGTAACGGCAGAGTACACCTTGGACGGTTTGTCAATCTATTGTAGGGCAACACAAAGTCAAACAGCTATACACACTGACATTCATTCATAAGGAACACTTTAGAGTCATCAATAAACCTATGAAGGATATTTTTAGACTGTGGGAAAAAGCTAGCGTGTCCGGAGAAAACACAACATGCAAACTCCATACAGAAAGAATCCAGCCAGGATTTGAACCAAAACTTTCTCACAGTGAGAATATGGGGCTGTGCTCAAATTTCTCAAACCTTTCTAACTGTGAACAAGCCTTTAACTGAGTAAAAGATGAACACTATCAAAGAATGTTAGACAGAATAAGATTTTGTTGAGGTGTAGTTTAAAAGTATCTGTGTTGCATCAGATGGAGTAAATATGTCTTAAAAGTGACAAAAGTAAATAATTTGCTCAGGATACTCACCAAAAATGTGTCAGATCTGATGCTTTGTTAAAAAGTCATATGGTCTGTCACTGGATAGTTTTTATTATCCAAAAGTGATTCCAGTTGTTGATTTTACAGCACCTTTCCCACATATTGCATGCTATTTTAATTTGTTTTATAAACTTTAATGCACATTTCATTACTGACCAGCAAAATTCCTTAACTATGAATTAATGTTTGTGAGTTCTAACTTCCTGTCCATCATTTTCATATTTAAAAAAAACAGGTATATCTACAACAGTAAAGTCTTAGTTACATTCAGCTTTTGGGGTTGCCTGGGCCTGTAGAGGGTTAGAGGAGCGGCTGTTTCTTAAGGGCAGCACAGGTGTGTCTTGCAGTTTCTCTGTGACTCGAGCAGCCACCTTTAAGGGACGCCATGAAAATGGAACGTACCATTGTGGTGCATGTGGTAAATGTACTGTACTGAATCATCAAGTTGCACACACGGGAATACATGGGTGATGCTGTCATACGGTGCCCCCAAACCACCTTTAATTGTTATTTAGGTGAGCATACTAGATCCTTTCTGACTGCTTGCAAATGCTGCATGCAGGTGATACATAAGTGCTCATAGGATGCCCGTAGAATGTCCACACAAGCTATGCTTGAATTGTCTAATGTCCTAAATTCTAACAGTCAGCACGGCGCTCTCACTTACCACGTGAACAGCACTAACCCCTTACACAGTCCACAGGATATACGGGTTAAAAAAAAATACGTATGATCTGTCTGTATCTCATTGACTCCACCCTCACTTTACTCTTGCATGTTGTTTTAGTGTTTGTTACAACCTGTTGCCTGCAGCCTCCCATTGAAAGAAATGTCCATCAACATTCTTGCTCTCACCAGGCGTTCTCCATTCTTGCTTCTTCCTGCGTGCCCCTGCCTGGTCTGGTAGAGCAGACGTTTGCGCATTTTGAAGAAAGTCAATCAAATCTGCATATCTTCAATCTCATTAAAATCAATTAGTGTCTCTTTTGCAAGTGTGTAACCCAAGCTGTTCAATATTCCATTTCTAGAAAAGATCTTTGTAAGACACGCTGACACATATCTATCCATCTCATGGCCTTCATGGGTATTTATGACACTGCTTAAACACGTTAAACAAACTTAACTGTTTACTTTTCCTACATTCAGAAAAGCAAAATGTCAAGAACATCTAACCTCTGCTGTATTTTCAAGCACTTGCAAATGTGCACCAGATTTAACCCAGTCAGCAAAAACAGCCTAATTTGAATGCACTTAATAAATTGCACATTTGGGTTAATAAATCAAGTGATGAAGTGTTGATTTGACTGATAATTGGAACATACATAACTAAAATAAAAGGCTAATGTCAAAATGATGTACTTGCACACTGGGCACTAATTGTGTTCTAAAATAAACTCTGCAGTTTATCCAAGCTTTTAATTTACAATGACCTGAGTTTCAATTCTATTAAGTTTGATGACCCGATTAGTAATTTGAACTTGCAAAACTCAGCAGAAATCCTGTTTCTCATCTACTGTTTACTGAAGTACTTTAGGAAACTAAACGATGTTAAATACATAAAATAAGAATGCAGTCTCTGAAATGACTTATAAATGCAGCATAATGCCAGGACTGCTTACTTGTGTAATAAAGAAACTAAAAGAAATCTGCTCCCAGACATCTATATTTAATGCTTTACGTTTTATTTTTCAGTGAGACTCATAAGTCTAACAGCATACAGGTTTCTTACTCCTCTCTATACTTTTTCATGTTTTGCTCATGTTCAAGTGTTTCCAGAAAGGTTGTGTCATAAGATTTATCATCTAATTGAGGCTTTGTGCAGCAACAAAGCAACCAATGTAGTATGTAGTATGAACCAATATTCCTGTGTGCCTTTGACATGCAAGTCTCCAGGAAAGAAATCCTGAAAGATAGTCATGCACAGCTGGTTTGTTTATATTGCATAAAATAAGAAGAATGTTACTTTTTAAGAGCAGACCCAGATTACTCTGATGACATCACATGAAGACGAGAACAATTCTCATTGAACTGGCATCCTAAGCTGATTGACACCATAAATTAACAACAGTCATGTTTCCTTCTTGATTACACAGTCAGAACTTTCTCCCATCAGAATAGAAGAGAAAATTCTGCTGGATAAGTCTCCATCTGTGCTGTGAAACAGAAACCAGGTTTTTGTCCACACTGGAAGTTGGTGGAGTGATTTTATTAGGCACACTTGTCCAACTGCTCGTTTACAGAAATTTCTAATCAGCCAATCACATGGCAGCAACTCAATGCATTTAGGCATGTAGACATGATCAAGACGATCTGCTGCAGTTCAAACCGAGGATCAGAATAAGGAGAAAAGGTGATTGAAGTGTCTTTGAAAGTGGCATGGCTGTTGGTGCCAGACAGCCTAGTCTGAATATTTCAGAAACAACTGACTGATCTGCTGGGATTTTCATGTACAACGCTAAGGTTTATAAATAATATTCAGAGAAAGAGAAAATATCCAGTATTCAATTCTGCAGAAGACCATCTCTGAACGCACAACATGTCCAGCCTAGAGGCAGATGGTTACAGTAGCAGAAGAAGATACCAGGTGCCAATCAGTCAGATAAGAACAGGAAACTGAGGCTACAGTTCAAACGGAATCACCAAAATTGGGCAATTGGAGATTAGAAAAACATTGTCTGGTCTGATGAGTCTCTATTTCTGCTTGGACATTCAGATGGTCGGGTCAGAATTTCACATCAGCAACATGAAAGCATGGATCCATTCTGACTTGTATCAACGATTCAAGATGGCGGCGGTGGTGTAATGGTGTGCGGAATATTTTCTTGGCTCACTTTGGGCCCCTTAGTACCAAATAAGCAGGGTTATAACACTACAGCCTACCTTCTTGTTGCTGACCACGTCCATCCTTTTATGACCACAGTGAACCATCTTTTGATGCTACTTTCAGCAGAATCAACCGCCATGTCATAAAGCTGGAATCCTCTCAGACTTGTTTCTTGAACATAAAAATTAGTTCACTGGACTCAAATGTTTTCCACAGTCACCAGACCTCAGCCCAATAGAGCACCTTTGGGATGTGGTGGCATCTTGGATGTGCAGCCAACAAATCTGCAGCAACTGTGTGATTCTATTTTGTCCATATGGTCCAAACTCTCTGAGGAATGTTTCCAGTACATTGTTGAATTTATGTCACCAAGGATTAAGGCAGTTCTGAAGGCAAAAGGGAGTCCAACCAAGAACCACTAACAAGGTGGACCTAATAATATCGCCGGTGAGGTGCAAGTCACAGACAGATGACAGCAGCAGTTGTGAGAAATTAAAAGGATAAAGTGAAGTCATCCAAGATAAACAAAAGGCTTGCACTAAGCTGATCCATCACGATTAGAAAGCAGACTCTGGCAGCAGGTTTCAGGAGAAAAAAGGGAACTTGGCTGAATTCTAATAACAAAGACCATTAAAAAGATACAAATGTAGGGGTTATGGACCCAGGACATTAATTGTTGTTGTGTTTGTCACTTCCTGTTTTATTTTGTTGTATTTCCTGTGCTCACCATTGCTTTCGAGGTCCTTTGACACTTCCCTCCTTGTGTGTTCCCTCCCTCCTGGCACACCTGTATGTGGTTAACCAATCCCCTCTCCCTGTTATATGGCCTCGTCTCCCTTGCACGGGTTGTCGGGTGGTTTTGTTTGTTTGCTCTGATTTAATGTTCCTCTCTCGAGTCATTAAATCTATTTCTTCTTTATTTCGAGTCCGTCTGCATTTGTGTCCGCACGTCAACCCTGACATTACCACCCGACCAGTATAATGGACGCAGCAGACGCGGAGACGTTACGGGCATTACTCCGCCAACAGGAGGAGCAGATGTCATGCTTAAGACAAGGATTACTCGAGATGTCGAGCCGTCACGAGCGACAACTTGCCGCATTGGGTGAGCGATTGGAGCAGTTGGCGGAGCGGATCCAACATCCACTGTCCGTTCCTTCTCCGCACCCTTCGCCTCCCACGCCAGTCCAGGATGGGATTCCTGTCGCCCCTGCTGCACAGCTGGCCCGCCCGGAGAGGTTTTCCGGGGACTCCGGGGACTGCCGAGCATTCATCACTCAGTGTGAGCTCCATTTTCAACTACAAGCGCCTCACTATCCTTCGGACCAAGCTAAGGTGGCCTTCATCATATCTCACCTCACCGGGAGAGCAGGCGCATGGGCAACGGCTGAATGGCAGCGTGGAGCACCGACCTGCGCGTCTCTCGCGGCATTTCTGGAGGCATTTCAGCAGGTGTTCCAGCACACCAAACCGGGCCGAGAGGCAGCTCGAGCCCTTATGCAACTTCGGCAACGGGGCAGAAGGGCAGCTGACTATGCCATCGAGTTCCGCACCCTGGCCTCCACTAGTGGTTGGGACACCACTGCGCTCATGGACGCTTTCGTGGAGGGACTTTCCGAGGAGTTAAAGGACAGACTAATCACTCTCGAGTTACCTTCCTCCTTGGAACCCCTCATCGCCCTGGTCATCAGAATTGACAATAGCCTGCAGGACCACAAGCAGGAGCATGGCAGGGTGGCACCCCGCCCCCGACGCAGTCCTGTTGAGCACAGGATCATGGACTCACCTGACTTTGCTGCTTTTTCCGCAGAACCCCCGTCTTTAGTCTCAGAGGAACCCATGCAGCTCGGCCGGGGCAGACTGACAGTTTCCGAGCGACGGCGGCGGATGGCGGCAGGTGAGTGCCTTTACTGTGGCGGCCGGGGTCATTTCTGCAGGGATTGCCCCAACTCATCAATAAGAGTGGGCGCGCTGAAGAGCCGTGGTCCGGCTCCCACTATCCCGAGACCTGCTTCCTGTGTTTTGGATGTTCGGGTTATGTTCCAGAAAGGGGGAGTTTCTGTCAAAGCATTGGTGGATTCAGGAGCAGAGCAGAACCTCATGGACGCCGAGCTAGCCAAACAGGTCGGTCTCACGTCTGAGTTTTTGCCCCATCCTTTACGAGTGGTCTCCCTCAACGGCCAAGAATTAGCCACCGTCTCACGAGTCACTGAGCCGGTTCATCTGATTGTGTCAGACAATCACCACGAGCACACCCGTTTTTTCCTTTTTTCCTCCCCGCAAAACCCTCTGGTATTAGGTTGCCCTTGGCTAAATGCTCACAACCCAGTCATCGACTGGCCCTCCAGCCGTGTCTCCGGCTGGAGTGAGAAATGTCACACCACATGTTTGCGTTCAGCTCGGCCTCCTGGGGGAGATCCCGCCGTCCCAGTAGGGCGGCCGCCCTCACCTGACCCATTCAGGGATCCGTCTGAATGTCATGACCTGACTGTGTTTTCCGAGTCACGAGCCCTGTTGTGTTCAGGGGTTTCCCACAACAGGTTGCCAGATCGTCGCCGCACGCCAGCACCATCCTACCTACCTGGTCAGTTCGTCATGTTGTCCACCTCGCACCTCAGACTCCGGACAGAGTCAAAGAAGCGGTTCCCCAAGTTCATCGGTCCTTTCGAGATCATCAAGGTCGTCAATCCGGTGGCAGTCAGGCTGCGCTTGCCCAGGTCCTTGCGCATCCACCCGGTTTTCCACATCTCTCAGCTAAAGCCACATGTCACGAGTCCCCTGCAGCGGCCATCCTCTCCGCCACCCCCTCCCCGCATCATTGATGGCCAACCGGCCTACACTGTCCGTCGCCTTCTGGACGTTCGGCGACGGGGTCGTGGCCTCCAGTATCTGGTGGACTGGCAGGGGTACGGGCCTGAGGAGAGGTCCTGGGAGCCTGCTTCACGCATTCTGGACCCTGAACTCATCAGGGACTTCAATCAGCGGCATCGGAACAGACTTCCCCCTGCGCCAGGAGGCGCACCTTGAGGGGGGGTACTGTAGGGGTTATGGACCCAGGACATTAATTGTTGTTGTGTTTGTCACTTCCTGTTTTATTTTGTTGTATTTCCTGTGCTCACCATTGCTTTCGAGGTCCTTTGACACTTCCCTCCTTGTGTGTTCCCTCCCTCCTGGCACACCTGTATGTGGTTAACCAATCCCCTCTCCCTGTTATATGGCCTCGTCTCCCTTGCACGGGTTGTCGGGTGGTTTTGTTTGTTTGCTCTGATTTAATGTTCCTCTCTCGAGTCATTAAATCTATTTCTTCTTTATTTCGAGTCCGTCTGCATTTGTGTCCGCACGTCAACCCTGACAACAAAAGAAATCAAAACCTACTTTTTACAATGTTATTGCACAAAAATATGAATGTAGAACATAATTGTTGTTATGATAATACAATTTTCGGTTACAGCTTTAGGGTACTTCTTGTTAAGGGTAGAAGATTTGTTTTCTGCATAAATGTGCTGAAACTAATCACCTGTAAATGCTGCAAGAGTTTTGTTCCCCCTCAGGGAACAGTCACTGTGAGAAATAGAAGAATTGAATTTGCTTCCAATGCAGTCATTCAGCTGGAGCTATTTGTTCATGCAGCAGAAAAGTTTTTCTAAAGGTCATCATTTTCTGAATGTTTCCAGCTGAATGTCTGGCTGTTGGTACCTCGGAGGGAAGTCTTGTCTTTTTGCTGATAAGATACAAAGCGATACAAAACGATTGGAAACACATCAATCATATGTGTCAGTTTGAGATTTTAATGAAAAGTATAAGATTTTACTCTATAAAAGATCACTCACTTGAAAGTGTGTTTCAACTGGAAGTCTGACAAATGAAAAGGCCTTTTATCTTAAAATGAATTATAATGAAACTTACCTGTGACAAAAAACTGAGATGTTTAAGCAAAAAAATAAATACATAAAAAATACAGGATTTTAAAACAGCCAAATCCCTAAAATAGAAAACCCTGGTTTATTTTAACCACTGTTGGTATTCATTTATTTTCTACTGATCTCATTAATAATTAAAAAAAAACAGTTCTTTATGTTTTGATGCTTATAGTAATTCAGTACAAAGATGTGAAACTTCCCAAATCACTCTTAACAGTAGTACCAATGTTTTCTTTTTTTTTATTTGCAATCATACATGAAATGTGAAGATATGAATTAACAAAAAAAAAACTATGTTGGTTCCAAATAGCTGGATGTGCTTCGATCTGCCTCATCAGAGCTGTGCAAGTTTCTATGTTCACACAGATTGCAATTTGCTCCATGTTGGTTTTGGACTGCACCTGTTGATTATCAACAAGTCACGGGCCAAAGCTGAGATCTTGAATGGTTGATGCCCAAAACGTGCTACTGTCAGACTGACACGCTGTCGCACCGCTGAACCTCTAAACGCAATTGTACATTGACTTAACATTTAAACTGGACACCTCTGATGCTCAAATCACGTTTGCTGCAAACGCAGTTTAAGGCTTGTTTTCTATAACTAAGATAATTTTGACAGAAAACAAGATGTATCTTGAAAAATAATTATTTTTAAATTCCCTAAGATTTAGTTTTTGCAGCGCTTTGGCTGCTGTATTCCTTTAACCAAATCAAGGCCTAACAATATTTCTCTGTTTTTTCTTCTTCTCCACTAGCCTGAAGAACCAGATATGTGTCCAGTGAACATGGGACGGTGACAATAAAAAACAACAACTTCTGGATTGATGTCAGACAAGCTGTTAGCAGCTTGCCCTGCTTTTCTGCCTCTGCTCTTCTCAGCATCTCTTTAACCCCTTTTTTTGCTCTATCATTTGACTTTGTTGGTGTCGGCCACCCTGACAACCAGAGAAATAAAGAATTTTGTTCTGAACACTCCAGCATGACATCAGATCTCACCTTTTATCAAAATCTACAGTTCTTCCACATTGCCATCACCCTTCTATGGTCTCTCGGTGACACTACTCTACAGCTGTGATCTGTGTTTCCTCTCTTTTTATCTAGAAATAGCTTAAGAGCATTTAAAAGTGATTCTGATACACAGCTGCCTTTGTGCAAATGCATGAATTCAATTGTAGTTGATTTCACAGGAATGTTAGGTATCACATGCTAACATTTGATTTATACATGATGTTTGTTCTCCTATTCCTAAAAGAAATGGGGCATATTATTTGTGATTATACCTAATCTTATTTCTTGATCTAGCAACAGAACTCTCTTTGTTTCTTAATTTTTGCATGGCACAGACTTGCATTTTTTAAAACATTTTCAACTTGGACCTATGCCCTTTCTGCATAAAATAGATTTATAGCAATAATGACAGTGGTTGAACTGCTTTTTTTAAGTATTATCTAAAGTTAGCTCCACTCCCCAAAAAAGTGAATTAACAATTTTAAATTAGAGCTGTTTGTTTGACCTGCAAAAATAAATGGTTTGTTTGCGTTTTCACAGAAACAAAGCTGAAACATTCCTGATCAACAGACTACAGAACTTGTGTTTTTTAAAACATTCTCATGAATCCTTTATTCGTTGACGTCAGAGACAGTAACTTAACAGAGGATGGAGAATATTAAAGTTAGAAGTTCAAAGAAATGCTCTATCACCATAACTTGTTTCTGCTTTGGTCAGTTTTGTGCATATCATTGACATTTTAGATTGAAACAAGAAATGTAAAAAAAAAAAATTAAACTTCAAGAATTTAGGTTAGAATCTTACATTTCAGTTAGCTGATGTACTATATGTGTGGTGGGCAGGTCGAGTGAAAGTATTTTGTTAATACTTTAAAGACACACTCCAATGAAAACTGTGTTTTTAGTGTTTTTAAAATGTTCTTGTTGAGTTTCAAAGTATGAATTTATTCAAATAGTTGTATATTTGGAGCAAATGAAAGCATTTTGTTTAAAAAAGAGCTTATTTGTAACGTCGAAAATACACTAGGTGGGCCACAAGCTCCCTGCTCCTCAACAGGGATGGGAAGGTGGGGAGGGTCTGCCTCGCGCCAACAGTCCCACTTCCCAACTAAGAGGTAAATATCTAATAAAACTACTGCTGCAAAAACTATGTCCTGTAAACCACATTGTTTTTTTTTGTTTGTTTTTTTTACATTTTGGCAAAACCCTTTTAAAAAGATCACTGGGAACATTTTTACAATAGATTAAAAGATGATTGGAGTGGGTCTTTAAAGATAATTGTTATGCAGCATCAATAAAAATCCTGACAGGAGGCAGCAACAAAAGCATTCAGACCAACAAACTCTTATCTAGATGTACACTTAGCTCCTCCTAAATGTTAAAGTCGTTTCCTGTTGAACACACAGAACTGTAAGAAAAAGTTCAGTTACTGTCAAACCATTTGACATCCTCAGACTCTTGTGCAGAAAGGCTTTGCAGCCTGAACCAGCTGGATAAGTAAAGAAGCTGTGAGTAAAAAGACAAGAACATACACCTGCATTTGTCAGCAGTAAAGAAAACATATGGCCTGCTCTACCCTCAAAACTCATTATTTATTCAGTTAATTCCCAAAGCACTTTATCAGCAATCCATCTGTCTCACAATGCACCTCACCCTCTGTGTTGAACATGACCCAACAATACGTGACACTATCCCATACCAAATGAGAGTCGTCCGCTGGTGTCCCTCAGATCACAATAAATAATTCTACACCTAAAACTTCACATTCCAAACACAGAAAGCTGGAGGTCTTCATGGCAATGGAGATGAAAGTCACTAACATAAGAGTTCAAGCCCCTGGATAGTGGAAGAAAACATTGCAATGCAAGGAGACATTCAGAAAGGTTCAAAGTGATGTACAGACTCAAAGATTCCAGTGATTCTGAAGCCTTGACCACTGTTTGACCACACCACCTATTTATTTGAATGCTGAACAATGAGGGTGGTCGTAGCTACAGAGATGGTGCTGATTATAAGGTCCCCAGTTCAATTGATGGCCTTGTAAGTATACTTGTTTATGTGCTCTTGAGCAAAGAGCTCAGCATCAGGGTGAATGTGACCTGCAGTTCAAAAACTGGATCTGAATGCCGGCCATTTCACTCATGCTCTCCTCTAACCTAATGGTGACAGATGCCGTTTCAGATCAGAAACACAGAACATAACAGAAAAACACCAAATTTGCTTTGGTGAAATTACACACAGGAGTATAAAAACTGGATTGAAGTAAAAACATGCAGAAATACAGAAATATTCTAGAAAAATGGTACCAGATGTGTTCTCTACCACAAACTTTACAGAAAGCCTTTATATTTCTGGGTTCTACATCTCAGACTGATGCTACGTACACATTGGGCATGTGTGGCGCATTCAAAAATGCGCAGGTGTGTGTATTTGAACACGCATTTAGCACATGGTGTTCACATTGGACTGTCGCTATCTGATACTAGCACGATTGGAAGAGGCTTGGTTTGAAATGTCAAAGCCATACAAATCTCACGAATCTTGTTCTAGGCTTTTTTTTTGTTCGTTTTTCACAGCTCTATTAAAGCTGATGAATGAATTGTCATATAATTTCGGCTGGAGAAAAACTACAATTGTCAATATTTTCTCCATGATTCATTTTCAAATGGTTGGAACTTCTGTGTTTTAAAAAGGACACTACCTGTGAGTCACAACCAAAACTAAGTTCCTGATTGGTCAAAGTTCAAATGGTTTAACTTTTGACACACTCAATCGCCCAAAAATTGACTTAAAACTTGCATAGCTAAAGCGTGAAGACATGTTTTGAATGCAGAAGCCTGAAGCATATACGTGAGTTTACAGATTTTTCATGGGAGTGAGTTGCTCAAACACACGTTTCCGAGCTCAGCGTGAGCGCAGCAAGACAGTTTAGGCTTCGATAGATTTCCTTTCAGTGTGATCCTTATCTCAGGGAGGTGTATAACTGTCTTATGAATAAAAATACTGCTGTAGAGTGATCAACATTTTCTGACAACATTGTCTGATGAAGCCTTGTAGAATGTGCTGGTAGAAAGATGTGAATTTTAACTGAATCGGTTCATGGTAGAATCTTGACATTGTGGGGTCCTTTAAAGGGTAACTCAGCTTTATTTATTAATGGAGACATTACCTAAAGCTTATGTAGCACTTTTCATTTGTACGCGTCATGTTTATGACTGGCTTAAACACCAGTTTTGTATAAATGAGAAATACAGTATAAACAAAGTTATAAATTATCAATATATTACTGTTGTTGGTTGGGCTTAGTTGTGACTGATTAATGTTTACAGTAGCTGTGCTTTTATTCACTGTCATTTTCTGTGACATCAACTGCAAACTTGTGCTTGATCACAATGTAGCTCTGGCCTGTGTCATGAAAGCATCTCCCTCTGCAGAGACCTTTTTGTTTGTGACAGCTGGACTCACTTGAACATAAAGTCAATTGTTGTTAAAAAGTTATGAACTGAAACCTGATCGTACCATTGCTGGCTGATGTCAAAGGTGCCAGTTTATGGTAAATACTTAAAATAGCGTTAATTTAAAGAAATGTGTGTTTTTTAATACTAATTTAGCAATTTTAATGTGCAGGCATGATTTGTTATTGCAAGCAAAAAAAAACAAACAAAAAAACCCTTGTATGAATTGCTTTGCCTATCTTGAGTGATAACATCTTTGCTCGTGCTCTGCATTTATTAGCTGTTTCCTCTACATTGCACAATGTTCAGCCCTCATGCTCCCTCCTCTTCCTTTGTGCTTGAGGTTCTTTGCGGTATTGTGTCAGAGAATAAAAGACACATGAAACAACAAAAATCTGGATGTTTTTCTGTTATTTTGCTTCATCTTAAGTCCAGTTTTGGGTTTGTAGATTTGCACCTTTGTCTGAATATTGAAACTTTAGCCCAAAGCACAGGTCTGCATCATATTCCCTCATTGGCGTATGAACCTCCATCTAACCTGCTCAACCAGACAAAACTAACATGAATGACAAGAAGACCCCAGCGTACCACTATGTGGGTCAACAGCTCAATCAAAACCACCACTGAACAGACTCACCCAAGCTCATTGTTGACCTCTCATGTTGTCTACCTTCAGGATTTGGGAAGCGTAAACAAATAACTTGACCGAAGCATAGATTAGATATAGAATGCCAATAAAGTTCATGGACGATTTTGGTTCATTTTGAACTATCCAATTCAATCTGATTCACCGACCCAGGACATCTTTAGCCAAAACTTCAATCAGGGTCACTCAGAGATAAATACCCGGGTACTGAACAGAGCAGGTGAAGTTTTCAGATTCCTTGTACTTCTTGCAAGATATTCAAGTGCAAATTAAAAAGTGTCTACAAACAAGCAAGTAAACAAGAATAAATATGAAAAATAATCACATTTTAGTTTGATAAAGTTCCGCCCACTGTTGTTTTTTTCAGTAGTAGAATACAATGTAAGCACTTCTACTGTTTATGCTGGGCTATTTGCTGGATATTACTCTTAACCCTAAAACACTGGGACTATTGCCGGCAACACCTACATAACACACGCGCTTTGATATGTCGTATTTCCTCGACAACGTGAATCACAGATTCGGATGAGAAGCAAAGAGACTTTCTACCATCGAGATGAAAAGCCGCTTTTCTCCATGTTAGAATCAGCTTATTTATGCTAACTGCATAGACATTTCACTACTGTAAAGTGTGAAATATCTGTGCAAGACTGCTCTTCTCTACTTCAGAATCCTCTGGAATTACATTGAATGTGTGAATGTTTGAAGAATAAAGGTAATCAAAAAATGTCAACACTGGAGTAAAAGTTCTTTTGATTAAAGGTTAATCTGAACGTATTCAGTCTTAAAGATTTTCATGTTTAAGAAAGACAGTGGCAAGTCCAGAGTAATTTTTTTCTCTAAAAACTTTGGTTGCTTTTTTTTTTTTTTTTTTCTAAGCCTAAAACAGCCCAATTGTCATCACTGCAATGTCAGAACTGTTTTTTGTCTGATCCACTCTCTGTCAGGGTAAGTAAGCAGATCCCAGCGCACAGTCAGACACAAGCTGTGAGTTTGAACAGTTTTATTTCTGAACAACTAAAAAGGAAGAATCTGGCTGGGAGAAGTAGCCAAGAACATGCTTAAGTAGAGGTGGACATTGATGAGGAGGAGCAGGTGTGCAAGGAGGCAGTACCAGGATGAGAGATAGCCACACCCCCTGCCCACACCACCCTGCAGAAACACAAAAAAAACATAAAAATGAGCACAAAACCACAAGGAAAGAAAAGAGAAACCAAACCATAATACTCTCCTACTACAGTCTCTTCTAATTTTCCTTCTCGCAGCTCAGTTAATTCAAAGAAACTACAGATTTCTTCAGTTATATCGTCAGTCTTCATTGTCTTTCAGCATCTCCCTTTAGGGGTCACCACAGCAAATCATCTGCCTCCATCTATTTCTTTCTTCTGTATCTTCCTCTTACCTCACGCCAACCTTCATGTTATTCTTCACTACAAAGCTTCCTCTTCCATTTCTTTTATTTTTTTAGCCCCCAAGTTAGGCAGCATTTTGAGATTTAGAGATCAAACTAAACTCAAAACAATATAAATAACATTGAATATGAGTTTGAGCCCTGTTTAAATAAAAAAGGTGGTTTACTTTTACAACTGTTTGCTTAAAATCCTTTAACAGCTCAAGCTGTATGTGATTTTATAGTTTTAACTTAATGAACTCCAATCAGGGAGGGAAACTTCAGGTCTCTGCCCTGCAAAAAGAAGTCATATAGGAAATAAACATTCATCTTCAGAAGAAAATCAGTACAAGTAAGAAAAAAAGCTGTTGGTGCAGCAAGAATGTTTATTTGACAAGATAACGTAATAATAAAATATGAAAAAAGGGTTCCACACAAGCACTCAAAAGATCAATGGGTGGGCTATTTTTTTTCCAGGATCTAATTATTTATTATTATTGTTATTTTTTGAGTTTTTACATAAATTAAATTTACAAAAAACTTGTGTAATAAGTAAAAATGACTCATTTTAAAACAAAATGTGAACAAAATGAAAAAACAATTGACAAGTTGGCTCATAAAATCTAAAAGTAGTTTCTAAACTAATGAGAATAAATGCTAGTATAATTTGTCAAAATGTACTTAACTTTAAAACAACATATTTTAAACTAAACCAAAAACTACAGCTCATTTCCATTTTAAAGTCTTTGGTCAAGTTTTTATTGCTAAGAGAATGAAGCAAAATGATAATAATCTCTTAATTTCTAGATCCTAGCTCTTAATGGGACAGATTATTTCAACTGTTCAGATTTTGAAAAAGCTTGTAAAGGTTTCAAGCAAAGAGCTGTTAAAACAACCTAAAACCTGGCTAAATGTCTAGAATGTCTAAAAACAAGGCTTTAAATCTTTGCTAGTATCAAAGAGTTTGCATTGTAGAGACAGTGTCTGCATGTTTTTCAGAGATCCTTACCCTGCTCATGACTGATCTCCTGGATCTGCTGTGTTCAGCCAATTAGAACACACCAGAGCAGTGCATGTTGGGAAACATGCTGTTAATTGTTGCTTCCTAAAATGAACAAACAAAAACCTAATTTTTTTAATTAATTTTAAAAGCACCAGGTTCTCTAAGGTTAAAATAAGAAGTTTTACAGGTCAGAAAGGCTGTTTTTCCATCTGTTGCAAAGGTTTTGGAATAAAAGAGGAAACTGTCCTAGTTATGTACGTAAACAATCAGGACTACATTAAAAACACGCTAAGAAACCCTAGATAGGCCTACTTGTTGCAAACAGTCAACAAGTGAGGTGCAATGTGGGTTGCAGTCCATCACATTGAATTTTATTGTTGATTTTGTCGAATGACTTAAATCGTTGTCTGACCTTTTAACACGCAGAGATTAGAAATCTTCTGAAAGAAACATTCCCCTGCACTGGTGACTAGAAAAGTTGGAGATGTCACTTTCCTCTTTTATAACCAGCTTTGCAAATTTGATTCCCTGATAACAAGAAGATTAAATCAGAGTTGTGAGCGGCTTGCACTTCTTATCATGTGTCATTTACTGTCAGGAAATAGATTAGCAGACTGTCTCATCCAATTTTCATGGTTGGATGGTTAAAATCCACCAAAGTATTTAGAGGAAATTCATGCATGTTAGTGTGGGTCTGCATTGCTTCACTGATATGGAAAGCAACATTGCTTGATAACACAGGTTTTTGGGATGTATTCAGCCATTATGTTGCAGTTAACCAAATGTAACTGCCATCTGTCTTCATCTGCTAGTAAATAAACACCACCAGCACTGTTATTAGAATTGAGTTTGAATGCCAAAATGCAAATCCAGGTGATTTGTAGATAAGTCTGGCTCCAGGAAGATACTACTTATGGAGTATGTTGGGCACTAAAATGAACACAAATGTTCTTTAAATATGCACCATGGGAAAAACAACACTAATAAATTATTAACAGTCTAGTGTTTAAACTAACCTCTTGGGTGGGCAATAATGTGTCCTCGACATTTGAGTTGAGTGAGCCGCAGTCACAAGACAAGAACCAATAGCTTTATTTTTTACAACCATTTAAAACTGATAAATTAGTTAAAAGGGGTTGATGTAATGCGCAGATATAAATGATCCTGGATTTGAAGTCATTTATGTTCAGTGTTGTTTTTGGAGGGCACATTTGGTTAGCAGAAAGTGGACCAAAGTTAATTTCCCCCGATAATCCGAAGCAAATTTTCAGTCTGAAGATATTAAAGCACACTCTATATTGCGTTCCAAATTAAAATTGTATTTATGTGTCAAAAAGATCAAGTTCTTTGTTTTTAACCAAAGTAATGGATGATATTGTGTCTCTAGGCTCTTTGAATCACTGAAATCAATCTCAGACAGCTGTGATAGTTCGTGTGATAATTAGTTTGGTGAGCTCAATTAAAGGAAAAACTGCTAAAGAAGAGCGTTCTACATCTCCAGGCCTTGAGGGCTGCAGTGTCTCCATGATTTCCAGATATCCAAGCCCTACTCATGACTGAATACCTCATTTAGGTGTGTCCAGCCAATTAGAACCATGCCAGAGCATGGTATGTTGGGAAACATGTAGGAATGCAGCCCTCGAGGCCTGCAGTTGCCTATCCCTGTTCTACATTATTAAGCAGACTGAAGTACAGCCACTGTATAACAGCACAACAAAGTTCACATGATGGAGCTGTGAGGTCTGGGATGAACCTCTATCAACAGAAACGGTTTATATACCGAGAAGGAGGGTCTAAGGGTGGGGATGCCCAGTTTATCTTAGTCTGTTGAGTTTAGTTTAGCTACCAGCTATTGTTTATATTTTATGACTGACTTTATGTATTTGTTTAATTACCGTTGTGAAGTCGATTGCGACAAGTGTGTTGTGATATTGGGCTACAGAAAAAAATTGAATTGAATATATGTGTCCCAAAGAAATCTATAAATTTAAATTATTTTCATTCACAAACATGCTAATTAGATGTTTGACAAAATGTGTTCTTTTTGTTTTAAGAAGTTACACCTAAAGCATTCATACTATGTTGTAAAAACTGTTCATTCAATATTGTTGGGATTTCCACTGCAAAATGAATCAATTTTTTCAGACAGAATTACCTGTTTTTGCACGATTTTATCTCTAGTGTGTGAATACAACATGAAAAAAGACAAAATCAAGTTGGGGTCAAATAGGTGAGATTGTGCTGTTTAAAATTAAACCAAATAGGTAAACAAATAGTCTTTCAAATTGACAAAACTCAAAAGTAGACAAAAACTGAGTTTTAGACCCTAGGTCCCAGAGGGTTAAGAAAGTTGGAAAATGTCTAGTTTTCACCAGATATTATTCACATTCTCGGTTCAAAGCGTCTGATAAGAAAACTCTGATGACCCAGCATTTTAGCAGCACACATCATTTACACACTAATCTGTTTGCTGTAGGTATGACAGACCACAAGAGATGTACTTTTTGTTTCAAACAAACATAGTTGCAATACTATTTCAACTTTGGTCTGTTTTGCTAGTGCAATATTGTAAAGAAAGCACTTTTTTGAATTAGTGCCAAACTATGTTTTAAAAAAACTATTTGATCTGCTGTTTGTCAATGAATTTTCTTTAGAAATATTTGAAATGTTTTTTGTTTTTCTTTGTATTAGAGTTTGCATTATAGTTGGCTGGGCTAAGGACTGTCTCACAGGACACCTGGGTTTGCTTCCCAGGGCGTGCAATGAGATAAATCCAGTGTGACCCTTCACGCTGCTGCCTAACTGGGTCTCCCTGTACCTTAAACACACAGGGTTGTGTCAGTAAGGGTGTCTGCTGTAAAAACTCCCAAACCACCTGTGCTAATCAGTGAAAGCTGATTCGCTGTGGTGACCCTTTACAGGATAGGCCAAAAGGTGAAGATCAACAAGAGTTTGCATTATAGTTTGTGATAGGGTATACGGTTCCTGAAGGTGTAAAAATAAGCTCTGAAAAGTATGTGGAGTTTCTGACTGACCACTTTCTTATGTGGTGCAAAAAGAAGAATTGTGCTTTCTGTAAAAAAAGTCTACTTCATGCATGACAATGCACCATCTCATGTTGCAGGAATATCTCTGCATCATTGTCTGCTATAAGAGATAAACTGATGGTGTGGCCACCAGACATGTAAAGAGAACCTGAAAACCATACTTGAGTTAAAGTATCAGATTTTAAAAGAAATATTTTACCTGTACTGAAGAACAATAAACTGTTTATTTATGAGGTTTTATTTCCTAATATTAGAAATGAATAGAAATGCTTTTTAACACCTCAATGTTTCAAAATGACAGAACAAAATAAATAATAAATAGGACAAAAAATCAGTTTCAGTCACACTCATCATAAAAGGGGCTCCACTGTGTATCTCCCTTCCCCTCCAGTAGCGGAGATACACCTCAGCACCGTTACACTTCTGTCAGATACAAACATTTCATACAAGTGTCTTGATTCGTCTGAGTTTTTGTGACAAACCGGAAGAGCCATGTGACTGAAAAAAATCTGACACGTCGGTGAACACTGTACTGATGTCATGTCATGTCATGTCACATGTTTTTGTCATATCAGTAACCATATTAACTTTTGATAGCATTATGTTAAATACCATTGTAAAGTCAGACATAATTTGATATAATGTGCTTTTATGTGTTTTGTATTACTTTTAAATTTTGTTTTATGTATTTTTTACCAATATATATTTCAGTTAATCGTCTAACATTTGAGTTTTTATTTTATATTCTTTTTTTTTTTTGTATTTAGGCAATTTTAACATCTGTCTGGAGAAAACAGCTGAAAAACAGCCACTGGACTGATTTAATGTGCACTGTCCCAGAGAAATAAACACAATTGAAATGGAAGTGAACTTTTAAAGGCAACAATAAACGAAAAGCCACAGATGATGTGATTCCTGTACTTCTGAGTTCTTTTTCTTGCATAAATGCAAATGTGTGTCTGATGTTTTTCATAAAAACCAAAAGGATTATCATAAAAAAAAAAAAATACAGTGATTACATTTTTCAAGTAAAATATGTTTAAATAAGAAAGTAATCAGAGTGATGTTGATTTCAGGTACTACATCCATAAATAAATACGAATCTTTTTTTTTTTTTTTCATCAGTGAGTTAAAAAATACAGAGATTTCCTTTATTTAGCGCCAGTCATTTCTGTTCAGCATCACACGAACTACAATCCAGGCGATCTGCCCCAGCACTGCGTCCGCCTGGGTGTTCTTAAACACGCCTAATAGCTAAGCTGGCTGCTGATTCACGTTAATGTGATTTAGCTCATAAAAAACATCCAGTACCTTCAGTACCCTGCAGGTGGCGATATTGTTAAATCCGCCCAACAAACCAGCCATGGTGAACAAAAGATGCACAATCACATAATAACAACTAAGTGTCTCTTCAAATGTAGTGGAGTAAAGAGTACATATATTCAATCAAAAAATGTAGTTGAGCAGGGAGTAAAAGTTGCTTATATTTTTGATACTCAATACAAGTACAAAGTAGCCAAAAAAGTACTTAAGTAAGGTAACGAAGACCATTTACTCAAGTACTTCACACCACTGGTGGCCACCATCCTCCCGACCTCAGCTCTATTGAGAGCCTTGGGAGCATCCTCAAGCAAATATCTATGACGGTGGGAGGCAGTCCACATCCCAACAGCAGCTCTGGAAGTCTATTCTGACATCCTGCAAAGAAATTCAATCAGAAACTCCAAAAACTCACAAGTTCAATGGATGTAAGATGTGAGAAGCTTCTACGAAGTCCAAGGTTCAAATGTAACTTGACCTGTTAAGATGTTTTTTGATTGGAATAGCTACTGATTTCAATAAATATGACCTCCTAATGCAGGAAATTCAACATATGACCATTTTCAGTTCTTTAGAATCTATATGGATTCTATATAGAAACAAATGTTATGGAACTATGTTGTGTGTAATAATGTGGAACAGTGCAATTGAAGGCTTTCATTTTTGAAAAAAATACTGTTTTCTTCAGGAGGTTTGTTCAATAACATTTAATATACACTGTAATGGTTAGTGTCTTGAAAATTATGATGACTGTCATTTGCATTGAGTATTTATAAAAATAAAAGTAAAATATCAGTTGCAAAATAATTTGGAATGCGCTGTAGTCCGGGGCCAGGATCCGTTCTCTGACCCACGTTTCGAGGGGGTCTCAGTTTTCAATAAGACTGAGCTTCTGTGTGCTCTAAGTTTCCTCAGTCTGGATAGGTTTTGTGCTCTGACCAGAACAACTGGAGCAAACGGCAAACGTAGACGGGTTTATGGGATGTAAACGGAAATGCAAGGAAGCAACCATGACAATGAGACGCAGCCACTCATTGAAATGTGGGAAGCAGTAAAAAGTGTTGTACCTGACGTTGATACAGTTCAAAATCGATCAGCAAAATATAAAGTTTTAATAGGTGAACTATCCTGGCAAGGATCAAAAGTTTAGGACTTCCATTATTATTTTTATTGCTACTTTGCCCCGCCTCCATAATTTCTGGCCATGAATGAAGAGGTCCTTTGTCACACATGGTTTTGCTTACAAGCTTTGGTTTGAAACAGAAATACCTGGATGAAAGGAAGTCTGAATGCAGACCAAACACAAGGTTCAGGACTCATTCGGGATCTAATTAAGTTGACTCTGGACCAACGAACTTTTCCAGTCTGAATACACCCTTAAAGTGAAAATCCTTATTGCTTAGATTAAACAAAAAGTTGATATTTGATGTCTCTTATAAGTCTAAATAGCATTACTGCTGAGACAGACTTTTTCATTGCCACTATTTTAAAGAATGCACAATATCAGTGATTCTGACATTATGGACAAAAAATAAAGATTAAAAATGAGAAACATATTAGCTGAAACTTTAAACTCTTGAAAGAAAGTTGTGTGATGACTGTTGGGCCACAGCCTCCCTCTGCACATCTGGGTTCTATGAGGAAAACAAGGGGTGAAGAAATGCTCTTTGCTTCTGCTATGAAAAAATAATGTTGTTCGTCAAACTTATTTATGAATGCTGACATTTCCAGTAAATAGAAAACCGTTTGACCATTCTACTTGGATTTTTGGGATGAGGCTAACATCACGACTAGTCATCACATCTTTGTTGGAGCCTTAAATTTCTGCAGTTTTGTTAGAACGCATAAAAACCGATGGTTTGTTAATGCAAACAGTCAAAATAAATGTTTCTTTTAATTCTTGACCTGTCAAATTTCATCAAACAAGATTTTTTACCAGAAATGACTATTTTATCATTAAAAAAAACTCATTGCTATAATTCAATAAAACTGTGTTGTTGTTAATTTATCATTGTTTGCAGTCTTCAAAAGCTCTTACCCTGCTCCCTGGAAAATATCACCTTCAGACTTTCATTAATTCTGTGATAAATACAGACTATTTATAATTAATGTTTCTGTAAAGGGCAGCAGTATGATTGCCCTCCAAATTGCACCCAATCTCAATACCCCGTTGAGCTTGAAAACATCACTACTGCAGACCATCAGTGAATCCTTCAAGATGATTATCATGGCACGCAAAGGCAACAGGAGGCTGACCTTTAGCTGTAAATCATTTGTTTCTGCCATCTCTCCTCTCTCAGACATGTCTCAAGCAATTTATCAAGAGGTTGTCTGGATTCCTGTCACATTCCTTCATAAATGCAGAAAAACTGCCAGTGGATCATAATGAGTTTGCTAGAATCTAATCTGCTAAACACATGTAACTGTTTGTTTAGCCAGAGGCTTTGTCACTTCATCATAAATAATGTCTATCAATAGTAGCTTGTTCTGTAAGATTAATTACAAGTTATTTGGGATGATTATGGCACTTATGGCTGCGAGAAATAGTCTGTTTTACCTTATGGTTCTAAAGCATTGCATGAAAATGCTGAAGTGCACCATGCTATGTATTTTAATTAACAATTTCAATATTCCACTGCATTTTGCTTGAAAACCGCATCCATCTAGTCACTAAATATACCAGTATAATTTCATGCTGCTATCTGAGAAGAGATGGAAGTCAAGTGACTCTAATTAACTGATCCAATCTAAAATAATTGGCTATGATCAATAAATTGAAGTCTTTTTGCGCAGATCTTTATCTTTGCACCACTTGCACACAAATACAAAGTTTCAACAGGTAATAAGCTTAAGCTATTTGATCATTTGAAAATATGTTTAAGCCTTCATACCCTTAAATAAAAAGCATATCCTGTCTTATATCCCTCTACCTCTAAGTATTCTTTCTCTTGCTGCTCTGATCACTTGGTCAAGTAGAAAATATACACATTAATCAGGTATTTTTCTCTTTGAACTTGACGATGATTAGATGCGAAGAAAGATAAATTCTGGTCATCTTGTAGTCCATTTTTTAAAGGGTTCGAACTTTCTCAAGTAACACCAAAATGTGTAGGCCCAAGTCCATAATTCAAACAAACTAATCACTACCATTATGATCATTTAAGATGGTCAACCATGTTTCAAATGTTTTTTTCTCTGCATCTGTAAGCAATTGACCTTGTGGATAAGTTTGAATTAGATCTATTCATTTTATTTGAATTTGTTGCTCTTTCCATAAGTCATCTTATGTACAGACATGATTATAGACGTGATAGTTTTTTGCACATTCGACTTAGAGTAGTGGCAAAGATCACATAAGTTGTAACTTATTTTAGAAGTACTTACCTAACACTGTATGTAAGCAAAGAAAGTAGAATGTGCAGCAATGTTCATTAAAAAATCATGTTACCACTGTATTCTCTCTGTTCATTCCAAAACAATTTGAACTTATTGCAATAGACCTTGGATTCTCCGATGGTCAGTCCCTCACAATTATGGGCTGTTAAAGACCCCCTCAGCTTGCAGTGAGGCCTTCACCTCATGTTCAGAGGCCTTCAGTATAATCAGGTTGTTGAATTAAATACAACTGAGCTTGCGTATTCTAATGCCCTAAAGTCTGTGGTTTTTTTTTAAACCTCACTCAATAAATGTACAGTCGTACATGACCAAACACTAAAAACCCTCCTCAATCAACTCTAACTGGCCTTCAAATAAAAAAAAAAAACATCCCAAAGTTTTAGGCAGCTGTTGAAAAAAAATGCTGGAAACAGAGAATGCTTTCAGAAATGCAAATGCTTACAAAAACAGAATAAAATAGATATTTGGTGTTACCTTCAAACCAGCATCAGTTTTTATTGGTATATTTGCGCACAAATAGTTTGTAGGATTAAAGCTTAGCAAGGTTGAACTGAAACAGAAAAGCTGTGTAGGAGGCTTAAACCTGGGTAACAGCCAAACTCTGCTACCAAAGTGAAGTTGTAGAAGACAGCTTCATGGCATGGCAAGATAGAGCACAACAACTTGACATAAGGTGCTTGTATTTCATCAGAAAGGTCTCTCCCAGACAAGGATTTTAATGCAGATGTGCTATTCAAACTCTTGAGGAGCATAGAGTCAGTGGTCTGCCAAAAAAAATCTAGCGCAGCACATGCCCTTCGAATTTGAAAAAAGTCCAGCGTTGTCATCAGATCAGAACTCAGTGAGACGTAAGCACACCCATATACTGTCCTGAGAAACCTGTCTTCATAAAAGAGTGTGTGGTTGTAGCAGAAGGCAGTTTGTACATTTAAGGCCTGAAAAGCGATAATGAAAGACTACAGGAAACAGTGAAACATGGTGGAGGTTCAGGACATTTGGGGCTGCATTTCTGCAAACAGAGTTGGAGATTTGGCCAGGATTAATGGTGTTCTCAACTCTGAAAACTAAGTATCCATCATGCAACAGCATGATTGAATTTGGCTCCAAAGTTTCTTCTGCATCAGGACAAGAACCCCAAACATACATTAAGAAAAGTCTTCAGTGTAAAAATAAACAAGAGTTTCTGGAAGTCATGCTATGGTCATTCCAGACACACATCGACTGTGTTTGGGCTTACATGGAGAAAAAAGGGATGTGAGAAAGCCTACATTCACATAAGATCTGGGGTTTTCTCCAGGATTTTTGGAACAACTTACTTGCCAAGTGTGCCTGGGGAGGTCAACAGGTGGTCACACCAAATTATTTCATTAGATTTAGATAATCAAATTACAGCCCTTTTTAAACTAGTTACATAGACTTTAATAAAGGCCAATCCTAAAAGTTTTATAAATCAACAGATGGTTTCTAAAATACTGCTGGCCTTGCCATTTGAATTTTGCTTATACTGTTGATATGGAGCTGGCATCCTTTTTTGTTGCAGTTTACCACATTATCAAATGAAGTTGGTTTCAGTGTGAAAGCTGTAATTGGAGCTGTCACAGTTAGCTGCTAGAACAGGCTGCACTTCTACCAAAGTGACACTTGAGAAGACAGCCTTTGTATGAGACTGAGTTCACTGTGTAGCACCATGAAAGAGGACTGACATCAAAACAGACACTCTCCCCTGGCTTGTTTTGTCTCACATCAGCTGGTGAACACAACCTGATAGGGTTCAGAACTCCCTTTGCAGGGTGTTGACAAATATCAGCATATTCCAAAGAAATTGAGCTGCCATCCTGTTGACATGGACCTGAATATATCATCCTGGCCAGGATGCAGGGCACCCACTGTGTGCATGTTTTGGCATACAGACCTTGATGATGATCTGCCACCACTATGGTACAAATTTAATTTATTTTAATTGAACTGAGTTTATTCATCAAGTTAAAAACAAAGGTTGTCTCAAGGAACTACACAAAAAACTTCACAAACTGAGTCCAATTTATTATTTTTTCCATGTATTTAATCTAATTGAGTTCAGAAAAAAAAGGACCAGATAAGTTACCTTTGCAATTGGATTTCAACACAGACTTTGTGATTCAAATGCCAGTTTAATCGCCAACCTTTGCTGCAGTATTCCTTTGTGCAATATTCTACAATTTCCCATTTTCTCACAAGTTATTAAATCCAGTATTCCATGGTATCCAATGCAAAACATTATGCTTCACTAAAAGAAACTGCCTAAAAAACCTCCTTAAATCTCTTACCTTCAACCAAGCCAAACTGCCAGAACCAAAACTGCAGACATGTAAGCAAATAGTCATGTGTTTCAGCAATCAGGTATTGAAATCCTTATTGTCTTTTAGGGCTCTAAACTAAATTGTTGTGGACTGACTTTGAAAAATGGTCAAAAGTATTAAGTAGGTTGAATACAAAATGTATGAAAGTAGTGAATCAACACACAACAAAAGCTTTAAAAAATTCACAGTTTGAAAAAAACCAAGACTAAAATGTATAAACACTGTAATTATGGAATGATCAGTTGCTCAAAAGACATTAATAGTCACATAAGAATTACCAGCAGTGTTGGGTAAGTTAGACTTACATTGAACAGGGTTCCTTTGAAAAAAAGAGGTTTAATCTCAATAGGACTTACCTAGTTAAATAAAGGTAAATAAGTAAAAATAATGAAAATAAGTAATAAAAAAACAATATTTTTAAAGCAACCTTGTGTAAGTTATGAACATGGTTAAAGGCATAACCTGGCTTCATTTGAATTCAGACAACAGTGTGAAAAAAAGACACAAAAATAGGTTACTGTTACAACATCTATGGTCTGTGCTACAGCTCAAAGTCAGTCGTGGAAAATATTGTTACGTCATATTCATCTCTATCAAGTCTGCAAGTCTGACAAAATTAATTAAATTACAGTAATTTGTTATTTTGTAATCTTTTGCGCCAACAGTGACATTTAACTGGAATTTGCTGGAATTTTTAGTAGAATTTAGAAGCAAAACAAACAGACCCTTAAGAGGGCACAGCAAATTATAATAAAACCATATAAATGTTATATTGTATTAGACTTGCAGAATGATCTCTCTCGGACTTAGCAAATATATGAGTCATCTGTTATTTTACATTACTTGACACACCCACCCCCCCCCACACACACACACACCCTAACTTAGCATTTAGCTGATGCTTTCATTTATTTTAAAAAGATGGAACCAGCTCTGGAACTCCCCTCCCTCTGGTCTGCAGAACATGGACTCAGTCCCGCAATTCTCTAAAAATCTCAAAACCTACTTCTTCAGACAAGCAGATCCATCTTACATATTATGGCCCACATCAGCAGTCCCTGACTGCAAGGACCATATTGTCTTCGCATTTGTAAACATTCCATCACGTAAACGCCTTTGAGTCAAATTTTGGCCCCCCGGCACAGGTGCGAAATGTCAGGGACATGTGTTTCAGGGACCCAAAATATGACAAACTCAGGAGTAGAAGTAAACCAGGTTTATTTAAGTCTTTCACTCAGATGTTCTTTCTCAGGCCTTGGAGAGCAACGGCAGATTGAGGTGAGGAGTGATGATTTGCAGGGAACAGGAGGAGAGGAGTCCTCTGTACAGCAAGGAAGGCGTAACTCCTGGTAGAGGCGACAGGAGAAGGTGCGGGGACTTATGAGGCTTTGGAGGAGTTTTGAGCAGGAGACAGGCAGGCAAGCTGAGCTGACGGAGCAGATAGGCATGTAAGCCAAATATGAGCATTGCTGGAGGTTACTCTGGAAGTCAGTAGTGTAACGATTCAGCAGAGACTGAAGGACAGAGGGAGAGATATATAGTGGCAGGCACAGGTGGAGGGAATCAGCTGATTGGCAGCAGGCAGGCTGCTGCTGCCGTGACACGAAAGTTCACCAAACTTGCACACACCTAGTAAAAATTGAAAATGAATTTTTGGCATTGTGGAAACCCCCCTCCCCCAAGATTTTGATTTGATGGTGAGCAAAACTGTAAAAAAAATGAATGGGTCAAAAATACTTTATGGAGGCAAAAAAAAAGTTGTATTAAAGTGTGTGATTTAGAAAATGCAACGCTTTTCCACAAAATGACAAAACGACACGTTGGTTCTTCCGATTTTCACAAAATTTCAGAAGCATCCCGCCAGCTGAAGTCTACAACCACCACAGAAGTTTAACTGACCTTTGACCTTGGGAAGAGGCTGCCATCTTGAATAAAAAAAAAATAAAAGAAAACACCTTTAGGACCAGCTACAAACAAAAACTCATCCTAGGAATTTATATAAATCGTCTTGTAACTTATCGGGCATCATTGGGAAGCAATTGTGAAAACTATTCTGGAATTAGAAATTGTAGATTTTGAATGGTGTGTGCATGCCGAGCTTGCAAAAGTGGTGTGCTCCTATTACTAGTTTAATATGATGATCCCTGACAAGAGCTGGGCAAAATATTATATTTTTGAATATTATTCAAAAGATTACTTTTGCCAATTTTTGTGAAACTTAAGTCGATCTGTTTAGTATTACCAGGCGACCAAAACATAAAATGGTTGCTATGGAGATAAAACCAACAGAAAAGCCGCCATTTTGATAAAAAGTGCTTTTTACATCAATTTTGCACAGACAACTCAGGCCAGCCTTACAGAAAGAGAAGGGGGGAGTCAGGGGTGCATTGTGGCTGCTTAGCAAGTGAGGTTTGGTCAAAGTAGAGTGGTGAGGGTGGCAGTTGCGCGTAAAGGCGGGCAGCAAGGGCGTTGGTGGAGCGTAGAAGTGAGCAATGAGGGCAGCAGTGGCATGAAGCGAGGGCAGAGGCTATGGGGCGTAGAGGTGGGCAGCGAGGGTGAGGGTGGGTCATCCAACGCCGTTTGCAGTTTTAATTACTATTATTGTTATTATTATAAAAAAATAATTTCTTACAACTGTGTTGAAAGAAAAGATTCAGCAAAGCTTTATATCACTCCTGAGGACCTCTCTGGTCTATGAATTCTAAACACACTCTGCCACTGTTACACATATATGCAGCATCCAACTCCCTATTTCAATCCTGCGATTCAGGGGTGACAGTTTCATTTACCTCCCAGAGTTTCAAAAGAGCTGGAGCTAGAAAATCTCCATCTTCAAATAGTTTAATCAGTGAGGTGTCTGCCTTGAAGATTGCATTTATCATTACCTGCAAATGATTTTCCAACTACCATTGTGTTGCTGGTTCTTTCTTGTCATGCGCCATGTGGTCGGCTGGAGCCCAATCCTTCTTTCCTCAGGGAAACGCAGTTTGGACCTTAGACGGGTTTGCAGTTCATCCATTTGCTGTATGACAGAACTGGACTGAGTGACTCCTCTCCTCAAACAGGAAGTACCGGATGATCCCAAAAAGCTGAAATCCAATAGACCTCTATGGAAGATGAAACATCTATTACTCAGTCATCAAATTAATATTCATTCTAGCTCTGCTACCTTTTTTTAACACGTTTTTGCTAATCTAAACTTTTCTTCATGATATTTTTTGCTGTAGAACAAGTTATTGAAGTTATGAACAGACCAGTCAAATGTCTCAATAAAAATAGGTGGTCTTGAAGCAAATGTTTGAAACATTTGATTGACAGATTCTGTTGAGCTCACTTTCAGTGGAAGGGGTGTGTTCTTCTAACATGCTTAGTCCTGATTGGCGAACATGGTTGCTATAGAAATGTGGACTCAAACTGACTTGGAGTAATGACTGCTTATTAATGATTTCTGGCTTCAACATGGCAGCATCTGTACCACGAAAAATGGCGACTAAATTGACTTTGGTTGGAGGCAAGACATTTTCTATGGATACCGTCAGTCCAGTTTTCTTATACAGTCTGTCGTGGAACCACACATAAGAGATTTCAAGTGACTTAGGATCAACCTGTCAGTCTTACTTGGATTTTGGGGGAAAGCGGAAGTTGTTGTGCTGCTTTGCCAGACTTCCAGCAGCTGTTGTTAGTCAGAACTTTCCATGCTGCCTTCTTTTCTTTGCTCTCACCTTGTCAGAGCAGCTCCACTCTGCTCTTATTCCAGATAGCTTAAGTTTTTTTTTTTTTTTTGTTTCCCTGTTCATGTTAATACCAAAGTTTTTGTCATGTCAGTTGTCTTTCTGTGGCCAACCCTTTTGCTGTTTTCTGGACCTGGCGTTTTGTTTGGACCTGGTGTTTACATGCTGATTTAGAAGTGTTTAGAACTTGGATGACCCATTTTGGATTATTTGTTGGACTTCCCTATATTACTAACATTCTGTCGACAGGTGCTTCCCATACTGCCTTGGTTTCCCATAGAATCTTCATCTATTCCTCTATAAAATGTTCCCACACAACCAATATTCTTACTGTTCTTATTCTTACTAAATGTTTCAAAGTGCTTAGTTTTGCAGAGCACTCCAAGTAGTAACTGTATGTATGGATTCAGCTTTTGAATGAAAGCTGCAGAAATCAAGAAAAAAAATCACTGATCAAACACAACCAAACTCAGTAGTTAGTTTATTTTGCATTTTACTTTAAACAAGAGCAGGTGATGTTTCATGTTTCTGTGCAAGTGTTTTTTTTTTAGACCGTTATAAAATCATGTTTTTTTTCTTGGTGCAAACTTTCTTATTTTTTTATTTTTTTATTAGTGAGTTTAAGAACTCTCATATTTACAATCTGTTATCAAAATTATACTGCACACGTATTAACTATTCTTGTAAAACTAAGCTGTATTGTGTTGTATACGTTGCTCTACATTTCCATCCTACTGTTCCTTTTGCATTTGTTTTTGTTGAAAGCTACAGTATTTGCTGATTTTTTTTTTTACTCTTGCCCATAGTCCTGCTTCTTGGGCACGTCATTATGGTAACTGAGAATTGGTCTTCAGTTGACTCATCTGGTTAAATAAAGAATAAGTATTTAGTGCCACAAAAAATGAGTGCACACAAAAGATGCATCATTTTAATTATTCCATAGTTTAATCTGCATGACTGTCTCTGTTTGATTTAAAAAATAATAATAATAATTTTAAAAAACATAATTACCAATTTTCTCCTTATACCTGATCTTTCGTGCCATGGTTTTCCTAAACTGTTATTTTCTATTTTAGAAAAAGACTGATCAGACAGTATTTTTCAATGACTGTCTTACAAAGGAACATGTATGTTGAGTCACTGGGATCACTATCCAGTTTATACACGCAAATGGAAATTCTAGCAGGAATAATCCATATAAGTGAAATGAAGATGATGTGCAGCATAAAGTTTTCGCAGTAGCTTTCTGAGAGATGCATAATAGCCTGTAAAATAAAGATTCTTTCATATTTCTACAATGAATACCAGCAGATTTAGATGTGATCTTCAGCCTCCTGCTTGTGATCCCTTGACAGTCATTAAAGACCAACTCCAATGAAAATCATGTTTGTGGTGGGTTTTTTATGTTCTTCTCCCATTAGCTGTCTGTTGGGGAGCAGTGAGCTCCAGACACAATCATGGAACCATTTGGTGGTTTAATCCAAACCCAATCCAATGCCTCCCTGCTTGACACTCAGCAGGGTGGCATTTGATCCCATTTTTAAAGTCTTTGCTATCACTCTACCTGGATTTGAACTCATGACCTGCCAGTCTCACACTGGACACTTCCACAAGGCCACTACACTGCTTTTGCAGAGAGATAGATCCATTAACACCTCTATTAATCCTCATCTAAGATGGCATCTGGCTCAAAACTATATGGCTGTACAGCTCTGATATTGCTAACCCATTTTTTCATACACTAATGTTAGCTTGGGCTTGTGAGGGGCTGTAAGCTAGCCGGAGAGAGTGCATAGAAAGGAATGATGAGATATCATTGTAGGGTTACATCCATGCCAGCAGTCTCACCCTTAACCTTGAGGCGATTTTCAAAGAGTTCCTGCTTCTCTGCAGAAAAAAATTCTTAACATGACTTAAAACATCATAATTAAAATTAAAAGACCACTGAGAAAAAAAATTAGAATAGATCAAAATATAATTGGAGGGGGACACCCAACAGTAACAAAAACCTCATCACCAGATCAATACCCTGGCAACTTTTGGCAGAGGCCACACCCCTGCTCTTATTGCATTTATTGCAGTCAGTGGCAGAGGTGTGGTCATGGAAAACTTGGTGCAGTTTTAACAAAAACCTAAATACAAAACAAAAGTCATGGAGTTTTTTAGTTGGAGTTGAACAAAAATCATTATTTTAAAAATGTGTCCTTGAAATGGCAAAAAGGAGAAAAGAAAAAAAACATCTTTTGTGTGGTCCTGATGAAATATCCTTTGTGTGTTATATATTGAAGTAAACATTTTAGAAATCAAAATGTTTTTTCTTATAATTATAATGTGAAAATCTATGTTATCTGTGTCTTCATTTACCACAATTACCTCATATTTTAAGCTGCTCTCTACAGTAAGTCTACTCCAGTCATAAATGTCATCATGGGAGCGGCTTTGGTGCAGCGGTCGGATGGTCGATCTCAGGACCTTCCCACCTATGTCTTAAAATGTCCTCGGGCAAGACACTGGATCCCACATTGCCTCTGGTGGTTATAAGTTGGCACTAGTGTGTATCAGTGTGTGACTGGGTGAATGGGACCGTGACTGTAAAAAAAACTTTGGGGCTACAAGGAAGGTAGAAAAGTGCTATCAAGTATACGACATTTGCCATTTGCTGTCATGTCTATGCAGAACAACCTGCTTCATATCCAAACCTTTCGTGTTGCCTCACTAAAAATCATGTTTGTCAGTATTTGCCAGGCTGCATTTATCTGACCTAATCTTTCTATATATTAATAAGGTGCATACAGCCATAAAACAATACAAACAACAGTTTCCATCTGAAAATACTTTTACAGTAAACAGTAAAGGAAACAGCATTGTGTCTGACAAAGCCAGAAAACTGTTAAAAACACTGAACATCTTGAGTTGTTGAAAGGCTTTAACAGGAAGTGAAGTTTAAGTACTGACAAAAAGGATAGTATGTTTAAGCAAAAACTAAATAATTAATATGTTTCTCATCAAAATAAAAAAATGTAAAACATTAATTAATCACAAAAGCAACATCTCGTGTATTTTATAGTAGCCTATGTCTGTGTCATACTTAAAAATATTATGGCAGCAGAAGATGTAAGTGTTAATAACTGATGAGTTTTGCTAACTTCTGTCGTGTTATACTGATGTACGTGACAAACAACTTCTATCCACTATCATTTAGTGTTTAGGCTTTTTTGTACAAGATTTAAGCTGGCACTTTATGGAATACATTATTCTTGTGAATTTTATTCAGATGAGCCCAACTGTCATGAAAACAATTGTTTTTCTTCGTGCTTCTACTTAGTTATTTGTAGATGACAGAAGAAATTTCACCAGTCAATGTTACCAACTAAGCAAAACAACTTACACTTTATGAAACAGTGTCTGATGGGAAATCAATATCTCTGTATCTTGAAGAAAACAATACACTTTGCTGCCAAGCAGGAAAGCAGGTGTTGCTTAGAATCCTGTTTACATTTGAAAAATGTGGATTCAAGTCATGAAGAGGAGCTTACTTTTATGTCTTAGCTGAGCAGTTTAAAGCTTTGGATGGATAAATGCATTGATGAATGCATGGATGCATGCATGGATGGATGGATGCATGGATGGATGGATGGATGGATGGATGGATGGATGGATGGATGGATGGATGGATGGATGGATGGATGGATAGATGGATGGATGGATGGATGGATGGATGGATGGATGGATGGATGGATTCTATAAGGAAAAGAACAACACTTTCTGGATGGCTTTACAAAAATAAGAACATCTCAAATGAATTCAACTCTATTCTGTCAGGATTTGGTCCTTTAATTTGGTTTGTTATCAGTTTAGTTTCCTTTGATCCTGTCATGTTCTGTTTTTAGGCTTGTGCCCCCTTGTAAGAGTCACAACAGTATGTAACCATCTACAGTGTCTACTGTGTATGTAACCATACACAGTCTTATTTTAAGTTAATCATCCTCAGAGTGTGTAAGTGTCTGATTTGCAGGTTATCTACTCTGTCTCTCTTTGTTTCTGCTGTTGTTCCATGGTTGTATAATGCTTTACATTTAGTTATTGACATTTTTAAATTCTGTCATCAACCCCAGTCTCCTGCATTTTGGTCCACGTAACCAGTTCTTGACAAAATCAGTGAACCATCAGTTCACAACAAAGACTTCCTCACAGTCCTACATGAAAAGCAGAGACAGCAATTCCTGAACTTCCCTCTACAACAACTTCCTCCAGCTCCTCTGGGAAGGAGTTGTCAAATGCCTTCTTTGAGCTGATGTGGTCAAACGCCTTCTCCAAATCTAAAAAACACATACTGGATAACCAAACTCCCATGAATTCCCCAGAACCATGACTGTAGAGGTGATCCACTGTTCCATGACCAGGGCAGAAACTGCACTGTTGTTCCTGATCTGAGGATTGACTAATAGGAATTGGATTGGAATTGAAGTTTGGCATAGAGCTTCATATACCATAGAGAACAGAATCTAGAGTGTTCACCAACCCAGACTCTTTACCGTTAAGCCTTAGTTACATGCACTCGTACGGGGAGTTGACCCATACAAGTGTTGGGGGTTCTCGGGTTGACTGGCCTGTGAAGGGTCATAGAAAGGAGTGACTGCATCTTAAGGGGGACACGGGTGGGTCTTGAAGTTCCCTTGAAGTCCATATGGCCACCTCAGGGGCATCATAAAGATTAAACAAACCCATGTTGTGTTTTTAAGTATTTGTGAGGATAACTTGAGGATAACTTCATACGGTGCCCCTAAGCCACACCAGTTAGGTGCAGGTACTGGCTCCTTACAGACTGGGAATGCAAATGCTGGATGCATGAGATGTGTCCGTGACACAAAAGTGCCTGTCAAACGCCTGTAGGATGTCCACACAGACTACACACTTCCTAATTTCTTTTGAAATTCTTCAAAGCAACCCTAACAGTTTGAAAATTTGACAAAATTTGAATGACCATCCATTAGCAACAAATCATAACACAAAAAAAATACATAAGTAAATTATTTACTTTGCCTTCCATCTGCTTAGCACATTCTCCTTTTTTCATGGACACAGAACAACAAAAAACAAAATGTCTGTTTTTTAAATCTGGTACAAATTATTTTGCAAAGTCACCTTTTTGTGGAGACTAAAGAATAAGGCTGAGTAATGTGTGTGTGTGTGTGTGTGTGTGGGTGTGGGTGTGTGTGTGTGTGGGTGTGTGTGTGTGTGTGTTACATTCTGACTTTACCTTTACACCTGCTGTCCATCACCAGCCCCATGGGGACTTTAAAAAGTTGATTGACAGTTGCTGCCAGGTGTTTCACTGCCTTCTGTAGGGCTCTGGTGACACAGCTTGGGCCATTTGTATTGTTGCTACTCTAGTTCCTGGAATACCCTAAGCCACCAGCTGCTAAGAGGAAAAAAAACATTGTCACTCACTCACTGCGAAAGTCAGTCACTGCTGTAAGACTCTCCGCTCTGACCTTTATTGTCAGAGCTGTAACCTCTGCCTTGTACATTCAGCTCACCATCTTATGGTGCATTTCAGCCTGAGCCTGTCTTTGGTTTATTCCTGACCTGATGTATTGCACCAGTGCACCAATCATTGCTTACAACTGATGTCAACAAACTTTCATGGTGATTTCTTAAGGAATTTCTTTGCAATTTTAAAACATTTTTACTTTTTTACTCTAAGAACAAACGTAAACTCACAATTTACTATGAAGAAAAATATCTGAATTATTAAGTGAAACAAAAGTTGACGAACATCATTTGCTGTGAGGCACAAAAAGGGCTAGCAGACAGATTCTTTGTAATCCAACAAGGTGAAGGAAAAAGATTAGAACACATTTAGATTTAGGCAACTGACATTTAAAAGATAGCTGCATGAAGCACTGATGCCTTTGAGCAAAGTTGCCTGATTAGCACTGCTTCAAATAAGGGCCTGTTTTGAACTGGATCCTGATCTGAGGAGGGGTGAGTTGAACAAAAAATGTATACAGGTAAACCAAAGCGGATTTAAGATAAGATGACCTCCTTTCTTTGCTTGAGATGAAGTAAAAATTTGAAGATAAAAACAAGTTGCTCTAAAAAAGCTTTATCTAATCTTGTGTCTTCATCTTGTCTCATCACGCAATGAATCAGTGGCGCTTGGAGGTTTAATGTGCAAAACAGTAGCAGTTTTGACAATAACTCAATAATTTAAAAATAGAACATGTTGAACATTCATCAGTTTCAATGATAGAGTAAAAACACTTCAAAATTTCCTACTATGACTTTATAAAATACAAACTGTTACTGTAACTTCACATGTCTTTGAAATTCAGATACTTTTATGAAAAAAAACAATAATAATTGTGCAGAATTAACAGTTCATCAAAAATACACTTTTTTGATGTGTTAATAATAAATAGTAAAAGCCAAATGTAAATCTAATACTGAGTAAAGACTTCTTACCACAGTTTTTAATGAGACGTTGTTGAATTTGTGAGCCAAACCCATTAGGTACAGGGTGTCTATTAATTATCTAACATAGATCTACTGTAGAAGTCTCTAGGACATCTCTGTCAACTCTATTTTGTTACTGTATTATATGTGTACCCATTGTGTTCTGAAAGACATCTGCTAATAGAGGTCTACTACACATCTACTTGTAGACATCTAATTTTGAGATATTTCTAGATATCTATTAGAGTACTTTTTTTTAAACGTTTGCTAGTTAAAAAAACAAATACTTCAAATTTACATTTTTACATCTGTTTACCTTCAGAACCCACTGAATCCCTTTTGGAGTCACAGTCTTACTGGTTCTTATCCAGCTGCAGTAGAAGGTGGAGTACACCCTAATTTGGTCACAGACAGATACAAACACACAAGAGCAATTACAGACAGCAGTTAACCTATGAAACATGTTACTGAACTGTGGGATGAAGTGGGAGAAAATCCATACCTGCAGAGGGAGAAGAAAGGACCCAGCTGGGATTCAAACCAGGTTCTTCTTGCTGTAAGGTGAAAGAGCTAACTACCATCCCACAGTGAAGCCTGTTTGTTCACAGACAGCTAGTAATCACAAAAGTTCTACATTCACAAAAGTATCAAACATTTTTTTCTGAAATGTACCTGGGGTTAAAGGTCTCAGTATTGTGCATCAAAGCAGCAATCAGACACATACTGTATATGTTTCTGTTTAGATTTTTAACTCGTGCTATAACTGAACAAAACAATGGTAAAATGTTTATTTTATTGTCGGAGTGGATTATTATTAATATTAGATTAAAGCACATTTTCTGACCTTCTGCTGCACAGCAGTGTCTAGTTACTGTTTAGAGGCAAAGTAATAAAAGTATAGACTCTTATTTACATGTATAGATTTGGAAGCAAAGTAAACTCTACACCAATGTTGTCATGTTTGTTGGATAGTAAAAGAAGAAAAAGGATGATGGCACACCAAAATAACAATAATAAAAACATGTTTGAGTTGACCTTTCTATGTTATATATAGTAAATGTTTAAAAAGTACTCTAATAGACATCTAGAGTTAGACAATTGATAAACATTGATGCCTATTAGTTATTTAGGGCTATTGGTTAGTTAGGGCTGTGTTGGGAGGATGCTGGAACTCCTGGGTGATGGGCAGCTTGTCTGGGGTGGGGGGGCTCTCGAGGGGTTGGGGCAACGCTCTGGGCCCCCTGGTGTGGTGGGAGGGCTGCTCTTCTGGATGGGCTAGGGCTTGCTCTCTGTGCTCCCGTTCCCCACTGCTCTATGGTGTTGGGGGCCAGTAAAATCTGTCAAACACAAGATGCTCTCAGCTCAAATCTGATTGCTCAGCTGTTGGCCAGGACAAGAAAAAAATAGAGTAAATGTCTAATACATAATTATTAGACATAGATGTCTATTTTACATCTATAGACATAGATGTCTATTATTATTATAGTGAAAAAAGGCATTAATTGTAGCCCTTGTGCTATTCTAGGTACGTTAACATTAGAAGTGGGGTCATCCGGAACCCACAAGACTTAAATCTGAAGAACTTAAAAAAATAAATAAATAAACTTACTTGTGCCCTTGGCAGACATTAGATCCTGTTCTCCTTTTGTCATGGGCGGGATAACACATCAGCATAAGAGTAGGGTCATCTGGACCCCACAGCACACTGGGTAGATGTCTGTTAGATAACTAATATACATCTTCCGTAGATGTACATTAGGGGTCCTTACAATGTGCAAGGCATGATGGGACTGTGACAAAATTACTGTAGCTATGAGAAAGTCAGCTGCTAGAGAACTAAACTGCAATATGCAATAGACCTCTATGAATTTATGTCTATCAGATACATAATGCATATATTTAGCTGTGATCTTTGAATTAGCCATGATTTAGAGTTCTAATAGATGTGTCCATGCCTAGTGGGAGAACAGTCTTCTGCTCCAGGTAATTAAATGAAACAAGCCTCTGAGGTGGAACTTTTGACAGTTCACTGAAGAAAATGTAAGAAAAAATGCCTGACAAACAACAGTCATTTTGTGACATTCAGTCACAGATACTATTAGCATGACTTAAATCAGCATTTCATTTTCTCCACTGCTTTTTCCATTCTTTCGTTTTCAGCAGACAGTCTCCAATACCTCATTGGAAGAAGTTAATTACTGCCATTTCTTAACACAATTTAAATCATAAATTAAATTCTGAATAAGTATATTGGGTGTTTTCTTTTTTTTTTGTTGTTGTTTTTTTTCTCATTCCAGGTTTCTATTTTACATGCAGGCTAACTGGTTTTCCAGTTCTAACAAACAAAACGTTTTATTTTATTATTATTTTAGGACCAGTTCTTAAAATACTTTTATCATCATCATTGTCAAACAAATTCTACCTCTTCTTTTGTAAACATCTAGATCAGGTCAGCTCAATCCTGGTCCTTAAGGGCTATCAGCTTGCCTGTTTTCCAGCTCTCCCTGCACATCTTACTTACTCCTTACCTGAATCAGGAGTGCTCAGTAAATCAGAAAATTAAAAACATCTGAGTCAGCGAATTAGCAGCAAGGGCTGAAAGAAGAGTTAAAAACATTCAGGGTGGTAGCTATCGAGAATCAAGATTGAGTAGTCCTGACATACAATCTAGCAAAAAATCAGAACTGCTCGGTTCACCTCCGAATATGTAAGCATTTTGAGGGAGTAAACAGTGCATTTGCCCCTCCATATGACCAGAGTTAACTTCATACTGCTTTTCGTGATGGTAATATAATGAGACTCTGGCTGGCTCTCATTCAGATGATTAATATACTTCAAGAGAACTATCAGCACTAAAAATCACTGAAGAAAAATGGATGGCACATAAATTGGCAGATATTAGCTCTCGTGGAAAGGTATTTCAAATGTAATAATTCTTTCCATTTAACTTTTATGTTAATAACATCTGCTTTCTACTTTTTTCCTTTTAGGATTTTATATTTTTCATTTCATGTTAAGCAAGGGGCTCACGAGTAAGCCCGCCCCAGCCCGCTGCCTCTCACCATGTGCAACGCCAGAATGGTAGAGAGTGCAATCTCTCTCTCGAGACAATGTGTCAGGATCCTGGTTGCCTCCCCCACACACCTGGCTTCAATCTGCTCACCTGCACCCCATTGCCTCAAGCTAAAGTTCATGTCTTGTTTTTGTATGAGCATTCGCATACTGACCTCTCCTGTTTTGCACCTTCAAGGAATTCTACGCCTTCACAACCTTCCACGGCAAACCAACCCGGGCAGCAGATCACGCCTGTCACCCCCACTTTCCTTCTGACCAGCGGCTCACCCTCCAACCAAGCAAAGCAGCCAAATGTCCCGAACTCTCCACCAGTACTGGCACAAAATAAACCACTTTTCAATCTACTTCAGTCTCTAGCCTGCTATTGGGTCCAGCCCCCCTCACCCCTGACACAATGAGTTTCAGAGCCCAGATTGTGCGTAGAGGTGAGCCCAGCTATGTCTAGCCGGTACCTCTCAGGCTCTCGCACAAGCTTAGGCTCCTTCCCTCCCAGAGAGGTGACGTTCTATGTCCCAAAAGCCAAATTCCATGACCAAGATTTAGGCCGCTGAGGCACTCGCCTTCGACTGCCACCCAAACCACAATGAACTGGCCCTCTCTGAGCTCTCCTTCAGGTGGTGGGCCCACTGGGGAGTGATCCCACGTCGATCCTTTGGGTTTTACCCGACCAGGGCCCGTAGAAGCCCCGGCCTCAAGCGCTCGCCTGCGAGCCCCAACCCCAGGCCTGGCTCCAGGGTGAAGCCCCAGTAATGCCAATCAGGGCGATGTAACTGAATCTTTGATAGTTTTCCTCAAGAAGGGGTCTGTGAACCGCTCTTTGTCTGGCTCATCACCCAGGACCTGCCTGCCATTGGAGACCCTACCAGGAGCAGTAGCCCCAGACAGCATAGCTCCTGGGCTCACTCAAGCACTCAGACCCCTCCACTACGTTAAGGTGGCAAGTTCATGGAGTGAGAGAGCCATGGCCTCAGATTTTGTGGTGCTGACCCTCATCCCAGTTGCTTCACACTCTGCTGCAAACCGTGCATGCTGGAGGTCCTGGCTTGATGAAGCCAACAGGACAACATCATCTGCAAAGAGCAGAGAGGAAATCCTGTGGTTCCCAAACCAGACCCCCTCTGGACCCTGGCTATGCCTAGAAATTATGTCCATATAGACTATGAACAGAACCGGTGACAAAGGGCAGCCCTGCTGGAGTCCAACATGCACTGGGAACAGGTCTGACTTACTGCCGGCTATGCTAACAAAGCTCCTGTTCTGGTCATACAGAGATCGCACAGCCCTTAGTAAGGCTCCCCGAACCCCATACTCCCAAAGTATCCTCCACAGGACACCACGGGGCACACGGTCGAACACCTTCTCCAAATCAACAAAACACATATGGACTGGATGAGCGAACTCCCACGAACCCTCCAGCAGCCTAAAGAGGGTGTAGAGCTGATCCACAGTTCCACGACCAGGACGGAAACCATATGGTTGTTCTTGGATATGAGGTTCGACTATTGGCTGGACTCTCATCTCCAGTACCCTGGCATAGACTTTCCCAGGGAGGTTGTGGAATGTGATTCCTCGGTAGTTGGAACACACCCTCTGGTCCCCTTCTTGAAAAGGGGAACTATCACCCCTGTCTGCCAGTCCAGTGGTACAGTTCCCGATTGCCTTGCAATACTGCAGAGACGTGTTAACTAAGACACTCCCACAGCATCCAGAGATTTGAGGTACTCAGGGCGGACCTCGTCCACTCCCGGTGCCTTGCCATCGAGGAGCTTGTTGACTACCTTGGTGACTTCAGCTTGGGTAATGGACAGCCCTACCCCAAGGCTCTCAGCCTCTTCTTCCTCAAGAAAAAGGCGTGTCAGCAGGATTGAGGAGATCGTCAAAGTATTCCTTCCACCGCCCGACAGTGTCCCCAGTCAAAGTCAGCAGCTCACCGACTGCAGAAAACTGCTTCCCACTCCAAACTCCTCCCAGGACCGAGTTTTTGCCTCCACTACAGTCTGAGCTGCAGCTCGCTGAGACTGTCCATACCTAGCAGCTGCCTCTGGAGTCCCACAAGCTAGCCAGACCCGATAGGACTCCTTCTTCAGCTTGTTGGCATCCTTTACTTCCGGTGTCCACCAACAGGTTTGGGGATTGCCGCCACGACAGGCACCTGACACCTTGCGACCACAGCTCCGAACAGCAGCAGAAACAATGGAGCTGGAGAACATAGTCCGTTCGACTCTGTTACCAGCCTCCCTCTGTACCTGTTTGGATGTGGGAGTTAAAGACTTCCCTGACGGAGGGCTCAGCCAGACTTTCCCAGCAGAGCCTCACAGTACGTTTGGGTCTGCCAAGTCTTTCCAGCCTCCTTCCCCGCCAACAAATCCAACTCACCACCAGGTAGAGATCAATGGACAGCACGGACCCTCGCTTTACCCGGGAGCCCCCAGCTTAGCTTAAGTGTTGGAGTTCACGCCGCTGGACGAGAGAGTTGCATCCCTCCGCCTTAGGGTGGGGGACAGGTCTCTGACTGTGGTTTCGGCTTATGGGCTGAACAGCAGTTCGGAGTACCCAGCTTTTGTACTGGAAAGTGCCCTAACGGGGTACTCCGTTGTTCTCCTGGGTGACTTCAATGCCCACGTGCGCAATGACAGTAGCACCTGGGGAAAGGTGGTTTGCCCTCTCTGGGTGGGTGGAGTGCTCCTTCCCCAAGTGGAGGAGTATAAGTATCTTGGGGTCTTGTTCACCAGTGAGGGAAGATCGGAGCATGAGATTGACAGGCGGATTGGTGCTGCGTCCACCGTCATGCGGTCGTAGTGAAGAGAGAGCTAAGCCAGAAAGAAAAGCTCTTTACCAGTTGATACCAGTTGAAAGAACGAGGTCCCTGCCGAAATGAGCTTCCGCCGTAGGTTAGCAGGGTGCTCGCTTAGAGATAGTGTGAGAAGCTCGATCACCCGGGAGGAGCTCGGAGTAGAGCCGCTGCTCATCCACATTGAGAGGAGCCAGTTGAGGTGGCTCGAGCATCTGGTTTGCATGCCTCCTGGGCGCCTCCCTCAGGATGTGTTCCACTAAGCGGAGACCCCGGGGAAGACCCAGGACATACTGGAGAGACTGTGTTGCTCAGCTGGCCTGGGAACGAATCTTGGTCCCCCCAGAGGAGCTGGAGGAAGTGACTGGAGAGTGGGAAGTCTGGGCATCCTTACTTAGACAGCTGCCCCGATGGATGGATATTTTCATGTTGATTTTTGAGCAGACCACATAGATATAGAACTGCTCTCAGAACCATCTTTCAAGGTGTTCTCGGTTCATTTCTAATCAGACTGAGCTCTTTCGCGCTGAGTTTTCCAAGTCTGAAAAAGCTCTGTGCAAAACACTTGGACCAAACTGCCACCGCAACTAGTCATTACAGGATGTCAACAGAGGAGCGGAGCAACAATGATACACAGCAACTCATTGAAATGTGGTTGGATGAATGCAGGTTCATTGAAAAAAACTTTTAACCTGATACACATTGCTTCTCAAACTGTTTTCCTGACAATCTATATGGCATAAACATTTATCAGCATACTTTCTTTGTCATCGTTTTGCAGCATGGTTCATACCAAAGCAGCAAGTAAAAAGTGTCGGACCTGACATTGATACAGATGTTTAAAAGTGGTCATTGAAGTATAAAGTTTTAACCAGTGAACTATCCAATTAAGTATTTCAAAGCTAGGGACTTCCTTTGTTCTTTCTCTAGTTTCTTTGCCCCACCCTCGTGATTCCTGGCCAATTACTGAAGAGATTATTGGTCACATGCTTGCACATGCTTTGCTTCGGAACAGAAATGAATACAGACCAAATGCAATACTTGATTCCAGTCTGAATACACTCTGAAACTCTTGCACCTAATTGTGAGTATTTTGTAAATCATGCAGTGATTTTTTCTGAAGGATAGATGTAATTAGAACAGGAGCTCCAAATAATGTTTGTGTAAATATAAAATGGAGTAAAACACAGAGACCATCTAAAAGAGGCAAAAGAAAGGTAAAGTGCAATTAATAGATTTTGTTTTAATAAAAGGTCAAGCAACTCCCATATCTCATTTTTAATAGCAGCAACACAGCCTGCTACCACATCAACAAAGACATTCTGTTTGCTCTCCAGTGCAGATCCTGACCTTCACTGCTGTAAGGATGAAGGAGGATCTAATCTAGTTAAAGCTCCATTAGTCTATGAGCTTTTGTTTTTGTGATGATGTTTCATGTACAAGGCTCCCTTTTGGTTTACAAGTCTGGAACTAAAAGCTCTGGTGTCCAATCACAATCAATATTCAGGTTGTACTTTTGTAGAGAACATAAAGCTGCCTCCCAAAAAGCATCCTGGGAAATCTTTAAAAAAAGGCACTCTACATGGCTACATTTTTGCAGTGATTGCACCAGTGCACCTAACGGAATTTCTTAGACGCACCAGCACCAAAGTTTGGTGCACCCACTTCTCAACCACGTTGTATTTAACTCAGCACTTTTACAAGGTCACGTTCCTTTTTACGGCATTATTTGAAAATGATTAACCAACAAGGTAAACATCAAGCCCTTTCTTTGAAACGGAGATTCTACAATAATAATAAATTACATAAAAAGTTGGTGTTTAAAGACCTACTTTAATGAAAATTGTGTTTTTGATATTTTTAACATGTTCTTACAGCTTTTTCTCATGATAGAGGACATATATGAAATAATTTAGGGCTAAAACTGCAATTTCAGAGTTTTTCTTTATTCAAATCAAACCAAATAAAAACATTTTGACAAAATTTAAAAAGCTCAGATTTGTGAAAGCAAGTAAAATGTGTGAACCAAAGTTCCCTGAAACAATGGATGAGGTGTGACGTCATCCAATGAAGTCACCATTGCTTCCTGATATGTGTGGCATAATTTTGAAACCTGACACCAGACGAAAGAATGTAAACACTAGAGGTAAAGCCCTGATGAAAGAGTTTTAACAGTATTTTCTACTGCTGGCAGCACCGGCTGCGTGTGCACAGGGTGTGTGCGCAGACCCAAACTTAACGACTTAGATTGACATTCTCATTAAGAAAAATTATCATTCTTATTTGAGATACGTTGCACCTGTGCACACACACATGTATTAGACTTTCAAAGTCGCTGTGATCATGGTTTTTTTCTCTCACAAGGGCTGGGTCCACCAGACTGGACTTTTTTTTTTTTTTTTTTTTTCTCCCAGGCACACTATTGAAAAGTCCAGCCACACGTACAACCAATTGGTCTCTCTCTAGAGCCCTACTCTACCATTTCCCTCGAACAGAAAAGAAATCCTTAAAGAAGTGAATTTCATTTAATATAGTATAACATGTAAATAACATGATTCTAATGTAACTTTTCATTTAAGGAATACTTGTTTTCTCCCTGACCGACATGTTCAAACAATAAAACTAAAATGGTGACGTCAACATTTGTCAAAAACTGTGGGCAAACTGAGGGGCCAGAGGATTGGATTAGAATAGTCAAGCATGTTATGTGGGAAATAAAACAGTTTAGCTTTTTAACAGACCTTAAAATGTTGTTTGTTGCTCATATAGAAATGTGTCTCAGTAATCCTGACAAAGAGACAATTCTGAAAACACATTCACAGAAATTCTTTCATAAAATGACTGAAGCTCTTGATTTTACTTTCCTTTTAAACCATGTTTTTGTAATGAATTTCTCATTTTGCTCTACAGTATTTATCTAATGGGTCTGATATAATGAGTGCAGGAGTATGGTAGTTCATGTTTGGGTAAGAATGTCATGTTTTTGTAATTGTCTACCTTGTGTTCTGGAAAGATTATGATAAGGAAGATTAAAGAAGTACATTTTACTAAACAATAACAATTCTACATTGAAGAGATTTCTGTACCAAACCAGGTCATTTGAATGTCAAATAAAGTTTTAGATGAAATGTGACTTTTTTATGACATTGGCAAGTTGCCATGTATTTTTCTCTCTTCTTACTCTTCCCAGTCTCCTTCCCACTCCCTTCCACTTTTCCGGATGCTCCATGTCCTGATGGTTGGATCCCATTTCTGTGGCTTGGACCTTTGTGGCAACCACCCTTGACCACACTGGCCTCTTTTGTTCCTTCCTGCGGGTGCTGAGCCAGCAGAGGGAAGGTGACCACCAGTAACCTTTTGGGTTAAAACTGACAAGGTCTAGAGGGAAGAGACCCAAACACAAGCTTGTCTGTGAGCCCAACTCCACGGTTAAGCTCTGGTACAGTCAGTCTGGGTGACTTAGTAGACCCTTTTTTGAATATTTTCATAAGAAGCATTTAAACATTTGTGTGTGCACTTTTCTTTTTATCTTTCATAAAGCGATATTAAGGAAAACATTTAAACATTTTCCAGGATCTTTTTATATCTACCTAACAGTCCAACGCCCTCCAAAATGTGATGTCTATTTATTGTAGAAGCACTTTTAAACCCTGGTGCTTTCCACTCTTGCTGCTTTTGACTTTCCTGCATGAACTCTCTCAGCTCCTTTAGTTGATGCCATTCCATTAGGCCCACTAGGAATTCACCACGCGTCAACACCTTTCTCCTTCTCAACCCAAAACACATCAAAGCTCTCTGAGCAACAACAAGGAGAGAAAATTACAAATACAAACACTAATGCTGCTCCCTCTATCTGCAGATGTGCTTCTGCATTACAAGCACTGTAGCACTGCAAACAACAAGGATACTTGCATAACTTTAATGCTAAAACAGTAACAGTTATGCATGCAACTTAGTTGCACAAGCATTTGCAGTTTTTAAAGACCACTTGTTCTGAATTTTTTTGCATATAAATATTTAACCTAATGTTTTTCAGCACGAGGACTGACGTTTAAAGCCCAAATGTGCACTGAGTTTTAGGGAACCATTATTCAGAGGGGAAAGCAGCACCTAATTACAAATACTCTCATCTCAAATAACTTGACAAGGTGTGGTTGCTGAGTGCATCTCTGCAATGAGTACAACTAATGATGTATGACATAGTTTGGACAATGAAATATCAGGTTTTGAGGTTGATATAGAATGGAATCCTCCAACAGAAAGGCCCGAGACTTTACGCTTCACTTCCTATGACTAGTATCGTCACTTTGCAGGGCTAAATACAATTAGGAAGCCAGGATAGTATTGCTTTTTAATCAATTCAGGATAGTCAGATGCTTACTTGGGTGACTTCTTCTGAGAAGTGATTTTCATTATCTACTATGTTACCTTCACAGCAGGGAAAGCACTTTCAAAACACAGGTTAGTGTTAACACTTCTGCTCCTGTCAGATTCATGATTTAATTAACCTTTCACCCATGTTTTCTGGCACCTATCAGCTGTTTCTAACGTGCTCTGCCTATCAATGGTTATGATAATTTATGAGTGTTTCATCAGGAGGCTGAAAAGCTCCCCTCTGCATGTTCTGCTGGAAGTGAAATTGGCCGAATTAATTTAGTGAATTGAAGAATGATTTTAAAACGAGACTGTAGTATTTTAGATTAAAAGTCTCCTTTAAGATCATTTCCTGTAATACACAATGCTTTTTTAAGTTAAAATGACATGACAGCAGACTTTTGTTAACGTTCATGAATCACGTCTTTTTTTATCTACATTAATAAAGGTAGCACATTTATGTTATTTCCAAAGCAATTTATTTGATTCATCAGATGGAAACAACAGCTTTTAATGATATATTTTTACTTTTATATTAATTGAAAACAGTTTTTACATCAGCTGTAAACAATAAAAAAAATCTGTTTTATTATCAGTAATGTAAACTTTAAAACTAGTTTTAAAAGGGCAACAAAAACAAAAAAACTTATCAGAAAAAGATACTCATTGTGTTACCATTTGCTAAACCTCAAACACCTACACACAGACACACAGTGCTCCATCCTGATGCATCCACTAGTAGACGACTAGATCCATGTGCGTCTTTGTTTTCCTTGTCCAAGCTGGTATGTGGCTCAAAACTGTACGGCTGGATGTCTACAATACTGCTCACCATTTTTGTTGTACTGCTAATGTAAGGTTGGGGTCATGAGGGGTTGTAAGCTAAAGAAAGAGCGTGAAAATAAAGAGAGGTTGGGAAATGGGGGCAGGCTCACTACATCCCAGCAGTTCCACCTGCAGCCCAGAGGCAAATTTCTTAGGAACTACTGCTGCTCTGCAGAAACTATGTCCAACAAAACAACTCAGGTTTTTTTATTTGGTCTAAAAACAGCACAATTATAACTAAAAAACCACTGGGAACACTTTTACAAACTATCAAAAAAAGATTAGAGTGGGACTTTATTTAGTCTTTGTCATTGGTTGAGAACATCCACCCATCCCATTCTATGAACAACTCTTGATTTCTTTTTTCTTTTCTTTTTTTTTACATTAAAGTTTTTTGGGGGAATGTACTAACTACATAGTGTGTTTGTTTATGTAAATGTTTCTTCAATTATTTTGTTTAATCTAATTTTTTCTAATTTTTTTTTTTGTGTTTAGTTTTATTATCTTATGCTCACTTGAGGCTGAGTCACAATTACAGAACGTTAATATCATGTCATGTGTCTATATGTTAAAATACAGATTTTCAAATCTGGTCACTTCAAATTAATCTCCATGGTGGAAATCTCTCCGGTTCAAACCAGCTGTACTGCACAGCGAGGACAACCTGCCATCTAAACAGCAATTAAAGCCAAAATGGTCACACTAAATCCAATTCTCAGTTGTTAAGGTAAATATTAACACCCTGGTTGGCTGACATTTGGCTCTGGCAGAGAAACCACAACGAACAATGATAAAGAAAAACAGCTCACAGAAAAGAGAGCCAAAGAAAGTGGACCATTGCAGCATTAGATAAAGAGAATAGAAAAATCTGTCGTTTTCAATTGATCTCTCTCTTCTTGCTACAAGCTAAACACTGACCAGTTTTCAATGTTATGCAGCACTTTTGGAGCCTAAATGTCTCCTTAATGCAGCTTAGTGGGTTTTAAGCATCTTACTACAGAATGGCTTGGGGAACTTTGCTATTCCATCACAAGAGGGATGTGCTTTTAATCAGCCACTTGGCACTAGTAAGAGACAGCTGCCCGTCTGCAGGGGCCATTGCACTTGCTCAGAGCAGGCCTCAGGGTTTAGCAGATCGACTGTGACCTCACTTTTTCAGAGCCGAATCCTCTTAGAAATGAAGTTTAAATGCAAAGGTTTGAAAAATGTGGACTTGTTTTAAAATACATAACATACAAATACTAAAATAGAGTATTTAAATTCAGTTAGTGTTTCAGGTAATTCTGAGGACTACTCAATGTATGTAGCCTTATTCATTGGAAGGTGAAACATCTAGCTCAATTGTTTTGCTTTAAGTAACACATAGTTTAAATATAGATACAAGTTTAATGAAAATATGTGTTTCATTTATTATTTTGCAGCAGATATTACAGAAATTCACTCTTTTCTGAAAAATCTGTTTCTAAACAAAAGTACTAAATTAAATGTAAGATTAACTAGCATAAATACAAATGCTACATTTCTCGATATTCATTTCTTAAAATCATATTTGAAGGTCAAAAAATATTTTTATATCTAATTGTTTCACTGCTAAAGTCAGTTTAATGGCAAAGAGCCATTAGCTTATTTGTGGTCTAATTTTCCCATTTTTTTAAAAATCCGATGGTTATGGCTGTTCTGTTGTTAGTCTTGGTTTTGTAAAAGTCAAAAACTGACCCTGAATTTATCGTGCTGTGCTGTGGCGCGGGTTGATAGACTTTCCGCAAACCTTCCACCTGACATTTTGAAGCATTTAGTGACTTGAGATTCTGCAACACCGGAAGAAAGTGGTGTAGGAGGTCAGGGTTGTGTGAGGGTTTCCAGATAAAGTTGTCGAGATTGTTGGTTTCACTTTGGCACAATTTGTGTGTCTGTGTTTCAGCAATTTTACTCTGTTATGCATTTTATTTTCTATTTATATTGTCATGTTGTTTTGTCACTTATTTGTGTTTTTATGTTGTGTTCCAATAGGTTTGTCACAGTCCAGTAAATATAATTATTCTGCAGTCTGTATTGTTAAATTGTTGGCACTCACCCATTATCATTAAGTTCTGCAGTTTATCATAAAATATAACAGAATAATTGAAAATGAGCCAAAATGTGATTCTCTGTTTAAGCAGATCAAAGCGTCATTCCTGCTCCATTTCCAGTCTGCATCAAATGCAGTAACTCATGAGCTCTGTGTTTGTTCTGGATTCTTTTCCTCATGTGTCGTTTAAGCCTTGACTGTGACAAATTGTGGAATAACGAGCAAAACCAGTGAAAAAGGCACAACATAAAAAGTAGGTTTTCTAAAGGACAGAAAATAGACCTGTTTGCAAACATCTTAATCCTGTTTGTGAAGACTCAAACTCTCACAGATATTTTTGCATATGTATTTAAATGTGGTTTCTGAGTCTTTTCTTCTCAGATAATGTGTTCCCATTAGGAGTTGTTGGTGGTATTCATCTGGTTTTTTGTTCAAATCCCCCAACCTGCTGTTAAATTCTACATTTGTCCACTAGATGGCATGACTGCTCTGAAAACAACACAGTTAAGAAAGTTAAGAGACAAGAGTCAATAAAACCTTTAAAACAATTGTCGATAAAGAAAAATAAAAAGGGTTAATTGGTATATATATTAATATACTATAAAAATATATACATTTAAACATATAAAAAGTTCACATGAAAAAAAAGCATATAACTGTTTTCTGTAAAATAAAAATAAAATATTATTAGAATTTATAACAGGACTGCCTTAGTAAGAGTTTCATTTCAGAGAATCTTTGCAATTTTGCACTGATTATTACTAAAATATGTTCCAAGTTTTTTTGCAAAGATACTTTATGGATGAAAATGTATATTTACCAGCATATATATGGTGAAAGATACTTGAATAATTATGAGATTAATATTAAAATTAATAATAAATTAAGCTCCTCAAAGTTGAACCGTTAAATTAATATATAAAATTAATAATAAAGTATTGTGATTAATTGTAAGTAATGACAATCTAAAAGTGTGATTAATCTGATGATTTTTTTTTTTTCTGACTGACAGTAAACTACTACTACTGAACTACTACTACTACTACTACTACTGAACAGTCGGCTGACAGCACTAAAAAATAAATAAAAATAGTATAAAATACATCCTTGGACAATAACAGAAGTTTACCTCAAAACTTTAATGTAACCCTGGTTTCAATGACGGAGTTAAAAGATTTCCTTTAGGTCGTCACCAGATTTGCACACATTGTAGTTCACAGGTGTCAGACCCTGTTTGACATATTTTCCAACAAACCTGCCGTTGTTGCTCTTTATTGGTAAAACACATAATTAGTAACAGATAAGGGTGGGTTTCAGAAAAAACCTAGAAGATCTAGACACATTTCATCCTCAAAACGCTCATTAGTGCCCAAAATCACTCCATAAATGGCCTCAGTCATCTTTTACTTCGTACGGATCAGTCTGCCTGTTCCTTATGCAGAAAAGCAGCTCCGCACTATGGTGGTCCCGCCTCCATGCTACACAGTTGGTATGCTGTTCTTGGGATGAAACTCACTTTTACCCCTATAAACATGGCGAGTGGCGTTTCTACCAAAGAGTTTATTTTGGTCTCGTCTGACCACATGACATTCCCCCAATTAAACTCTTGATCATTCAGTTGGTTTCTGGAAAATCCTAGAAAGACCTGAACATGTAAAGCAGCAGAACCTTTTCACCGCTGCAGGAATTGAACGATGATGTTGTGTTACTATAGAAACCATTGTGAATGTGGTCCCAGCTCTCTCCGGGTCATCAACCAGTTTCCCCTTAGAGGCAGCCATGGTGCAGCGGTAGGGCAGTCGACCTCTGATTGAAAGATTGCATGTTCAATTCCCGCTTTGCCCGCTTGTACATGCGTTGACGTGTCCTTGGGCAAGACACTGAACCCTACAGTGCCTCTATTGGAAGGTTGGCACCAGTGTTCAGCAGCGGAGCTGTCATCAGTGTGTAAATGGGATTGTGACTGTAAAGCGCTTTGGGCCTTCAAAGAAGGTAGAAAAGCGCTACACAGGTGTACGCCATTTACCATTTCCCCCTCTAGTTCTGGTTGTTTCCTCACCATCCTCAAGATCATGTGTACCCCCCAGGTGAGATATTGCATGGAGCTGCAGGTGGAGGGAGATTGTCAGAGATAGCTTTTGCATTTGTTCCATTTTCTAATAATTGCTCCAACAGTGCTTCACTTCTCATCAAGCTGCTTGCTTATTGTAGATTGGTTTGTTTCAATTTATTTCTAAAGTCTTGCCTCTGGTGTCCTTTGACAGCTTTTTGGTCTTGGTCATGGTGGAGAGGTTGAAGTCTGACTGTATAAGGGTGTGCATAGGTTTTTTTATACAGATAGCCAGTTCAAACAGGTGACAATTATGCAGGTAACAAGTGGAGAACAGAAGAGATTATTAAAGAAGAAATGAACAGCGTGGTGAGGGACACATTTCTACCTTGTTTGTAAGTGGTAAATACTGTTTTCTGCATCATTATACAAACAAATTCCTTGAAAATCATACGCAGTGATGTCCTTGACTGCTTTTTTGTTGTTAATTTTACATTCTGTCTCTCACAGTTAATGTGTACCTTTGACGCCAGTGATGTGCGGTGAGGTTCACGGCTGGTGAGGCTCTGATGTCAACAGTCAGATTTACCAACACATTAACCCTACAAAGTAGCTTATTCACCATTTGATTGGCTGCAGTTAAAGTGTGTTGTTTAAATTGCATTTTGAACATTTTCCTTCCTGTGTCTAAACAAATTCTTGAGTTTAGGGGTTTAAAAAATTAATTATTATTATTATTAATTATGACGCAAAACTTATGAAAGAGTAACAGGACGGCTGCACTGGACTTTCTACCACTAACTCTATTATTCTTTAGCCGCGGTGTCACTTTCTCAGGACTCACCAGCGCCCTCTCCCTTGAGGCAGGCCAACTGCCTGCCTCACCTAGTGCCTGCCTCTAGTGCGTTTCTACAGTGCATTTTTAGCAGAAAAAAAGACTAAATAAGTTGCAAACTGGCACCAATGTAGCCAGACAGATGGCGAAGAAAGAGCTAATTAGGTAATTTTAAAATAAAGCGTCTTTCCTTATGATAAAAAGACAGAATTAGTAAAGCGCATGTGTTGGCTGCAGCTTGTGAGCGGCGCTGGGGAAGGGAGGGCCTGCTGCTCATACCCTCACCCGCCGCTGTTTGATCAGGAAACTCATGAATTCTCTGCTCTTGAAAACCCACACAGAAAAAAAGGTAATCATAGAAAAGATATGTCTAAAAAATAATATTTGATTTTTGTTTTTCAATTTCTAAAAAGGTATATTCATTGTATTTGATTTGTTCATTTTTAAGCTATATTTTGCAGTTAAGGCGTGCCTCACCTGGCTGCACGTCACTGTTTGATGCACATTACAAACCCTAACAGTTTCAAAATGAGGCTTTCAGGCCAAACTGTCAGGTCTAAATGTAACACCAGAGGGAGCTCTGCACATCGGATTTGCACCTACATTGGATTTCCAGACACTTTCCTGTTCCTTGAATCTGTATGCATCCTTATACCAGACAGTCTCCGTGGTATAAAGATTTCTATAATCACCTCAATTACGTCATTTACCATGACTCTGCTGCAAAAAAGAAACAGGCACAGACTGATCCAGAAATGTATCCTATCTTCTCAGTTTTCTGACACTGAAATACATTTAGGTTTAGAAAAATATGAGAAAGGAAACTCATCTAGTGAGAAACATAGTAGGGAAAAATCCTCGTAGCTGTGACTGGGGCATCAGTGCTGTAGTCTCTCACAGATCATTTACAGTGAAAACAAATATTGCTGAGGCTGGATACAAGAGCTAGGACAAAGGAAACAGTCGGATCAGGTTAGAACCAGTTTTCAGTTCCACGTGAATGCAGACAGTAATCTCATCCATCTTGTCTCGGCGCTCACTAACTGCAGGCAGCCAAACGAACACAAAGAAGGTAAACTTCGGCTTTACTTTGCCTGCGTCAGTCACACTTAAACTCACTGTGTTTTTGCTCCCGGCTTTGGCGAGCTGACTCTCAGCTGATTATCACACCTGTGACATCTTCAGCGCATAGAGAGGTCAGGAACCTGAGATGCACTCCAAAACAAATGTCCCTACATATAAAGTTGTGTCAACAAAGTTATTTTGATGACTCATAGCAATCTCCAGTGACCTGTTTTGTGCTTTCTAAACAAGTGCACGTTTCTTTTCAGGCCTGTAACTATGTCAAAAACAACAGTCAGAAATGACTCCACCTTATGTCATTTTTATGTTCAGTTATTCTTTTTTCAGTGGCGTGACACAGAAAGAAAACCTCCGCCTGCTCAGTGTGGGCTGCTTCTGTGTGTGGTGCAGTGTGCCTTTGTTGGCTGGCTGACAGCTGATGCCAATAAGCTTTACTGCAGGTGACCAGCTGCCTGGGAAACGCAGTCGTGCGCTCTTCCCAGCTCCCTTAGATTTGTCTGACAGTGTTAATCTGGAAAGGTTTAAAACCAGTTTCAATCCAGCACATGCATGCATGCAGGCAGACACAGTCATTTTAGTAAAACACAAACTGTATGGTCATTAAATTGATACTAGCTTACTAAATAGCTCATAGCATAGTTTTATAAATTGATTTTAAGGTTACTGCTTGTCAATTACAAAATTGTTTCTTTTTGGCTGGAAGCTGTTAACCCTTTCAGGTCTTCGAATTGGCTCAGACATCTGGTGAGAGGTTTGTGGGACAAAACTGCATCAGCAATACATTTTAAAGATAATTGTGATGCAGAGGTTTTAAAGACAACTGTTATTAGGGCATTCTTTTTTTGTGTGTGTCCACAATTAGTCACATTTGTCAAATTGTAATTTCATTTTGTACTTTTTAATTTGTGCAAACAGACTTAAAGTGTTCACTTTTTCTTGAATTTAAAGACTGTAGTTTTTATCTCATTAAGATACCAACTTTAGCTTTTTACACCTTTTTACATTCATTTGATTACCGTAACAGGTCATCCGTTTATGGATTCTGAAGTGGAGAAAAGCAGCCTTGCACTGATATGCAACACTTTACCATAGTGAAGTGCTGACTCGATCAACATAAATAAGATGATTGTGTTGCAGAGAAAAGTACACAATTTCTACACAATTTTTTTGAGTCTGTAATCGGGCTCTTCGTACGCACATCCGGAATTCTATGACAACAAATCTTCAATACTGGAATAGAGCTGTGAAAGAAAAGCCTGGAGCAAGATTCACAAGATTCTTGCCGCTTTGACAATTCGCACCAAACCTCTTCCAACTGTGAGTACATGCGCTATTATCAGGTAGCAGCAGTCCAGTGTGAACATCGTATGCTAAAAGACCGTTCAAGAACATGCGTTCAAGTCGTTCTTGAACGCATCACATCCTTAGTGTGTACGTAGCTTAGTACTTTATCTTAGTAATGTGTTATAATACGGTGCAAAGCCGATGTGAAAAGCTGCTTTTTTCTACGTCATAATCAACTGATTCATTATGATGGTCGAAGAATTACGAGATATCAAAGAGCGTGTGTTATTTAGGTGAATATCTCTGATGTTAAAGAGTTAAAATAACTTAAGCTCCTCAAAGTTGAACCGTTAAGCAACACTGAAAAGAAGTCAAATTTCAGTCATCTTGAGTGCTTCATTTTGGTGATTAAAGGCTAAAGTTACACCAGTTTTGAACTTGAATGACCTTTGCCCCCTGAAGCAGCCAAGAAACCGTCACGGTGTGGGGTTGCTACCTTTAAAAAGCTGTCAATATTCACCTGCTTCTTCACCACCTCGAGCTGGTCTGAGCAGTTTTGAAACCTGTAAAGTTTGTGAACTTATTTGAGATGGTCAAAAACTCCAGCTGATGTAAAGAAGCCTTTCGACTCAGTGCAAGTACATGGAACAATTAGTTCTCATAAATCCTCAAACATATTTTTAGTTTTGCAGAAATTGTTCTTGCATTATCTTTTTTTTAATCTTCAAACTATTTTCTTGACAAAACTATTATTAAAAAAAATGAAGCAATTTTAATGCAGCTGCAGGTAAGAAATCATGTGAGTCTTTGAAGCAGTTTCTCAAGACGCAAACTTTTACGGTTTATTTGAACTAAAACTTAATTCACTGAGTAAAATAAAAAAGTAACGATTGAGTTTGTTTTTATTGTCGTAAAAAGTAATGAGACAGATCCGAAGTCCTGCTCATTTTATGTAAACATGTCATGCATCAATGATTAAGCATGTTTTAAATGTTCCTGGTTAAAGTGGAACCAGCATTTGAAATCTTGTGTATTTTGGTTTGGTCCTAACTAATGCAGTCTGTGTGAATCTGACACAAATGTTTCTGTGTCTCATCGGATGAGCAGTAAACAAATTTGCATTTTAAAGAACCTCCATAGTTGTTTCTTTTAACCATGTAGTTGTTCCTATTTAGTGAGAGCCAAATCTATCCAACAAGGTTGCTGGACCCAACCGAGCTACTGAACAGGTACCCAGTCTGTTGCAGGGCCACGCAACCAACATCGTTGGACTGAGTTTGGAAGCCAGAGTTCCTGGAGAAAACACATGCATGCACAAGTAGAACATTCAAAAGAACGCAGCTAGGATCTTAACTAGGGTCTTCTCACTTTGAGATGGAAGCCCTAACCGCTGCACCACCGCGGAACCAGAGTTAAATCATGAAAGGCAAAAGTCTGAGCAGAACCATGACACCCAGAACCACTGACCATCAAAGGCATCCAAAAGAATTTTCTTACAAAGCTTTAATGGATCCAGACCCTGTAAATATATTTTACTGCTAGTTAGCAATTGCAAGTTTAACAGAATTTGTCAGACCATAAAGGCTTAAAAAGAAGATTACTAAAAGAGCAGCCTCTATCTTAAAGGGTAAAGCTCTAAAATACCACAGCAGACATTGCTGAATCCCTCTGAAACACATTAAAGTCAGTAAGTGATGCATAACGCTTGAACAAAGAGTTATTGTTCACTGGCAAAACAATTGAATGAGCGTCGTTTTGATGATTTGATGAACTGACCGCAGCAGCTGTTTAACGCATTTTCAGGTAATCGAGAGTGTGGACGTGAGCGCAGCTCACCCCAAGCGTGATAGTGGCAGATGAACTACATATCCGTTCACTGGGAAGCGTAGTCCCTGACGTTTGCCCGCTTTGATACAGATCCATGACAGAGCAATTGAGCCTTATCTGTTTCCTTTTTCTCTGTCAAGTTCCTGTACCCGCCATCAGATGTTGTGTAAGTTGGTGTGTTTGGAGATGGGAGCCATTGTTATGGCCATTCTTTAATTGGGAAAACAAACATTTTTCTGTGCACGATTTCACAACTGTCCCTCTTTATTTAAGTTATGTCAATATTACCTGTTTAATATGAAACATTTTCTGTTGCCTAGGAAACAATGGGTTTCTTTGGTGAAAGTGTGAGACACTTGGAGCTCTCGCTCTAAATTGATCAGGTGTGGAGCGTTAAATGAGCAGAGGCTAATTATCTAGTGCTTCTGCCATGGTTTCATGGCACAGCCAAGTCCTTAATCAGCCTCATCCTTTTCACCTGGACTGAGCTGTGTTTAATCCGCATCTCAACTTATATTTCCCTCCCTGACAGTCAGTGCTTGGTCTGTTATCACGGGCTAGGCTTCAGCCCACAGTCTTGCCTGTCTCTGACCCAGCTGTGCTCCAGAACCTCGAGCCAAGCCCAAGCTTTAGGATTATCACTCATCTTATTTAACACCTTCCCGAGTTTGTGTTTGTCTGGGTTCTACATCCACAAATACCAACCGCTACAGCAATAAAAGTGGAGAGCATTGTGGCCCCCACACACTGAAAAAGTGAGTCTGTGTGGCCCTGTTATGAAGTGGTGACCTTTTGACTAAATATCCCATTTTTCCTTTAGTGAGATGTCGCTATTATAATAAATAGGTCTTAAGCTGGTGTACAGCGTAATATTTTGGGTGAGGCCTGCACAGTCTAACACAGGGATAGGCAACTCCAGGTCTCGAGGGTCGCATTCCTGCATGTTTTCCAACATATCATGCTCTGGCATGGTCTAACTGGCTGGACACACCTGAACCAGGTAATCAGTCAGTAATCAGTGGGGCTTGGATATCTGGAAATCATGCAGACACTGTGGCCCCTGTGGCCTGGAGTTGCCTATCCCTGGTCTAACATTTGTCGTTTGGTTTTTACTTGTTATTTTCTCCCTGAAATCTGTTTACAAATGACAGTTTTTCATGTCTGTGGCTGGTCACCATCCTCCTCAGATAAATCTGGTTCAAGGTCTGAGTACACACTGATGTCACAACTGAAAACTCCTTTTTTCCTAAAAGTTAGGATTTCTTTTATTGTGGGATGGCATATTACAGAAAAATATTACTTGAATAGGTTTCAACAGAGCAGGACATACTGTTAAATCAAAGCAAGTTTATGAAGTAAGATGAGTGATAAACAGAAGATTCAGCTCAGTTGGCTTTAAAACCAACAAACTGTAAATCACATGTGTTTTTATGCTGAGTTGAGCATTGATTTTTACTTTTTGTGAGCAAAACATACTTCTATACCCGTAGCCTAGCCCGGCTACTCGTGGGCGAACACAGGGGACACCCCTGGACTGGTTGCCAGTCTGTCGCAGGGGCCACAGTCACACACCCATACACACTAACATCCACACTTAGGGATAATTTAGAGTGACCAATAAACCCATGAAGCATGTTTTTGGACGGTGGGAGGAAGCTGGAGTAAAACACTTCTGTCAAATTAAACTTGCACTGATACTCCAGGTTGAGTGTGAGTGTATGTGGCCTTATAACAGACTGGTGACAAGTCCAAGGTGAACCCCATCTTTAACCAACAGTAGCTGGGTTGGCTCCAGCAGCCCCATGACCCCGACATGGAAATAGCTGGTTCTATAGATGGCTGGATGTGAGCATTCCAGAATACTTTCTTCTTGGAAGTTTGAATAGTTTTTACATAGTCTTGATTCCTCATGGACACAATCATGTTTGTGTTTTTGGCAGCTGCAAATATGTAAACTCATCTTTTATTTGCATATTTTCCCTTCATTATATAATGCTTTATTCCCAGCATAGACCATTATGATTTTCTCTTTAAGTAAATGCAGCCCTTTATGTTGGAATGTGATCAACTAAACAAAATGAAGAATTCACCGCCAAAAGTACTTTTTAATAAATGGATTCCTTGAGTCAACAATAACTGTCTGGCTGCTGTGAGTGGAGTTTCTGTAAAAAAGCTACATTCCATTATCAGTCATTTACAGTCAAAAGTTCAAAAACAGTTTTTATGGTTGCTGTGCGGCACTTACTGCTGTTACATGTACTGAGTACTTTGATCGGCGGTTTCTTGTAAGTGCAGTTAGAGCTTTCAAGGATTCTTCAGAAAATACTTCACTAAAAGAGAAAGAAGTGTTTCTGCCCTCCAACGTCATCTGTTTGTTTCATTATTCTTTACTTTATTTTTACTTCCCATCTACAGCTGGCAACCTAGTTAAAACGTTTCCCTGCCTTTTCCCAGTATGTACTTAGGTTATGAGGTCTGTATTGTTCTTCCCTCTCCACTGCAATAAGGAGATGCTACTGAAATGTCAGCTGTTTGTGACAAGATGTAGATGATTTACGCAATATTTAACAACTGGGCACTGAAAGAAAAACACAGCCAATGCTCTCTAGCTGAAGTTGATAATAAACATCAACCAGTGTAATGACATAACTTGTACCTTAAACCCAGACCAAAGGGAATCTCATCAACAAGTACATGTTTATGCTGATACAAGTGTTTTTTTTTTAGTCCAGCAAATTGCAAACAACACTGTGCAAACTAATGTCAAATCCCCAAAAAGGGCAGTCAAATGCACAGATAAAACAAAGATATAATATAAAAATAGAAGCTAGAGACTGCTATTGTTTCTCTGCCTGCACTTCCTCTTTTTGGTGGACAGCAGATTTGCTGCACCTGTAGGACAAGGGGCGGGAAAAGAGGGTGGAGGTGTTGGATGGCGAGCTGAGGGGATGGCAGACTGGACAGGACAAAGGGAGTGCGATGCAGAACAATGGTAAGGCCTTGTGGTGGAACTAAAACGAGACAGCGTGTCTGCAGAGCCGCCGGCCACCCAGCCCTATAAGGAGCCTCCAGCGCCATACAGGAAGTGGCTTTCTCCAACAGCCTAAATCACACACACAGATAATTACACAATATACAATCACACAGCGATACAGGGTAACAATAGAGGCCCCCATCCTGATCAAGGCCTGTACATGACTCTGCTGTAACTCCAGGGAGTCATCTCACACAAGCTCAAAGAATAGACAGTCCTGTGGAGGGAGACGATTACAGAGACAGAGGTTAAAAAAGGTCAGAACATTTCAAGGAAGGGTCAGTCGCTCTGTTCACTCGATGTTTGCTTACACAGCATCAATTTCTCAGGAAGCATGGGTTAATACCAGATAAGGTCGGTTCATGTCATGTATCTCATGTTCCAATGTTAACCACAACAATGAAGTCCACAGCCAAGTTTTAAACTAGAACAACCACTTTTGCTGAGTTGTTGCATTATGTTCCTCGTTTTAGTTTACATAGGGAGGTTTTAAAAAACGTGACTTAAATTCAGGGTAATTATCTCTTAAATACACTGTAGACATCAGTTCATTCTTTGTGATACAACTCAATTTTTGTTGTACTAGTTCAGCTTTGCAGTCAAATAAATCAAAATGCAGAGGTGAAATTAGGTAACTTGTCTATTAAATTCATCAACTGGATAACGGAAGAAAAAAACATTTGGAATTTCTTTATTGTATCTAAGGGGATTAAGAGGCAGGTAAAGTACTAAAGTACACTTCTATAGTAGCAAAGGTTCTGACTGATTGCTTAAGCATCCAAATGCATGTCTCTTAATCCCCATTTAACAATGCAAGCTATGATTTAAGAAATGCATCCACTGGTATTATCATTTCAAATGATCTTAGGTTGTTTCCAAACAAGTGTACAATATTCATAGTATTGTGGATTAAAATCAGACTGTTTAGGGCTCGCAGAGCAATATCAGTCATTTACAGTCTGAAGTAACTCCTGCAGGAAGAGACTGTAAATGACTCCTGCAGGAGTTACTTCAGACTGTTTATTGCAGAAGTTATTAAAAAAAAACAACTGGTGTTAGCTGAAGTCTGCAAAGTACACACGTAATACACTTTTCCCTGACAGATATGAACATTTGATACAAGAATTTCCCCTTGTATTTTTACACTTTGATCGCTTGTGTAAACTGTCAAAGGTCGAACTATGATAGAAGAATCAGCCCAGCTTTATAGAATGAAAACTAAAGATGTGCTCGAGATCAAAGATTTGCTACAGGTACCTCTGAACACATTCTGTACAGGATGCACGGCACAAAGGAGATTGATTGCCAAAGGTCTACATCCAATCAGGACGGAATACAGTAAAAAAAGCGGCTGTAAAATTGCACTGAACAAAGTTCGCAAAACACTGAGAATGCAAAAGGCGAACTGCAATATTGAAAGAAAACACTCTGTAAATCCTTAACCACAGACAAGACTGAAAGCTTTAGTTAGCATAGCCCATGCTGTAGTTTATGGTAGAAGAAATCTAAAGACTGAAAAGGTTTGACTTCTTTAAATGGCTTTATCTTAGAATATGTCTTTATTCACCAAATCGCATCTGAACAGACAAAACGATCAAATGTAGACAGATTTAGACATGTACTCCTCACATAATGACCGTTGACAAACCATATGTGACCAAAACAAGTCCAGAAGCACATGTGAGACCTCCAGGATTCCTGTTCGGTCAGTAATCACACAGTCCAATGCCACATGCTCATCTGAACGAACTTGTGACAACCACTGGATGTTTGTTCTCATCTCCTGATGAAGTTTGATTTTTTTTTATCTCCTTTTTTATGAGAACAAATTTAACCACTAAGAATCCCAGATCCATGGACTACTTTGGCTCAACTCTTATTGTGACACACTTTTGGCATTTCTCTGGTCTGGGGGATTCTGTTAAATAAGTTTAATTATGCTTTGTTTTATTTAATCTTGTTTCCAAATTTCCATATTGCCAGATTTCTGGATTTAAGAAACTCTGTGTTTAGCTAGAGTTCAGATTTGCAGTCAAATAAAAGTCAAAAACACAATGTGGGGCCTTTCTGTTAGATCTTTGGAGAATAGGAATGAAACTAAACTAACATAAAGGAAATGAAGGCAAAAGAAGGAATGGCATTTTTCCAGGGGAAAGAATTTAATCTGTGCAACACCTCATATAAAAACTTTTTTTTTTAATTGGAAACAACATGTCTCCCTTAAATGGTCATATTTTCTGTTTGCCACCCTGTGGTCACCACTGTCATCCATCCTGTGTTTGTCAAATCAACAAGCTCAGTGACAGGAAAGGTCGCTGTCACAAGTCCGGCTGTAGTCCCGTGGCGCGATGTAGACTTGAATGTTTGGTTTGGGATGTGGATGAAGCGTCACGGTGTCTGCGCTGTGCCATTCATGAGGCAGGGGTCACATTTTACGCACACCGTTGACGCAATGTGTGCAGCACTGCTAATGTGAGTCCACAGAAAACAAGATACATGCGCACTGCAGTTTTTGTGAAAAAAGGCAAAAACATTCCATGATTTGTAAGTTAGGAATGTGTTTGTCTCTCTTGTTTTTCATGCAAAGCTGCTGCATAGGGTTAACAACACACACACGGGCCCTCATGGGAAGAGGAACGAGTCACACTAGCTGGCACTTCAAGGAAAACTCTTTCCTTTCCTGCATTCTTCTATGCTTTCATTTGACTCTTTTCCTGGATGGATCTTGCATCACTTTGACCTTTTGACTTTTTGCCCATCATCGTCAACCAATCCACCAGCTGCTCGGCATTGTTGGCAAGTAGTGCAGAAAAGTGGACATAACTTTGCTCAAAAACAGGAAGTGTCTGCAGACTCAGCTTTGGCTAAGTGAGTTAGGAGCATCGACCTGACTGTGACAAATACATGAGTTTTTACACGGCTGGTTGAACTTACAAACAGTCCATTCATTGAAATAAAGAAATAAAATACATTTTGACCATTTTTTGTACAGAAATGATCATTTTCCCATGTTTTTTTTATTAATATGTTTATTTGGCGCCTGTGGTGCAGAGGTAGAGCGGTTGACCTGAGACCTCTGGTCAGTAGTTGGCATGTTTGGCTCCTGCCCTGACCATCCATGTGTCCAAGTGTCCTTGGGTAAGACATTGGACCCCACATTGCTCCTGGTGGTTAGAGGTTGGGGCAGTGTTTGGCAATAGAGCCAACGTCAGTGTGTGAGTGGGTGAAAGGGACTGTAAAGTGCTTTAGGCCTTCAAACATAGTATTAAAGTGCTTTTTGAAATACTTCAAACTTTATTTATTTGCGCCTTTCATTCAAATGAAACACAAAGCACTCAAACGCCATTACCCATTTATGAAAATTGCCACAAAAAGTCCACAAAAATCCAAAATATTTTTTTCTAAGATAAATCATAGATTCTCTTATAAATGTTCCTCATATGTAGATTGTAACATGTGTTGCTGATTGTTTCAAAAGTCGTTTTGTTGAACATATGTTTTTCTTAATTCCTGCAAAGAATAACCAAGAAATGTACTTTTACAATGAAATTCCCCGCTTACTTTAAATTAAAGACCCACTCCAATCACCTTTTCATCTGTTGTAACAATGTTCCCAGTGGTCTTTTACCTGTGAATATGCTGTTTGTTTCTTTTTTTTTAACCAAAATCAAAAAACTTGTGTCTTTTTCTAGTACATAGTTTCTGTAGAGTGGCGGGAGATTTTAAAAAAATTCACTTCTGAACTGTGGGCAGAACCGTTGGCAACCCCACCCCACCTTCCCCTTCCCTTTCATGGGAGCTCCCAGTTGACATGCGAGATGAGCCAGATGCCAGCTCAGATGAGAAAAACAAAGACATAAATGGATCTATTCCTTTTCAATTGAATGCATCAGAATGGAGTGGAGCAGGGAACACATGGCTTGCACAGCGTTTTTTTTACATCACAAATACAGTATTTTAAGTTTTTGTCTGCTCCTGATTCACAAGGATTTAAATAAATAAATACTCAGAAGTGCAATTCTTAGCTTGATTCTTTTATAAATGTCGTCCATCAGAAAAATGCTACAAGAACATGTTAAAAAATACAGCTTTTATTGGAGCAGATCTTTAAAATGTATTAAATGGATTTTATTGTGTTTTATCATTCTCTATTTTCTTTTATTCTGAAGAAAACGGTGATGAATACTTAAAAACATTGGTAAGTATCCTGTGCTCACAGTACTGGATCTGTTTAATTTCATGCTAAACTCTTTTTTTTCCCCAAATGTGGTCAAATCTCAAATTTTCATAAATATTTTTCTTTTTCTTTTATATCAAATCCAGTTTGACCCTTTTATCCTGTTTCAAGCATCCCAAATAAAACACTGTGATGACCATCTATAAACATTTTATGAAAAGTTAAACATACTGCAATTCTGTCAGTGGCTTTCCAAAGAGATTCCAGTAAGCCGGGAGCAGCTGGATGATTGTTTAAAAAAACTTCTAAAAATACCAGATGTAAATGAAAACTGGATTTCTGGGGCCAGTTAAATAGGAACAAGTTTTGGCAAAGACCGACTCATTCTGGATCCCATTGTAATGCTTGGCATAGAAGTCATCGAATAGTTTGATTGAATGTGTGATAAATAAAAGTTAAATATAGTCAAGAGCCATTCTGTTTATGTGAGACAATTTGTGAGGAGTTGAGTCAGAATTTATACACACTTTAGTTTGCTAAGTTTGAAACATGAGGACATAAACTATCATGAGGGGCTTAACGTGGTTCAGAGCTGCATAAAAACTGAAACACAAAATGTTTAATTTTATCCTGTATACAACCGTAATACAAAGCTAATAAATAAGGCATAGGTAATAAAAAACAAAGCATTTTAATTCACGGCAGAAGCTGCAGTTTTAAAGGATTTAGGATTACACAACAGTTTCTTTATGTTGCAAAACTGTTTTGCAGGATGTTCATGTCTGGACAAGTAAACAGATCCACAGTAAACAGCTGCTGCTGTTATTTATTTTGTGTTTGTTATGTTTCATGCTCATATAATCTGTTCAACTTTGTCTTGTTCTTTATAATAATCCCTGCAGATTTTATAAAAGGCAAATAGTTTCACTTGAAGAGGCACATTTGTTATCGTTGCTTCGGTCCATGGAAAAGACGGTTCCTCCCACTATTTCCATGAACCAATCAGAAGAGCTGCTCAGTGCTCCTGAAATAGAACCTTTCAGACATGGATGGGGAACACAAAAAATACTTTAAGATAATTATTCTGAGTCTTTTTAAGTTCAAAAAATTAAAATATGATTGTGTTTGAGGTGTAATCTTTGACTGGTTCTTTTTCAAACTTTTTTTCAATGAGCAGGTGAGCATGAAAAACAAGAGAGACAAACACATTCCTAACTTACAATGCAGGTAAATGTAAAAATGTGTAGTTGTGATGTAAATGTGTGGATCCATACGCAAACAGCTTAACGATTTAGGGCATAAGCAAGACATAATCGTAGTCAAAGTCCAGTCAAGGGTCAAAATCACAACGGCAAGATAGGATAACGAGGAGACAGGACAGGGTACAAAACACGGAGGAGGCTTTACATGGAACTGCTCACACTGTTGTAGGAACAAACAAAAAGACTTCGCACAAGTAAGAAGACTGGATGGGGTTTAAATGTCCGATCATTATAATGATTTAAAACAAAAAGGAGCCGATGGCGGTGACTGAGGAGTCAGTACTCTGATGAGAGCCCCCTCTGGTGGTCGGAGGCTTGAATTGAGGACTGAACTGTGAAAGGTTGGGGCTGTGAGGGGCTAGAGGTTGGCGGGAGAACGTGTAATAAGATGAATGATGAGAAACGAGGGCAGGTTTACACCACATTAACACTCCCATCCACACTGAGAGGTAAATGTCTAATGAACTCTTGCTGCTCTGGAGAAACTTTGTCCTAGAAGACAGCAATGTTTTTTTTATTTTGTCTAAAAAGTCACAACCTCTTGACTTTAAACTGTTTAGCATTTGCTGCGCCCATCATCACTGACACGTTTGGTCTGTAACCAACAGTGTCATTGCTCACAGTCTGGCTTTCTTTTTGCGTCAAACATTTTTATCCGAAACCTTTTAAAAAAGAATTTGTTTGCTCTTTGCCTTTTAAAAATAACCTTCACAATCAAGTGAAAATGTTTTTTATTGGTTCACTTATTACAAAGTAATGTGTATTCTAATACCAATGTTTCTATTTTGTAATCACGCCTCAGTTTTCTACAGGTTTAATAATCAATGCATGTTGTGATTGTGAAGTGAATGTGTTGACTTCTTCACACCTGTCCTGACTTGTGAATAACATTTCTTCTTTGGCATTACGTGCTGTCTTTTAATTTTTTTTTTTTTTTTTCACTTTCGGGATGGAGACCAGATGGCCTCAACCTGTAATTCAGTTGTTTATATGCTTTGGCTGCTGGTTAACTTCTTCGTTTCGAGAGGCTGTTTGTGTGTAGCTGGTTATTTACCTACCACTTCTGTGTTTTAGCCTAACATTCTCTTGTAAAGTGTTTTTATTCTTGTAAAGGTCACATGTACTTGTTGCTAGACTCTTTTTTGTGTGCTCTGCTTTCAGTTTAGAGCTGGTATGGTTCCAGTTTAACACAGTTGCATCAGATTAATATGCAGCTTACATCAAGAGATGATGACTTACTTCTCGGACAGATCTGCTTACTGAGTGCTGACTAATCCTTAGCTTGTGCGTGGCTTATACTCAGTTCCTTCTCACAGACGGTTGGAACCAGTCTGCTCTGGATCTCAGTCGACTGGCAATCCCTGCCTGTAATGAAGAATGCATTTTTGTATGTTCGCTTTCGTTTTTCACTTTTAAATACTGTCTGTTGAAGGAAATCCAACAGTCTGCAGCCTGAATGGACCACCCACGTGTTGACTTGAGAGGTTAAACAAGAAAAACAGAAGTTACAGGTTGCTCTTGTTTCTCACATTTTGCTTTTTAATCATCATTTTTTCCGGAACATTTTACAAAAAAAAAAAAATAGATGAGATCACAATATATCAAAATGCTTTTACAGAAATGTTTAATATAAGTTATGCACTTATGCGGTCTTATATGTTTCCAGTTGTGAAGTCATATTTATAACATAATTTATCTGTAAATCTGCTCCCTTCACTCTTCCGTCTGCCTCTTCATTCGGACTTCTGTCATCTGTTGGTCATCTGCCACAGAGTCTGACGACATCAAAGCATTCGCCACTTCTAAGGCTGATGAAAGGCAGGAAGAAGGTGGGAGAGCACAGACTTATGTTCAATGCTGCACACCGCTGCCAAAAAGACAAGGATGACCTGGACTACTGCCGTGAATATTTACATTTCTTTTCCCAAACAATATAGTCCTGGAGACAAAAAGAGAACCAATAAAAGGGTTGACTGGGGAGATGAACACAAGCCGAACAAAAAAGGCCAGCTGCATGACACAAGATCAAAACCAGACTGGAAACTTAGACCATTGAAAATGAAGATTATTCAAGATTAGAATCAAGTTTTAACAAGCCCCCTTTAGTTTTATACAATGTTTCAGATGACAGAAATCACTTCAACTTCAAGCTGATGTTTCTGAGAAATTCCTGATTCTTGTTGGTTCCACACATGAAACACACTGACCTGCTCTTCTAAAGCTCACATATGAATACTTGATACCTCACCTATTGTAGCTGTGAGCTTGCCAGCTGCTAACTATGACTATCAAAGTGTTGTTAACTTTCTAGGAAATAACCGGAAAAATGCAGTTTTACAAAGGACGCCAAGCTCAGACAAAAAAAAAAAAGCAGCTGTCCGATTAAAAGCTGTTGCTTTAATCTGAGGAGATTGCAGATGCTTTAACAGCTTTTTAAAATCAGTTATCTGTGCAGGAGTTTTACAATTCTGGAACTACTTAGCTACAATATCATCTCAGCAAAAACCTTTAACCCCCCTTAATTTTTAAGTCAATATCAGCATAAATTTTGACAAAAATTAAAACATCAGTACAAGATTTTTATGCATTTTTTGCCGCCCTTCCAAACTCTTCTGCTCCCCTCCTGCCCCCTCTATAAAATGTTCCTACTCTGCCACTATCTCTCGGTATGTCGCTTTATTAAATCTGGTCAAATTCGTTAAAACTACTGATTCGATTAGCTTTTATTAGAATGGCTGCGCTACATTTGATCACTGAGATTTTTATGGATGGAAGCTGATTCCATGGATCAGCAGGAGGAAAACTAGGAGACTCCGATGTGGGCGTCTGTGTGCGTAAGTCGAGTCATTTGTCTCTTTTGTATGAAGACACCAGCACTCCTCTGCTTAGACTCACCTGGGAGTTGCACACCTTGAGGCAGCTGATACCGGCACTTTCAGTGTTGCACAGCATATGCTGATGATGTCATGCAAAGCAACCCTGTAAACTGGTTTGAGCCGGCAGAGGGACTATCAAAGCAAGGAGATTAGCAGGCAACAACCCAACTCTGTGTGTGTGTGTATCTGCAGTTTAGGCTGCTTGTACACGTCACCACAAGAAAATAGCTCAACTATATTTCAAACGGGGTGTTAATCTAGCGTTAGGCTGAATATAATGGAGGGGTTTCTTGTCCTTTGATGAAGGTGAAAAATCAGAGGGTCTGAAAGCAAAGCCTCCACATGTCTAAGCCCTGTAATGCTACTTAAACAGGCTCTTATCAGCAGGGCAGGGATGATTATTAAATGCTTTAACACCAACACACCACAGAAAGACACCTCACACCCTGCCCTCCCAGGCCAGGCTACAGCCAAACTGGTTCATACCGGTCTCTGGTGAGCCATACTGTTGAGGGGGAAGCCCAGTGATGATTAACCACATCCTCTCTCATGAGTCATTCAATCCCTCATGAAAGTATTTGCCGTGTGTGGATCAAGTGCAGTAAACCCCTGGAAAATATGGGTCTTCCTGACAACTATTTTATATGAACAGTCTTTTGTGTGCATGACTCAACTAAACACAGATCAGTTCATCTGTTCCAAATGACAAAAGCATCAGGCCGTGTTTCCATGGTGACTTTGTTTGGTTCAAGGGAAATCCCTGTATAATACATCTTGCAGCTGAACAGCTGGTCATTTGGGTCACTTTCACGTAAAGATGCAGACAAACTGCAGTAAGTTATATTCATCCTCACAACTTAACGTCATTATTGCATAAAGGTTATGTTTGTGAACAACTTTCCCAAATGGCCAGACCACAGCTCACAGTCACATTGAAACCATGGTGTGTGCAAAAGGACAAGACAGGAGCTCAACTTTAGCATACAAGGTAATAATTTATTCAAAATAACAAAAGAAATCATAGGAACGTTTGCAATCTGCAACATTTTGGAGACACGGTAGTGGCCACTGAAGGGCCTCGTGTTCAAACAAGGCATGTGTGCAGGACAGGCAATAACATAGGCAAGTACTTCGGCACCGGAAAGTCTCATGTTGCAGATGCACAGCAGCATCAGCAGGAACAGGCGCCTGCAAGCGCACGGCGCTGCCTCACAGTCACGCATCCATAGGAATGCATTAGGTCAATTCAAGTCTATGGGATTCCCTTCATGCTCCCAGTCACTTCATTCTCCTTCAGCTGCAGGACTGTCGGCTCTGTCTCTCTGCCTCCGTCCACGAGGCCATAGCTGCGGCGTGTTGCCTCCCTGGGCGGCCGGCTGCGCGCTCTCCTCGGAGCCTGACGCCACCGCCATGGTGACAGGTGAGTCGCACCTGCGGCGGTGACCCAGTCACATAGACAATGTTTTCACATTCGGCTCACATGCAGTGAGCCGACAGACACATGGCAGTTCAGCGCAGTTTAAGCAGCTGCCGGACCATGCCCGCGATCTGGAGGAACTTGTCCTTCTTCCTCTGCTTCAGAGCCATCAGAGCGCGCGCCGTCTGCTCCGGGTCCTGCGTGTAGGAGAAGATGCTCCTCACTCGCTCCTCCGCCTTCATGTCGCCGGTTTTCTGGAAGAGTCTCATCAGAGCGTCCTGGTTGACGTTCTCGAAAATGTTGGCCACGGCCTTCTTGCGGTGCGCCGTGTCGAACTTGTTGCCGTGGACAGACGGGCTGACCCGGCGGCTCTCGGATGACAAGTATGACGACATCTCGATTCTTTCTTTGAGTTCGCGGTGCTTCCACGGTTTCCCTCCAACCTGGCGAGGATGAGGTGCTCAGTGCGTACGGTTTGGCTGGAGAGGCAAATGCGCATTACGCAGCGGAGCCTGCGGGTATTTATAGAGGCTGCGTGGGTTGAGTTCTGCCTGGATGCCGTGACATCAGCTGCCAGACGCACCGCCCCTCCGGCGCACGCTGTTGGGAAGAAAGATCATTTACGCACAGCTCTGAATGAAGAAACTTCTGGACAAAATGTCTCGGATAAGGGATCTTCTTTAAGTCAACATCTCACCTCATCAACATTTTGGAGCTAGAACAGAGTCGGTTTCATGTTTTTTAAATGTTCATCTTGATTCAGTTGATAGTTTCAGAGCTCTAAGACAGATTTGAACACATTTTTAATACAGGCTAGCCAATATACATTGTGCACGTGTTAGAATGAAATGTTTTAGTTCTGTATGAAACATCACTATAATAATTGCATTTTGGTTATCTTGTTTCAAAACTGTTCACTCCTTATACAGTTTTACGCACCAATAAGTAAATGTGAAATAACAGCACACATATCTATGTAGACTTTTAAAGACCCACTCTGTGTTTTAACATGTTCTTGTGGCATTTTTCTCACATTAGAGTATGTACATGTATAAAGAAAATTAATCTTAAAACTGTTTTTTTTTAGTATTTCTTTAATTAAATTATTGTGAATCAGGTGCAGACAAAAAAGACATTTGAAAAAGCTTGTAGCTGTGATGTAGAAGCTATTACAGCAGGCCAAAAGCTCCCTGCTCTGCTCGATTCTGATGCATCCACTTGTAAACTAACAGACCCATGTACGCCTTGATTTTTCTCGTCTGAGCTGGTATCTGGCTCAAAACTGTACGTTTGGATAGCTCCAAAACTGCTCGCCATTTATGTTGCAAAGCAGGTCATGTTAGGCTGGGGCTGTAAGCTGGCAGGAGAGCATTTAAACAGATGGATGATGGGAAGTAGGGGTGGGTTTACTCCGCAGTTGAAATTTTAATCAACTCCTTTTACTCTACAGAATCTATGTCCTAAAAAAAAGAGACTTGTATTATTTTAGTTAAAAGCAGCATAATCAGAATTTAAAAAAAACATTAGGAACACTTTTACAATAGATCAAATGATGATCGGAGCGGGACTTTAAATGTAAAAAAATATATATAACAACGAAAAGTCAAACTTTTAATTTATTTTAAAGCAGAAAAGGTCATGTTTTTGTTCCAACAGCTTTTCTATGTTGCTAGAATAAAATGTTTGCATGAAACAGCACTAAAACCATTGCTTTTTTTATCTTAAACATGTGAGCAAAATTAACTCCTCACACAGTTTTACACACCGTGAAGTACATATGAAATTACAGTACAAATATCTAACAGTTACAAATGTGGTCTTTCTACTAAGGAGCCGTTTCAGAGGGAACTATCTGAGATGTGGTTGATGACATCTCAGCTCCTTCGGATCAGCTGGGTTTTGCTCACTTTTGATGGGTGGGACTTTTCCAAACATCACTGAAGCAAATAAAATGTTCTCTAACAGGGAGGTGCATTCAATGTTTGGATGTTAAGTTCCTGTTGCAGCTTTCTGCGCTGTCAAAGAAGCTGTGCACGAAATAGTCTGAAGTCCTCGCAAACAATTGCTCTCTTCACAGTGTTACTTTTAAAAGGCCACTGTGCAGCTTTTGCCATTCCCAAAACTGCAACAGAAGATTAGATCTCCCACTTCCAGTTAGCAGGGAGCTAAAAATATTTGGCTTATATTTTGGACTTTGAAAGCTCCTTGAGTTTTGTTTACAACCTAAAGTGACCCGCAGAGCATAGCAGCTGGCTGACCTGCGCTGATAAGGCTGCAAGGCGTCCTCCCCACCCCACTGCAGACACTCCTTATAAACAACAGCAAGATTTTGCTGGCTGGTGTAGATCAGATGCCTTCCCTTCACCCAAAAGTGTGACATCTTCAAGTGCCACCAGTAGGATTTTTTTGGTTGTTTTTGCAAAGGGCCTTCTATGGAAACAAAAGACAGCAGCTTCCTCTTTTCTGCAGAATGAAGTCTTAGTGTGGTATGCCCGGCATCTGGCCATGACTTTTGTTTGCTGAGTCGAACAATAAAGTGGGTCTTCTGGAAACAATGCCAAAAGCCCTCAATGACAGTTTTGTTTGACAGACTGCATGAACAATGTGTCGCCACAGGATACTTGTCTTTTTCTCTGACTGGTAGAGTTGTTTTTTTTTTTTTTCAGCTGGAGACAGAATATGTTTCCGTGCTTTGGATCAACCAAAAGTAAAAGAAAAAAAAATATGTGTGTGGCATATTTATGAGAGAAATATTATCTCCTCAGCTGTAAGATAAGTCTTGAAGAGGCTCTTTTTTACTGAAGTTAGAGGTCCGTCTCCCTTTTCCCTGTAGATAGTTTTCCATCAGTTATTTAAATATTTCTTAACTCAGATAAGATGCTTCATGTCAGGATTTGCAGCACATCAGAAGTTTCAGTCGTCTCAGCTAGGAATCAAGGTCATCGTCCTGCCTTATCTTCAGAAGTGTTTTCCTCCCTGCTATCTTTGCTTAGAATGAGACTGTACTGCAGGCAATAAACAGTCAGAGAACTGTACAGACCTATTGAACTGCTCTGAGAATTATTTGTCAACTTGGCATGAAATCTGTTAAGCAACTAGAAAGTCCAGGATGTTGTCTTTGATTAACTGCTTCTTCTTATTATTACTATTTAACATTTGATTAGCTTTTCTATTTTTGTCATCTTTGAAGTTCTCCGAGCTGACTTATTGTGTTTTGACAGTTTGGGACACTACAACAACAATACACAACACAGCCAGGAGCTGACATGAATAGTTTTTTTTTATTGGGACTGACATTAAATACTTAGAAAGTTCTTTGTGTTCAAGCATGATATTAACATGTGAAGTTATGGTCACACCAAGCATGTGACTTGCACTCAAAGAAAGTTTAGCATTTAGCCCATGATGTTCACACTTGATAAGCAGGGAGGGGCTTCTTCTTTTTCTGTTGTTACTGTTTTCTAGTGCATGTCCGCCACCTACAGTTGGAAGAGGCTTTGTTGAAAATGTCAAAGCGGTGCAAATTTAGTGAATCTTCCGGGCTTTTTCTTTCACAGCTCTATTCTGATATATGAAAGACTTGGTGTCTTTTTATCCCGGCTGGGCACAAACCGCAATCATTCATTTCTCCTCCATGATAAATGTTTTAAATTGTTGGTACTTCTGTGAATTAAAAGAGACGCCATGCATACATCACTACCAAATCCAAGTCCCTGAATAATTAAAGTTCAATCTGATTTGACTTTCAAATTGTGTTCAATGGCCACTCGTTTTGTACGTATAGAGACCAAAAATGATCATAGAAACATGCATAGCTATGCATGAACGCATAAACCTGAAACGTGAAGTGGTTGCTTGTGATGGCTAGTACTTTACAGTTGTTCTTCATAGTAACTAAGTTCATATACCTATTCAAGGAAACTTGAGATTTGCCAGTAAACATGTTCTGACAACGTGAATAAGTTTTGTATGTCTTTTATGTTTTTTTTTCCTTTAAAATGTCCCACATTTGTAAGAAATATGCATTTGTAGGACCAGCAGCAATGCTGAGATTATGAATAGAAGGCTAGAAAAAATTTATTGACCCTGGTTGAATACACAGTCACTTTTTCTCAATTCTTACTTTTCCCAAACAGTTTATAGCAGCCAAGTCTGAAAAGACTCAAGTTCCATAGCTGAAGCTGATGTAAACATTTCAAAGGCCGCACTGCTAGATTTAAAGCAGTGAGGCTGTTCTTTAGTTAACAGGTCAGGCTCTACATCTTTCCAGCAGATATTTTCTTCATAAAAATCGTGGTTTGATCCCATAATCAAGATCTCCATTGGAGGAACAAGGATTTGACATCAACGTTACTGTTTATCCAACTCAAATGGCAGAAGGGAGGCCCTACTAATTAATTTTCGTCTCACAGCATCCATCACAATTGCTCATTGAGTGGGTTAAGCCTTCAACTGAATTTCTGTGACACAATAGTTATGCAATTTCAATTCCCTGTGCTTACTGTTGGTTTGGTTCAACCCCATAACTGCTGTTTTGGAGACACAGCTTAAGCACCAAATGTGCATTTTTGCTTATTATCATAATTACAGCCTCCAGAGGAAAAGTGTTTGGCCATTAAAAGCTTTGACTGATGAGAGATGCAGTCGCTGAGACAGTCTGAGCTTTGACTGATATCTCAATGAAAAGACTTATTAAAGCTTATTTCCAACACCAAGTGCTCAGTGGGCGGTGGATGGTCTTGTGATCCTGTTATTATTAGATACATACATTTATTCCGTTTTGTCAGAATTTACACCTCTTTTTATCATGTTGTCACCTCTACTGGTTAAGAGTCTTCAGATGAGAACAATAAAGTTTTACAAAAGCTGTCAGCCCAGTTGATGAGTATCTTTTCAAAAGGATTTATTCAAATTCCTCTTCTTCTTCTTTTGTGCATTTTACCTTGGTATTCACAAATGTTTCCATGCTCCTGGAAAATGACATGACAGAACTTTCTGAGCAATGCTACACTTTCCAACTGTAATTGGTGTAAAAACACAGCAAATCTTTTGTACACTCTGCACCCTGTTTCTCAGAGAATCTCAAACACTGTGGCTGTTGCTTTTGCCTAATATAGAAATATTGTTGCTTCACTTCCTGTTTGTTCTTTGAGTATCAGCCATCTCAACTGCATCAGATGATTTCAACACTGAGTACATAAAGTAAGGACAACCTGATTTTTCAAGAGTTTATCCATTTATTTTCACTTTTGGATTCTCTGTCTTTCTGTGCTTGTTTAGAAGACACTGATTTAGTCTGAAATCCTGTATTTTCTGCATTATGAGGCGCTCGTCAAAGAATGGTCAGTTTTTGAAATTATGTCATCTATAAGGTATATTATTGAGACAAAAGAGTCTGAAACAAGTCTGTCAGACTTTGTCACTGCATTCACAGTTGAACTAGAACTTCACTAGAGCTTGTTTGTAAGATGCTTCAGTTAGCTATGTTAGCCTAGTTAGCATATTCACAATACTTGTGACCTGATGAGTTACACATGGGCTCGAGATGGCACGCTGGCCTTTTACCATTGTCCAAGATACATAAAGAGTGCCGCCATATTGTAATGGGATCAAATCAATGAGACACAGCTTAGCAGATACAGTCAAATGACATAAAATACTTAATTTTGGTCCGATTTTAAAAAGAAAAAAACGATGATCCTCAGAAAGAAAAGACACAGGCCGTGGTAATAATATTTTTGTGCAACGTGCAACAGATCAAAGACATTTCAAAAGTTTCTATAAACAAATACGTCATTAAATATGCATGGTTGGGATTTTTTACAAATCCACACCCAGACTAAGATTTACACACCACATGTCCCTGTCTGCCCACTGGTCAGGGATTTGGTGCTGGGCTCTTCCCTATTCGCTCGCCGCTTCTGAGGAAATTCTTACGTCTAAAGAAATCGTTGACTTTGAATAGGTTACGAGATCAGCCTACACGTTCACTGTTCTGAATAAACTCACTCAGATCTTCTTAAGATGTTTTCTAGAAGTTCTCCTTTATTGGCTGACATTAATAATTTACTTTTGAAAAGTCACATCCTTGTTTTTCCAGCTCTGTTTGTACAATTCCAGCACAGCAGTGAACCGGAATTAATCCCATTCCAATATGGTGTCCAACTTTGCAACAAGCTAGAGTTTGATTGTGTCATTAACACTTATAAAAACAGATTAATGCAGCTAAAACAAATGTTATTGTGACTACGCTAAGTTTAAACTTTGTTGGCAACATTTGGGCTCAAAGGTCCAGAAATGTTTACAGCTGCGAAAACCGTGTGGTCCTTGCAGTCAGGGACTGCTGCTGCAGGCCATAATAACTGACATAAATGACTGATGACTTCTGAGGTCTTTGGGGCAGCAACATGTCCACATATTAATAATCCGGACTGAAACCCCGTGGGGTCTCAGAACAGTTGACGCCTATTTATGACTGACATTCAATTTTACTGGAATCTCTCCCAGCCAGCAAACACCCCACATGTCTTTGTGGTAAATGGCTGCTTATGTAACATTAGCACAGGAAGGAAAGGTCACCTGGGAAGGCTGGGAGTCTGCTTGGGGCTGGTGTCTGTCTGTCTGTCTGTCTCTCTGTCACAGAGACAGTAGACACATCCCTCTATTGTGTTTCTGCAGAGGTACAGAAAGAAACAGAAATGTCTCAGGTGGAGTTTACCTCAGTTTATGTTCAAAACATTTGTAAATATTTACATTTGTAACATATTTACATTTGTAAATATCACAAGTGCTCTTTGCAAGGAAATGGAATTGAAAATCATTTTTTTATTTGAATATTGCATGCAAAACAAGAGGCAGAACATAAAAATACATTTGTAAATGTTTTAAAGAATATTGCTGCTATTCAACAATAATATTACCTTATTGCATTACTAAGAAAAAAGGCAGAAATCATTAGAACAAGTAACAGTTTCTTCCAATTTTTGTAAGCTCCAGAGTCAATAGGATAAACCTCCTGTAAATGCGTGCACGGCTAAGTCTGCGCTTGTTTTTTTTGCCATCTCTCCCATCTACTCTGAATCCCTCCCTCTAGAGAAACGCTGTGTGGTGTGTGCAGATTAAATGACTGAGTGTTGAGCCCACACAGTCAGGCACCTAAGCAATGCAAACCACCATCACACTGATCCGGTTCAATCCGGCCACCACTGTTTCACGGTCGACTGCGCCACAGAGGCCTGAGGCCCAATCGTACGGCTCTTCTGTTCACACGATGCTCTCCAGTGAAGAGTCCGACCTGTGCCTGCATGGTTGGACTCCACTCCATTAGGGGGATCATATTAAGGTCGATGGTTTACTGGATGGTGCTGGGAAAAGACTTTGGGTACATCATTAGACGGAACAACTGGTAAAACTGTTGGTGCCACCATCTATCTATCTATATTTTATAACACATATGCAGAATCATTTAAAAAAAACACCAGCACACACACAAAACATGTACTTTTTTTGTGCTTCACCGATTAAGCAGAGATAGCATAAAATAACCTTGGATAGACGTCATTAAGCAATACCTCAGATACTGTTCTCATAGTGACGAAGTACAGAAGAACAACAGCATTAGTGTGGGTGAATGATGAGAAAAATACTGTTTGGCTTTGGCCTGGTAACCATAACTATTTACACCAAAATAAAGCAGTGACTAAGTGCATTTGATAAACTGTCAAGTCCTGGTAAAGTAGAGGAAGTAAATGTTTCTGAGGATCCTGGCTGAGTGTACGCTGGCTGCACGCCACAACGCCCTCACGTTTTATTCTTCCCCTTTTTTTGTTCAAGGATGGTATGCATATGTATGCTACTCTTCTTCGTATTCTGAAACTTGAAGCTAAAACAATCGGTGTGATACTTTTCTAAACATGACCACACTTTTCTGGGGACATCCCAATCGCCCGTTTGCTCCATCGTCTCTGTGGTCCGTAAATGGACGGATGTGAGACGGTTAGATGTGCTGACCCTGTGTTTTTAAGCACAGGAGAGAAGCACATGAATTGATGGTGCTTGGTCCCAGGCCAGGTGAAAGGAAAGTGCTGTAACTTTGTTTGACAGCAGGGCCATTGTTCATGCTGCCAGAAGTGGAAGGTCATATCAAAGAGAGCGGGGGAGTAGCACGCAAGCCGGACCGGTGCTGAACTGAGTAAGTCATGTGGCAGGAGGAGAAACCACAGAAAACCCGGCCTTTGAAGGAACAGCCCTGTGTGTTTTTTATCAGTGTTCATGTGGAGTTTAGACTTTTGATCATCAAAATGGTAGAGTTTCTGTTACCTGCTCCTGATCCTTTTTCACATGGATTTGAGTTCAAGCAGAACATGGTATTTCTAGCAAAGACACAGTTTTTGCTGAGCATCTCAAATAGATACAAAATAATTTAACTCGAGTGAATTTAGTTCTAAAAGTTAATCCTCCTTACAAACTCTTCTTTCTGTTTGTTAGGATTACTGTAGACTTTAAATATCTGGGATGCCCGAGTGTGATATAGAGCCCCTGTACTCATATCTGTGAGGGAAGACAACTCCTTCTGGTAATGTAATTCTGTCTGTAGTATCTTTTGTAAATATATGTCAGTATTGTGCCAGAAGCTTCACACAGCAGCACTGATAAAGTGACCAAAAAATTCCAAATAAAAACACAGATCTGGACCAAGTAAATTGAAATAATCGGAATCTAGGTTTTACAGCTGTGGTTAACTGTATTTGACATGACTGAGTGGGTCAAAAGAACATTTCTCCTGGTTTTACACATTTTTCACAAGGAAAGAATAAGAATAAAGACAGAAGGAAGTGTTTATTCCATTGACTACATATGAGAACTGGACTTAATGACTCCTTCCCCGTGGTGTTTCAAACAGGAAGTACCCGCTGGTTCCAAGAAGACATAATCCCATAGAATTGTGTTGAGAAACCCACAGCTATTACTCAGTCATTCTATTCAGAATAACTTTTCTTGCTCAGATATCTTTGTTAACATATTCTTAATTCTCTGGCCAATCAGATGTCTCAATGTAAGTGGTGCCGACTGGCCCTCACCTCCAACTCTCAAAATGTCTGATTGACAGATTCTCCCTGCCCTTAAGTAGAGGTGTGGGCTTACAGCAAGCTCACTCCTAAATGGTGAGAGTGGTTGTCATGGAAATGTTGATTACTGACGTAGTCTGACACCAACATGGCGAAGCCAGTATCGTGAAAAAATGGGACTGAATTGATTTCACTTGGTTGAAGCTGACAGTATTTCCATTTCCATGGATGATGTCACACTTACTCTGTCCAATTCTCTTATACAGTCAATGTTTCAGTCACAATTAAATTAGCTAAAACTCTACGGAAGCATCATGTAGCCTAGCCAGGCTACTGTACTCAATTTTTGCCAACACTGGACATTAATTAGACTGAAGTGGTGAAAACTGAAAGCTTGGAGGGTTTCATTACTGATAGTTTTCATGATTTTGATCAAGTATGGCTCAAAAAATTCTCAATATCACAAATATCAGTGATGCTAAATGAAGGGAAGAAAGTTAGTCATCTGGTGTTACAGGAACTTCAATGAGCTCAGACAGATTTTAAAATGCTTAGTGTTGAAGGCTGGATGTGGAACTGAGAGCAACATTGACGCTTACAGACAGTCTGGTTTCAACCAGTCAGACAAACGAGGGTTTCTGTAGATTTAGTTCAGCTCTGCCGGGTTTCTATCCATGTTCACTGCAGATTATAAAGAGAGCTGGCAAGGGAGCAAACATCAATGGGAAAACACAGAATTAATTCTTTTTTAAGCTCCTCAAACCTCAAATGAGATGCATCATGGACTAAATAACAGATCTGTTGGCATATGCAGGATAGAGACACAAAACAAGGGTCAAGCCAAGAGATGGAAAAAAATGTCAGTCAAGACTTAGTGAAGCTTTATAGCTTTAGAAACACACTTTGATATTAACGACTTTAAAAAGTTCTGTTTGTCTTTGTGACTGAAGTACTTCTGCAGCAGAGACAGGCAGGGCAGGCAGTCTTGTTGCTCTAGTTTGGGCAGCAGCAGCTGCACGTGGCTTGGATAAATAACTGGCCATGTGTCCAGCTAATGCGCGCTCCACTCAGCTGTCAAAGTCTCTGCATCAAACCTCAGTACTTTAGTGCAAAAGCTTCATACAGTCAGTGCACTTAATGTGGGGTTCATCTTTGTCCACAGAACAAGTCTAAGACCATTTCAGGGCCAAACCTCAGTGCAGTTTCAGATGTTGGAAAAGATAATCCACAGCGTGCAATGTTTGGATAGAATGATTGCAGAAGAGCAAGCTGTCACAACTGAGAGAGAAAAAACAACATGGATCTCTGTGTGTGCGTGTATACATGTGTTTGTCTGTTCCACAGTGCATGTGTGTGTGTGGTTGTGTGTGTGTGTGTGTGTGTGCATTTGTTTGTTTGTTCCACAGTGCATGTGTGTGGTTGTGTGTGTGTGTGTGTGTATAGGAGCCTCCTTTGTTTGTTAGTTTCAGGGTTGAACACAGTGATTGGTGGGTAACAGTTGCATAAAGAATGATGTTTGCTGAAAAACCATCTGTACTGTTTCTCATTCTAAACCAGGGGCTTCCAAACTTTTTGCAAAGAGAGCCAGATTTGGGGAAATGAAAATATTTCAACCGTTCGGCCTGACAGTCTCTGATGAACTATTTCAGTAGCAATCAATGCAAATGAACTATTTAATAAAGATTTTAATTGCAATGGCATACTTTCATTTCTTAACATAGAAAACAAATACTTCTAAATACATTTTTTACATAAATTACTGTTAAATGTATCGATTCTGTGCTCCGTTTGCTCCCCATTCAACATTCAGTCTTACTGTATCTGGTAGTTCTCTCTTGATATTGAACGCCTGGACAACAACCACAGTTTCCTGGTATTTTAGGCAGACCGTTATATCATATTCACTAAATAAAACATGCCAATTTCCTACTTCAAAGATAGTCTTTACAACTTAACAATATTAAATAGACTTTACACTAGTATTCAGAGCTTGATTTACTTTGCTGGTTTTTAACTGAACATGTGGAAGCTGCATGGTGGAGGTGAAACGGAGGCGTCCCATCTGTAAAATATGACGCATTGTAGGAAATTCAGGTCTGTGCTTACTCACACAGGAAACATTTTATATGGGTGCCTGTTTAGAAAGAGATATTGGAGTTGCATTGGAGTTAGTCAAAAGTATTCTGGGTTGTTTGTAGAACTGGCTGGAAATACACCATTAAAATGCGAAAAATATAAATGTTTTTATTTTTACATAAAAGTTTAATTCTATGAATTGTTGCAGTGCTTGATTTTCACAAAGCTTATTTTTCTATAAAGGTATAAGACAAATGTAATGCTCTACTACATTGCTTTAATCCCAGTTTTTAAATATACTATAGTATGTCAAGATGCTTGGTGCAGAAAGCATATGCACATTGCCATGCAATCTAATTTCTTGAAAATGATTCAATTCAAGGCTTTTCAGTAAAGACAAGGGCAGATTCTCGTAGGTTAAAAAATACAGCAACTCTGAATTTGTCATGTGTAACTGTAACAATGACTTATGGATCTTGACCTAAAGGCAAATTGAAAGCAGAAGCCTGTTGATCAGTGATCATTAAACCAGTAGTGTGGAAAGGAATACAGTGTCCCTGCCTGCAGCAGATGTTATGCTGTGTGTCTAAAATCAATAAAGTCCGATTTTTCCACTGATGGACCATACAGCAGCAGCAAAACCCCACAAGCCTTGAATCTGATGGTTTGGCAGACTGACGACAAACAGAAACAATGTCAGCTGCAGATCAGGTCAGGTCTGAGACACCATAACGATTTTTTTTGAAGAGTAACATTTTGTAGTCAAGCGTCAGTTGAGTTTAGCATTATCTTGTTAGAGATTTTTTTTATGCATTGTTCATGTAGTCATTTTTGCTGTAGCGTTTTGTTACAGCCCCTTTTGAGAGCAATTCAAGGGTTCTGCTACATTGATTTTAAAAGAGTATGTCGCCCTCTGCTGGTTAAGAGGAAACATGCAAACATTTTGCCCCTGAAAATGCTATACTTTCGTGGGGAGTACCATATTACATTTACATGTTCAATACAACACAAGTTCACACATCTTCATGACTGGGAAGAAGCAGTGAGAAGAATTACATTCTTATTTTATTCCTGCCAAGATATCACATCTTAGAGGTAAAAATAAAAAATGCAAAAAAGAGACAATTGTGGATGGGCTTTACAGCTTGTAACCACACAGAACACTAACCGTACATAGTATAATCCTCAAGTTTCTTCTTTACAAACATTTTCTTAAATTAAAAGTTCGTTTGAACAACTTAAAGAGTTATGGACGAAGTGTAAAGAAGACAGTAGTTATTGTGGCATTACTGGGTATGGATTTCTGAATGATTTCCGCAATAAATCATGCACACTTAAGAAAAAAAGAAAGGAATTCTGAGGTATTCTTAAATATTCTAAGAATTTGTTTCATCCAAGGTATTCCAAGCAAATGTTTCATAGTTGAGCATGATGCCCCACTTTGTTTTCTGCAAACCAAACAAAAGCCAAACTGGTTGCACGGATGGATTTCAATAACATAATAACTTAACCTTTTCTTTGGAACTGCTTTTGGCATTTCTTTGTTTATTAAGCACATTTTGAACGTTTTGTTGAACTTCATTATTGTTAGTCATTTCAGATGGAGCAGTGAGACAGCAGTTTTACATACCTTAACATTACAGTCACATTCATGGGTTCATGGTTCAGTTAATGGTTAATGGTTAAAAGAATGAAAAGATCAATCAGTGGCTTTAATCGTCACATTTTCTGTCCTTGCTGTTTTTCTTCAGTCTCACATTGATGTCTATAAAGGTCAAATACATAAACAGTAACTCTACTTATTCTAGTTTAGTTTAGAAACTGAAGAAATACCAGGGGCTCAGAGAAGAATGGAGAAAGCTTGGAAGGTGAGCGTTGTACCTGTGGTATTTGGAGCATTCGGGGCTGTAGCCCCCAAACTGGAGGAGTGGCTGCAGCAGATCCCTGGAAAGACCTCAGACATCTCAGTCCAGAAAAATTCAGTACTAGGAACAGATAAGATACGGCACAGGTCCCTCAAGCTCGGACCTGAGCTTGGAGTGAGGTACCATCCGCGGAGGGTGAGAAGGGCGTTTTACATATATATATATATTTGTTGGACAAGTGGTCACAAACCTTTTGGAAACAGAGCTAGACTACCAATTTATCCAAAGGTCCACCAGTGAGATGCACACTAACGAAACAAGACCTTTAATTAAGTTACATTGAACTTTATGTAATTATTAATAGTTAATGATATTGATGATATTAAGGAAATGATCATGGCACAATAATTTTTTCACTATAAATATCAACAAAGATTTGAAAAAATTGGAATCGGATGCATATCAACCTCCAACACTTTATTTCCTTAGAATGTTGCGTTTACATTTTTATATGGTCACATCTACAACATGTTTAGTAGCCACAAACAATTTTTTAACAAATCAGGCATTTCTTTGCATCATGCTTGTCCAGATTATCAATTCTGTCAGTGTTTCCCAACCCTGGTCTTCAAGGCACACTTTCTTGCATGTTTTCCATGTTGCCCTGCTTCTGCACACCTGATTTAGCTCGTCATCAAGCTCTGCAGAAGACTGATACTGACAGTCAACAGAGGCAGGTGTGTTTGAGCAGGACAGTGTTCCCCGAGGACCAGGGTTAGAAATCACATTTCAAATTTTATTGAACTTGTTAAGTTTATGTCAGAAAAGGCAGATTCACATGAACATTTAAAACCAAAGGACCTGGCATCAAAGCTGTCATACAAACACCACTGTAGAAGCGTCAACACCTGCGAACAGGGAAGGGGCAACTCCTTTTCTCTGTAAATACACAGAAAGTAAAAATGAAAAAAAAGTCATATGTAATCTACTCTTGATTATAGTTTAAATGTTACTTTGTAAGTTGAACACTGGAATTTTTACTCCAAACTGTGCAAGTTTATAGAGCCCAAGTAATAAATGCATCTTGTAAAAACTGCGTATGTTTTTATGCGTGTTTTTTACAACTGACTGCATTCTACTTTATTATAAATCCACTGTCATAAATGTTGTGAAATAAATCAAAAATATTTCTACATGTTTGATTTTACAGACTTTTTGTTATTCCAGAAAAGTTTGAAAATTACAGAGGTGATTGTTGCAGAAAGGTGTCAATTCTTAAAACAAGTTACAGTTTTCTTTTAACATGTTTTTAGCATGTTCTTGTAGCATTTTTCCCATGATGGAAGACATAAAGAAAATTAAGATTAAAACTGCGTCTCTGAGTTTTTCTTTATTTGAATTGTTGAGAATCAGGAGCAGAAACAAAAATGTTGCTCTGCAGAAACTATGTCCTAGAAAAAGGCTAAAAACAGTATAGTCATAAGACCTCTGGGAAAGCGTTTACAATAGATCAAAAGATGATCGATTTTAACAAAGGAGTTTGACCAATGTATTGTGGCTAGCTAAGGAAAAAAATTACAAAACAGAGCCAGATAGCAACAAGTCTGACTTTAGAATCGGCCAGTCAGAGTAAGAGTTGACTTACTGCCACCCATTTAAATCTCCCCGTTGAAATCTGCGTTTACAAGATAAATAGAATGGTGAATAGGGCGGGCATGAGGCCTTGGTGTATATATATTTATATATATATATATATGTGTGTGTCTATGTATGATTATACTGCTTTCAAGCTGCAATGAAATGTTCTGCACACAGAAGCTTGATTTCAGGAAGGAAGAGGACAGTTCTGCTCCGGTGCAAGAAACTCATGCTTGTATGATTAATGACAGATTATTGCCACATATGGTGTGCTATTTTCAGAACAGGCCCATAGGCAACTCATGTGGTCCTTGCAAGCAAGCAGGTGTTCAGGGACTCCATGTTGGTGACCCTTACAGTGCCAAGGTTGTGTGATCTGATCTGCACTCAAACCTTACATTCTGTGGTTTTACTGTTGAAAGTTGGAGAATATCATGACGTTTTGGTATCTTTGGGATGAAAGAGGCAGTGGAGGCTCTGGCAGTGATGAGGAAGTATAAATGATTAGCTCTGCCACCACAAAATCCAAACAACCAAGAACACGTGTGTGTGACTCGACAAAAAAACAAGTCGACAGTGAAAATAGTTGTGTTTTATGACAAAAGGTCTTCTTGACATCCTCAGAAGAAGTTATTTAAACACAAGTACATATTGGCACCACATTAATATACTGTGGTATAAATATGCTAAATATAGCAAAAAGAAGTGATATTTAAGCAATCGCAAACTTTTAATATTTTCACTTTAAAGTAGAACTTTTTTATGATAGTTTTTTTTCTTTCTAATGATTACAAAAAAAGGCATACCTCTTCAAAAATACATTAAACATTTAGAGAGATACGAGTCACACAGACTTATTTTTTTAAGCAAACGTGATTTCAGGAATGGATTAAGTAACAAAACTTAAGATTCAAAGTAATTCCTGGTGACTAAACGAGAAAATGCTCCAGTAACTGGACTGAATCATGACAAAGCTGATGTGCATACATTTTTAAACAAACTTAAAACCCTTAACATGCAAACAGCTAAGAATGAAAAACTTAATCCTGATTTGATCATGAGTGGACAGATCTAGAAGTCCAAATTTTAAACCTGATAACAAAATGGATAAAAACGGAATTAAATAAACAGAAAACACCAGACCCTTGCAGTAACTTTTAAAAAATTCTATTTCCTTGTGTACTGCAATGTATTTGTTGTGTACATTTGTAATATAGAAGTACTTCTCTTAGCTTCATTGATATTTTTACCTTTTTTGTAGATCCAGTTTATCCATACATGAATAATTAACGTATTGAGATCATAATAACGCTTTTGTGTTTTTGATTTTAATTTAATATGCTGAAAATATTTTTTTTTTCTGTCTGGTTGCATAAGCTGAAAAGGAAGAAAAAAAGAAATACAAAAGTGAATTTGTTTATTGTTCCAGTCACTGTTTCCCTTTTGAATAATTACTTATGGTGTCAGTTCTATTTCTATTTGCTAACATTGTTTTTAAAAAAATGTCTTACTTCGTTGAAATTTTGGTCAGATTTGTTCACTTTTGGTTAATGTAACAAGAACCCTAACAAACTGTATTATAAACAGTTATTTGTTTACTTCTTTCCTTCATTGCTTCAGAATAATAAGTGAAGATCACAGAGCGCTGCAAATACAAGGCAGTTGACCACATCCTACATTACCTAATCCATAATTTCCCCTTCATCTTTTTATGCCCCATTGACGCACACATTGTTCACCTATAACAAGAGTTTTAATGATGTGGAAAACTTTTTAAATGCAATCCAGGGGAATTTGTTTTTAGGAAGTTATAAATTAGCTCATTTTGTGTACAGTTTGGTGAGAAGAAATGAAAAATGAACTGTGCCTGCATTTCTGCTTGTTGAAAGGTGGCCTTATTGTGCCTAAGTTCTTTGAGCTAAATACGGATGTGAGCTTGTTTATGTAACAGAGCTCTCCTGTCAAGTAAATCACAGCCTGAAAATCACAAACCGGGCACAATAAATGATTAACACCAGTTTTATTTTAACTTTATTGGAAGCCATCACAACCTGTTTGATGAACTAATAAAAAATAATACCAGTACTTCTTATCTTCTTCAGGTGATGACAGATGTGTCAACAACGCATCTGTGACCCCTGCCAAACATTAACAGTGGGTTGTCGATCTCATGAAAGTAGTCTATTTGGAAAAAAATAGGAAGCACACTGGCAAGCTTAACCAAAAAAATCTACACTTCTGTGGCAGCCATTTATTCAGAATTAATTCAATTGAGCGCCCTACCAGAACATGACAGCAAAATCACAGTTAAAGGGGATTTTGTGTAACACTGTAGTTATAACTGTTTACAATATGTAATAGCACTTAGTCACGTCATTTTTTTTTGTTTGTTTTCTTTTCTTCTTATTTTGGATGAGAATATTGAAAACAGATGAATAATTTTTAACAAGCATGTTATAACACTTATTAATTTAGCTGATTTTACTGCAGCTTAAGACACTATAGCAGCTCTGAAAAATGTAGTTTGGAAAAAAGCATGATTTGTTTTTAGACTGCTTCGTCCCAGCGAGAATGCTAAAACACGTTTTTCTCATTTCACATTAGTGTAATAATTTAGTGAGAACAACCCAAGTGTTTGCACAAAAGAGAAAATGATGACACAATCTTTACACATAACTTTATTTGTACACTAGATTTTGTGCAGGACCAATAAAATGTGATGGGAATTTTCCATTAACCCATAACCATCAAAAAGGCAAACTCAGATGTCAACTTCAGTCTCGTCTAACTTATAAAGTGTACTGGATGAATACAAAAAAATGAGTTTTTTTCTAAATATAATCATAAACATGAATCTACCATTTGAGGAACTTCAGTTTGCATTAATATTATGGTCTGTGGGAACAATAATAAATCCATATTTGAAGTTAAATGCAGAATTATTCTATTTTGAAGTCAAACGTTTTTCCTCAGCTTCCTCACTGAGTCTTTTTTTTGCAAAAAGAAACCTTCCAAATGTGTTTGTGTTTTGTTAACTTTACTGACTAGGCAGTTTTCAATTAGCAGTAGATTCAGCCTCTTTAAGAAAGTAGGAAGTGTATTTTCAACAAATGACTGAGAGACTTTACATGCGTCAAGAATTAGTCAGATGTTCTGGAGAGTAGTTTCCCGAATACAAATTTCCCTCTGAATCATATTATAAATAACATGTATAAATGTAGATGTCAAAGAACAAAAATAAAGAAAAGGAGAAAAAACATATATACATTTATAACACAGAGTTTAACAGGTTTTGACAGTTACAACATGAAAACAGAACAAACTAGTGCTGGAGTGACTAGAGGCAGCAGTACATACAGTTGTGCTCATAGGTTTACATATTCTTTTGGTCATTTTTCATAGAATATGAATGATAACACAAAAGCTTTTTCTTTTCCACTCATAGTTAGTGGTTGGATTAGGCCATTTATAGTTAAACAAGATCACCATCCAGTGTTGCACTGACGTTTATGGATCCTGAGTCATGGGGAAAGCTAAAGAGCTGTCAAAAGATCTATGGGAAAAGGTAACTGAATTGTACAAAACAGGAAGGGGATATAAGAAGGTATCCAAGGAACTGAGAATGCCAGTCTGCAGTGTTCAAACTTTGAACAAGAAGTGGGAAGTATGGGTTCTGTTGAAACTAGTGCTGTCAACCAATTTAAAAAATCAATGGATTGTAATTAATCATGAGTAATTTCTTCAGACTGTCCAGAAGAAAGCCTTTTTGACGCAAATGTCACAAAATATCTCACTCACAATACGCCAAGCAGCAAGAGACAAACCTCCAAACTTCTGGACCAAAATAGTTTGGAGTGATGAGACCAAGATTTAACTGTTTGGCCACAACCATAAAGACTGAAATTGGAGGAGTCAACAAGATCTATGATGAAAATAACACCAATCCTTATGTGAAACATGGAGGCGGATCACTGATGGTTTGGGGATGTGTGAGCTACAAAGACACAGGAAACATGGTCAAAATGAATGGAAGATGAATTCAGCACCTTATCAGAAGACACTGGAGAAAAAAAACTGCTCTCCTCATCTAAGAGGCACATTTCAACATGACAGCAATGCAACACAAGGCCACCTGTCATTGGTTCTAACAGAATAAGGTCAAGGTTCTGGAGCGGCTGTCTGGAGTCTCCTGACCTCAATGTTATTGAGCTACACTGGGGAGATCTCAAAAGGGCAGTTCAAGGAAGACAGCCCAAAAATGTAAAGGAACTTGAGGTTTTCTGCCAAGAAGAATGGGCTGCTTTACCATTAGAGAAAATAAAGAACCTCATCCACAACAACCACAAGAAACTTCAAGCTGTAATTTATACAAAATGAGGCATTACGAGGTATTAAGAACTGGGGTATACCATATCTGATATTCTTTGCCCGACCCCATTGCTGATGGAGGGAGCCATGTCCTCAGCAGCGGTGGCCGTGTCCTTTGGGTGCTGGCTTCCTAGGCCTGGCAGCCCACTCTTCATGCAGGGAGAGGCATCCCTGAGTTCTCTGGCAAGACCATGAGCCAGGAATTGCATCACATCTGAGCCCAGGTGTGTCTGTGTCCTTCTACTCTGTGTGTGGAATGTAAGACAAAGTTATTTAGGTCTTTGGACAACTGAATTTGGGATCATTTCATATCCATCATAAATATGTGCAGGATGTATTTAAAGTGTACACTAGTCTGTGGTATATACAGTTAAACTGTGGTCAGTCTATGGGGAAGAAAAAAGCATTCTCTACAGTAATGCGCTTGCAAAGTGACACCAGCTAAATTTGACTGAATAGATTTCCTGGTGAGGGCATGTGCATCTGAGCAGGCTGAACCGGTGCTTCAATACACAAAATCAAACCAGTTTCTAAGCAAGTTTTGTACTGCTTTTGATAAACTGTAATTAATGTTTCAACCAAACAACGCCACACAAAGCTGCATATTGTCATGAAACTGCTACAGAGGCTTTGAGATGTAAGATGAGACCCATGGTTATAAAAGTGAGCGTTCGGTTCAGGGTTTGCATCGTGGGGAGTTTTCTGACATTAAACCAGAGAACTTCACCATCGGCAAATTCAGACATCCTTACTGTGTGCAAACAAACTCCATCCAGTTTGCAATTATTTGAAAATTCAATCGTTTTCTGTTGAATATCTGCTGGTGGAGTTAAGCAAACCTGAAAGATGCAACAGATTCTGCGCTTGAGCAAACATGAAGCTGAGAAACCGTTTTGACATCCTGTATACAAACAGTAACAAAGTCTTGCTGCCCTCACGATGCCACAGTCTGTAACCCCACGTCCTGCAATGTCCCGGCTAACACATTGGCCCTATTGTCTTCAGACACCGAGTTTGCAGTGACTCCAAGCATGTGTTCAGTGGGTGCAACAGAGAAGACTGCAGCAGTCACAGCACTTTTGTGGCTCACTGATGTGCCTATATTTGGCAGAGAAACGTTATGATTTGATGACGATGGTATGACCAGATATGATTAAGGAAATTACCGCGTTGAGCAACGCTATTACTTAGTCACCCACAATGTACAGTGTGTCAATCTTTTGATTTATGTGCTCACAAAAAGAACAGGAACCTTTTTTTTTTTTACGAAATGATTTGAGAATTCTGCCAAAAACTTCTGTCAAAATGACAGCTGGCAAACATCTCTCATTAGAACACCCAGCTGCATTCTTCCTGAATTCTTTGAGAGAGGCAGGGCATGTTTAAACTGGCTTGGGCGTCTTGATGATGAGGAAGTGGCTGCGATAGGTCCAAAAGGGCGGCTGAAGGTGTGGTCTCACAAGGAAAACAACGTAACGTTGAGGTGGACACCATAAAATCTTCAGGGCACTCACCTGCTCTGTCAGAGTGACTGACTTGTACTTGGAAATGAAACGAACTCTCCTTTTGTGGATCCTCATTCTAAATGCATCGCTCAAGCCTTCAGGTGAGTCACTGGATACTGTTACCTCCATTCATCTGGGTGTCTAATTAATAACTAAAGCCAGCTCTGCCCTATCCTATTTATTTGAAGCATTTAGTTCTTTTTTTAAGAATCAGATGCTTTTATCAGTTATTTTGGCATATATTTTAGTTTTTACATATTTTAAAAGGGGCTTTTGAACAGTTTTGATCTAAATACATTGTGTAAATTAAGAATAGAATAAACTTTCTTGGGGCGACGGCTTTGTGCTGTTTTTTCTGGTGGTGTAAGATTCTGCTGGAGATTGACACCTTATTTCATTTGTTGTACCACAAAGACACCTCACATAGCCTAACAGCATGTCAGAAGTAAAACCACAGAGACGGCTACTCACAGGTGACACACATTAGACGATAGACTTTGGATCCCAGCAAAGACACCCTCCTCTCAGGTGCTACTGTGTGTTGAGCTAACAGGAAACAAGGAAGCAAAGAGATTAAGCATGAGGTCATGCAGTATCTTGCAGAAGAAGTTATTTCCTTTCATGAAAGTGACTGTTACTGACAAGAAAATTAGAAAATTGTTTTCTTTTAAAGACTAAAAATGATATTACGGTTGAGAATAATGCCAAGGAGCAACACGATAAGAGCATTGTCTGTGTAAAATGTTTACAGTTGGCTTGTAGGTGTTTGGGTTGTGAAACAACTGTTAACATTTTCTGCACTACAAGGAAGAAAAACATTTATTTCTATTCTACCAGTGCATACCAAGTTTAGTGCAAGTTTAGTTTAACTAGAGAGTGTAAACAAAGGCCCAGCCCAAACTCAGGCAATTTATTTAATAACTGCTGATGCTCTGAAAAGAAGACATTTTTTCATTTCTTTTGGCTAAAGACGACATAATCACAAATTAAAAGGCCACTGGGAAGACATTTACAACAGATCAAAAGATGATCGGAGTGGGACTTAGTGGGACGGTAAAGGTTGATTGCCCAAGAATTGGAACCCGGCAAACAAAAAAAAAAAAAGTTCCCGTCAAAAAAACGTTCCCACAGGCGTTTCAGTAGCTTTTGTCAGCAGCTCTTCTTTGATCACCTGAACATGCATCAGATTATCATGAAGGGACACTCATTTCTCAGAGCCTGTTTTTTGTTTGAACATAGCAGGTATTTGGTCTCAATACCTACAACCTAGTTTTTAACAAAAACTAAGCTAACCCTTTTCAGACAAGAATGTAGTCCGTTCATCATCTCACACATATGTCTGTTAAAACAAGTTTTAAAGGTTACAACAGAGCCCAGGTCCTCTACCTTAGGGCAGGTACTCACACATATGCAGGAACTTAGTGTGTAGATTACAATTATACTAGAAAAGCTTCAGATAACCATTCCCAGTCTAAATTCCATGCATTTTTAGCACCTAAGCCAGTTAATTGTTGCTCCTCTTTTCCATACATTCAATCAATTGTAGCTTTAGAATCAGATAAAAAGCACCATTGTTCCCAAATGTACATTCAAGCTAATCTTTGGTATGGCAAATATGCAGCTTTAAGCTAGCTTTAAAAAACACTCCTGTTTTCATCCTTAAAGTGGTTACATTTTATTAAAAATAAACATGTGATCAAGAACGTTCTTCTGGGTACGTGAAATTCAAAGGAAGCAAGTCTGTATTTTTGAAAATGCGTTGTACAGATCTGCCGGGAAATATGACATCAGTTTCTTAAAGTAGTATTTTAATCAAGAAGTAACTTCCCCGTGTTGCTGTTTTCTGCTGTTGCAGTGGGTGTGAGAAACTATTGACACACACATTGTTAAAGTAGCACTCTTTCTTCATAGCATGACATGATGTAAGGGAACTGACTACACTCCCTTCAAACATAAAGGAGTCATAAATAGACGTGTAAAGATTGATTTCTCACGTTTTTAGTGTTTTCAACATTTTCTTGCAGCATTTTTCTGATAATGGAGGACATGTCTAAAGAAAATTAAGCTTAAAACTGTATGTCAGTGTACTTCTTTATTTACAATGTTTGTGAATCTGGATCAGATGCAAAAAGATGGCAGTTTTGACGTACAAGTTGCAGCACAAAGCCACAAACTCCCTGTTCCCCTCCATTCTGGTGCATCCACTTGTAAAGCTCTGATATTAATCGCCATTTATGTTGCACCGGTTGGGGGTGTGAGGGGCTATAAGCTAGGGGGAGGGCATGCTACCACTCTGCTGAAGTCATGTCCGCAAAAACAACACAGGTTTTTGAATTTTGACCACAAACAGTATAATCATAATCAAAAGACCACTGGGAATGATTTTACAATAGATCAAAAGATATTCTAAGAGGGACTTTGAGTTATTCTACTTTCTATTAGAACACAATCGGTTTCGTGTGTCATTCACTCTGCAACCATTGAAACTAACTTCTAAAGTCTCAAGAAAAAAAAAAGATAATTCCTCATATTCAGCTTTTCAACTTAAGGAAAGATAAGAAAAACGTTATTGATCACGTAGTGAGGAAATTAAATCGTCACAACAGCTCTGAGGATCAAGCATTGGGTGCAAAGAAAGGAAAAAAATTGAAATGTAAAAGAAAAAATATCATTGAATGTTTTGTCAGAAATAAACAAATATTTGAATCTGTAGCTGGTCAGGTGAGCTGTACATTCGAACAGCGGTTGGACCTGCGATGCTGCTCCTTACAGAAAGAAAGGATCAGAGGAATATAAACTGAATCGATGTGCTCTTTGTGGAGGGGAATCCTATATGGTCGTCTTTTAAGAGCTGGTTAAGTGAGATGACACTGCTTTGTGTTTTGTTTCAGTTTGACATTCACCTACAGGCTGCTGCCCATAAGTTTTCTAGAGCTATATATTGTACCTTTAAGTTTAGATTAAAAAAAGTGCAAATGCTGGCTTAACAAGATTAATGCGTTGAACTAGTAAACAGTGGGATTAAACTGTGCATGCCAACTTAAAGATAATAGACAGAAAAACTCCAAAAAACAATCACAAAATAGAAAAAAATGTAATCCAGAAGACAGGCAACTGTAATTTAACTACACAAGTGTCCTTTGTAATGTTCTCAATTTTAGCGGAATCATATTTTTCTGGTTGCCCTCACTTCCTCCTGAAGCACAATTCTATAGTTCTTCTGTAGTTTGGGAAATTCCAAAAACGATAAATTGCCCCTTTGATAAATCTTGAATTTATTTTGAAAACTCCTTTCATTTAATACTGTCGGATTCAATCTGATGTCAGGGTAATCCTGGTAATCTCCCACCAATTTTTTTCCTATTTGGTACTAAATCTGCAAACCTCATGGGGGAGTGGAGGCTTGGCCTAGTTTGTCTCTGCTATCATGAGAAATTTCTTTTATTTAGAAATCTTTAACTAATTTTTTTAGGCATTTCTTTAGTTTAAAAGAGGGTTTTTTTGGTAAAATAATACAAAACGACAAATTTGAAAGAGTGCAGAGTCTCAAGCATCACACTACTTTGAGAGACTTTCACCTACATTTTTCGTCATGACAAATAAAAAGTGTTTTTTCCCTAACAGAAAGCCACAGTGTTCAGGTGGAACAGGAGAAGGGCTACGAGGTGGTTCGGCCTGTCAGGCTGCACACATTAAGAAAAAGAGATGCTGAGGTGCGTTCTTCCTTTTGAAACCTAAAAAGTGGATAGTGCCACACCTAAAGAGATACATATTGCTGTGTCTGCATGTTCTGCATGTTCAAAGATTGGGAAATATAAATTAAAATCCTCAAATGAATAATTGTTCCATTTCTGTTTTATATTTCATTTGTTTTTGTTTTTTTTGTTTTTTTTATACAGCACATTCGACCCACCGTGATTAAATATGCAATGACAGTGGGAGGAAAAGACATTGAAATGCATCTAAAGAAAAATAAGTATGTGTCACTGTTTTCTCTTTTTTTAGGTTTACAAGCTGTCAAATTAAGCTTCTAAAATACTTTTAAAAACTGTCTTAAAAGCATTTTTATTTATTTATTTTACTATCAAAGATGTTTCTTTTGTATCATGAAGGCTCTACATGTGTGAAAACACTTCCTGTTTGTGAGGTTTTGAGAGCTTTAGACATGAGCGAGATGAATGCTGACACATGGCCAATTTTTGAACATAATTTCCCCAGTGAACTTCTTGCCAAAGAATACAGCGAAACGTATTATCAAGAAGACGGAACTCAAGTTACCACAATCCCCCATGACATTGTAAGTGTTTGCATTGTCTAGCAAGTTTCATTTCCACACAGGTTGTTGTCAATCACAGTTGTAGTTTATTTGAATTACAAAAGGCTTCTTGAAACAAACATCACGGATACCTTTAGTTCTACCTGCAACAGACCATCAATGTGCTTTTTCTCATATATTTGTAAGACGTAAGGATTTGTGTGTTGTCATCAGGATCACTGCTACTACCAGGGAAAGATTGTCAACGACAGCGAATCATCTGTCAGCATTAGCACTTGTGATGGACTCAGGTGAGCCCTCCCTGGACTGATGAATCCTCCACATGAAAACACACCAATAATGTCCTTTAATAAATACTCCTGCAGCTCAGTGTATGTCATGAATGTCATGTATGTCAATTTTAGCAGTATTTACCTTCATCCCTTTTTTTTTACTATTAAAAGAAACTTGAGTTTATCACAAGCGTAATTGTATTGTCGATGAGTTGGATGCTCTACTGGAGCGCAGCAGTTATTTGGACTGCCTGAACATAAATTGTATGTAATTTAAATGGTACTGAAAAGACCTAAGAGTATTTGGGAGAATAGATAAAACAGGTCAGAACTCCAAATGAAAGCTGAAGTGTTTTATTGTCGAATAGAACTGATTATAGCCTAATTAGATTAATTTCATGGACTATTTATATTATCCGACCTTTTCCAATTCATGGTAACCTTGGTAACGGGGATTTTTTTCTTCTTGTCCTTTTTGTCTCAAAGAGGCTTTTGGCTTTTGAGTAAAGTTGTAGGAAGTTTTAGCCTTGGCGAGCATATAAAAGACCATAGTCCAGGAGTAAGATCAGAAAAATATAGAGCAAAGAGCAAAATATAACACCCTTTGGAAATAGCATGCAGTCATTTGAGGTAGAAATGGGAGAATAACATTTATGTGTTTGAAATGGTAGAATAACATTATGTCAATAACATTGTATTGTCAAAACAATGTTTGAATAAATCATGTACACATGGAGGACATTTTAAAGCAAATTAGGCTCAAAAGTGCATTTTGTATTATTTCTTTGTTCAAATCATTGTGAATCAGGAGCAGACGAAGAAATGCTGCTTGAGAAAGCCTGTAGCTATGATGCAGATGCTACATTCAGGGGGACGCAAGCTCCCTGCTCCACTCCATTCTGATGAGTCTGCTTTAGATCCATGAACATCTGTGTTCTTCTCGTCTGAATTAGTATCTGGCTTAAAACTTTACAGCTGGATAGCTCCAAGTTTGCTCGCCATTCTAGTTTAATCTGTAAGGTTGGGGGTCATTGGGGGCTGTAAGCTAGCTGGGGAGAGGGTGCACAAGAAGATGATGGGAAAAAAAGAAGTTGTAGTCTTTCCCCATCTTAATCTTAGATTAATATCACAAAGGACAACATTGGAACTTAATGACAAAAGGCAACAACACAAAAGACCCTTTGAGATAATGCTCTATTTGATGGCTAGTTAGCATTTTCACTTTTCAAAATGGCTGCTAAGACTTCAGCTGCCAAACACAATCTTTTGAAAACAAATCCCAAAGCTTTAATTGTAACGTGTTGGTATGTCACTGGTTTAGGGGTTATTTAAGAACATCTGCCCAAAAGTATCTGATCGAGCCCTTGTCTGGTGGTGATGAGGGAGACCATGCATTAAAGACGTTTGGTGAAGAGAACGTTCCGCCTCCAGTGTGTGGCGTTACCAACGACAGCTGGAGTGAAGACTTTGAACCCCCTACAAGCCGCATTCAATCCAGATTTTTGGCAAGTATTTATATGTTCAAGAAAACAGGCAACTTAACAACAAATGGAACGTTTAATTGAGTAAATGTCTTCTTACTTTTTGCACACTTCAGGGTAGATCTATCGTCCAACAACAGAAATACATCGAGCTCTTCCTTGTTGCTGACAATCGAGAGGCAAGTTTATTTTCTTTGGCTCATTCTGTTATTAGAGAATGATTTAAAACAAGTATGTGAATGTACAAACTCACAAACATGCTAGGGTCAGTCTATCAGATAGGGACGTTTTTTTTTTTTTTTTTATGGTCAATCTGTAAAACTTTAGAAAGCAAGTTAACATAAAAATAACCAATAGTTTGAATCTAAAATGTTTTTGCTGTTTTATGGATCAGCTGGATTTAACTTTGAACGATGTTCTTACAGTACCTGAAGATGAACAAAGACATGCAAAAGCTGAGGCAGAGGGTATTTGAAATCATCAACTTTGTCAATCTGGTGAGTCATCGTTTTTGGGTTTCATGGAAGTTTCCAATGCTCAAAAGGGTTTCACAAACGAACCACAATTTTGTCTATGCTTAAAGTCTGGATGATGCCTGTCTGATAGTTCTTCCTCTTTGGGTTTTTCTGCAGGCCTACAAACCCCTGAAGACCTTCATTGCTCTGGTGGGTTTGGAAGTTTGGTCAAATAAAGATCTCATCTCCATCACCAACCCGGCTGGACAAAATCTGGATGCTTTCACGAAGTGGAGGAACTCTGATCTAATAAAAAGGAAAAATCATGACAATGCACATCTCATCAGGTATGACCAGCCTCTGCTGCTCTGTGGAGAATCCACCCTGTGTTCCATCAAGTCCAATAGAACCAAATGTGTAACATATTTACAGTGGATTTAATGCAGGATGTTACAGATCAAATTCCTCCTTCATCACAGCTCAGAGTGTACGGGTGTAATGACACATGTCATCACTCCACATTGTGTAACTTTCAGACATTTAAAGAGTCTGGCTGCACAATAAAACTGGTAATGCAACTTTTATGTCAACTTCTACAAATTTTGGCAAGTGTTGTAAAAAGACATACAAATACCAGGGAGAAGAACAAAAATGTCTTCACACTTTTCAGGAAACAAACAGAAAACAGGAAATTCTTGCACTTCTTTGTGTGTTTGTGGACTGACGGATTGCATATTTTGTTTTTTTCAGCGCTATTGACTTTGAAGGATCAACTGTGGGTCTTGCTTTTGTTGGGACTTTGTGCTCAGCTCATTCAGTTGGGGTAATTCAGGTAAGATGGCCAAAAGTAGATTCACAGTGGTGTTGGTCCAGCAAGCTTTTAGTTTGATGGCTCTCATAAAATTTCAAACTTCTGCTTTCTTTTTTCACACGTTTTTTTTGGACAAACTAAGCAGTTTAATTATTTTCGTTACTTGCTTCTTCTACCATTAATATAAATATACATTTTCGTGTACTTATTGTTTTTTTTTTTTTGTCTTCTTTTGCATTTTGATTACTCTGATAAAAGCGATGTTTGCTCTTCACAGAGAAGTCTTTCATGTTTTGTATTATTTCAAATTAAAATATTTAGATGGACAATCCCAGACAATGTAAAGCAAAACAATCAAAATAATATGATAGCAGTCCAGATATTGAACAGAAAAATACAACTGGTGTAACTCTACAATTGTACTATTCATTTAAAAAAATATCACCAAAACATTCACATTTTCATCGGCAAGTGAGTTTTTAAATAAAACAACGATAATTAAATAATTTCTACTACTTCTAGATCTGTGAATAAATAGAAAAAACAGACATTTCTATCAAAAAGGCTGTCATGTAATGTTCATAAAGTACTGACTTGGTTCATCTAAAAAGCTTCAGCATGGTTATTGTCAGAAAATCCTTGCTCACATAATTCATATCTTTCCATAAAGGATCACAACAATAACGCGATTGCAGTGGGCGCCACGCTGGCCCATGAAATGGGCCACAACCTGGGCATGAACCACGACGACTCCAGTGCCTGTGCTTGTGTGGAAGACAGCTGCATAATGGCTGCTGCCCTCAGGTAAGCATGGAAACCACGTGAAGCTAAAGGGGGAAAAAATCTAGATAAGATAAACAGGGACTGTGCTTTGCAGACGGCACTGATTTTATTTTAATAAGAAAACCAGGTTGCTTCTTATCAGATGTTTCTTATCAGCATTTTTTTTTATCTCTGCTTCAGGCTAAAGACTGTCAAAGCTCAGCAGATTAACTCTGATAGCTTTTCACAACAGAGAGATGCTTGAAATATTACAACATACATATGATAATTGAATCAGGCATTTATCAATCTGTTACTAACTTGTTTTAAAAGCAGAAGTTGATTGTTGCGACAGTAAATTTTTCTAGCAATTGTATTCAAAGTCCTGATTTAAAAGCAGAACTCCAGTTGAGTATGTTATTAGAAAAAAAAAAAAAAGATGAAAATCTCCTGTGAAGTTTCAAGTAATGGTTGCAGTAATAGTGTGTTTTTTTTCCCTTGTCCAGCTGGAATGTTCCTCGCTCTTTCAGCAGCTGCAGCAGCAACACCTATGAGCGGTTCCTGACAGACCGCAGCCCCAGCTGCCTGCTCAACAAACCCGACTACAAGAGCTTGGAGACACCACCAGTCTGTGGAAACGGTTTTATAGAGGAAGGGGAACAGTGTGACTGCGGCACTGTGAAAGTAAGTCAATTCAATTTAGATTCATGTGTTTTCCTCTAAGGTTTAATTCAAAGCATTTAGGTTTCACATTTAACAAATATTAAATCTGTCAAGATTATGACAGTAAATTCAAGGACTATTATTTTGAAACAGTAAAGCTGTGAAGATGTCTCCATATTGTTTTTTTTTCTGCTTTGTGGTTTTATTTTAATACAAAACAGAAACAATTAATTCAATGTGCAAAACTTTGGAAAACACATTCAAAAAATAAAATACGCAAGCACATAAAAATCCTTCCACAGCAAATAGTTAGAAAAGGCTAACATGTGCTAAGCAACTTCCCTCAGATTCTTGTATTTTTGTTCTCAAACTATCCTTGAATTATCCAGGCCTATTCTGTCATTTTATTTTGAAACGTAGTCTCATTAAGTTTGGCGCATTGGTGGCAAAGTTTTATCAGTATTAGCAAAGTCCTGGTCATTTTTCCACCACCTATTTTTAAAATTCTAGAATCATTGACTTTTTTTTAGATTGCACAAACATTGTTATGAAGTACTTTAAAGCCACAGTTGGCTAGGTTGCAGAAAACATTCCAACCTGCATCAAGTTTGAACAGGCAGAAACTCTGGCTCTGGCTGATGTTGCTGGGAACTCTCCCTCCTTCTCATATAAAAGTTTGTGCAGGTGAAGTGCTCTGGCGTGCGGTGTCTATGTTGCTCTGAACTGAATCTCATAACAACCAGACGCAACCTGTTGAAGTTCTCCTGCAGAACCAAACCTGAAATGGGAACAAATGAAAACAACACATGTGAAAGAACTGAACACATACAGAAAACTAAACATGTTACCCAAACTGAGTTTTCCTCTGTTTCTTTATTTAAAGAAAAAGTGTCAGGACTGTGGGCTAAACCTATTGCTGTCTTCACAGGAGTGTGCAAACCCATGTTGCAACGCCACCACCTGCAAGCTAACAGAGGGTTCACAGTGTGCTGAAGGACAGTGCTGTGAGAGCTGTAAGGTGAGTCATTTAAATCACAGGTGATCCACTGCTATGCATGAAATTTGCTTATTGTTCCTGTGCTGCCCTCTAGTGGACTTTTAAGAAATTACAAGTTGTTCAATTCTAAAATGCTGACATTTTAGAAATGAAATGAAAGATTTATTTTGGCAAAATACGAAGTCACAAGGTATTCTAACAATAAGTAAAGAACTAGAATATGAGTTATCTTTATTCCTAGGGACTCTTTTTTACTTTGCAAAAAGTGTTTATGTTTTTATTTACTGCATATCTGTGATATTAAGCTACACAAAAAGTTCAAATAGTCAACACAAGTATTGTATGTGGCTAATAAGCTTTGCTTGTGTTGCACTTATGTACTATTCTGATCTATTGCATTTTATGTGTTGGCCGTGTTCTCTGTAGATTCTGCCTCCAACCAGAGAATGCCGTAGAAAGCAGGATGACTGTGACCTGACAGAGTTCTGTGACGGGAAAAGCAACACCTGTCCGGAGGACATGTTTGCTGTGAATGGGTTCCCATGTGACAGAGGCCTTGGGTACTGCTACAACGGGCAGTGTCCACAAAGGCCAAACCAGTGTGTAAAGATGTATGGAGGAAGTACGTGCTCTGCTTTTACTGTTGTGGGAACATTTAAACATGTTTTCAACAGCCTAAGTTATCTTCACTTGTGCTTAGGTGCCACTGACGCCTCGAGTTCCTGTTACAACTTCAACACCAAAGGAGAATCCTATGGCTTCTGCAAACGCCCCTCAAACAACGTCTACATCCCCTGCCAGCGACAGTGAGTCTAAGCAGTCACTCTGCAGTCCAATCCAATGTTTCAGCTGAAATATTGGGAAACAAACACTGTGATTTATGTGCAGAGACATTTTGTGTGGAAAGCTCTACTGTCACGGGGGCAATGCTTACCCAAACTATGGCCGCATGGTCGAAATCAACGACTGCAGGGGATCTTTTTTTGATGATTACACCAAAGATTATGGACAAGTGGACACAGGAACTAAATGTGGCAATGGAATGGTAAACTCATCCTTTTTTAAGCTAACATAGCCTGACAGATCTTTAAACCCCCCAAATCTCTAAACACTGTAACATTTGGGTTTTGTTTCTTTTGAAGGTATGCAGTCAGAATGAGTGCATGGAGCTTGAAAAGGCCTACCAAAACACTAACTGTTCTGCAAAATGTGCCGGGCATGGAGTAAGTACAAGCTGTGGTCATGTTCATTTTCAAACAATCTGAACTTTTCAGACAATAAAAAAACTCTTTTTCAAACAATAAAAACAAGATTCTGTTCTTCAGGGCAAAAACTGTTGATCTTGGTAATATTTCACTGCACAACAGCATGGTGGCACAGTGGTTAGTGCTCTCGCCCCAGCTGGGACCCTTCAGTATGGACTTTTCCCGTGCACATGTGGGTACATGGGGGTAATTGCTTACTCTAAAGTGTCCCTAGGTGTGAGTGTGTGTGGGAGTGACTGGCGACCTGCCCAGGGTGTAGCTTTCACCCAACAAAAGCCAGGACAGTCTCCGACAACCCTTTGACCACAAAGGGGACATAGTAGATTAAGAAAAACTAAGATTGATTAAGAAAAAAAAAGTTACACTGATAAACAGCAAAAACAGAAGCATGTTGAATCAATTAACAGGTCAACCTTTTTTGAAGACCAGCTGTCCTGAAGGGTTCTGCATATTCTTGATATGTGACAATCTCTACAGACAACAAAAAAACTGCAAAAGTTCAGATTGTTAAAACTGTAAATGTGATCTTTTAAACGACTAATGGTTTCAACATCATTACATGTATATGCTCCAGATAACACCAAAACCCATTCAAATAAATGTGTTTTCTTCAGGTCTGCAATCACAGAAGCGAGTGTCAGTGCGAGCCCGGCTGGTTACCTCCAAACTGCAACGTCCGGGATGGAGAGTTCAGTGGGCTTTCAACTGGTTAGCTCCCCACGCAGATGCTTATTGGCAGAAACCTGACATTACCTTGTGGCATCATGTTGCTTTGCTGCTTTACAAACTGATCTGTGTTCAATTTCTGCAGGAACAACTGTTGCCATCGTACTGCCAATTATTCTAGTGATCTCAGGGGTCATTCTTGGTGTAGCAGGGTTCATGTGGAAAAAGCGGCGAGGCCCTGTATTACCAAGGTATGCAAATTTGTCTTCTAAAAGATTATGGTGTCTTTTCTTTTTTATTTTTTTTTGTAGATGTCAGATATATATTATTTTATAACAGATCACATGTTCAGCAAAAGAAGGGACCTGTGAACAGCGCTCCTCCATTTGTAAACGAAAGACCACCAATCAGTCAGCATATGCCTGTCAGAACGGTAAGGGGTTTTAATAAATGTGCAAAAAATGATCTGATTAATACATTTCTTACCTCTGGATGAAATTTTAGCCTCCAAGAATAAAGCCTAAAGGAGGACCTCCACCACCACCACCAGTAGGGAAGAAGCCGGCACCCCAGAGCCAAAATTATATAGCAGCACGACAGGTACATTTTTCAGAACACATTTCTTATAAAACCAATAAGCATCCTAGAAAATGTTTTACAAGCACTTCAAGTTTAATGCAAAAAAACAAGGCCATCTGCTAACTTTCCCACAGTTTGATGTTGCAGCAAAAAGTTTTAAATATTACTAACATTAGCAAAAAAAAATCCAGAGCTAAATCTTATTGTCTACAGGTCTATATGCTAAAAAGACATGTTTGAGAACAGAAAAATCTTCCTAAAAGACAATAAGTTTGCTTTTGTTCAGAGGAGCTTCAAGGAGAAACTGCAGAAAAGAAGTTATTTTACAAGGAAGTTATGAAATTTGATAGCTTTTGGACACAAAGCGAACGGCTAAAACCAGGTTCAGTAAAAGCACAAACAAATGGCCACCAGTTCTCAAGCACGGTGGTAGAAGAATGATGGGTCTGTACACCTTCTGGTGCTTGAGATTTTTCTGAAGACTCAAGTATTTTTTATAGGCAAGTGTGAGGAAATCAACCCAACAGCTTAGGTTTGATAAAGAAAATACAAAGTTTAGATAACACTATAATTTATCCAAAGCGGACACTGACAGGAACATGACTGTGTGATAAAACCTATGAGAGAACAAATCTCTGTAAGTAACTTTTAAATAAATGTGAATTACTACAAAATAGTGTTAAAGGAAGTCCCTTATGTCCTGCTATTTTAAGCTTTTCAGAGAAATCTATGTCCATATATATGATCATATATAATAAAGAAGGATTTTTCATTGAAATATGAGATTTTTTTGTAAGCTCCTTTTCCTACCCAGAAATAATACGACTCGATCTCTGAGGCTCTTTCCCTCGTTGTGGCGTCAAAATCATGACATCATCCTAGAGCCAGCCTCTGCAGCGTGTCTGCGTTTTACCCACGAAAACAAACAGAATCTGAACTTTTGCAAAGATAAATGGGCATATTGGGTAAATAAAATGAAAGCGTTTTGCCGATCACTGCTAGTTCTGTGGAGAAAGCGAGTGTGTGTTAGCCTGGGGGGATGCTGGCAGCGCAGACTCTTCCTGGAAGGGGCTGTCCCCCCATGTTCATACATGTGAATGTGTTATTCTCAGGGATTGGGAGGGGCTGGTGCTCAGGAAGCAGGATTGATGCTCATTGATGCGTGAATAGAGAAAAATACGGCTTTAGATGTGTTTTTCTGTGAGGAATTAACATTATAAAACACTTAAAAGCAAAAAGGTTAAGTTAGAGTGATTTAGGCTCTTCAAAGGTCATGGTACAAGCTGTTGATCAGTGAGTCCACTTCCTTGTGAATACATGCCATCCCAATTTATATTACGTTCCATGTTCTTTTTATTTAAACTTTCTTCCCACATAATTGAAATAATTTTTTATTTAGTCCCACTCTGATCATCGTTTGATGTCATTTAAAAGCACTCCCATTGTTTTTTTAATTATGATTATTCCGTTTTTATCCAAAATAATAATAATTATAATTTAAAATGCTTTTTTCTGGGACATAGTTTCTGCAGAGCGGCAATAGTTCTTAGAAATTCACCTCTGAGTTGTGGGCGGGACTGTTGGTGAGGAGTAATCTGAATAAGAATCATTTGTTGTCATTACAGTTGTACATTCTAACAGGATTAGAGCAGCTCAAAAACTGAGAACATCAGTTTGCATCAATAAGAGGTAGACAGTGTGCAAATATAAAGATGCGCAAGGATGCAATTGTGCAAAAAATGTATTTTATAAATAGAAGTGGGAGAAGTAATATATATATAAACAGTATAGATTTCAACACGGGTACAGAATCTGTGACTTTGAGTGTGGTGTGCTTATGTCAGTGGGCGTTAAGTAGGATAACTTTTTGAGGGAAAAAGCTTTTCCTCTGGAGGTTTTTGTCCTGATGGACCGCTCGTCTCTGCTGGAGGGCAGTAGGTTTGACAGTGGGCCGGATGGGTGCTGTCCTTGGTGATGCTGGTCGCTCTGCTGAGGCAGCGTGACTGGTAGATGTCTGTCGGGGAGAAATGGGGGCGGTTGACGGTTTTCCCTGCTGGATTCACCACCCTTTGGAGCTTCTGCTTCTGTGTGAGGGGAAACCACACTGGGATGCTGTAGGGTGTTATGGGCTTGATGGCTGAGCTGTAGAAGGTCCTCAGCTCCTGGTTGATGTCATTTCTCCTGGGTGCTCTCAGGAAATGCAGGCGCTGCTGGGCCTTCTTTAGGATGGTCTTGGTGCTCGTAGACCAGGTGAGGTCAGATGATATGGTGGTGCCCATAGGTGAAGTTGTGGACCCTCTCCATGTTCACACCACTGGGGGGGGTGCCTAAAGTCTAAAATCATACAAGCCCGCCCCTTTCCATTAAACATCTATTAACACGCTCTCCCACTAGCTTATAGCTCCTCACAACCCCAACCTACAATATGGGCGCAGCACAAATGGTAAGCAGCATTGGGATATCCAGCCCGACGATTTTGAGCTAGACAGTTTTGTAGCAGTATCTGCTCCTGATTCATGATGATTTGAATACAGCAACACTCAGAAATTGAATTTTAAGTTAGATTTTTTTTTATATTTGTCCTCATTAGAAAAATGTAACAAGAAGAGATTAAAAAACACCAAAACGCAATTTTCTTCAGTGGGTCATAATTCAAAAAAACAAGACTATTTAGTTTATATACCCTCAACTATATCAAATAAAACTAAAGATATTTATGAGTCTGTCTTTTCTCTTCTTTTTCCAGGCTCTGAGACCAGTTCCTCCTCCAAAGGTCTGATGTATAGATGTAGCAGCTGTTTCACCAAAGGAGGCTTTTTTCAGCTTCCATCTCTTTCACGGAGCAGAGCCCCCTGTTACCACAGCAAGCACAAACTGGACTGTTACAATTGTGCCATAGATTCAGGCCTTCATCCCACTTTTTTTTTCTTTCCTCTTCATCATTATGTCTTACCTGAAATCTAAGCCATACGTTGCATTCTGTCCCGATGTTTGAACAGAAGCAGTTCGTACATAGTGGTTCTAATTCTGAAACGCTTCGGCATCAGTGAGCAAAACCCTATTATAGCTCCTGTGGGCTTGAAGGGGCTGAAAGAAGTTTGAATGTTATGGGACAGGAAATGTGTTTGAATCGTTCATTTGTTTTTTTGTTTTTTTGTTTTTTTTTTGTCTCATGTCATGTTTTAGGTGAAAATACTGTGAAACCAAATGTTTCAATTTTTTTTAATGTTTACAAAATCTCTACATTTGCCAAACATATACAATAAGAATTGTATTTGTTTGCAGCATTTTTAGAATTACAATTGTAATAACAATTGCAGCATTTTAGAAAACAAATGTCTTAAGTTGTTATTCTTGAAATACTGAGTAAGGTAGGTGTAAATTATGATGAAAATATACAAATGTCTGCAGCGGATTTTTGTGTCATAAGTAAAACTCAGGACTGAAATGCATGTCATACTTGTAAGTTAATCTATTTTAGTGTATCTTGTAAATGCATATTTGTTGATTAAACATACTTTGAGAAATGTTCATGTATTTACTTTAATTATGGTGTATATATATTTAGAAATACATAGAATTACTCACTTTGAAGCAGCGTTGTGTGCTCCGTTACTGCTGATGGCCTTCAAGAGAAGAGCATAAAGAGATTCTTTAAATATGACTCACACATGCCACCTAACATCTAAAAGTAGAGTTTGATAAATCATGTGAACATTTGAATGAAGCATGAATCCATCCATTATTTATACCTTTTTTTTTTAGTTTAAAATGGGTTACTGAGATCTATCAGGCAGGTCCATCCAGGCCAGGTTGCCATATCCTCTTAAAGCCACAAGCAGTCAACTCACAGTTAGGAAGAAGGTCGAACTCTCAATTAAATTATCAAACGTGTTTCTGAAGAGGAAAAAGGGACAGAACTGATCCAAGAGAGATTTGATTCAGACCGTTACGTCATGAGGGGACAGTGCAAACCACCCCAGCCTGCCCTGCTATTTCAGAACCTCAATTTGAGGAGGAACTGGTGTTTTCGTTTGCAGAGGATATTTTGGCAACTGTTTTTATTTCTCAGAAATGCAGCCGTGGTAACCAAAGGACCATTTACTTACCTGAACTTTTATTCGGTTAATACAATGTACCATACAGTCCTTCACACCCAAAAAACTCATATGATCACCACTTCATTTGTACTAGAAGGTTGAAAAATTAAGCAAAAATAGCAAAGTGAGTCTTCTTGGTAAATTATAGTTCATGGCAGCTACTGTGGAGTAAATAAGCATTTCATTCCTTACTGATTTGGTTGGTTTGCCCACTTAAAAATAAATTGGCAGTGTGTTGGTTCATTTGAACAGTGACAGATAGAAAATCACGTGACTTTATTCAGTTTTAAAGAACGCATACACATTTTCTTGTATTTCATTGAAGGAAAAAAGTATCTGAACCCTCTTGCTGGAAAGATTTAGTACTTTGTGGCAGAACCCTTATTAGCAGCACAGAGTTTAGATGTTTCTTGTAGTTGATGAGCAGGTTTCTGTACAAATCAGGAGGAATTTTGCTCCATTCTTTGCAAATGATTTCTAAGTCATTAAGAATTGGTGGTTGTTACTTGGCAACTGAGCTTCAGTTCTCTCCAAAGGGTTTCTAAAGGGTTGAGGTCCAGAGACTGGCTGGACCACTTTATGACCTTGATCTGCTTCTTCTTCATTCATTCCTTGGTTGTCTTGGCTTAATGTCTTGGGTCATTATTCTGTTGGAAGACACATCCACCACCCATTTTAAGCCTCCTGGCTTATAGAGGGAAGGAAGGAAGTTCTGACTTGGGATTTGATGGTACATGGCTGCATCCATCCTCCCATTCACACGGTGAAGTACACCTGTGCAGAGAAACACCCCCAAACATGATGTTACCACCTCCATGCTTGACAGTAGGGGTGGTGTTCTTGGAGTCACAGGCTGCATTTCTCTTCCTCCAAACATGACAGATTGAGTTGATGCCAAAGAGCTCAGTTTTGGTCTGATCTCACCACAGCAGCTTCTCCCAACCACTCTCCACAACATGAAGATGTTCATTGGTAAACTTCAGGCGAGCCTCCCTGGTGACTGTGGTTCCAGTTGCTTTGAGATCATCAGCGAACTCCTGCTGTGTTGTTTTAGGTCTATTTCTCACTGTTCTCATGATCATGGAAACCCCACCAGGTCAGATTTGATTTGGAGCCCCAGACCTAAAGGTGGATTGATGGTCATGTTCTCATATTTTGGCACAGTTGCACCAGCAGTTGTCACCTTGTCACTTAACCTCCATCTTGTTGCTGATGGTTTTGTAGTCTATTCTTGTCTTGTGCAGGTCTACAACCTTCCCCCTCAAATCCACTGAAAGCTCTTTAGTCTTTCCATGTTGGAGAGTTTAGAATCGGTCTGATGGACTGATTCTGTGGACAGGTGTCTTTTCTACAGGTGATTAGAACGAGCCCAACTCAGGGATGGGCAACTCCAGGCCTCGATGGTTGCTGTGTCTGCATGATTTCCAGACATCCAAGCCCTACTCATGACTGATTACTTGGTTCAGGTGTGGCCAGCCAACTACAGCATGTTAACTATACACCATACCAGAGCATGGTATGTTGGAAAAGATGAAGGAATGTGGTCCTTGAGGCCTGGAGTCTCTCCCTGGTCTAACTGGTCTGTGTGAACCAGGACTCTTAAGGGTTATTCGAGTCAAATACTTTTTCCCTCCACTGCATAACTAGATAAAGCCCTTCTAAGTAGCTACAAAGGAAAGCGGGGACACTTTTTTTCCCAAAGAAGAACGATGTGGTAAACATCAAACATCAGATAATGCGGGGGTGCATAAATTACCCAACTCTAAAGCTTTCTACTTTGATACAACTGCTGATTAAATTTCATTCTCAGAATCATTTCGTTCTTTGAAATTTGCAAGGCAAGCGCAGGAAAACACTGTATTTAGGCTTTATTCTATTTCAAGTGATACATCTATGTTAAAGATCGTATGGCCTCGCATGACAAATACAGAACAACGTTTTACCCTTTATTACAGCTATTGTAAGATTTCAAAAAAACAATTTTCTGTATTTTTTTCCTTTTTTTTTTTTACATTCTGCAAGATATGTGTAAAGAGCTGACAAGAAGTCAGTAAACCGTACAGTTCATCCAATAAAGTCTTACCGTTTGAAACAAATTCCAACATCACAGTCATGAATGTAAACCCAAACATTCAATATTTAGAGAGTAGAACCAGAAATCTATTCAACAAAACAACAAAAACATTTTCGGGAATTGAAGAAATTTAAGATTACTGGAGCTGAATGTTTTTGACCAAGGGTCTCCGGGTCCCACTCTATGTTTACCGTCCACACCAAACGTTCTCAACAAAAGTTGAGCAACTTTACAAGAGAAGACCAAATCCTAAAGCTTATATCCTCCTCCTTTGCCGACAAAAAGAAAAAGAAAAAATTAGTCGGGTGTGTTAGAGCACCAGCCAAGTTAGTTTTGTATGATTTAGCAGAAGCAAGCATTAAAGGGTTGCAAATGAAAAAAGAATAGATGGGTTTGGACGAGGCAGACCGTTGACCAAGCAACATGTGCTCATCAGTGGTCTCCACATTTAAAGTCCAAGCATCCTTCGGTGATCAGGAGATGAGGAGTTCATGAGTCAGAAAAGCGTGAGATGAGTGCAGCACAGGAAGGCCTTGGCAGACAGCTGCGATTGTGGAAGCCGGTACCTTTGATAGCAACATCCCTGCTGAGCAGCGTGACTCAGTCCATTGTGTCCGGGTTCAGCATATTCAAAGTGAAATTTCAGTCAAAACGTTTTGCTTGTTCCATGGACACACATATCAGTCAAAAGTTCTGCATGTGGTACAAATCAACTGAGACAAAAGAAGGCCCTGAAAGCGCACACCGTCTTTGTAGTGTTTAAAAAAAATACCCGCTCAAACCGCCAGTATTCGGGTAATTACAGAAAGGTTTTTGAACAAGAACGAACATCAGACAGCCTGGCCAGCAGCTCCCTGCTTTGAGAGACAATCAGTAAATATATAAAGTCTGAAAAATGTTTTCCTTTTTTAACCTCTGTGGGGTTTTTTGTGCCTTAAAATCCCTAATTTCAACCTCTAAAACAACTTGGCTTGGCCAGTCTTTAACTAGAAGTGGAAGCGCTTCCAGCTGGGATTAACCGTAGACACCAGAAGTGACAACATCATACACTGTAAAGGTGCGTTAATCCCTTCCTGTGATTCCTTTTCTTCTTTTGGTTTCGAGCTTGGTGAACATCCTAGCTGCCGTCAGGTGAGCACAAGTCGTACTCAAGAGAGGAGAGCCAGCAACACAAACTGGGATTGCACACAAAGTCTTAACTCTTCACTAAAAATGTGTCAGCCACACGTACAAAATACAGCTGGTTATTTCTACTGGAAAAGAACACAATACTTCAATGCTTTTCTGCATCTTTTGGTTTTGATAACAAACATATAAGACCTCAGCCTTTCTTTAAAATGCAGTTTTAAATATCAAATGTTCAGTTTTAATAATGATCAGAAATATATTAAACTTTACGTTCCTCTTTAATTTCCCTGTTTTAACATACATTATGGAAACACTGCACTGTACCTAGATCCTCAAAGATCCTCAAAAAACTCTGATTGATACTGCTCAGTTGTACAACTTACAGCATTTGTACTTTTCCCTTAAATCACTTTAAGGACAAACTTAAAGTGACGAAATCCCCTTACTACCAAGAGCTACTGCACTTTTTCTGCATCAAGTTTCAAAATCTTTGAAATTAAACCTCAGTATGCATTTTTATACTTTGACATATCTTCAATTATGGATTTATAGCTATTAAACATTATTATATTGTACATAATGGTTAATAAATAAGACTGGATGTAACACAGACTCGTCCTTCAGTAAGTCAGTAAGTTTCTTCTTTTAAACAGCTGGGACACAGCAACCCCGTTCTGGGGCTCCTTCATTTTTATTTGTCCTCCAGAGTCGCTGCTGCTCCGCCCGACTGTGAGCCAACAGAAGACGGACAGACAGTTTCAGCAGAGGAAACGAATGGACGTGGGGGAGACGGAGCGGGCGTGGTAAGGGGCTGAGTCATGTGGCTACAAAAAGATGTGAGGAAAGTGCGGCCTTTTGTTTATCCATCAGTGCCGTTCTTGCTGGGGGCGTTTATGTTGATTGTTTTGCCATCGGGCTGCTGGCCATCTTTGCGCGGCGGCATCCTCTCGTTTATCCTGTCCAGCCCCCGTGCCTCCTCAAAGTTGCGAATTTTCCTCGTGGGAGAAAAGCCTTGAATAGCTACAGGAACAAAAATAAACAAAAAAAAAAAAGATGAGCCAAAAACCCTTAAATCTTCCTTAAGTTAGACTGATTGATCCCCTTAAACCATAAAAGTTAATTTGTCAAATACATTTCCATTGAATAAACACAAAACATAATTATTGGCTACCATAGAACAGCAGACACTAAAACACGACACATGCACAACTAAACATTAACTCTTTGTGGGACAAGTACACCAATGAAACACCTCAGTTTGTAGACTTACGGTAACATCCCGAAACCGCCAAGGAAACCAGACAGAAAACATGTGCAAATGAAAAACAAACTTGTAAGAACTGCTGAGACACACTATACACACATCAAAGGCAAATATTCTGAGTTCTGTTCTAGCAAAGCATGTATTTGTACTAAAGACATATTTCATTGTCATCGACTGATCATGTTGCCACTAAATAGGGGTGTAGATGTGAGGGAAGACATGCAAAAACCTTTGTTTTTGAGTGATACTATTGATCAGAAAACAATAGTGGAGGTTCCATTGCAAAACAATTTGATTTCCTGAAATAATACCAGTAATTGTTTGTAGTTAAATTCATCCTGTTATTTTATCAAATTGACTAATGAAAAAAAAATCTCAAATATCATCTTTTGGGTAGCAAAACGGATTTCTTTGGAAAAACTACAACAACTAACCTGAGTGTTGTAACGTCATGAAAATGGACTTAAAAGGACATTTGGGTGTGACCAAAATAAACCTATTAAACTTTAAGGTTTTCTGGCAAGAAATCTGTCTTGTGCACAGTAACATTCAGTTTAAAAGCAAGAACTTTACTTATTTTTGTAAAGCTACGTTCACACCGCCCGTGGTAACACGCATTCAAGCCTCCACTTCCAATTAAAAGTTTATTTTAAAATGCATAAATGCACATTTTGGACTTCCACATTCAAAACTCTCATGTTCACGCGTTGCTACGACGTTTTCTTCTGGGTCTGCGTACAAAACGAACAGCCAATGAACGCACGTAGAAAGTAGGGTCGGGGGATGGTGAATTTGTTATATCAGGATACTGTTTTTTTTTCATATTAGGCGATAATGATATATATTACGATATAAACCAAACACCTTTTCTGACAAATTTGAAAGCTCTGTGGCTCATAGGAGAAATATGTAATCATCAGCAGGTTGTTTAAATTTAAATATTTATTTCCTATCATATTTTGAACGTAACAGATGCACTGAAGAAACATGATGCAACTGCTTTTTCCCCCAGAAAACAATAAAAATAAATAAATAAATGAATATTACAAACTAAACTGAAAATTAAAGCAAACGTTTTCAAGTTTCAAAAGTGAACATAAATAACACAGAACACTAAACTGCTTGATCAGGTCCATTTAAAAACAAAGCATTAATTCTACAAATAAGTTCTAATGTTTTCAAGTTTTACAGAACAAACATAAAATTGACAAATATTATTGTCAACATCTGTGAATAAGTTAGGAACTAAAAACAAATTCTCGGAATTCCTTCTCGTAGTTTAGATTGTTGCTGCTGTGAAGGTCTTAACTTGTTGTTTTTACTGGAGAATTATTGTTTCTTTCAGTCTGAGTTTGAGCATGCTCAGTCGTACTGCTTCAGGTGATTAAAAAGATTGATGGGATTTCCAGTTTTAGAAAAAACATGCCTTCTGCAAAAAACATGCCAATTTGCAGTGCACCAAGCTCTGTTTTTTGTCGCATTTTACATAACTAAAATACCTCCACATAGGGGCCAAAATTTCAGTTTTGAAACACTAGCCAAGTTGGTAGATTGATTAAAAAAATTTTTTTACTAATGTAATGGCCAAACATATATATGGTCAGCCAAGTTCTAACACTATTTTACACAAAAATACTTTAGGCATTTAAATTATTTTTTTTTTATTCAATTTTTTTTAAAGAAAATTCTATGGTATGAAAGTAATTTATAAATTGCATGAAGACATCTTTACTGTCATCTAACAGAGTACTTAAATTCAAACATGCTGAGAAAACAAGGACAGATTTAGTAGAGATTTCCTAAGTCTGCCTCCAGGTGATCATATTTTATTACAAATCATAAAAAACGCATGATAACATTATAATGTTTTGGGTTATTGTCATATATCATTAAACTAAAGCTGCAACTTTAAGGAGGCAGGCACAACATCTGACAGGTTTCAGTGTCACACGCTGCTAAAACAGAGGATTTAATTCTATTATTTAGAAAGTAAAGTATTTATGGATGTCCTATGAATTAATCTTGTATTTATCCGCCGCATCTTAAAGGTTGGTCTGTGAAAATACTGTCCGACTTTTAACTGGTCCCTGATCACAGGACACACAGAACAGCCAGTTCGCACCATAGCATTAGCGACTCCTATTATAAATCACCATCAACCAAACTAAACGCTACACAGATGAAGTGACCACAGGGGTGGGGTTTTGTGTCCTGTGTTGCGTGTTTATTTACCTCGCATACAGACGAAGAGGACAAAAGAAATTCACCAAAAGAAGAGCTAATAAACATAACTAAGATTACACAAACACTTACTCTCTGTGTGGTGACTAACCCTCTAAGTTTTACTCGCCAAAGAGGAGAAAATGCTCGCAAATGGCAGGTGTTAATTTCGGACCCTTCAAAATAAAAGTCTATAGTGATAATCTAATTTTGCTATCGAGAAAAAGTACTATTGTGATATCAATAGCTATCGGTTTATCGCCCGGCCCTAGTTGAAAGTCAAACCAGGTTGAACTTTGACCAGTCTGGGACTCAGATTTGGTAAAGACGCATGTATAGAGTTCCCTTTAGTTCACAGAAGGGTCACCGTTTGAAAATTGATTATGGAGGAGAAATTCATAAATGTGGTTTGTGTTCAGCTGGAATTTTGTGACACTCAGTCTTTCATATATTGGAATAGAACTGTGAAAGAAAAAGCCTGGAGCAACATTTATGAGATTACGCCGCTTCAACATTTCACACCAACTGTGGGTGGCAGACATGCGTTAAGAAGCGACAGTCCGGTGTAAACACCATGGGTTAAACGCACGTTGAAGAATATGCATCACATGCCGGGTGTGAACGTAGCTTAACAGTGTAAGTGTTTAGGAAGCTTTTTGTTGTACATCAGAACATGGTGCACAGGTCAAGCAGATGTTCCTATTTGCCAGGTAAATAAAAAAAATCAAAAAATTGACATTTGTCTCTAGTTGAATATTTTGCAACAGTAAATGGAATGGTTTCTGCATCTTTAACCTGTAATACAGTAAGAGAAGAAACTGAGTCACTGAAGTTCATATAATGTTTTGGAATTTTTAATTAAAGGTTAGGAATTTTTAAACAAGTAAAGGCAATAAAATGATGTTACAGTTAGTATTTTTATATAACTGGCTAGTACTTATTTCATTTGGTAATTAATATTCAAACTGTTGGCTGCTGCTTTATTATCTCATTTTGAGATTAGGCAAATATGACCCGAAATAAACACCACTAAGACGTTACCTAAGCTGAGTCAAAATTTAGTGATAGAATGCTTTAATGTTCTCTAGAAAGCATAGAATCTGCTGCTGTTAAAGTCTACTGATCAGAGGTTTCACATTTTTATGATGCGATGGTTGCTTTTATTGAGAGTCATTTCCTTTACTGTTTGGGATGTGTGTAAATGTGTGAAGACTTGTCATTTTTGCTTCATGCTCACGTTTTCTACATCTTTCTTGTTACAGATTTGATCAAGTACAATTTAGTAGATCAGGTCATTTGAGCCACTGACCATCACCATCAGCCAAAAGGGGGCAGACTGTGTAGCAACAGCCCAACTGTTTAACAGGATTAGTTTCTGAAAATATCCCATCCAGGGATGTCCCTGATCTTATCTTAACCGGGTCTTAGCAGGCTTTTCTTTGTGTAGGGAGCCACACTGGACCAGAGGGACCAATGTCACCACAACCGAGATTTTCATGTTAACAAGAAACAATGTTAATACTCGAACTAACCGCTAAACTCTTGACTTCACTTTTGCAGCATGAACTAAGCAGCCAAAGATTAAAAATACTTTTTACATTTTTTTATTTACTTTTTATAAAGTTGCCTCATACTTTCTGAAACTATTGTTTTTTTTGTGGTTTCTCTGATCGTATCAATGAAAAGGAAACAGACACAACAGACACTGACAGGGGCTTCAGTGTGTAGAGTGTGCAATAAAAAAATAAAGGAATCTAAAGTGACTGGATAATCAGCACACACACAACAATGGGGTAATAAAAAAGTAAATATTCTAGAGAGTAAGGGTGTGTTTACAAGGTTGATACCACACACAAAACACAAACAGGAAGTTTAGACCTCACGGTCAGTTCATACCTTTTGCTTTAGCTGCCTCAATTGTGGCTTTGTTAATAAGAGTTGAGGAAGGTGGGAGGAAAAAAAGGAGTCATCAAATGCAAAACCAGAGACAGTAAATAAGCAGTGAAATCAATCTGTGAACTTAAAGTGATAAGATAAAAAAAAAAAAAAAAAACATATGGCAGATCACAGGGCAGCCGTCTCATGAAAGTAGAGCTGATGGCAGCTGTAAAATGTCATAAACACAGGTTGGGTGTAAGGGTTAGAGGGAAGACGCCTTTCAGACATTTGAAATGATGTTGGTGTTAAAGGTCATGAGGCTTCACATGAGGAGAGTGGAAAGGGGCAGATATAGAATATAGAATGATTTGTATCATATTAGATACAAACATTTCTGAAACCATTCCTTAAAAAAGATTGTGTATATCTTGGTCCATGTTTTCTGCCCTGTAGTTCATCATCATTCCACTAGTGGCAGAAGAAGAAGGGCCTTTCCTGCTAATTTCAAAATGGCTGCCTCCATGCAATATCAAAATCACTTTAGTCAGGAAAAAGTTAAGCTAATTTTTAAAAAAATGTGGTGAGAATAACTCTTGCATTGTTATTCATTTATTTATGACAGACAGTGGTAAATGAGGTGTTTTGATTTTCCTGAACACTTATGTTAATTTTTTACACCTTAAACTAACATGGCTGTGTGAAAAATGTACCAATATACTCAAGAATACCAAAATACGTGTCATAATTGACCTTACACGTAAGAAATTGAATCAGATTTTTTTTTTGTGGATTTCATCAAAGAATTTTAAAAACATCCAAATTCTTAAAAATGTAGATTTCTGTCAGATCTTTGATATAGTGGACTCTACAGGGTTAAAGCCTGGTCCCTCACAAGAACAAGGTTTCAGCCAACATGCAGCTAGGACATCATTTAGATCTTTTTTACAAGTATACATCAGATTTAATCTAAAAAGAATATCTGTTATCTGTGATCTACCTCAGAGAATCAACAATTCTTTACTCTGACCCATGGCCTGTTATCTGCTCTAAAGGGATCAAGTTACATGAGAGAATATAAAGTTTGTTTTTTGTTTTGTTTGAAGTGGTTGTCTATTTGGCCAAAGTTTATAGTCATTGAGGCGTGAGCGACACCCTCTTATGAACTAATGCTATGATACTTCCACCTGAGAAGCAGAACCAACTTTATATTTCTACTTTGTTTGCTGTTTTCTGTGGTTAAATGCTCCAAGTAGTGATGCTAGAGATCAAATCTCTTTTTTAGAGTATCAGATTAAGTCAAGTTCTGAACGCTGCAGCTGAGCTTAAAAGGAAAAATCGAAATGAAATAAAAAAACACAATCCCTTCCCACCCTTCATTTGAACTGCCAACTTGGAAACTGTGGCAAGTAGAGCTGACATTGACAATGACATTCTCTGAAAGGTCACAACATGTGGTTTCTCCTTCGATTGCTCTGAAGCGTTTGTAAGCCTCTAGCGTGGCAAAGCGTGGCTCGCAGCATGCCTTCTAGCGGGCGAGGCCAGGCACTGGCCTTTACATCAAAGTGTCAGTAGCCACTTCCAGGTGACAAGCTGACCTCCCCACCGTCCTGAAAACTTCCTGCTCCAATGAAAGCGGGAGGGGTCTGACTCAAAGTGGGGTCGGAGCTTCCTGCTGTGCAGGGCATGTGGTCATTGAAGTCAAACCTTTCAAAAAAAAAAAAAAAACGGGGGCGCTAGTTCTCGCTCAGCTTTAAATATTACAAGTGGAAAAAAATCCTATGATTTCCTGGATTTAACAACATTGCTTTGTGCAGAAACCAAGGGAGCAGTTCTTGTATAATCCAGCGGTCATTGTTTTAGGCCAAACCAAAAGCGATTTGCAGAATATGCCAGGTAAACTTTATGACATGGTGCTGCTTTTCCCAACCTCCCTATGTCATATATAAAATATGTAATAACTCAAGTGTTAAAAGATAAGATTTGCAGACCTGTAACCCGAGAAGGATTCGAGTTTTACAACACAAAACCCTAAGCTCTACTTTCAGACTTGCCTAAAATCTAGAAAAGATGCAGCAAAAAATAAAGGCTGGTGTAATATATACATATATTTTTTCAAAGTCTTTTTTCACAGTCTGTTTAAACCTTTATATCACTTTACCTGATAATTCTTTATCTATTGTTTTACAAACTCAATATATTAAAGTTTTAGGCATCAAATTACTTTTACTTTTAAGGTATTTACTTAATAACATAATTTTGTAATAAAGTCAGTTTTAATACATGCTTTCTAATTTCTATTAACCTTTCTTGCAAATTCTGTGTTTTACTTCAATGCAAACATTTTGCTTAGTCAGACTCTTTGTAAAAAGAAAAAAAAAGTTACTTACTTTTCGGATCAAAATCTTACACAGCTCCAAAGTATAGGCAAATTCTTAAAGACCCACTCCAATAATCTTTTTCTAAAAACCATTCCCAATAGTCTTTTAATAGTGACTCTGCTGTTTTAGACAAAATCAAAACACTTGTGTTGTTTTCTAGGACACTGTCTCTGCAGAGTTGCAGAAGTTCATTAGAAACTTGCTTTTGAGTTGTGCGTGAGACTGTTGGCGTAGAGCAACCAATGGACCCCCAAACCCCCACCCCCCACCCCAAATTGTTCAGCGCTCCTCATTTACACACTCTCCTGCTAGCTTACAGCCCCTCACACCCCCAAACTAACATTACCACTGCAACAAAAATGGTGAGAAATTTTGTAGCTATCCAGTCGTACAATTTTGATCAAGATGCCAGTTCGGATGAGGAAAACAAAGATGTGCACGGATATAGTCATCTACAAGTGGATGCATCAGATTCATTGACTGTATAAGAGAACTGGACTAAGTGACTCCTCCACCCTAGTGTCCAAAAAGACCAATCACTGCTTACTGACAACGCCTGGTTCCAACACGGCAAATTCTGTATTGTGGAAAAATCTGATTTTGTTGGAACCGGAAGACGTTCATTTACTATGGGTGACATCACACTCACAGTATTCAGTTCTCCATATACAGTCAATGATCGATGATGTATTTTCTATGTCAAAAATAAGCTTTTTTTCAAACAACATTTTTTGTGTGCTCGGATTTACAACCATTTGTTTAAAGAAAAACTCAAAAATGCAATTTAAAGTTTAAATTTCTTTCTATATGTCCTCCATCATAAGAAAAGTCCCACAACATGTTAGAAAACACCCAAAACACAGCTTTCATCAGAGGGGCTCTTTAATATGTCAGATACAAACACCTTTGTTAGTATGATTCTTTTGATGTTCCATCATTTTTCAATCATGTCTGAGAAAAACAAGCCCTTTTCTTTAGACTTATTTTGTTAGAGTTGGCTTGATGACAAAATCTAGACATAAATACAGAGATATTGTTCTCTTTAGTAGCCTGAATGTGTGTGTGAATATGTGTGCAAATTTTAGCCATACAGCTCCATTCCCAAATGACTTTGAGGTACACCAGAGAAATGTAAATGCTAAAGTTAGTAGTTTTCTTTTCTTTTTTCCGATTTTTCCCTTCAAAGATAAATTTGTTTTCTTGAAGCCAGCACTCAATCACACTTTCTTCAATCACACCATTATTGTTATAATTAAATGTTGACATATCTGCAAGAACTCAGAATTTTTTTCACGCCTAAAAGTGTCTCTCCCACTTCTAAAACATTTTGTTTTCACAAAAGTGGCTGGCTTGATCACAAAAACATAGAAGCTGTCCCTTTGTTATTCAGTTGTTAAACAGCAACTTGTGCGGAGGGAAGACATAGAAGATTTAAAACACTCACCATTCTGCAAAGTCTGCTTTCCTCCTGACAACACTCCCATTGGAAGAGTTCCCGTTGGAGTCAGGCCTTTCAGTGTCAACACACTTTCGCTTTCCTCCCTAATCAGCAGTAAAGACAGATCAATAAACAGGCTATATTCAACAAAGACCACCGCAGACATGACAATAGGTCAGGAGTCTGAAATTTATCATTTATAAATGACGGACTTCCAGTTCCAAGTACCTTCAAACTACAGCTCCCTGCTTTTCAGAGTAAATCAGTGAGTACAGATCAATATTAAGAGTCATATTAGATTATATTTTTGTTTGACACAATTAGAGTGTTTTTCCTTTGAATGTATTTTCAACTCAATCAAAAGATTGTCGTTTTTTTACTGAACTATCTTATCATGACTGGAGGTGGACAGATAATAATTACGAATTATCATAATTGCATGAATTTTAGGACATTTAAAACATTAACAAACAAAATAAGGTTCACAAAAGTTTACGTTTTTTCCATTTTCCTAAATGTGTGTGTTCTGTCTCAGGCAACCAGCTCTGGGACATCAGCAACGGCTCTAATCTTGAGCAACGTCTCTTTTTAACAAAGCATTGAGGTGATTTGACCCTTCAATGAAAACAGGCATCACAATCACAAGCTAAATCAAAGAGGAGTTTGCCACTTAAAGTATCATCTTTAGTGAAACATATCAAGGTCAGACCTAAGGACTGAGAAGACCCGGGCCATCTTCCCAACAGCACGAATCTTGTTGCGGATGACCTCCTTCCGCATTGCTGATGTGCCTCCTGCAACACAAGATTGGTCAGGTTAGGACACGTATTTTATTTCTCTAAATTCACAACTAAATTTCTTGTTTAAAAAAAACAAAAAAGATGTGAAAATATATGGATATATCAATAAAGCACTGAAGATGATGGGATAAGTGTTTGATTATGACAATGCCACAGTTTTATTCTACCTGAAAACTTAGATAGATACAGGCTCTTAATTGCAAGGAGCACAAAATTATACTTGTTTTCTGTATATGACCAGAACTTCCCTTTTGTGTGTTTTGTAAATGTTTGGTTTTGACAGTTTTTTGAATGAAAGTTCATACGAAAATGATTTTTTTTCATTTTGGAAAAGTGAAAACACTTTACTGTATCGCTCCCTAAACCTTTAAATTAAAACAAAATAAACTGCATTTTTATTGCTACAATGTCTTCTTCTACTTCTTCAAATGACAATTCAATGTGCAACTTAGCCATGCAAATAATGCAATAAAAAGAAATACTTGAATTTGCATTTCAATTTAAAACAAACAATTTTTTGCTTTTAATGACATCCTCAATCAACTTCAAATGAGTTATTTTGCATATATTTAAGAGCAGATTGTTGGTTTAAGTTTTACCCTGACGTTTGGCTTTGAGCTAATTAAGTCATCACCTCACATAAATTTCACACACTGCAAAAACAGGCTCCTTAAATATAAATCAAAATGACCTTATTGGCAAATTTTCTTTCAGTAAGCAGAAAAATGCTTTTACCTTTTCTTATTTTAAGAATACAGGACAGCTATTAAGATTTAGTTTTAGCAGTGCATAATCAAAAGTAACCAGTATGTGATTTTTAATTTGATATAAGACTTCTTTTGGCAAATGTTGCATAAAATCTAAATTAAAGTCAGACAGTTGTAGGTTTACCTTCATAAAGGTCATCTCCTTCTGACATGAGCTCGTCATCAGAACAAATGTTCAGAACATTCACCAGCATTTCTGTCACTGTGCAGAAAAGACATTTTAAAAAGCTTGAGTTCAGCAACATTTGTGAGTCTGTGTCCTTTTTTGTTTATTTGTAAGCCAACAGCAAACACACCTTTTTCTCCAACAAAAGGCAAAGACCATGTGAACACATCCATGAAGTTGGGTAACCAGTAAGGGTGAGGGGAGCAGTTGAACTGCCGGATGTTCATCACATTGTTTTCATATTTTAATACGGCAGCTAGGAATAAGAAAACGGAGACAAAACATTATCGATACAACAAAAACAACGCGTAGAAAACATTTAGAAAAAGAAAATAAAGAAGAAACCTTTGTTGTTGTAGACGTCTAGGTAATTTGGAGCTGAAAAGATTGTGATAAGTGATGGAAAGCCAGTGGTCTGACTCTTTCTATACATCCGATACCTGTGCAATCACAGTACAAAGTCTTTTGAGCATTTAGAAGACTGTGACACTTAAAAACACATTTAAGATGAACCTTACCCTGCATCTTGCGCTTCATGAGCTCTTATTACTGATAGCAAGTTATTATTTACCAAAAAGTCACAGACTGCAGCATAACTGCAAATAAAAGGAAAGAGTTTGCAAGACAACAAATTAATCAAGAAAGTATGACAGTTTATTCTCGCGTTAAACCATTACAGAGATTAGCAAGAAGTAGGGATGTAATGATTAATAAGCTTAATCAATGAATCAATTTATATTCCTATGAGCCAACCAGATCGATCTGTCTGAGGAACGTTGTTAATCAAACTGATGATACCAATCCAAAATCATTTCAAAATAAATAGATTATATCAATACTGGATTTGGATATAATCATTACAGTCCAATTTGGGGAAACACTGAATTTTTGCAAAGACAAATGATCATACAGTAAGGTAGAATGTTCTAATAATGTTCTCTTTGTATTATTTTAATGTGGAAAAACAACAGTGGGCTGAACTTTATTAAACTAAAATGGAAATGGATTTGACATTCCTTCTTGTTTACTTGTACACATATTTAATGTACGTAATCGGATTGTTCAAAATGAACCAAAATTGACTATGAATCATATTGTTGTTAACACGAATTGTTACCCTGTTAGTACAAAGCATGCATGATGGTGTCAGAAGAGTTTCAAGTTTGCATTTTGATTAAAATTATTTTTTAGCAAACATTCAAAATAAAGACCTGCATCCAGTATACCTGAAAAAGTAGGAGCAGCCTCTGACAGAATTATGGTTGAAGTGTTCAGAAGTCTTTTCACTGCCGTAGTCCTCACCAGGGTCAGCCCAGATTAGGTCACACATTGGACCAAATGCAGGCGGCTCCTTAAACCTGTCTAACTGAAAGACACAAGACACAAGCAAGCTTAGATCACAATTGGAACTCTAATTCATTAAGCTTGACATTTTTTTTTAAGTCAAAACGGCAGATGACTTACTTTCCTTATGTCATCTAAGCAGTTGATTTCAGGTGAAAGTCCTCCATGTACACATAAGAACTGTTGGTTCAGCAGGGCAGCAAGAGGCAGGCAGTCAAAGGCTTCCATACAGGCATCATAAACCCGCTCAGAGTATTTAATTTTACCTGCCCAGAAAGAGGGAGACACAAACAAAATAAGGTTTTTTAAAGTTTTTCTGCCAACATTACGCCTCAAATCTGTTTCTAGGCAGAGGTAGGAGTTCTCCTTGAAATGACAGATCAAATGGGCGTAAATAAATGTCATTATCAGAACATTTAATTTGGGTTATGATTCAATCATTACACAACATAATATTGTGAAAATACTAACAGCAAAAGCTACAAATCAAAACCTAGAGAAGGCTTAACTAGCAGAGAAATCTAAGGCTTAGAAAAGCACATCTCTCAGCCAAGATCTGCTTGCCTTAAAGTGAAAAAAAAGCCAAGTCCTAATTCAAGAGTATTTTATTCATTTGAAGCTTTGGACTTTTTATATTTATTATTGAAAAAATACCACATACATATAAAAAAAAAGGATTCATTTGCATTTTATGCATTTTTGACTTGACAGATTACAGGTTTAGATTACATCTCCTAATAGTTTTCCATGGATAATAATTTATAAATGTATCTTCAGTTCTTGTCATGCTTACAATCAACCACCAGTATCTATGAGTAAATGTGAGTCAACTGAGGAGCATCAAGTCTTCCCCTATTCAAACACCAGATCAGTGGAATACAACAGCTCACCAACGTTTCTGTTGTCTTTACAAACTAAGAGTGTGCCACCATGTGAGACCTTTCACAGTAAAACGTTCATGAATCCTGACCATGCATTCGGTGTGGGGCCAGCAATGTATTCTATTGGTCCTTTAATCACACAGTGAGAGCACCTGAAGATCTAATACACTTCTCCGTCCTCCCTCCAGACTTTATGACATTCGCATCAACTCTGCTGCAAGCTGTTGTTTTGACAAGGTAGATAAAAACTGTCCTAAAAGAAAAAAAAACCTCTCATCTTTTTGCATTTACAGTTTGAAAGAAGATTTAATACATACAACACCGATGAGGCTTAATGTAACCAAATAATCAATAACTATTGTTGTGTAACCTGTGCTTTGAGAAAGACTTTCAAATCTGATCTGTATAACTGTATAACTGCATCTGTAAATCCAGACTATCAGACTTGAAGTAAAAACTGACAGGTGGTGCAGAGTGTATGAGTGCACATGTAACAAGTGAAAGCAGCTAGCAAGGCTGCTTTTTCTGACTGTCAATGCGTCTTTGTTTTCGAGTTTGCATACCAGCACCTCCACACCTGCTTCACCAACGCACAGACTTCTGAATGGATTCATAAACACTCAGCCATCACACACTGCAATCTGTGTGTGTGTAGCTGAAAAGCATCAGCAGCGTGCCTGACGCTCTCCTTCCTCAAGCATTTCAACTCGAACAGCAACACTTGTAAGGAGACTTTGCTGCAATGAGCTGCCACATTTTGTGACAGGACTTATTGAATGCCCCACATACTAGGAGTGTGTCCTACTTGTGGAAATCTAGTGTTTTTAGTGATAACATGTCTTAATTTGGATTCTATATTTTCCAGTTGTAAGTTTTAATTATAAATTTGGGTCTGAGGTATGTAACAAAGATGAGAAAACTAGTGAATTTGGCAATGTGTGTTTCAAATTAGCAATTCTAACAGTCAGATGATGCCTGCAATGAAAAAAAAGCAATGAAACCAGGGGAAAGGAGAGCAGGATCACATTAGACTGCTAGGACTTCATATGGTTGTGAAGTGCTGCACTTACATTCCTGCTTGAAGGTGAAGTACTCTGTCAGATGTCGGCACTCGTGGTTCCCACGCAGAAGGAACAGAGTTGTGGGGTGGTTAATCTTGAGAGACCATAGGTAGAGGACACACTGGCAAACAAAAAGCAAAGAAAAGAAAGACATCAGATATGCACCCTTATGACTAGAACAGTACAAAATAGTATAAAATAGAAAGACACATACTGTTGAAAGCACAGAACAGAAATGCATCTTCTAAACCCACTATGTTGATGTTCAGGGTCACTGAGTTGCTGGAGCCTACCCAGCTACTGAAGGACAAAGGCAGAGTAAAACCTGAACAGTGTGCCAGTCCATCACAAAGCAACACAAAGACAAATCAACCACACACACACACACACACACTCCCAGTTACCATTAAGCGACAATTTAGAATCACCTGTTAACCTATAAAGCGTGTTTTGGGAATGTGGGAAGAAGGAAAACGGAGTCTCTGGGAAAACTCACACATTTATGAGAATATGCAACCTCCACACACCAGGATTTGAACCAGGACCTTCTCACTGTAAGTGAGAGTGCTAACCACTACACCACTGTGCAGTTTCATCCCTTAACAATTGAGAAAAAAAAATCCTTTATTTATTCTTTTTTAAATAAACTTTTAGCTTTTCGTGACGATTCACTTTTAGTCTTTTAGTAAACATGAGAAATAAGCAGAATTTTAAAGACATTTTTCTTCAAAAATGATCCTTTAAGCTGTCGAACTTTAGCTAAATTGGATGGAACTCATACTTCTCTAGCAGGGACAGCCTCCTAGCTTTTCAGCTAAACCTAATTATAGAAGAAATACCTCATCAAAAAAAAGTTGTACTCATTTTGTGCACAGCTGTTCAAAGGATTTCTTGTATACATATTCACTGGTCAGGTTGCAGTTACCCACTCCCAATGCAACATCTGGAGATGCATTGCAGTGTGCAAAATTCATTATACATTTAGCAACCTTTAAATAACTTTGTCAAAATTGTCATGTTGTAACTTTGTATAGAAGACGTAAGTTGGAAAGAAGTTAGAAGAAGACAAAAATTAGAAAGATCATTACCAATTGCACACTTAAGAAACAATGGGAAAAAGTTCTAATTTTACATCTTTTTTTAAAAACCAAATAAAGACAAACTAGAAAACAAAAACATTATAAGCCGTGTTGCGTCTCTAGGCTTAGCTTGCTTTCCAAATGAGCAGAACCATTTCTGTCTTGGGCGGTTTTCATAAATTTAAAGTGAGCATTTAAAAATAAGTTCTACCTAACAGAAAAGCTCAGTCTTTAAATCTAGCATGATTGACTAGCTGTTGACTAAAAAGTAGAAATAATGTCACAACAGAACCCTTGTAGCTGCTTTTTTACCTGCTATTGCAGAAATACACTTAAAGACAGGGAGGAGGATTACTGTTAATATTAAACACTGCTTGTAATAAAGTGTCCTATGTCAACCTAGAACACATTATCAGTGTTTAGGGCTGTCAAGATGTCATCTGATAGCCTAGTAGTCATGTTACATCTTGTGTTGGCAGTAATACCTTACAAACATGAAGTATTACAGTAATATGTTAATTTCTACTGTAACTTGGCAGAGAAAGACATTAGTAATTGATTTTGTTTTACTTATTACATGTTCAGTCGCTTGTGTATAACACAAGTTGTTATTTTTTAGAGTGGATATACAATGTTTTTTTTTTGAGTAAACTGACTCAAGTTGAGAGCTAATCTTCTTATTGTGTTTCCCGTGTTTCCATTTCATCAAAAATAAACTATATTGCTTGTTGACATCATTATCTAAACGTAAAACAGTTTGTGATGACAGTAAAACTTTGTGGCATGTCACATTATGCATTTAGGTAATAACTATTATTTTGCAGGTAATCTCAGCTCTTTCAGAGCATTTAAAGGCTGGATCTTTCCTTTGCATTCTGGATAAAACTTTCATACATTTTCTTTTACTCTCACTTAGTTTCATATGAAGAATTAGTGGTCTTTGTCCTTGTTTGACTTCAAAAATAAAAACTTAACAAAAGTCCAATACAAATGAACTTGCCGTCTCCTTCTCATTCAGAAGTGCTGAACAGCAATCGCTTGTCAGGCTAAGCCCATTCCTGACCAACATCAACTACTGTCTGCTAAGAAGTTGCTGAAAAAAAAGATGCCAAGTGAACATAAGCCAGCAGGTGTGTTTTCACATAACTCATTTTGTGAGCAAAAAGGAGGAGGAGAGCTAGAACTGACCTGTCTTCATCATTCATGACACCAAGAAGAATATTGAAGTGTAAAGTTTAAGTAAATGTGTTGGGGGACCGTCTCCATGACTTGATCTTATCTCTGCAGAGGTGGTGAAAGGGCTGTGTCTTGTAGTGGCTGCAAGCTGACATGGGTTTTAATGAGAGCCCTCAGCTCTCTTGTAGCCAGCGACTCTGTTTGAGTCTGAGTGGGGGAGGAGGACAAATGAAACGCCACAAAGCTTTGTGAGGCAGACATGAACGCTGGCTACTTTCACCTCAAACACGCATACATGCAGACACTACAGTCTAGGAGCGGGGATAGGGCTTAGAAACTGTGTGCACAGAAAAACAGATCTGGATCAAGAAGAATTTCCTACAAAGACATAGGAGAAAAAATAAAACAGTGTACTCATGTGTACTGACTTCAGACTTCAGGCTAGCAATGGTAATGCACTCCTTAAGAGGCAAGAATCTTTATGTTACCTTGGTAACCACATCCTGATATCCTTTCTCCTATATCTGTCTTCTTGTGTGTGCTACTGAAGTGAGGAAAGCAGCCTTTCAAAATAAAGACATATTTCAGACAAAGTTTTAAAAATGAAATCTAAACCAGAGGCTTTTAAGATTTGAATTTGCCTTATTGTAGAGTAACAGCGATCATAAACATAAATGATGCAAATACAAAAGAGGAAACCACTTCCTCCTGCCATTTAGACCACATGATATTCCATACAGTGTACCAAATATTCTGTCTCTCAACAGTTGAAGTCTATCTATGATGACCATTACATATTTTTAAGTGAGACAACTTACAGAGTTGGTGACTGGAAAATACTGTAATCGCTATGCACAATCGAATGGAAAGTATAGATATCAAGACTATTGTTATTGTTGACTTTGTTTGTAAATCCATATGAATAACATTAAATAAATGTAGTGCTGTTTTGGGACTGTAGCACTGGTGTCAATTCAGCCTTGGTGATGTTAAGTCATTGGGGGGGTGGGGGGGTGGGGGGTGGGGTGGGGGGGTTCATAGGAACAGTGACTGAGATCGACTTGGACCAATCATTGTTTACTGACGTCATCTGGCTCTGACATGGCGGCATCCATGTTGTGAAAAATTGCAATGGACTTAATATGGTTTGAGATGGAAAAAAGCCATTTTCTGTGGGTGATGTCACACTTACTCTATCCAGTTCTCATATACAGTCAATGCTAAAAGCCAAATAAATGCTTGAGAAAGTTCTGTTAGCAAGACCAAATGGAGTACTAGTCAGGCAATGCGTTTTGTGAAGTGACATGTCATCTTGGTCAGGTAAGTATGAGCAACTTGTTTAGATCTTTTAAAATCTAAATCCCACAGAAAACAGTATCTCACATACATCTCTACTGCTTTAAATAAACAAAACTGCATTATGAACGAAAACCAATTTTAACAGTGTAAACGGAGCAAATTGAAAAACATAATTTATTGTTTTATGCAACAACAAAGTGTTACAAACGTATTTTGCTTATTAAGCTGCTTTTTCCAAAACAATGGTAAGCAAATCCCTTTGTAACTGCATGAATGTAAAATTCACCCCAACTCATCCAAGCAAAGATCTTCATAGGGGAAATGGGGTCGCCTTTGTGCAGCTACAATGCAGCTGTCTGTCTATTCAAGTCACTTGCCTTATTTTTAACTGTTCTAAAAAGGCATGTAAGATCAGTGCCCTTTAGATAGAATTTCACTGCAAAGTCCAACAGTTGCTTTCAAGGTTTCCCCACAAAAATCTACTGTAAGTAAAATGTTTGCAAACCCACCGAATTAACACCCTGACATTTAACTCCCATCAAACACTTAGATGTAGTTATTTTTTAACAAAATGTATTCTGGAGTTTTAACCTTTTAAACAAACTCATCAATTTTCTGTCAGATAGTGTCTTCCCTTTCACAGCTATAAACTGCTTCTACCATCTTACAGTGACATTAATAAAATCCCAAAAAACTGTATCAAATTTCACAGAGGTGTAAAATGAAACCTCTCCAGTGGAGTGTGCTCAATTAGAAGTAGAATGAAGACGTAGGAGAATAACATTTCACAAGCACAAGTGGGAGTGGAAAATAGTAGCAAATTTCCACTAATCTAAAAACACTATGTCAATTTCATGCTTTCAGATCGGATTAATAAATGTAAAGATGATGACATCCTTAATCAACAATTAGACTTAACTCATGGTTAACCACCTTTCAAATGAACATTTGTGAACAGCTTCAGGACAGCTTGTCCGTTACTGTGTCTGGAGTGTTTACTGTCAACAAAAGGTAAAATGTGAACCGCCAGCTTCATAACAAAGGCAAGCCGTTTTCAGGCCACTAACTCACCTCAATACTGAAGTATCCTCGATCGACGTAGTCGCCGAGAAAAAGATACCGTGTGTTGCTGGGTGATCCCCCAACTTCAAATAACTTCATAAGGTCAAAGAATTGTCCATGGACATCACCACATACTACAAAAGAAAAAGAACACAACCCTGTATTGATCATGTGAGAACAACTCAACTGTTTTTGCTACTGGACCTCAGGAAGTGCAAAGGTTCCTCTAAACTCCAATGTGGACCAAACAACTTAATTCTGAACCATCTGATAGTGAGAAACTTTGGTTCCTTTTTTTCTTTTCTGGTCAATCTGCTTTTGAACAATAAGAAATGATCATTTATGCAACATCCATCACATATTAATGTTTCAACTAGGGGTGTAGTAATTAATCGATGACTCGATTTCTATTCCTAAAATCCAACCAGATCAATTTGTCTGAGGCAAGTTGTTAATTCAGTAGACTGAACTTTATAAAACAAAAAGTGAATGGATTTAATTTGAATTCTTGTTTACTTCTTTGTTTGTACACATATTTAATTTACACTTGATGACCTTGAAGAACAGGGAATCTGGAAAACTTCACCTGCACTGTTCAGTACCAGGTATTTATCTCTGAGTCCCACTGATTGAAGGTTTGTCTGAAGACGTCCTGGATTCATTTTCTATCAGTCAATCGGATCGAGTTCGTTCAAGATGAACCAAAATTGACTGAATTGTATCTTAAACCACAATTTATGATATGAATTGAATCATTGTTCAAATGAATTGTCACACCTCCTAGTATACACACTTATTAAGTTCTTGTATTTTTTACATACAAGAGTCTTCATTTGTGCATTTGTTAAGTTTCCTTTTTTAAAAGAAAAAAAAAGATCAATGAAATAAAAATGTGACAGAAGCCAATAAAAGTTGGAAGATCTATGTCATTCTTGGAAATTGGCTGACCAGTTATCGAGCTAGCAACAGTGATAAAACAATGGCACGATTACCAATGAACAGATTAGAAGTGCTGGTTTTTGTTTGCTGAAGCAGTAAGCAAAAATGTGTTTACATATTTACATCAAATCTACCTGTTATAGGTGCTTCCACTTCTAGCATGCACTTCTCCTGCCGAAGAATGTTGGCCCCGTCATTGATGATTTTCATTGCTACATCCTCCTCCACCCTCCCTTCTTTGACCAGATGATTGCGAAGCATCTCAGAATTGGGCTTGCCATCTTCAAATAGTTCTTTTATTGTGAGCTTGTGCTGTGGGGGGTATGGCACGGCTGTTGACGAGAAAAAAAAAACCACAGAAGAAGCTTGTTTATTATGCAAATCATATCAGACTTTAAAAACACAGCTATGGATACACATATGCCAACAGTAAGCTTAAAGCCTTGGCGTAGGAAAACTGTTTATTGTATGAATCATTTTGAAAGTATCAATATCAATTTCTGAATAGAAAAGAAAGCTGGTAAATGCTGTCTTTTACCTCACACTCCATTTTAATGCATTGAAATTACAAGATGTGATTTCAGTGAATGTAACATAGGGAAGATACTGACACAGGAGTAGAAATACATCCACCTACACAATCATGACAGATGAGAGACACGAACGACAACCAGCCAGAGGCACCACACCTCACTTAACCTCCCTCCTCTCCCTTAGTGTGCTGCTCCACACCACCTACACAATCCTTTTACCGCCATCGCAAAAGGTCAGCCCTTTCAAGGCTGACACCTGAGAGTTTCATGATCAAAACACAGTAAAGTGCAGAACAAGAAAAACTGGACAGTTTATCACAGAAAATCTGTCGAAGGAATAAATACTTCGTCAAAGACACTGACTTCTCCGTCTTGACATTAATTAAATAATAGTTGCAGGTCATTTTTAGCCCGTTTTGTTGATGCAGGGACACTTCACTTCCCTAAAAGTTTGAGAGATTGCAAATTCTGTTGATTAGAAGTACAATATTTCCTCAGCAGACTCATCTGTTAACAAAAGTCCACGAGCAGATAGCTGCAGATTAATCTGCACTTGTTCGAATGAACACCAGGTGTGATCCCGGTCCTCTCACTCTTAGCATCAAAAACAGACAAAAGGGATTACAGCTGGTATTCTTAATGACAAGCCAGACAGAAAATGCATTACTAATTACCTATGGCATTAGGTAGGTTGCGTAACATCCAATTTAGGGCAGAAACACACAGAGAAGAGAGAAGCACACGTACAATGTGACAGGTTCGTTTCAGAGGCTTAGAAATTAGGCAAAAATAGTAAATGTAAAGACCAACCATTTAGGATTTCTGATATGAATTGTATGTATGTCACTGAACAGATCGGATATCTTTGTCATAGAAAGTGGCATTTTTTTACAATTCTGGCAATATAACATAAAACTGTTTAAACTTGTTTTTCAACCACAGATGAAACTCTTCTACAACAAATGTTTTTTTGTGTTTTATGTGAGTGCGTTTTCTGATTGGTTTTATGCTGTTTGATTACAGTGGTCCTTCAACCTAAAGTTAGACTTCTGACCTTAAACATCTATGTTTAACATAGCTAGAGTACTGCAAAGGCAGCAAGTGTCTGAATGAAAGCAAAGGTTGCAGGTAAATGGAGGTAAGTTAGAACACAAACAGCTCTAGTCTGGCTAGCCTTTCCTGAGGACAAGCTGTCATGCGTTGACCACTGTGGTATAAATAAACAGTAAGTGCTTCCAGGCCTACGAGGCACAGCCACAAACTGAGCTGTAAGCTGAGGTACGAGCCTTAAGAACAGATTAGGTAAAGCCTCTATTAGCGAAGGCCTTCCAGATTCGGAGGCTGTTTACTTAAAAGCCTTGTCACACAGAGGGAAGAGACTTGTATGAACAAAGAGCCATGTATGAAAAGATGAAGACAGAATGGGGCAGCATCAGCCGCACGGGGTAACCAGACCGTGAAACATTTCAGGCTGTTTTGACCACATTTACAAGTATTTTCTAGAAGGTCAGAAGTAAATAATAGATCACAACAAAACAATAAAAAACTAAAAGAATCCTTCACTTTAATTACAAAATGTTTAAAATACTGCAGGAAAAAGTCAATCCAACTTAAACAAATTATTGATACAACGAATATTTACTTGCTTCCCTAACTCAGTCTATAGTGGAAAACAAGATAAAGATGACAACAGCTTTGTTTTTTCTAACATACAGAGCAAAATGCTTTTAAATAAAGAACAATGAAACTATAATAAAAGGCTGCCAACATTGGGAGAGCTGCTTCTTATTAAACTGCCTGACCTAATTAACATTAATGTTTGATGAACTCTTCAAAACCACTACCACAGTGACCCACTGCTGCACTGCATCATCACCCACAGTCTGGCAGGACAACAAACAGCGCAAGAAACAAAGACATGACTATCTAGCACCCCGCCTGCCCGGGGTAATGTGTTATTCTACAGTGATATGAGCCTGCGTCTACAATATGTTCACTATTGTTTCAAAATCAGCACAAAAGAGGGGGCTTGAATTACAAAGATGCGGCTGGGTGGAGATGAATGGAGGGGGACGGGCTGGATGAATCATGAAGACCACTTCAGATTGCTCGAATTATCAATGAATGTGCTCCCCCCTCTCAAAAGCTAAATAGCCAGAATGGGGCTTATTTAACATCTCTGTCAGTCAGAAGGGGTGAGGGCTGAATGCATTCCCCTCTTTGATTTCATTTCAGTTTTAATCCATTAGATTTAAGACCCACTTAGAGGGAAAACAGGTTTTTTGTGCGTTTTTTCAACATGTTCTTATGGCATTTTTTTATGATGAAGGACATGTATAAAGGAAATTACAATTAAAGTGGCATTTCAGAGTATTTCTTTATTCAAATTGTTTTGAATCAGAAGCAGATAAAAAAAATGCAGTTGGTAAAAGCTTGTAAGTGTGACGTGGAAGCTACTACGGCAAGCCACAAGCTCCCTGCTCCGTTCCATTCCGATGCATCCACTGGCAGACAAATGGATCCATGTTGTCTTCGTCTTCCTCGTCTGAGCTGGCATCTGGATGCAAACTGTACAGCTGGATAGCTTTCAATGTTTCTCACCATATTTGTTGCGCTGCTAATGTTAGGCTGTGAGGACTGTATGCTAGCAGGAGAGCGTGTAAACAGATGGATGATCTAAAGGGGGCGGGGTTACTCAGCGCCAACAGTCCCACTCACACTCAGAAATGAATTTCTAATGAACTACTGCAGAAAATATGTCCTAAAAAATAACAGGAGTTTGTTGGCTAATAATTACATAATCATAATTAAAAGACCACTAGGAACACTTAAAATAACTTAAAAGATGATCAGAGTGGGTCTTTAAATAAATCTTACATCAGGCAAACTTCAGCAGTCAAATGTACTTCTAATGCAGCCATGCGGCAAGACATATCTGTCAGTCAACTGTTTATCTACACAAGGCCAAAGGGAGAAAACACCTCAAGCAAGTGATGGTACAAAGCAGAATGTGATAGTCAGCAGTGCGACAGATAGTGCTGACCACAGCCACTCGTGTAACTGTTAATCAGTGTTTTACAAGTGACTAATGTGTGACTATTTCAAGGCAAAAGAAGTGGACAGGTGGCATTCTATCATTTATTAAAAGCTTTTACAGCGATTATCAAAGCAGTCTGCAGTTCTGTCCCTGTACAGTTCCTATTCTCTTTCTCCACGCGGTGCCTGGTCATGTTGGGAGCATCACTGGGGAGATTCTTTCCACAATTAACTCACACTCCCCCCTACTCGCTTACACTTCGGCATTCCAGCCCTCTGGCAGGACACTTTCCTGGTGCCCTTGGAGAGAAACATGGAAGTGCACGCTGCTGTTGTAGTGGCTTTGGGGAGCTGGATGGGAGGATTGTGGCTGCAGGAGGGGGACTGTGTTTCCTCTCTCTCTCAAGTTTCCCACAAACTAGGCTCTGATTGACCAACAGCAACAAATGGTAAACTGAAATGGCAACTTCAATGCTAAGAAATCTGTCGTTCCTGGTTGCCCCAACCACACATTTGGTGGTCTAAAGTAGGCCAGCAGGCTCTGTTGTCCAAGTGTGTGTTTATAAACTAGCTAGCTGTGTTTAACAGTTAAATAGCATAGACCTGCTTAAGGAGACATTTTTAATGTTGATGTCAAATACAGAAATATCTGTCTCATTTCAGTCTTTGATAAAGTTTAAATTTTATATATATATATATATATATTTAAATGTCTTTTTAATTTGAATCTCTGAAAACAAATGTTTCAATTACAAGCAAGATTTAGGAGGTATTTCTCGACATGAATTTGGGCATACCATGATAAAAAGTGTGACTAAATGACTATTCGCACTGCTATAATCATATTATAGATTAACAGGATGCAATAGACAGCTTTCTTTTTTACATTCCAAAATCCACAGGTGTCTTACACGAATAAGATCAGTCCACCTCTGTAGAAACTTTAAAGCTGTGTTTGGAAATAATAGAGATCTTGACTCACTTTTTATCAGTCGTTCTGTGGTGGACTGCTTCTCCTTGTCTTTGTCTTTATCTTTTCCAGACATCGTTGCTTCAAACTCAGATCTTGTTAGGTTTTTAGTCCAGTTCGTTCACAAGTCTGGCGGACACCTCCGTCTTGTCTTTCAGTTAAGGTCAGATGCACTCCTTTTGTGTTTGCCCTTTTCTTTTCTTTTTAATTAAGACGCAAAGAAGCTAGCAAAGGAGATCCAGATCTTGAAATTTGACAAGCTAGCTTATGGCAACAGTTCTGCTAAAACTAACATTTAAAACTAAAATAATTAAATGTAAGCGAAATATTAAAATGTTAGAAACATAAATAAAAACGAATACTAAGAAATGCTACTGTGAGGGGTGGGGGGGGGGGGGGGGGGGGACATCAAGTATAACAAACAATACTTCGATATTACCCGGAGGCAGGCTGCCATACACCGCTAATCCGATTTAGTTACTCTTTTTCAGCTAATTAGCAAGCTAACATCTTCACGTATTGGCAATTCAAGGACCATGAATAAACAACAGCAGCAGACCGGAGGCTCATCTTGAATGTAGCACTCGTTAATTGCAGAGGCAAAGAAGAAAAATGCACAGTATGTATTGTTTGGTTTTTCCCCCCTCTTTTTTTAAAGAATAAAAAATAACGTAAGTAAGCGCAGCTACTAGATTCGCCTTTCTTTCGTGCACATAAACGGCGCAAGTCCCTCCGAGACGCAGGAAGCGTCTTGACAATTTGCCGTCCTCCTCGGATTAAACTCTAATCTGACAGAGAGTGAGGACTGAAGGAGCAGCCAGCGGCGGATTTCCTACAACATGGTGGAAGCGATGTGACGTGACTATGGAAACGTATCACGTGGTGCAAGAGGTGCGTTTAATAACAAACTCCCCGGTTAAGTTCCGACCCAACAATCAAGCCTAAAAACGCTGAAAATTAGTAACGTGGATCGAATTCACTAAAGCTGGTCAACTGGTCGTGTATCGAACGTAAAGTAATACCACGTGTAGCTGAATAAATCCTGAGTGAAAAGTCTGATATAGTCCTTCAAACCACAGAGAGAGCGGTTCTCCGCTGAGCCGCTAGGTGGCTCCCATGTGTCATTCTCTAAAACATAAACGGTCACCTGAAGAAAAGCAGGGATGACAAGTCAGTTTCTGCAGCTTCAACAAGACTTACCATTTGTTGAGATATAATTAACAGTACGTGCATTTATGTCCAAAGAAGAAACTATATTGTACTTTTGATGTTTGGAGGAGAATATTGGATAAGAAAAGTGTTTTTTTAATTACAGGTGTGAGGATTAATTGAATTAAATCAATTAATCTAGTTGTATTCCAACCAGATTGATCCGTTTGAGGCAAGGTTTATATCGAACCGACTTATACCAATACAAAATTGCTTCAAAATTAAATAAATACACTATGGCCTAACCAGTGTTGGAAAACACCATTTGGATTGAGCACAGTGAATTTATTTTACTGTACCATAAAAATCAATCGACTTATAATCTTACAATCCAATCAGATCAATCAGTCTGAGGCAAGTTCTTAACTGAATTGATCTATACTATTATAAAATTGTTTCAAACTGAAATAAATCAGTTATATTAATACTGAAAAATACCACTTGGAGTTTATTTTACTATAAAGCATAAAATGACCAAGTGTCAAATGGCAGCAAAAAATTAACAATCCATCAATACAGTCCAATGTGTGGAAAATGAATTTAGTGAAGACACGTGAAACTAAAATGTGAATGGATTTGCCAATAATTCCTATTTACTTGTTTATTTGTACACATTTGATTTACTTGATGGAAGTCTTGCGCTTAGCAATCCTTGTTGCTATATTTCACTGATTCAAACTTTATATTTTGCTTACCAATTTTGAACGTCTGCATCAATGTGAGATACAACACTTTTTACTGCTGCTTTGGTGCGGCGAAGGCATGCTGCAAGACAGTTACTGGCAAGACAATGGCTATGAAGGTAGGATGAGAAGTGTTTATGACACATGGATTGTCGGTAAAACAGTGAGAAGCAAAGTGTATCGCGTTAAAAGTTGTTTTTAAGAACCTGCATTCATCTGACAAAATTTCATGGAGTTGCTGTGTCTCATCATTGTGGCGTTATGGGATTGTTTTTTAGAGAATTCTGTTAAGGAAATATAAGGAGGCTTTTGGGGTGACGTCACAGCAGCACGTGCTGCATAAGGAGACACAGAAAAGCACGTAAGAAGTGTTTTTACTTGGGTTAAATCATTTTCATCTTTGATTTTATGACAATAGATGCTTTACATTTGTCCTCGGCTCCTCCGTTGCCTTATTCCTTCTCCGTTTACATCGTGTGACTACCAGCTACGGTGGCCTAATGGTCCAATAAGTCTTCTCAGCTATTCTGGGAATTAATTGTATTCAGATTGAGGAATCCCAGACCGAACCGAACCTCAGTTTGATTGGAAACGAATTAAGACCACCTCAAAAGATGGGTCTGAGAGTGGTTCCTGGTTCTGGACCAGGGTCCACTTAGGTGTTTCCAGACGGAAAAATTGTTCTGGATTTTCAAGGGGGGAAACGAACTCTGGCCAAATGTGTCCAGTCTGAATACACCCTGAGTCACAGCAACCACAAATTATGATATGAAAGGAATTATTTAAGTGACTGGTTGTATCCCTATTAATAATACAGAGGAACATTTGTACAGTAAGAACATGTATGATTATCAATAAAATACAACCTAGTACGTTCTAGACCAGACAATTACTTTAAAGTATTTAACTGCCCCTGGAAGCCATTAAGTGAGAAAATGTGTTTAAATAATGTACCCTGATGAAAAATCATACAAAAAATTAGATTTATTGAACTTGAAAATAGCATGAAATTCCACTTAAACATTCATCATAAGTAAATAACTACAACTTTACAATGATATTATCACCAACCACATATAAAACCATGGATGCAGAGGAACAGGTCAAACAAAAAGCAGCTCATTAGCTAAAAATAAAAGACATATTTAAAAGGATTTTTGATTCTGAACAAAGTACAAAGGCCATGCAAAGAAGAGATTTTTCACTTAGCTGTCAGAAATGTTGGTTCACAGAAATGCTTCAGTTTTTTTGTCTTATATTTTTGCCTGATTTGAGTCTTTGCCGTTTCTTTGAGGTGAAATATCAGACTTGTCCACCAATATTTCTAGAACCCTGTCATTCTGTATAAATAAAACTGGGAAAAAAATACCTAATTACTTTCGACAAATCATTCCAATACAAGAAATGTGTCATCATTACCCAGCATGTAGCCTGAGGGGTTCTCAAGTCTTTCTTCAACCACTATTGAGAAGTTTGCTGGGTCAAAACCCAGACAATTTTGTTTTCTTTTTTAAACCATAATTTGAATTTAAAATTAGTAGCAGGCAAGTAAACTAAAAAAATACAGATTTTCACTTCATTTTCAGAGTTGACACAGTTGGGTCTCTAACATCTACAGCTGAGCACAGAGAAATATGAAGTCATCAGCAAACTGTGATCAATGTCACTTCAAGTGTAGGCACTCGTGGCTCTTCTATAGTGCACAGCAACAGCAGTCAAGAAGGAGGAAAAACGGAACGAAAACGAATGAGGACGTTTAAAAAAAAAAAAAAAGTACCAGGAAAACGTTCCCTTCCAAAGCCAGGCAGCAGACTTGAAGACTTCTGGCTTACGATTTACAGAGGAGTGTTCTGACATCACAAACAGATATGCAGGGTTAGACAATAATCTTACTAAACCTCACATTTACACAAAAGACCTAAAACGCAAACAGATGTGGGAAGTCTTTGGTGTTCAGTGTGACAAAACTGAACAAAACTATACAAAAGGAGTGACATCCAAAACTTTGTTGGCAATGTTTTCCTACAAATTCCAAACGAGGGTGTTGGACACATCATACACAGGAGTGCTGCATCACACAGAAGACATCACACATCTGGAGTGAATGGTATGGCTATACACGAATCCTTCATATCAGGTAAGGCTCTACAGGCCTGCTCTTGGCTGCAGCGGTTCAGCTGTTAATCCTCAACTCGTGCCCTGAGATGGACCAGTCTCCAACCTGTTAAGTCTATAAACACATCCACGTACTGAACAAGGAACACGAACTGAAGCCCTTCTCTATACATGTTAGTCATTCTATCCTGGCTATACTAAACATACTCCATTAGTACTGACCGATAGATGATGATGAAATTCAAATATTTATATGTACCTTGTGAATTTTGATTTAAAAAAAAAAAAAAAAAAGGGAAAAATCTATAGAATCAAAGCATGAATGCAGTTTTCCCTGAAAATATTCTGGGAAAAGATGTTTTTGAATAAACTGCACAGTAAGAAGGGTCTTACCTTGCTTGCATATATATTTATTATGTAGATTGGTGTGCTGCAGGATACTATTTAAATCCTTTTCTTTAAAACTTTGACTTTTAAAAGATTAAACAATAGATTTGATATATACCAGCAGAGGGTCTGACTTCCTTGCTGTTACATGGCCCACGTTATGACTGACAGCAGCTAGAGGAAAACGAGGCTCATGTGGTCTCATTTCTCTTTGAAAGGGTTCTATCAAAGAGATTGTTGACCCAAGACAGAACTGAGCAACGAATCCAAAGAGATTACTTTAGATCTGCTTCAGCTAAGTGTGGCCTGACCAGCTGGTAGAGGCCTGCTTTCTTGCATTGTGATTGGTCGTAAAACAAGAAAACAGATTAATTTAGAAAAAATACTGCTCTCAGAGCAGTTCCAGTTGTGAAAAGTCTCTGAAAAACAGTGTCCTCCAAATGGCTAATTTGTTTTCTTTACTGCATAATAAAGCCAGGTTGCGGCGCAATGCCGGGTGCGGACCTCTGTGGCAAAGCAGGGGGGTATTGAGAGATGTAGTGGTTGGGATATCCGGTGGAGATGTTGGGGAAAGGCTGCCCGGTTCGGGGAGGGATTGGTGGGTATGGTGAAAAAAAGGCAGAAGACTGAGGGGCAACAGATGGAGCTGGGCTTAATATAGGGGCTGGCTGGGAGGGTGGAGGCGGTGGTTTCCTTCGTGGTTGGGCGAGGGGGGAAGGAATGCTGCTGTCGGCCTCGGTGAGGAGGGCGGACCCTGGAGACACATTCTGAGATTGGGAGGATGAGATGGACATCTGAGGAAGCCCGTGGCCCTTCTCAACCATCTCCTGCAGCTTCTCGATCTTCACCCGTCTTAAGTGGGCCAGCTTCCTCTTGCTCTGGTAAGCATCAATGAAAGAATCCAGGTTTATTTCGCCATCCATGAAGGAGTCGGCCATGTTCTGTTAAAAGAGGCAGAAAGATACAGAACAGTTTTAACATCATCAGTTCTTTCAGCCTCACCATAAAGACAGCTTTGAGCCTCATCAATAGAAACAGGAAAAATGCAGAACACAAAAGCAAACTAAGCTGGTTACTTATTAAAATATGATTTAAAGATGAATGTGTTCACTTTCAAACATGCCACTACACTTACATAACAAATCATCCATATATTTGCAACACAAACAATAACAAGTATCATTTTGTGATGCACTTACAAGAAGCAATGTAGCATTGAGATCATTGAACTAGAATGGAAAACAATGATTACAGATACAAAATTATGAACAGGAGAGGCTGAAACGAACATTAATAAGTTAATAAGATAGAATATTAACTCACTGACAAACAGCTCAACTTTTCAAAGAGTTTAAGTTGTACATAAATGGTCACAACACCCAGGTTTCAGAAAAATGCACTTCTGAAGGACCTTCGGAGTAAATTTTTACAGGAAGTGTTAAAGCGACATAATGTAGATACAAGGCCACTAAAGGTCATAAAAGTGAAAATCTCAGTAAGCTCATTTGCAAGAAGTGTTTTCAAGTCGGTTAAAAAGTTTAACACTAGAAAGTCAGATCATCACATCAGAAAACAAAGATTGGAGGTCAATCATAAATAGAAACTACCAATTCAAAAACACCAAGGTATTCAAACAGCTTTTTCATCACAAAATTAAACAGCAACTGCACAAATAAATGTCAACTGTTGAACTATTATCGATGGGTTGACAGCTCCAATAGCAGCCTGTAAAGTTATCAACGAGGGAGCAGCCTACAACTGCTGCCAATGATAAAGCAGCAATGTTTATGTAGGAACCAAACATTAAAAACATGGTCAGTGCTGTCTGAAACATTTCTAACTAAAGTTGTTGAGACACGAGGTTAAATCTTTATGCCACAAAGGTTGTCAAAGTTTCTGCCTTAAACTTATAAACATCCACAGCAAGGATCTAGAGTTAGGCAAGGAAACTCCAGGCCTTGAGGGCCGCAGTGTCTGCATGATTTCCAGATATCCAAGCCCTACTCATGACTGATTACCTGGTTCAGGTGTGTCCAGCCAATTAGAACATGCCAGAGCATGGTATGCTGGAAAACATGAAGGAATGTGGCCCTCGAGGCCTGGATTTGGCTTTTTATGCAACTTTTCCTGAACAGATTTAGAGAAATCTCCAGGGTCAAATGTTCTGGACATGGTCAAAAATATAAAAAAATTACCAAGTTCCCTTTTGATTGCAAATTACTCCCAAGTCCAGAGAATGAACAAGAAGCTTTCACCTCATTAATGTGTCTGAATTAGAATTAGGTACCAGTACAGGGGTCCTCTCATTATTTTGCGGTTCATCTTTTGCGGTCTTGCTGTTTTGTGAACTTTTTGTGCAGTTTTGCATGCTTTAAAAAAAAAAAAAAAAAACGTTTTTTTATACGTGAAGCTCTCCAAATCTACAAACATTTTTTAATCACGATCAGAGCTTTGCTTCTATAATACTGGACTTATCTTTCTATGAAGGTTTGAACTTGGAGAGTTTAAACAAGAGAGAAAAGTGTGAAAATGTTCATGTCTGTCTAATAAGAGTCTATAAAGTATATAGTGAGGCATTATACAACTTTAAAATATCTAGAATTCTACTTCACAGATTTCACCCATCGCAATTTAGTTTAGAATGTAACCCCTAAAATAAAAAAGGAACTACTGTAAAATTAACTAGTTTTTTAAACTCCTCTTCAAAATCCACTGTGTAAACTTTGAGTAAATAGAGCAAAAACATAAAGTTCCCATTTTTGAGAAATGAAACAAAAAGGGGACAAAGAAAACTGTGTCCATTGATCTACAGTACATGATCTGCAATTATTGCTACTATGATGGTGAAAAAAAGACCATAAAACTCTAAAGGTCACATTTTTAAGTAGCAAGTCTGAACAAAGTACCCTTCTTTATCACGATATAGCAAAACTAGCAATCCTCTAAAAGTTTAGAAAGGGTTAACCTGGTATTTCATCAGTCAACCACTAGAGTGCATTTAGTTTTTTTATGTGTTGTGTGAACAAGCAACCTTTGTGCATGACAAGACAGATTATCAGGTAATGTTTTATAGCATGCTGCAGGTGGTTGATTATTATTTTAAATGGTGTTGACAGAATTAAAGAAACAAGCAAACAGAAAAGAATTGATTGTATTTTTCCTACTGTAAAACACAAACCTGAATTTTGAAAATACATTTTAAAAATCGGTGTCCTCGTTTGACTTTCAACGCTGTCCATTTAGCTACTGCTGAAAACAAACAGGTCAACTTAAGTGAGTGGAGCACTGTGCCGTCCAACAGAGATTTGACACTGGAACAGTACAGCCTTTGTCAAAGCAGACACCAACAAGTGGAACAGCAGGTACATGAATCACCAGCTGGATGTATGAGGTCAACATGTGGAGCTACAAAATGCTCACCTCTGTCTCCTCTTCTATTTTTGCTCCCTCTGTCTGTAGCAGAGCCAGCAAAGTGTCCAGGGAGGTGTTTCCTGACTTGTGGTCTGTGAAGGAACAAGAAAGGAAGACAAACAAATGTAACTGAGACTGTATACTGACTAAAAGTATTCACACCAACAATGTACCCCTCTTACTATATAAATGGAAACTTTCTGTGAGAACATTGATTAATTCTAACAAAATCTTTAAGCACTTTATGCAGGACTCAAGGTGATATTTTGGTAAACATTGCATGTGTAAATCTGAAAGTTTCCCCAACTTTCCCAGAAATCCCCAAAATGGGTTTTTCTTTTCCTTAGTAAGAAGAGGGGCAGGTTATCAGTTATTTTCCTGAAACTATTCAATATAATGCCCGCCCTGCTGGGAACTAGCAAAAGATCAGCTGAGTCACCTGAAACCAGCTCGATAGGTCTGAGGAGGAGCAGTCTGCTTACGTTCTGAGAGAGGACTGAAAGTCAACACCAATGGGATTAGGGCTGCACAAACAGAGCGGCACTCTGACACCGAGACGAAAGACCCAGCACAACTCCACGATCTGCACTGTAAACTTACCAACTGTGTACCAAGCCCTAACAGAGTGAAGCAGATCAATTTCACAGAAGAGACTCCGGTCTAACCTGATATGCTATTCTGGTCTTTTTGGCATGCTAACCATGAGAACACAGAACAGAACACACATTTCTGCACCAGGAAAAAGCACTGTCTAGACCAGTCCTGGTCATTTCTTTTCATTTAAACATGTATAATCTTGATTTTGAATAGTTTTAGCTCTTTCTACTACACTTCTAACTACACTTTCAATTTGTGCTCAATTTGTAAACAGCTGGATAATTTGACAGCTGGACCAGCAAGTTAGACTGCCAGTTCAATGACAAAAGGACCCAGCCGTTTGCAGGATTTAGGACATGTGGCCATAAAATAAAGTTGCCCTTCTCCAAAGATCCAGCCATGACAGTCTGCAACCGTCCACGTGCCCAGACAACCCAAAAACCTGTAGCACCCGTACTGGTCAACCCCCCATACAGGTGCATGTAACCATGGCTTAAACCTTTTCATAAAAACCATACTGTAGAATTTTGGTTCCTCTCTTTAAAGGCAGCAGTTGTTTGCTTCCACTAAACTGGTTTGGTATTTTGAAAAAATAATCTGTATGAAAACATCACAGAAGTAAAGATAACTAAAATAATCTAACCTCAATAGAATACTTTCATCATTGAAATCTGTGGGAGAAATAAAACACAGACAGTAAACAAGTGTTGACAAGAGCACTGTCTCCCTATCCCGTCATCCACCCCCCCCAGTTCCTGTACTGATCCTAATAATCCTATATGAAAAAATAAGGAATCGCTAACTATCTGAGAATAGGTGTAGACAAACGTGATCATGAAGAAACATTTTGGAACTACAGCAATTTATTACACCTTAAAAAGGAGAGATTACTGCTTTATCAATCCATTTAAGACCCCATTGCATCATGCCTTTTTAAGCATTTTATTGCCATTTTTTGCTCTAGTAGTTCAAAACATTTAATGTAATATTTGATATTCATTTTTTAGGTACAACCCCAGCTTCTTTTGTCAAAAAATATGCTTTCATTACACAGTAATTGTGAAATTGTATCAAAAAATGTTAAAATATTAAATGTTGTCATTTTTAAAAAAAAAAAAGCAAAATAATAAAATAGAGACCAAAAATATATTTATGTTTTATGACAAAGATCAATAGTGTAATCTATGAAGGTAAACTGTATAAATTCAAAATCAAAACAAGGACAAACTCGAAAGAATATCAAAAGTGTACTGAAAAAAAAACCTGGCAAACCTGCCTCAAACTATTTACAGTGTTCCAAAGGTTTACTGTATTTCCTGTTTATGATGCGGTTCACCTTTTGCAGTCTCGCTGTTTTGCAGATTCTTTTCAGCACAAATTTGCATGCATTTCTTTTTTTTTTAAAGAACACTGCACTGTGTTCAGCAGTCTGATTGGTTGTTGATCTTTTCGATCAACTTCTTTCGTGCCGTGTCTCCTGTACAGAGATGCGGCACGTGCAGCCTGCCAGACATGCATAAATTATCAGTCCCAATCAGATCTTGGTTTTCATTCTGTAATACTGGACTTATTTTTCTATGAAAGTTTGAACTTTGAGAGTCAAGAGAGAAACGTGTGAATATTTCCATGTATGTCTGAGAAAAGTGTATGTGTGTAAGAGTGTAATGAGGGGTTTTGCAGACAAAACTTCGCAGATTTCACCTATCGCAGGTTATTTATGCAACTTATCCTCTGCGATAAATGAGGGAACGCTGTTTTCCAATTCTATTTTGTGTCATAACTTTTGTTGTTTGTTTTAAACCAAAAATGTCAAACCACTTTGAAATCTTCGCGTTTTAAACAAATTTTAAACAAAAACTTAATGGCAAGTTGGTGTCATTCCTACATCACTGCAAACAACTGATGTGACTGGCACATGCACCGGGGAGTGCAGAGACTAATGAGAGTCCTTATTCACTGTCCTGCGCGGTTTTGTTTTCTATAGTGATTCATATGGAACAAAGCTGGGCGTTTGTGTTTGATTATGCAGGAATCTAGATGGTTTCAATTAATGGCAGATGTCCCAGCTGCTTCAAGCCACTAATGTGTCTGACATAGCAAACTCAATACAATCTACAGTATTTCTCAGTATAATTCACATTTTTTGCATAGTTTTGCCAGAGGTAAGACTTATACTCAAGTGCAACTTGTGGGATTTTTTTTAAATCAATAGCACAAACCACAAGACAGTAATGCATGTACATTTATCAATATTTGCTATTGACAGCAACGCAGAAGAAGAAGCGCCATTCCATCTTTCGCTGTGCTTGGCTGGATTGTTCCAAAGCTGCGCAAAGGATGAAGAATTTAATGGATTGAATAATTTGAAGTTATATAAAGATCTTAGTTGAATTGTTAGTATATTCGTTATGCTACGGCTATCTTAAAAAGTGTTCATATATTGTGCCAATATGCTTTGAGTCCACTTATGTTTGATTAAGCTACATAATCATCAGTGTTACGGAGGCGAAACAGGCATATATTCTACCTATTATTGTTATCTTTTCTGCTATTATAATTTGCTTTTAAAATGTCCATACTTGTCCCCATATTATGTTACATTTCCCCCCAAAGTGCGACCTATACTCGAGTGCGATTTATTTACCTTTTTTTTTTTTGTTTTGTTTTACCTGCAGCTTATACTCCGGAATGACTTATAGTCTGAAAAATATTGAGGGGTGGGATTATATAAATTCGCTTCTTCCCACTCCTTTTCAAGTAATTAATCAAGCTCTACTAGACTTCAGTTATTATTCAGTTATTAATCACTATACTTAACATATGGTACAAATGTGACCCAAGTGCATTGTTTTTGTTTGTTCATTTTTCATTGGTTTCTTTTCTGTTTTTGTTTTTTTTTTCCTTTTCTTTCTTTCCTCTCAATCAATGCATTTCATTGTCTTAATGAGTTTGATAATTTTGTGTGATTATTTTCGTGTATTGTCCATCTTATGCTTGAAATAAACAAATCAATCAATATGTTAATCAATACTAGACAGCGTTGTGGTCTAAACTGTAAAGGTCATGACAAATAGTGTATTTTGGTGCATATGTAAATACTATTCTGATGGCGACACACCTACATGTTCCAAACACTCAAATGCTAACCTGTCTGGCACAGTATGACCAGCTTGTTAATCCAACTTGTCAATATTTACATTTTGCTTAAGTTTGAAATAAAATGTAAAAGTTGTCCAGCATTTCCTTCACAACTGTAGACACCAGGCTTCTTAAGAGTCTCACTGATTTAACTGAAAATGCTGTAATACAGTTCCAGTGAAAGCTTCAGCCTCATAACGTCTCCAGTTTACTTTGCACCCCTATGCATACTCTGGCCCTTCATCCAGACAATGCTAACACTCTTTGGGTAAGCCAAGGAAACACAAAGTGTAGTCCTAGCAAGAGATTATGTGATGCCTATTTTAGTTTTACAAGCACAAGTCGCTCTGTGACTTTGAGTGCTGTTTTCCCACACAGTTTACCAGTCTCACCATCCTCCTGTCACACACTGATATGCACAGCCCATTCGGCAGTTGGCTGGTCCAGTGACTGGCTGCTCTAAAAGACAAGGAACAATGGTGCAGATAGAAACTGTAATTTTATTGTTGTGGATAGAAAACGGGCCTTCACAGAGCCATACACTTATTAAATGAGCTACTTCTATGACTACATGTAAACCACAAAACAATGTATTGTATGCAAAAGCTTTCATCAAGGTCAAACAGCTACTTTTCTCTGGTTACAAACAGAACTGTCCCTCCCAGCTGCTAAACAGCAAATCCAAAACTAGAACGGCTACCACATAAAAAGTGGGGGGGCAGGCGAGCAAAACACTGGGTAACCTACATTACATAAAAAACATTACAGAAAATCATGCTGAGTTGGTGAACTTACAGTGGGTGTTCCAAATTCTGATTCAGGTGTTTGTCATGTTATACTTTGAGGAGAAAACTCCATGCCTTCCAATGAAGGAAATACAAAGCACAACAAAATACAGAGCAGCTGGCATGTCTTTTGCTTGACAAAGCTCTGCCGCAAGAAGGTCACAAGTACTGCCACTCTGCCTTCTTCCATCATGTGTTGTGAATGTGCCTAAGGGAGGGGCATCATGCAGGCCTCTTTGTGATCCAGCAGTTAAATTCTAATCACGGGTTCAACCAGAGCAGTTTACCTAATGTGATGAGAACACGGAAACATAGGAAGCTAGATCCTGAGGCTGATTCAGCCTCTGACAACCGGTTAAACAGGTCTGCGTACAATCAAGAGACGTCAAGAAAAACAATGCAGATTCTTCTGTTTCCTTCGTTTATGACTTGTGTCTTGATCAAATGATTAGTTGAAACCTTCAATAACTCAACAATAATACATCTTAAACAACAGGTCTCTAGATTATTGAGTTGAGTTGTACTTTTATGTGATCTCATTCCAGCTTATTCTTTCCATCCATCTTCTACTGCCTCTATGAAATGAGGTCAAGGTGACAGCAGACTAAGATGTTCAGACTTCCCTCTCACTAGAGACTTCCTTCAGTTCTGCTGCGGAAATCCCAAGGCTCTCCCAAGCCATTCAAGAAACAAAGTTCCCCCAGCAATTCCAAGGTCTTTCCTGAAATCTATTGCCAAAGTGACATGCTCTAAAAACCTCCCCAGCATTGTATCCATGAGACATCCAAAAGAGAACCTTCAACCGGTTTCTCTTGATGTGGAGGAACAGCAGCTCTACTTAGTGCTCCTCAACCTCTCTTCAAGGTAGCGGCCAGCCAGGCTGAGGAGGAAACTCATTTCAGCTGCTTGTATCTGGGATCTTATTCAGTCATAACCTAATGCTTGTGGCCATAGGTGATGGTAGGAACGCAGTGAAATGTACTGAACGGTAGACTGAGAGCTTTGCCTTCAGCAGCAACTGCATTACTGCTACCACTGCACCAATCCTGTCAGCCTTTCAATCTCACACTCCATCCTTCCTTCACTTACCCATAAACAAGACCCAAATATAATTTAACTCCTCCACTTGAAGTAGAAGCTCTCCACCAACCCTGAGAGGACAAAACACCTTTTTTTCCGGTTTAGGAACCACAGCTTCTGACTTGAAGGTGCCAATTCTTGATCCAGCTGCTTCATATTTGACCATGAATTGTCCCAGTGCACACAGACTCAGTAAGACTTTGTAGGAGCCCAGTGTCAACAGCTGACAAGGAAATGCTGAACAACTTCAATAGAACATCATCTGCAAAAAGTAGAGATCAGAATCCCAGAATCCCTCTGGCACTTGACACCTCCCAGAGCACAATAAAAGCATCATCTTATTTCAATTGATCATCCTAAAACGGATGTATTGAAATCTTTTTCTGTTGTTTTTGCATTAATAACTTTACCTTACACCTAATAAAACTCAAATTCTGTAATAATAAAAGGAATAAAATACTGTGAAAAAGGTTGTCATTTTGAGATTGAGGATGCCACACATTTTTCAGATAACTTTAACATTTAATCTAACAATGAAATATTTTCAGACACCTGAAAAGGTTTATTGAACTTTCAAGAGGTTTTTCAGTCACGATTAGTCAGCCATACAATCGTGGCGAATCTGAAGATTTCACAATTATCCAGAAGGTCATCACTGTCTATTTGCATAAATACTTTGACATAAAAAAGGTGAAGGCAATACAAGCGGACCTAGCACAGTAATGATTAATCTTGGTTTAAGATTCATCCTGATTTAATGATAAATGTATGTCTGTAATTCATTACCCAACAAACTTACATGACCTGAATCCAACAGATAATAAAAAAAAAACCAAGAAATTCATAATGTATCAAAACCAACAACACAGCACAATTGAATGTTGCAATCAGAACAAATGTGGCTTCCATAAAAACCTCAGTAATCCTACAGACATTACATAGAGACACTAATCCTACAGACAGTAAATAATGCAAAGGAGTTCTCAAAAAAAGTAAAGCTTTCTGAGTTAATAGATCATTTTTGTGCTAAATTTGCAATGTTATGACTTTTGTTTTAAGAGGAGGAAACAATAAAATATCAAATTTTTTAATTAAATTTATTGGGGGAATAAAATCGATCAACTTTTTGACAATAGTCTAATTAATTGAGTTTTGTTTTTTTTAAGTTCATTTTTATCATGTTTGCAAAAAGGTCACGTACTTGGGAGTTCAAATATATAGTGTTTAAATAATCACAATCCATTCCTACAGTGGAAAGTATATTTGTTTCGATTTTGGAAAATGTTACTCATAGGTTTTCTGCCATACTTAAGCATAGTAATGTTAGACAAATACAGTACATAGAAGGGCCTTTGTGTTGTGACCACTGTGCTGCTGTACCTAGGGTGGACTTGCGAAGCTGAAAGGACTCAAATCTCTCTTGAAGACACCTGTAGCGCTTGGTGAGGTCCTCTTTCTTATGTTCCAGACTGGGCTGCAGAGCTAGATTTTGCTCGGCCAGGGTCCGATTTTTGGCCAGGGTTTTCTCTTTGTTCTGCTGGACCTCCTGCATCTTCAAAAAGGAAACAAAATGATGTTAGAGTCAGCCATAACCACAATCCTGATCACGGGAAGCACGTCTAGAGCAGCATCAAACACAGAAAAAAAATTAAGAGTAAATGCACAACTGGAGTTTCCAATGAGTCATTTCACTTTTATTCATATTATTTATACCCAATATTTAGCCTCAGTTCCACATGAGCTGTATAATGCACACACTGGGAAAAGAAATAAACAAATGGATGTATTAGCTTGATTTTTTTGTTCCTTAAGATGTTTGAACTCTTCACAAACAAAAAACTTGACCAAAGCTAAAATGAAAAAAGGGTCCTGTTATAGTTTGAAGAGATTTTTAAAAAGGTCTTTGGAAAGACTGAAATAAGATCCCTTCTGAACTTTATGTCTGGTAAACTGCAGATATGCTGTTTTTGACATCTTTGCTTGGGATTTCAGTTTCCTGAAAGACCATTTTCTTTCAAGTTTCCACCTGATAGTGGTAAACAGATATTTTTCTAAAGATAAAATGTGGGAAAAGTGAGAAGAACAGCCGTATGAACAGTAGAAGAGTACTAAATAAAGAATAACTGAGTCATCTCACACTCCAGGCCAAGTCTGCAGAATGCTTCTGAGAATACATCGCAAGTACAATTATACAACTGTTTCTGAAAAATCTGGCTTTGTAGTAAAACTCATATGAGGATGGTGTAAAGCAACGCATTGCATTTGAACAAACTGACATTTGATGGAGAAAGAAAATCCTTTATAAAAAAAAGGACATTTTTTTTTTTTAATCTCAGTTCCAGTAGAAACAACTTTTAATATCATCACTCACTGCAGACCTTTACTGACAGACAGAGCACAAACTTGTATGTATGGAAGATGAACTACAATGCTCATAAAGCTCAAGTAATAACAAGAAATACAGGTTAAGCATTTTCTGACAAATTCAAGAATACTAAAGAAACTGATACAACAAGCTGCACGCAGTCGCCGCAATAAACAAATAAAAAAAATTGGTTTACTGATTTTTAAGTACATTTCTATACTCAACTGCCCATTATAATTCTTAATTCTTTCAGTCAGTGTGAATGTTTAATCTGTATTTTCTTGACATACACAGCACATCAAAACCACATTAATGTAGATAACAAATTCTGTTTTACTTTTGGTCCCATGAAAACTGTCCATAATACTGCAAAATCATAGGACTTTTTTTTCCCAACTAAGACCAACATTTTATATTATTAACAATAGCATAATAATAATCATAGCACATAAAGTGCATTCTCTAAGTAGAAATCAATGCAGACATATGTCCCTCATATTTTACGAGATGCTTAGTTTTAATGCTCATCCAAAGACGAGCATAAATTAGTAACAATGTATGATTAAGTACCTTATGACAAACCACCTCAGCAAAGAATCATACTTATGTTAAACAGAGAAGTGCTCTACATCCTAAACTCCATATTTAACACCTTATGCAAACATAATCTTGTTCAGAACATGCTTCTAGTTCAGACTATGAGGTGCATAGAAAAAACAGACGTATGTAGGGAAAGAACAGTGCAATTCAATGATTTTAAAAATGCAATTTATTTAGACTATTATATTAATTATTATTTTTAACTAAAGTCTGGGTACCTTTCCAGGGTGTGCCCAACAGTAGCTGAGTGGGACAGGCTCCAGCACCCCCATGACCACAAAAAAGTTTCAGCTGGATCCAAAAATGGATGGAGGAATTAATTATTTTTAACTTGTATGATAGCTGCTATTTCAAGACATCTTTGATTTCTAAAGATATCCTTAAGGCCACATAAAACTTGAGACAGCATTTTTTATGTAATTTTGCAAATTTGCAATGGATGTTCTGCAAAATTGTAGGAGCAATTCCATCACCAAATCCTGATCTTCTGACCTGTCCATTGTGATTGTTGATTTTTCACAGCTATCTCTGCTGTCCTTTTGACTGTAAAATCTGGAAATATAGTTTCATGCGCTGTGGCAGGTCTTATAGAAACTGCACAGGCCTCAGAACATGGACATAGTGCAACAGTCTCACAGCCACATAACTGACCTCCAGAAATCGAGCAATCACTGTTGCTCAAATGTGGAATATGCTGTGAAAGTGAAAATGTCAAGGCAAACAGCAACCATTCTAATGTGAGTATCATAACATGTCTGTCCAAAACGACGCAGGTACTTCAGTTCTGAAGCTGGAAAACATCAGTTTGCTACAATTTTATTCGAATGAATGGCAATGTCAAAAAAGAAACTGTTCTTAATCCTGCCTTTTTATCTCAAATGAAAAAGGTTTTTGTAACAAAAGTAACTATGTCATGTCACTGACATACTTTTAAAGAAATGCTACATAAAACAGTCAGCAAGCTTCTTTTACTTACCAACTAGTCAGTGGTAAAGAGTTACACAAAAGCCCTACATCTATATAAAAATTTCCTAAAAAAAAAAAAAAACTATACTGTATTTTTTGGACCAAGAGGCACACCAGATTATAAATTACATTTAGCAATCAAAATAGTAAGAACTATGACTACACTACCCAGAATCCCTAGAGGGGCCAAAAGGCAGGTAATTGATTAGAGGGCTTGACTGGAAGTTTTTTTAGCGAACTGTGTAAATCTCAACATTGTTCAGCTGTAATACAAAATACAAAGCAATAGACTCTCTTTTTTACTTCATTATGTTGAAGCACGTATCACTCCACCAGGTTCCTGACTAAGGTAGTTGTAATGCTCCAACAATCCATCAAGCAACTTCATAGTTTATCAAAGTCATACCAAAACACTGACAATTTTTTGAGAATCACCGGAAAATCAGTCTGAGGACAGTAAACCCAACCAGAATTCATACATAGGCTGCACTGTCAATCAATCTGAGGAAGTTAAAAGATTTTAAATCCTCCTTAAGGTCTGAAAAAATATGGTACATAAAAACAATAAACTGCTTAGGAGTGCTGTGATAATTGCAAATCTACTTTCCAATAAAACTGTTAGATAAAAAAAATAGTAGACAGACATTCTTGTAAGTTTTGATCTAAATATCAAAAACTGTTCTAAAGATGAAAATTATAATTGTGAATTCGCCTGCACTTCAAACACTAAGTTTGAGTAAACCATCTCTCATTCAGAAAAAAGCACTTCAACTTAACACAGACCTGTTTGGCTAACATGTACTACTCAGCAAAAAGCATGCCAGCCCCTTTATCAAACAACATGTAGTATTTAAAGAGCAAGTAAAAGTGATGGCATCTAAAGAAATGGGGTGTGCTGAATGTAAACAACTTTAGCAAATATCCATTTGCATTATTCAAAACGAGTTACATGCTGCAGTCAGGGGCTTTTCAAAACAAAAGCATTTCTCAGAGCCGATATGCCATTGTCCAGGATTTCCCTGTGCTGCCGCTGTAAACTTAATACTTCAAAGAATCCCAATATTGCCTTGATACTTTTTGATTGACTTTGTTTCCAGTCAGCAGCCTGGAAAATTCCATGACCGGCTTCTACCTGACTGACTGTTTTGTCTCTCATAATCTTATGACGAACTTGAAACAGCAGATACTGAGTCACTGCACTAAGCGGCTCCCTCCTTCTCTCATAACCTTTGGGATGAGGGAAGACGAAAGCATGGAGACAGGCGCGCCAGTTGTGGGACTTCAACAGAAGATACTAACAAGCTAAAAACACTGCACTGTTTTTCATGCTTTTACAAGCATCAGTGTACACATTCACACGTAAAGTAATTTTGCAATGACGTTTCTGTGTGAACAGCATAGTCATTCGTGATTTTGACAGCAAGTCTCTGCCCAATAGAGATAAACTGAAACTTGAACGCTTCAGGCAAAGCTCCCGCTCCACAGCAACAGATAAGACCAATTCATTTGCCCCTGAAAAAAGTGTTTGATAAAGAAAATAGGAGGTGAAGTTTTCCCTAAGGGCTTTGCTGCAACATGAAGAAGAACAAGGACAAGGCTTCTGATGGGGAAGCTGTTGAACTAACTGTAGGGACCAGCTTAGGCTGTTTGAGCAGGACATTATGACAGCTAAAGATCAAACTGGAGTGGACCAGATATGAAAAAGGCAGCAGAAACAAGGAAAGTTCAAATTACATTAAAAAAAATAGTCTGTAGCTGAGGCAGTATAGACAGAAAAACTACCTTTTTAGTGGCTAATCATTACTTATTATACAGAGCAACCATCAAATGGAGTTTTTGAGTAAACAGATGAGTCAAACAACCTGAATTTAAGGGCAATTTAGCCAACTTTGCAAACGACTTTAAGATTAGCTAGCTTCTGTTAACGAGGTAATTCATTAACTTCTTTTTTTCATACTTTATCCACAAAGAAAGCACCATGTGGTTAACCTGTTTAGTTATATAAACGTGAGAGTTAGCATGAATGATAGGACTAAAGGGTCCTTCTGTCTTGTTACGTCACCGTGTACCTGTACTAGGACTAACCAGCTTTGGATTGTGGAAATTTGTAGTTTGACGATGTCGAAGCTAAGCTAACAGCCAAGACAATTGTTTGTTGCCGTGATAGAGTGTTGTTTCCCGTACATACTGCCAAGCAGAAGCAAGTGTTAATGCAGACGCCTCGCCTTTAGGAGGAACGTTCATCAGCAAACTGAAATCCTCAACAGCTAAAACTTGCTCATTTCTGTTATTAGTATTCCGGTTAGCTTAATACCAAAAAAATTGTTTTCCTCGTAATATCGTCGATTTTAACCCAACTTAGATTTCACAAGTAAACAGAAAATAAGATAAACAAAATAAAGTCTTAAGCTAGAGGGGGAAACACAAAACAACAGCAACAAAGAAAAGGGGGAAAAAAGGAGTAGCTAACACTGACTACAATAATAGCCAGTGACTTTGCATACCTCGTCCATCTCCTGTACCATCTTCGTTAATTTTTCGTCGTCTTCAAGTATTTCGTTTAGCTGAGTCATCGTGTAACCGCTGAACTTGTTGGAAAACCCGGACATTTTTGCGGTTATTGTGTGCTCGTGCTCGCCTGTGCTCCTTCTGTTCGCCTCCCAGGTTGTGACAGCTGACTGCGCTTCCCTTACAGGAAGTGGAGAACACAGGGCCACGCGATGCCTTCGCGTACTCGCAGTAAAAGTTGGATTTATTAAAGACGATCCTTTTTTAGTAAGCTGTGGGATGTAAATTTGAAATTTACACTAATACAACAATTAGGCCGTAGCTTCCACCATCAAAATAGCTCATATACATCTTTTAGTTTGTAAATTATAGTAATTGATTTGTCAATAGTGTAAAATTGTATAATTAAAAACCTAATATAACTTAACAGGTCTGATGGCCAGTATGATTTTTTTCTGAACCATTTGTAACGTCTTATTGGTGGAAAGTTGTTTGTGTAAACATTGCATTTTCTGTCAATAGTTAAAATATTTCATACATTGAAACTATGTAGCCGAATCATTAAATACACAGTTTTTGATACGGAGCTCGTGATGCAACAAATATTATAGATCAAAAACATTAATTTTCAGATACTTTAGTAGCATTCCCAATGGTCTTTTAAATTACTATGCTTGTTTTAGACTGAAATTTTACAAATGCAGTTTTCTAGGTCAGGCTGTCAATGCTAAGTCAACTTATCGATTAATCAACTTCTTTTTTTTTTTTTTTTTTTGTCGGATTGCAAGGCACAACAGGAACGTTCTTTTTTACTCCGTCCCTGAGCTTTATACATTCACATAAATGCTCAAACAAGCTCATTCTTCCAACTTCAGACACAAATATCGCAGGAGTTGATCACCCGATTCAAAAGTACCTCCATGAAAGAAGGAAAGAGTAGAAGAAATTGTGGATGGAACTATAGGCACAGAGCAACTCTGCTCCCTTTCCCGTTGTTGCTGAGAGTTCTCTGTTTACATGCTCTCCTGCTAGCTTACATCCCCTCACACCTACAACTTGACATTACCTGTGAAATTTTGCGTAATGAAAACTAATATCTATACAAATCTTATTGGAACTTAAATTCTCCATCATCTCTCTACTCCTCACAGACACCCAAGCTCAAGTGGCAGAGAGAGAAAAGAGCAAATGCAGTTTGAAAAAGAGCTTGTTTGTGGCCCAGCATATTTTCTGTGCCACAAGCAAGCTCTTTTTCAAACTGCATTTTTTTGGTCTACTCATTCACATCGATTTGAACCAAGAAATGCTCAGCAAATGCAATTTTGAGCTTAATATGACTTCCGTTCCATCATCAGAAAAATGTCACAAAAACATGTTAAAAAACACAGTTTTCTTCAGTGGGTCTTTAGGTAGGTTAAAAATGAAGACCTCAAAGTAAAAGCATGAATACATTGAGATGTGTTTTCTGACAGAGTATACAAGATGACAGTTTTCCTTTACTAATTAAAATCGTTTATTCTAGCAGAGATGCCATCTCTGTTTTACTTTTGGTACAGCTCTTACATTCATTTATAGTTTTAGTGTCACAAACATAGCAGAGTCCATATCAAACATGCAGGAAAGAGTGGAGTGTGACAAGTATTTCATGATCTGTTATTTTAGATTTTCCAATGAAACCTTGAAGATTCTCAGTCCAAACTCAACACACAGAATATTCCTTTTCAGTATCGTGCTGTGCACTCCGTCCCGCTAGCAGTGCTGCTGCTGCTGCTACTTTGTCTTCTGCGGGTCCTTCCTCCACCACCTTTCCATGAATTTTCAGATGAAGTTAAGACTTCTGCCCCAGTTTCAATGCCCAGCACTTGCCTTTGGACTAGTTTAGAATAGAGTCCACTAGTAGCCATCAGATGACTATGTGACCCCTGTTCAACCACCTGGCCCCCGTCAATCACTATGATGTTGTCTGCTTTCTCCACTGTGCTGAGCCGGTGGGCAATGACTAGCACTGTATGATCCCGCATGATGTTGTTCAGAGCCTGCTGAACCTGAAGTGAATTCACACAGTAGATTTCTTTGAATGTGGTTAAAACAACATTTACTGTAAATACCTCATTAGCAGTATGAGTTTGTTTTGCTAAATATAGAAAGCAACTTGCCATGTGTTCACTCTCTGCATCCAGAGCACTGGTTGCCTCGTCCAGGATGAGAACTGTTGGGTTGCGGATGAGAGCTCGTGCGATGGCCACCCTTTGCTTCTGTCCTCCAGACAACTGTGTGCCTTTTTCACCAACACCTCATTGAAGGAAAAAACAACAAAAAAATGGTTAAAAATTGCCAATTTACTACTTAAACAGAAAGGAATTTGTGATATAAAATAGCCACAGAAAGAACAACTATCCAATACAACCCATCATTATCAATTATCTATTACCCAATAACTAATCCTCTCAAGCCTGATTTGTAAAATGTAAAATGCATTATCTATAAACATATAAAGCAAAAGTAGTATATCAGAAAATGAAATTGCCAATCATATAGCTAGAGCTGAAAACACACATGATCTAAATGTATGCATTCTTTAGGCCCACTAACAAGCTTAAAAACATCCAGCAAATAACATAGGAAGTGATTTACAAACTGTCTTCCTAAAATACATCTCTATGTGACAGTACATTTTATCAGGTATATTCTCGTCCGGTCCAACAAAAAGAGATACAAACATAATCAACTTAAATAAAGTTTAGTTTAAATTACAAAAGGGGTTTATACAAATATACACCTGATGTGTCCAATGATTTATAACCCCCGATTGTAACAGTAAAATCTGTCAAACAAAAGAGGCTCTCCGCTCATTTCTGACTGCTCAGCTGTTGGACAGGACAAGTTAAAAATAAATAAATAAATAAAATAAAAATGCACATGTAAGACTTCCTGTCACCCACTTTAGTTAAACTGAAAATCTGTGCAGACCTAGAGACCGCTTTAGGACGAGCACATTTTATATTTACTTGTATCATAGCCTTTGGGGAGGGCAGTAATAAAATCATGAGCATTAGCCTTGATGGCTGCCTGGACCACAGCTTCCATGGGAACTCCGGTCAGTCCATAAGTGATGTTCTCCTTCACTGTCCGTGCAAACAGCACAGGCTCTTGACTCACAAGAGCTACCTGAAAATGAGAGTAACAGACCTTTTAGACAAAAACTTCAATCTGTTAATGAGTTTTAAATATCTATTGAATATCTGTCTTGTTTTCTGTATTGTGACCGAGCTCCAAAGCTGTTCTGAGGAACAAAAGTATTGTAAAGAGGAGTGTACTCTTTCAGAAAAGCAAACTGAATACAGTATTTAAGTTCTAGTCAATCCTTCCCATCTCATGGCCAGGTATGTTCTTTATGGAGTAAGGTAGTGTGCTTTGACCTTGGGAGCATTGAAAACCAGAGGAGGCCTTATATCATATGCTGTCATAAGGTTTTAATGACAATACATGTCTGGTAAAACCTTCTAAAAAGAGGTATAATGTTTGCTAAAAACTACTGTAACTTCTCAGTATTCTTTTTTCAAGAAGCGATCTATCAGGACATGTAAGTTTTCATTTCTTTAAAAGCACACAGGGCAAATACCGTTAATGTTGTCTTCTACATCCACAGAGAAACCTGCTGGGTTTTTTTCTATTTCTTAAACCAATCTAATAATGTTGTAGTTTGAACATAGTTCAATTAAGCTCCGGTCACCTATACCCTGCTATTAAAGTCCCATCTCACTCATTTTTTTAGCTTTTTAAAAAGCATTCCCAGTGGTCATTTAATTACGGTTATAGCCTGTGGTCCGCCCTGCATTTTCCCTTTATCACAAGTACAATCTTTTTTTAAACCAAATTTTCATCTGCTCTTGATTAACATGAATGATTTGAATAAAGAAATACACAGAAATGCAATTTTAAACTTATTTTATAAATACATATATCTGTATTTCCTCCACCATGAGAAAATGCAACAACAGCATGAATTGTTATCAGTGGGTCTTTACTGAAAGGGTCATCTCACCTTGGAGTGCAGATAGGCGTGCTGGAAGGTGTTTACCGGCTTTCCATCCAGTAGCACTTGGCCTTGCTGTGGGAGGTAGAAGTTTTCCAGCAGACTCACACAGGAGCTTTTTCCACTCCCTGAAGGCCCCACCAGGGCGGTGACCTCACCGGGCTGAAGAACAAACGACACTCCCTGAGGGAGAAAGACGGTAAAACCAGTGTGGTCATTAAATAGTCATTGGAATCAAAAAAGAGAAACGTTTTATTGCAAAGTCAATATACTGGTTTGAGACTGACTTGGTTTTGGTTATTTTTCTTTAAAATACCATCAACCTGGTCTTATTGATTTTAGATCAACGTCTGTTCTAACTGACCTTAAGCTGCACCACCTTAGCCAAAGCTGACCACCTTTGGACAGCTTTGGCGGAGGTGACGGAATCAAACCTTACTTGAGAAGCCAAAGAAGAATTATCACCACAATAGAGGAAAAAACAAACCTGCAGAATATCAGTCTCAGGTCGCAATGGATAAGCAAAGGTGATGTCTTTAAACTCAACTAGACCGGTACACGTGTCCGGAGCTTCTGTGCCTTCCGCTGGGTGTTTGGGTTTCTTGTCTAAATACTCAAAAACCTTCTCAGCAGCACCAACTCCCTGCATGAGGCCGGTGTAGACTGATGCAATATTCTGTCAAAAAAGCAAGTTTACTGGAATACTCCTGCAGCACAATACTTCTGGAGAAACAGCTGATGAAAGAATAGACATAATACCTCCAGGCATTCTCCTAGTTCCAACATGTATATAAAAAAAGCAATCAAATTCCCGATACTCATCTGGCCAGTGATCACAAGGTGGCCTCCATAGTAAAGGATAGCAACCTCAAGGGCAAGCTCTGAGATCTGAGAAAAACACAACCATCATTAAGATCACAACAAAGTTTAGGAAACATGTTTTATTTGAAAGTACCTACACAGCTGGACAACATGAAGCAAGCGTAGGCCAGGGCTTGTTTTTTGTTGAGCTGGAACATGGCTGAGAGCTTGCTACAGTAAGAGTCTGTCTCCTCGGTCTCGTTTGCAAAGCTGCGCACCGTCCTCATGGCTGAGATAGTTTCTTCTGCAATTTTATTGGCCTCGGCGAGGGTTGTTTGCACTTCCTTGGCTAGTTTCTGGAAAATATTCAAATACATATTTTTTTTAAAAGAAAGATTTCAGCAAAAAGAAAAGAAAGCACAATGATGATTTTTACTTAGGATTTCCAAAATAAGTCACTGAAAAAAGAGCAAGAACTTCCTTGCCTTGTAGTATTCGCCATACATTTTAGAGACGAGGGCGATGAAAGGGAATCCCATGACGGCAACCGTCGTGAGCTTCCAGGACCACCTAAACATGAAGATTAAGAAGCCGGTGCCTTTGATGCTGCTCCGCAAGAAAATATTTATGTTCTGGGAGATCAGGTCGCTCACTTGAGTGGTGTCAGCTGACAGGCGGGAAATAATGTCTCCTGCAGAGTGATTTCAATAACCAGTTTCAGTGGGGGACAGAGGGATCTTGGCACGAGAATGATGTAGGTGCCTCCACATTACCTGTATGGTTTTCATCAAAAAATGCTATTTCTTGCCTCATCAAGGTTCTGAAAAGATGACTCCTAAGACGAAGGTTTAGTCTTGCAAATGTCAGGGTGAAGAGGCCCCCTCGCATCCCCATGGCAAGTGAACTGAGAAAACAGAGAAAAAGCCAGATGACAGTGCAGCTCAGAAAACTATAATCCAGACCGTTACACATAGAGAGGATGAAATACGTAATCCCTTGCTGATTTTGCCCACCTAAAAAGGATATTGTCAGCCTGGCATCCTAATGGTATGTTCATTTGAATAATGAGAAATAGAAAATCAAGAAATCAATTTAAACAAATTGTTAAAGATTTTTTTGCATTTCTTTAAGAGGAATACAGTAAGTAGCCAATAATTGTTCTGGTTCACACAGACTAGTTAGGCCAAATACAAGACCATGACCATCAATCCACTGAATATTTGAATCTGAGGCTCCAAACCAAATCTGACCTGGTGGGGTTTCCATGATCATGAGAACAGTGAGAAATGGGCCTAAAACAACACGGCAGGAGTTAGTTGATGATCTCAAAGCAGCAGGACTATTATACACCATAATGGTTTAACACCTTGCAGTGCTCATAAAGTAGCCCTGCTAAAGAAGACACATGTGCAGGCCCGCCTGAAGTTTACCACTGAACATCTTCATGATGTGGAGAATGATTGGGAGAGTCTGATCAGACCAAAACTGAGCTCTTTGGCCTCAACTCAATCCAAGGAAGAGAAACGCAGCCTGTGACTCCAAGAACACCATCCCTACTGTCAAGCATGGAGGTGGTAACATCATGTTTGGGGGTGTTTCTCTGCACAGGTGTACTTCACCGTGTGAATGGGAGGATGGATGCAGCCATGTACCATCAAATCCCAAGTCAGAACTTCCTTCCTTCCCTCTATAAGCCAGGAGGCTTAAAATGGGTGGTGGATGTGTCTTCCAACAGAATAATGACCCAAAACATTAAGCCAAGACAACCAAGGAATGAATGAAGAAGAAGCAGATCAAGGTCATAAAGTGGTCCAGCCAGTCTCTGGACCTTAACCCTTTAGAAACCCTTTGGAGAGAACTGAAGCTCAGTTGCCAAGCAACAACCACCAATTCTTAATGACCTAGAAATCATTTGCAAAGAATGAAGTAAAATTCCTCCTGATTTGTACCTGCTCATCAACTACAAGAAACATCTGAACTCTGTGCTGCTAATAAGGGTTCTGCCACAAAGTACAACTGACTGATAAGTCTTTCCAACATGAGGCATCAAATACCTTTTTTCTCCATTGTATGCATTGGAGAATAAAAAAATGTATATTCTCTTCTAACTGTAAGGTTTTAAAAATAGACACACAGTCGTGGTCCTTAGAAGTCATATAAAGAAAATACAACTTCTTAGAAACAGCAAATAATACATTGCTGTGAAATGCCTTTGGCCTCTTCCCAAGATTATCCACAACTTTACATAAAAATAAAATAAACAGAAGGACATTTAAAAAGCAACAGGCTTTATTGGATTTGGTCAAAGTTTTAAGTTCAACAATAAAATCTGAGCCAAGGCAAAGATCAGACAAGGAAAGCCATGCAGACCAAAAACAACACAAAGATTTCTTTCACATTTGCCAGTTTTGAATGAGACTTTTGAGGGAATAAATGATAAAATAGCACTTTAGATTCTACAGGCTCCAGTTATAATGTTTAATAGTGAGGTGAATGGCTAAATAAATAAAGGTTAGCGGGTTGTTTGGAAAAGTTGGAGGGGAAAAAGCAGCATCACACTTTATGGGTGTTTTTGATTTGTTTAGAGAAAACTACACAACTGCTGGAAAACATTTCTTTAAAAAGGTGGATCGCTTTCATTCACACCTGAAAAAAAATGACAACAGAAGATCTCTAAAAAAAAAATTCTCAAACATTTTGTCACACGTGGAAGAGGACGGTTGACGATTTAGGCTCCTTTTACAGCCATAAATATCAAGCACCTTCCAGTCACAGAACAAATCTTTGTCCTCTTTGTTTGTCAGATGGGAAGGTTCATCTGAACTTTGGTGCAGAGTAGACCAAACAAATCATAAAAATTAAGAGCTCTAGCAGCCAAATTACTCTGTTTGCAAACACATTATGGTTTAGTTGCAGTTATGAATAAACTTCTATTCATGGGCATTCATTCTTGTTTGGTGATTTTTGTCATATTTTTAAGGTTACAAGATGAAGTTGAATCCTGTTTAATTAAGCCTGTTGAAACTACCTAGTGAAGACAGTGTCAAAGTGCAGCAGAAGGAGTTCAGCAGCAAACAGGGAAGAGAAAACCGAGACTTAATAGGAATAAGGAAATGGACGAAAAAACTCAGCTACAGTATATTGAGTTTAAAAATATTAGAGGGTATCTCGCCATGTACACAACAACGTCAATCCGCCCCACCATTTGCAAGAGAACTGACCCACATCTCACAAATGTACAAATCCCATTAAAATGTAGGTTTGTTTGTGTTCTTGGAATTTCAGTCACACTCACCTGAGATTTGACCATGAAATGACCTTGTGTAGATGCTCACCTGACTAAGGCCAGTGCTGCCAGTATGATCACGGATTTTACAAAGGTGTTGTCATGTGGGTTTAAAATGCCATCTATGGCTCCACCGTAGTAGGAAGGAATACATACTTCACCTAACAGACAAGAAGTAAATCACAATACAGCAGCTTTAAGGGACAACCTCAACCTTTTCCTATTTATTGGTATATTAAAGACCCATTCCGGTGAAAGTTGTGTTTTTGGTGTTTTTACCATGTTGTTGTGACATTTATTCTCACGATGGAGGACATTTCTAAAGAAAATTAAGCTTAAAACTGCATTTCTGAGTATTTTTTCATTTAAATCACTTTTATATTTAGCAGTCAAATATGCTATTTGTAAAGTGAGAGGATTTTATTTTTTGTTTAAGATTTAGGATCTTTTGCTAACAATAAAAACTAATTAACCAATCAAAAATCAAAAAGAGCCTTAAACCAGCATGTGTAAGGTGTGGATTTAGTAATCTTGGCCTTCGGCAGTCTTTCTGCATTTATGAGCTGTGGAGTCTGTGGACTGATTAATAAGTTACCAAAAACTGATTTGCATTTGTATTTCTCTGCTGATTTTGCCTTATTTCTTCTCTGAAGAAGACAGTCTGCCTTATATTGTGTGTTAAAAATGATGACAGAAACGAACGTTAATGGGTTTCTGAAGCAGTTGGTATTATAGAGACTACAGCAAACTTTTCCCTGTTTTTGTCAAAAGTTCTCAAACCTTTGATCATTACATGGTTATTTGCCACACTAGCTTGATTCTTTACATTTCTGTGGCAAATATTCCTCTCTATAAACCAATATAGCTTATTCAAGTTTAGTTTGTTACACTTTAGGATAATTTAGTTAAAGAAAACTGAATCTAAAACAAGAAAAAAAGTTGCTTTTTCTTAGGCAGATCCATAATTGAGTGTTTTATAGTCAGCACCTCTTAATTACTCCTTTTTACTTTGAGTGAAAAGACAGGTCAAAGCCTTACTTTTGAAAGCCTTACTGTGAATGACAATTGCTTTTTAAAATCATGCTAAAGATTTTAAAAATTGTTTTGGTTATTAGATCAAGTTTGATGTTGCATTTCATGTTGATGCCTTTGCTCAAAGTTTCGTCCCCCTGGTTTTGTTTTTACAAGATACTCACACACTGCAGAGGTGATGAGGAAGAATACAGCAACAGAAAGCAGCCCTGCATCTTTTTTACAGTAGCTGAGCAAGCGTCCCAGTGTAGCTCCAGAACTGCTCTTCATGTCTTTCTCCTTTTGCTGACCCTCCTCCTCCTTCTCATCCTCTTCACCAGCTGTCTCCATCAACTTCTCAGTGTCCTCAGAGCCCCCTCCTCCTCCACTACGGCTGCTGCTGTGGATGCGGAGACTGCTCACCGAGCTGGACTTCTTCCCTAGCTGCCTCCAGAGCAGCATGACACACAAAGACGAGGCACACGTCCAACCTATCAGACTCAAGAACCACGACTGGTGGCTCAGAGGCTCCAGCTCCGTCAGCATCAACAGCTTGGCCAAGGCGTAAGTGATGACAATCATGCAGAGGAAGACAATTAAAGTGGTGAGCTTGGCGACTCTTGGAGGGCCATCCTCCTTGTTCCGTGACACCCCTATGGAAGCCCCCAGCAAGAGGGAGGATCGGAGCAACACTGTGCCCCAAAGGTCCAAGACAGACTGGAGGATGTTGAAGTTTAGAGCATCATCCAGGAAAATGGCTGGCCGTGATCCATGTGTGTATAGGACAGTGGTGATGATGCTGTCTAGCAAAACGTACAGCACACTGCAGCATACAACAACTTTGGTACCCATGGTGATGACCACAACTGCAAAAAAACACAACACATTTTTCTCAATGTATTTGAACCCGACAGAGCCCTGCAAATTACATTTAAAAAGTCCCTTCAAATAAATATTTTGTGGGCACAAATTAGCATTTAATTATCGTCAGTCCTATTAGTAATTTGTGGCCATCACCACACCTAAAATTTTTTTTTGTTTTTTTTAAATGTCATGGCCATAGAAGCCAACTTTTAAACAATTATAAAGCTTCAACGTGCCTTCCCTTTAACTATTATTTTTTAATGAAATCAATAAATAATCATCCCATATGAGAGGTAGACCCAAAGACGAGCAAAAAGCAAAGACTATTAAAGCCTTTCCGAACACTTTTTTAAGGATTCCACTTCCGGTTTTCTGAGGCTCCCGGCTACTCACCTCAGACTCATTCGTTATCCAACCAGGAAAAGGACTTCGGGACATTCACACGCTAGCTTAAAAAAGTTAGCTCTATAGCAGGCGAAGGGAAATGTAGAAGCCAGATAATAAGACATTTCCATCTTGTTTTAACGAATCATACAGAGATTATGCAGAACTGAATACTGTCATGTCCATGTCTAACAGATTACACTGTCTAAATGCAACTATTAAGTGTAGCGATGGTCGAATTAGTTTTAAGACCTGTCAAGCGGACAACCGTATCAAAGATCGTCTGGAGCGTAAATCAGGAACAAACGCGTCACGCGGTACTAATTTGTGTTTACAGATTTCTGCTGAATTATGGTATGTATCACTAAAAAACTAAAGTACCTTGGCATTCAAAGCATTGCACAAAGAGGCTACAAAACAATTTTACTTCAGACTCAATCGAGAACAAACACGCGTGTAGCACAAAAGTACTACGCAATGAATACAAGTGATGCATCTGCTTTCATCATCTGCTGGATGTTCAGAGGGCAACGCGGAAATACGATAAGCCTTTTTTGTTCCACCTTTTGGCAGGTGAGAAAACAAGTTCTGTAACCCTTTAAAGCCGAACGAATCATAGGACATTGAGTCTGAGTCTGTCAGCCATCCACAAGAACAATGGTATAGAAATTCAAATTTCTTGTATTTTTTTTTTTTTAGGTCTAAGAATATTTGTGTTAACTCAGGGAAAAATATGTCTTTGAGCTGTGTGACCTGATGTATGAAATATGATACAAATTTTTATATATATAAACTGTTTTTGTTTCTTCAGAGGGACCTATAAAGCCCCCAAAATCAAAGAATTTGAATTTCATGTCAATTGTTTAATAGTTCAGGCTTTATAGGGTTAAGAGCAAGATGATGCTGAAAGCATTTGTCATTTCTCTAAAATGCATTTAAAGCAGAGATTGGGTTACATATTTATTATAGGGTGCTTGAATATGTACTTTTGATATTTTAAACATATTCCTATTTAATATTTATATTTAATATTCTAAACAAATGTTTTAGACTGGACACGTTTTTGTCCCGACCAGCAGCTCAGCTTGGAGAAAAATGTAGGTCTCTGGAGTTGGACAGATTTCACTGTTACAATCTACGGACACACCGGGCATATATTTGTATAAACCCCTTTTGTATATAAGACTAAGATTTATATGTAATCATTATATTTGTTTACACAGTGGGATGTTAGATATTGTTAAGTGTACAAAAGAAAGTGGGGAAAGGGTAGAATCACAAAAAGAGGCAACTTAAGTTGCTGGAGGTTTATCATTATTACGGTCAAATGTAGCTGTCACTCAAAAGGGTTGGGCATGATCACAGACACACTCAAATACTAAAGAAATACAAAAAATAAAAACTTTAAAACATATGGACAAGCTCATAAGACATATCTATGGCTGCTTCCTTTAGGGGGCGCCACAGCGAATCAACCTCCTCTAACCCACTCCTCTGCATCCTCCTTGCTCACATCCACCTCCCTCATGTCCTACTCTCCATCCTGGAACCTCCTCATCTGTCTCCATTCCTCCCTCAGATGTGTGCAAAATACATATAGAATAAATCTCGAGCAGCTTAAATATTTGGAAAAAATCAAACGTTTGGTTTAAATCTTTATAAAATTTAAAAAGATGAAGATTTTTAGCACACCAAATGAAAAACAGAAAATTTTCATCTTAAACCAAATGCTATAAATGTTGTGTCAAACTATACATAAATTAATATTAAAATTAATAATAGGATGGATACAAAGTCTTGAGGACAAACTAAAAGTAAACATTAAAAAAACATAAACAACTTTCTACATATGTATGTCAGTTCGGTCTTTCTTTTCTGAAACATGAACCTGCAGCTCCTTGAGCTGATGAACGTGTCAGCTCATTGCAGGGGTCAACTGTCCCAAGTCAACAGTCAGTTGAAGACTTCCAGGAAGCATCTGTCCCATGCGGAAGGGGGATTTGCCCCACGTGTCCATGTCCCTCCTTCAGTATCAGTGGATGTCAGACTGCGTCAGATGATACTCCAAATCACTTTTTACATCCTCTGAGCTGTTTTGCGCTGTGGCCAGCACCGTTTCAACAGGGAAAGACAAATACAAGCTCTCCTTGACTTTTTTAGGGGAGGGTATGCTTCCTACAGAAAACAGGGGGTCTGCTATTTTCAAAGTAACTGGAGCCACATTATATGCCCTGCGCTTGGCGTTCTTTTTCTTCTCCTGTTTGTAGGCCGCATTCATGTTTGTTATCACCTAGAAGCAAAGAATTTAGAGTTAATGTGATAAAAAGACAAATCATGGCAAACATTGCCAAACAAACGTTATGAGTTTTGTTTTCCCAGAATCAATCCACTTTACTAAATCTGGAAAATTAAATAAACCATAAAAGAAAATGGTAAGTGGGACAGTGAATCCAGGTTGTGTGCTAAATGTTATTTCTGCACCAATCACACAATACAGCGACGCCAGAACACAACACGGTATAAACGGACAGTGGCAGCCGTATCTTAGTAATCCGCAGATTACATTAGTGCTGAATAAATGCTGGCTCAAAACTATCAAATAAAATGAAATTGTTTTCCTGCTGTCCCTCTTTCCATTTAAACTGATATAGTAATGACGAGAAAAAATTAAGAGACTTCTTTTTTTTTTAAAATCCGCTTCATCCACACCTTATTTGAGTCCCCGACTTTTTAAAGACACACTCTGATGAAAATGGTGTTTATATTTTTAACATGTTCTTTTGGTATTTTTCGGATGATGGAGGAGATGTATAAAGAAAATTAAGCTTAAACCTGCATTTCTGAGTCTTTCTTTAAAATAATCTATTCAGATTGCTGTGAATCCGGGGCAGACGGAAAATGCCGTTTGAAAAAGAGCTTGTTTGTGACAGAAACTACAACAGGCGGGAGCACAAACTCCATTCTCCACTCCATTCTGATGCATCCACTTGCAGGTAAAATAGATCCATGTACGTCTTCATCTTCTAGTTTAAAACTGTACGCCTGGATAGCTCTATTATTTCTCGCCATTCTTATTGCACCGGTAATGTTAGGTCGGGGATGTCAGGCTCTGTAAGAGAGCTCTCACTTATGGGGTGATAGAAAGAAGGGCGGGGTTGCTCCGTGCCAACAATCTCATCCACAACTCTGAGGGAAATTCCCAACGAACTACTGCCGCTCTGCAGAAACTATGTGCAAGAAAAGTTTTTTGATTTTGTCTAAAAGGAGCAGAATCATAATTAAAAGACCAGATGGGTCTCTAAATAAATCAATTTCCTACATTATTTTTCAAGAGAAGGAAAGAAGGGTATGAACTGAATGGTAAACTTTCTCAAAGGAAGTCATGCGTTCGGCTTGAAAGCATTTATAAAGTAAAAAAGAAAATACAGCATTTGCTAACAAACTTCAAAGCAGGACTAAGGCTTTCCACATCACAATGCTGCCATCTACAGACTGTCACCTCTAAAACACCTAAATGTCAGTCACAGAGTTTGCTTTAGAGCACAGTGGAAACAAATGCCTCAACATTTTTTAAAACAACAGAACTCTGAAATGGTTTTACTCAAACAGAAACACACAGAACTTTAATGTCACACAGAAAAGAAACCCAATGTGATGCCCAGAATAAAGAAAATGAAGGGTTGTTAAAGAACACTGTAGGAAATATAGCTAAATAAATCCTTCTAACCTGAGCAAAGGTGTGGTATAAAAACACACAATCATATAAATATGTTGGTTTTTTTTTTATCTTGTTGGGGCAAAAATATTCATAATATTCATGTTTTACCATATATTTGTTTTCACTTGCTGTCATTACTTAATAGTGCTATATAAATAAATGTAATTTTATAAGTAATAGAGAGAAAAATCTATCAACCGTGTTCTCATTCTGCGCCTGCAGAATCCTGAAGATGAGAAGTTTTCCAATAAAATGAAACGGCTTTTAACGGAAAGCATAAGTTGTGTGTTCTGAGCAGGCTCAAAACAAAAGCAAAATCAGTAGACCAAACCTCTGATGATCATTTTTATGTTCTAAAGGCAGAATAAAGGGACTTACCAGTTGTTTGACAGAGTTCTGCTGCTCGTGGATGATAGCCATGCATGTTGAAGCTTTCTCCTTTGTGCAGAGCATGTCATGTTCAGGACTCTCACAGTTCAACAGGTTTAGTGTAGTCTGTGTAGAAAGAAGAGCGTTCAAAATCATTTAAAAAGAAAAAGTTATACAACTATGACTTCCTTCTCCAGTTCTTTTGTTTTATGAAAATAAAAAGTAAGTGGAATTAAGAATAGAGAGCTCCCTCCTTCTCTTTGTCTAATGGGGGTTTGTGAAGTCACGGAGGACACAATATGGTGCCAAAACTGGAGAAAATTGACCAAATGTGAGTAACAAGAAAACATGCCCTCTTTGAGCTAATGTACATGTTCAGTTCTACTCAGCATCGTATTCAAATACAACACACTGGGGTAAAAATCCTGTCAACTACAAGAAATGAACCCAATAAAAGTCAAATAAGGCAGTAAAGAGCCAGGAATTAGCAGGGAAGCAGATGGCTGTCAACGTGTGCCTGTAATACGGATAATGCAATTAAAATCTAGATTACAGAGCAGCATATTAACATTTCTAGGTCCATTTATCAGCTGTTGATGTATTACAACAACAGTGACCCAGTGAAACTTAATTTTCAGTTTTAATGGTCAGTAAAGACTAAGCCAGAAGGGAAGAGAGAACAGTGCATTTCATTTTGTGTTAATTTATTTTGAAGATTTCATTAAGTAAATTGCAAAATTATTTATTGCACTGTTACTTTACTACGAAAAGATGTTTCAGATGCTTCATGAAAAAGTTTCCTGTTTTGAAGACAGTAGAGTCCTGTTTAATGGTGACATGAATCACAAAATCACATGTCCATGTGACCAGTGAAATCTTGTTTTCTTTAACTCCATTAAACCCAACAACAATTATATACAATATTTGAATGCTAAAAATCCCAAAGAAAATAATGTAGTTTTTTAATTATTATTTGAATAAAGGTTTAAGGTTTTTGACAGAACTTCACAAACTTGCTTTACACTGTTGTTAGGGTACTTCTGTGCATTTACAGTCGCTTTCTCTGGTCTGTCAACTGAAACTAAAGTTCATAGCATTAGCGACTGTAATATTCTTCAGTCATCTTCATGTCCTGCACAAACCAAATAATCCTGCCATATTTGCATTTCAGATTTTCACAACTGAATATCCTGCACAGTTCCAAACTGCTGCTTCTTGTGTGCTGTGACATAATTTTCTCTATTCCTAAAGGCCGCGCTGTTCTGGATGTAAACGCTAAGCTTCAATGCCACCTAATTCAATTTTTTTTTATCTTCAATTTTTACTGATTTACTCAAATGTTTTCTTGTTTGCAACTTATAATACAGAAATTCCACTTGTTTCATTTTTAGACTTCCAATTGGGTTGAATCCTCATCTCCCCACCTCACTTTGTGATGAAACACGTCCCTATTTCAATTGAAATGTTTTGTCGGTGCCTCATTTCCCATTTTATGCTAAGTGCTAAAAAGTCTGCAAAAAGCTTTTTTTAACTTTTAATTTTTAACTGCAAACTCATTTTTTTGTTCTAGAAATGGACAATAAAGTTAAATCGTGTTTAATATATTTCCAGATAGCCTTCAACAAGTTGAAATTTTAAAAAAGCAGCATTTCCTCAGCAGTTTTGCCAGTACTGTTAGATTTGATCTCAACCTACCCTGTTTGGTAGATTGGCCTTCCTGCTGAACACGAGTGAGAAAGGGGTGAACCTGGTGGTGGAGTTGGTGGAGGTACGGAACAGAAAGAGGACAGGGTCCAGGAAATCATCCCATTCTGCATGCTTTTCTGTCACCATCTGCACTACAGCCTCCTTAAACAATGGACCCGTGCAGTCATGAAGCGGGTTGAGCTGCAGCTGATCACAGGGTGAAACCTTCTGCACAAGACTCCACCTGTCAGACAGCAGCATTGTCACCTGGAACACACATAACTGATCGGTCATCCCAGATGATATCAGATTCATTCATTTCTTCAACATAGTCTCTCACCTCATCACAGAAGTCTTCATTCTGAATGCACACTATCGTTTTAGGAGCACCAAACCTGAAAGCGTTGAAACTCAGCAATCTATTTCAATCTGCTTCAGCCAACAGACGGAAGAGGGTTGCAATTTACCTGTATACACATGCTGAAATGCAACGTGCAACTGAGAGGGCATCTGTCTTTTGTACAGGAAAGGCCTCTGGCCATTTACTGAAGTAATCGATGATCAGAACAACACTTTTGTTTCCTCGCTGGGTCTCCGGGAAAGGCCCTGATGAAGAAAAAGGTTCAGAAACTTAACGTATCTTAGATAAACAGAAATCAAACTAAAATCATGATTAAGCATGAAGAAAAAAAGTCCAAAAACCTATAATGTCGATCCCAACAACATCCCACGGAGCATCTACTTTGATTGGCCGGACAGTCCGTGCCAGATTCTTATTCCTTTCAGCGTGTTGACACGTCTCACACACCTTTATCTGAAAGTCACAAACGGTCAACACTTTTAGTACTGCGTGATATTAGCTCAACAGAAGCAGGTAAAAAGAAAGTGTACCCAGTCAACGACATCCTTGATAATTCCCAGCCAGTAGTACTTGCTCTGGATCCTGTGTACGGTCTTCTTTTGACCCAGGTGATGGCCGATGTCATTGAAGTGGCAGTCCAGAAAAATCTGCCTCTTCCTGTCCGCTTCAATCACCACCTCCCTCTTTTCATCTTTCTTTGGTCCCACATAGTAAAGCTTTCCCTCTAAAAGACAGGAATAGGAGGATAAAAGGAGAATAAGGAAAATTCAGCATCAAAATCCCAAAGAGGATCACAACTGAATGTTGCGTTCAAAACTGTGGGGTTTGGGCGTTTCCAGGACTGTCGTAGTAAACTCTATCAAATCTATTGAAAGTGTCATGCTCCAGAACATTCATTAAACAAACATTTTTAAACGTTGGCAGTTATGGGAAATGAATTGTGCTATGCTTAAAAAAATGAACAGGTCACTAAGAAAAAAAAAAGACAAGAAAAAGCTGAGTTTATCAAAGGGAAGCGAAGATTTTTAAAAGAGCCTTACCGTCCATGATGAATTTCTGGGCGTATCTTTTGAGGTTCTTTTTTCGTAAAGGGTTCATTGACTGTGGGAAACTACCTTTAGCTACAAAAGTATAAATATCACCGAGTTTGTTGGAGCTAGACTCAACCACCTCCTCCTCCGCCACCTGCAACGAGTCCACGCTCAACATTTCAAACACGGGACGGATTGCGTTAGCTAACATAAAAATGCAGACTACCCTTTGGCATAGTCGGCGGCAGAAAACACGTCTGCTGATAAAAAACTTTGTGAGTAAATAACTGCCACAAGATGAAAATAAAAGCTGCTGCCTCGCTCTTTTGTTCTTCTACTTCTGTTTCTGGGGTTATCAAATAGGAATGATTTTGTCATTATCGCCCCCATTTGGTGAAATATGGTACTGCATGTCATTCATCAAAAGTGTAAACATTCAGTGTTTGTGAAGAAAGATCACGAATCTCTCTAGCAATAAACACACTTCTATGATAACTTCATTTCGAAACTGTAAAAAAACTTTTGTATAGAAAAACATAAAACATTTTCTATTTTTTTAAATTAAAAAATGCTTTTTCACATACAGGCTCAAAAGCTCGCATTGAATTGTCTAAACCTCTGTAAGAGCCTGACAGCATGAAACAATCTTGTCATGGACTTTCTCTAGATATGGATATAAATCTCACTATTCATTTATAGCTACCTATTGTGCTTTTATTGTATATTTTTTGTGATTTAAAAACTTTTTTTTTTTGCTTATGTTAAAAGTGTTCTTGAGTTTATGAATGAAAACTGGTTGTTATTATTAATTTTGAAATTGAAATAATACATTTATTTAACTTTACAAATAAATAAAATGCAAATGCATTGTTTCCAGGAGGATTTAATAAACTAAAAACTTCTTTTACAGTTTTGCATAAAAATGTCAGTAAACATTAACTTTACTTTTTTATTAGAAGGAAAACTGACAGATAAGAATGCTAAATTAGCAGCCACAAAAGAAATTTCAGATTTATACACAGATTTCTGTAGGGCTGAAATTACAAATTTTATTTGCAGAAATAAAATCTCACCATTTAGCAAGAGAGGTGGCAGAGGGAGAAGACAGGGAGTTGATTTTATGATGTGAAGAGAACGGTTGCGGAGACGGAAGATGGAAAGGAATAGGAGGGAGGATGTGGACCTTTCTAGGTTACAATTTGGAAACATAAGTCTAAATTACCGGCTTTGTGCAACTGGAAAGCATGCAAATGGCATTTGTAATTGTCAGGATGTTGAAACTGATTAACATTGAAATGTCAGTATTGCTCAGGACACAGGGAAACATTTAGAAAGCAAGTTGAAGAACTGAAAACTCAATGGAATATTTGTGAGATAAGCACTGTTTCATGTATTTGTTTCAGTTTTTAAGGAAGACACGTCTGATGGGGAGAATATAAGTTGCTTATATAAGTTGCTTATAAATGTCTTTTGTGTTGGTGTAATACAGACCACGACTCACACTCCTAATCATGTGCAATCCATCACTGACAAGCGCAGTGGTCCCAAGAGCCTGTTTTGCCTCGCATCCAACTTGTCTTTCCAGTGGTCCAGGAAACGACGTGCCTTCCAGGAAAGCTGGAGACTCAGTGAAGCACACAGAGAGGGGACATCCATCAGGTCAGGTCCTGCTGTTCTAGAGTCAAAACTCCAGACCTGGGAAGGGTCAACTGAAGTTCAGGGGTGGTGTCATCACAAATGTCCAACCGTGCCCCAAGGACCAAAGGCTCCTTCCAGAGCCAAAACAGAGAGGGACAGTTTTTCACGACATTAAAAAGGTCCCCAAGACTTAAAAACGCCCTGATATAACTGAGGCAACCCACATGAATTTAAAAGTGTTCAACATAAACTGAGTGTCAGCCAACCTCAGACCATTACACGCTTTAAGATGCAGCCAGTCAGCTCCCTCCACATCAAAAACCTCTGCAGGAACTGAATCCTGAAGGTCTGCTGGCCAGATGCTCCAGGCCCTGTCCTCCCTCCTCCCTATGAAGAAACAAAACTCCATGTGGCGTCCAGTGTAGACGGTCCCAAACAAAGTTAACAAGCTTGGAGGGAAGCTGAGATAGTAACCCAGAATGGGGGGTCCAAACACATCAGCCGGTGCCAAAGCGGGAAGCAACAAGGTTGTTTATAACCAAAACCCTCCCTTTAAAAGACATTTGGGGGGCAACCATCGCCACTTTTTCATCTTGCTCTCCAGTTTGTTGACTGTGGAGGTTCAGAAGAGACAAGTTGAATTAAATTAATATAATAATAAATGTGTCGTTCATTTTTTAAAATTGGCTTTAAATAAATACAATTGAATATAAATAAATGCATGTGTTAAAATATCTGACATTAAAATATTAAGATAGCCCTTAGAAGAAAAGTTTAACATTTATTGACATATTTAATTATTTCATTGTTCGGTGTTGACAAGTCAGAATTCTAACATTAAACCCCAAATTTCCCATTGCCCCAGTTTTTTTTATTTCTCCACGGCCCAAATTCCTCTTCCCTAAGTAAAAGACACAAATTGAAATAAATATATTTAATATGAATTTATCAGTTAGCCACGCCCTCTGAGCTGGATGGGACAGTTTGACAGATAACTTAATGAAATGCTGCAAATGAGACCATGAAATGTGTCATTAAATCACGAAATGTGTCATTAAAACATAAAAATAAATACACGTGTCTTCTTTAATTTAAAATTGAATTTTAATGAAATATTGACACATTTAACCACACTTTTAATTTCCTATTTTAAATAATGAATGAGATGTATATATTTATTTAATATTGTCTCTTCTGGACCTCTATAGAGTAGAGCTGAGTTGATACATCTCTAAACAAGCAGCTCGTGATTGGAAAACAGGAAAAAGGGAAATGTGACTTTTGTTGTGTAGATGAAACTTTAGAACATGTGATCATGCAGTTTGTAATGACAGAGGGCCATGTTAAAAGACCATTTACAAAAACTCAAGATACACGGGAATTTGCACAGCCTATTGTGTAGTTGTGCTTCTTATGATTTTTTAGTTTTGTTTTTGAGAACGACCAAGTTAGTCAGCAGAGTTTAGGTGCAGGACCAAAACGTTATATTAGAATGCATGAACTACATCGGAAAATGAGAAAAGTATCGTTTCCTTGATCTACAATCCAGACCAGGAGGTGGCGGTATTGTACCAATCTGTTGTTTGCCAACCTCCACAAAACAACATCGAAAGAAGAAGACGAAGAAGAAGAAGGCGAAGAACCATCAGTCGGTGTCTTTTTTTTTTTTTTTTTTTTTTGAAGCCATACGCGTTAAAAAAGGAAATAGTAATGACAGGTGAAATACATGGAAATGATCGATTTTATGGATGCGAATGTTTCACAACTAATAACATTTTCTTGGAGGACTATAATCTGCACGTCCGCTTTGTGACCGAGCAACAGTTCAGACGAGACTACAGAGCAGTGAGTTTGCTAACAACAGTACGCAGTGTTTACATCATTTCATGTTGACACGGATGCTCTTTTGTTCTACTTTCTGTTATACAGTTACTTCTAAGACTCGGTTGTGACTCTGACGAAAAATATAAGGACATCCTTAATAAGGTGCGTACTCTATCTCCACATAAATATTGTTTTAAACTTTAAAATACAACTTAAGGTTAAAGCAAAAATAAGGTTACAGCTAATTATGTTGATGTGGAAGGAACAGACAGACAAAGAAGTAAACTGTCTCCTTATTGTCTCCTACTTGTTCATAGCTTATTTTATTTTGAAAGTAACTTGTTTGCATAGTGAAGTTGACATGAACAATCAGTATTTTAGAATGAGAGCAGATTCCTTCTGCTAGAAGACTTCCCGGTTTGACATTTCAATACTAGGTAGGAGGTTACTGTTACTCAGGGGAAACTGTAGGTCTGGCGCTTTAGTCTGCAACGTTCTGATGGAAGTGTTGCAGAAAAACACTATAAAGTTAACTCAGTTTGTCTTTTATAGTCATTAGCCTGCTGGGAGATCTTCACATAGAAAGGACTGTGTGTGAGAACGTGCTTTCACAACAGTAACACATTTGTACATGGATTATACTACATAACATAAATGTAAAACTTTTCCTTCAAAATATTACGTTAATGCACATCATTTCATTAGATCATTGGTAGGGGTGTAACCATTTATTTTAATGATTACTTTCATATTACAATTTGTGATTGCTGATACGATTTAAGTCAATATTGCTTTATTTTGAACAATCAGATTCAGTGATCTAAAATGGATCCAGGACATCTTTAGCCTAAAATACTACCAGTGGGACTCAGAGATAAATACCTGGTACTGAACAGTGCAGGGGAAGTTTTCCAGATTCCTTGTATTTATTGCAAGAGAATCAAGTGTACATTTCAAAAGTTTCTTTTGTGCAGAAACAAACAAGTAAACAAGAATGAATATCAAATCCATTCACATTTTAGTTTGATGAAGTTCAGACTACTGTTGTTTTTCCACATCAAAATAATCCAAAGGAACATTATTGTAATATTCTACCACATTGTATGGTCACGTGTCTTTGCAAAGTTCAAAATGTTTCCACACATTAGACTGTAATGATGGTTGATCATTTTTTGCTCCCATCATGTGTGTTGTTTTTACATTATAGGAAAATAAACATACTCATAAATATATTCTAACAAACAAATGTATCTCATTTTGAAACAATTTTATCATGTTGAAGGTTCAATTTGATTATCAACTTGCCTCTGACAGATCGATCTTGTTGGACTAAAGGAATATAAGTTCATTTGAATGAGTCGACCAATCGTAACACCTTAAATCATTAGCAATAGGAAACAAAGTTAAATACTTAAATTAATGTTGTTAAAAGGAATTTTAAACCTCATACTACATTAAAAATGTTTATTAAAAGGTTGATTACTAATAAGCCCAGTGATCTCTCTGTCTGAAGAATAAAACATCTTTGCATCTAAAGTCTATTATTTAGTTTTTTGCTAATGATAAAATAAACAAATTCATATGATTATCAAACAAGGAAAGGAAGTTGAGATGATTAAGAATTTTCTGATTTGTATGTAGTTGGATCTGCTCTGGCATTCTCCCTCGACTGAACCAGCTCTGTGTCCATTGTTTTTAGATTTCCCAGGAAGTCGACAGACGAATACATTTAGACGAAGCATCTGCTGGGAGAACTGCTGCAATAAAACATACATACCGGCCCCTTCATCCTCATGTCTACCATCTGGAGGTATAATTAGTGCACCAGCCCCTGCTGGTAGCCTCATCATGCACCATCAGCACCTGACTGAGCTTCACCTGCAACCTCTCCATCCCTCAGGAGTCCTACCTCACTCCAGAGTTCAAGAAGATTGTTGAATACTGCCGAAACATCGAAGCCAGTAAAGATGGGCTCTTGAAATTTTTGGAGGAAGAGGCAGGTGAGTTCGAGCGGGTTGACAGAAGTATTCTATTAACTGTTTGCAGTTTTGAGTTACAGAAAAATTACAGTTGGCTGGAAGATTTTGCTAAAGATTGCCATTACAGATGACAGATTTGTTTTTCTTTTTTTGCTCTCAAAATTCTTGAAGCTTTCTGAAGTACAAAAATAAGAACGTTGTAATACATAATGGGCTATCGTACTTTTTGTTTGTTGTGTTTTTAAAGTTAGATAAATTACCATAAAGGAACATTTTTGACTAAAGGAAAGAGCCTCCAGTAAGGCTAGAACAGAGCTGGTTTTTTAATAACAGAGGCTGTCAGCAGCTGTCGTCATACTTCCAAGAATGCAGGGGCCTTGAAATTTTTCAGAATAGGAGTCTACTGAGGAGAAAGTAGACTACCACCCAAACGCTCTCCTACTTTCTCCTATTCTACCTTTTGATATACTTTCTCCTATTATATCTTAAATGCATTTTCCAAGCAGCTGGTTTGAAAGCAGTAGAGAAGGGGATTTGGTTCTTAAATTCTACTCTATACTGTTGACAACTATGAGTGTCTGATTTTTGGGACTACTTTTCTACAACACAACTTCAAAAACTTTTGAGGAGGAGCGCCTGAAAGACCATCGATTGTAAAGTAAACTTTATGTAACATTCAAGTTACTTTACTTGTTGAGGATGCTTGCAGCCTCGCTTAGACTATGGTCACATGTACCATAATGCCACCGCACAGCAACCTAAATGCCAGTTTCTCAGCAAATTCTGCAGGTGGCTGCACGCTGCCCACGCATTGGGACTTGTAATCGGGCGGCAGTCGCATTTTAATATGCTGCCAATGTTTTGAGAAAAAAGTTCAAATTTATTAGTGACTGGACAATTTTTTTTTTTTACATCAGTCATCCACCGTCCTGGAACATTGGGAGGTCACACGATGGCAGTCCACTGGCAGGAATGTTCCCTCTAATTTTTAAGTGTCTGTACAAACACACAAGCTCCCTGAGTGCACAAAGGATCACTTTGAGGGAACACTCCTCCACTACCACCAAGCTGGGACTCTGAGGCTGTTTTTTTCTCTTTTTATTTGGAACGTATTCGGGTTGCGCACAAGTCAAGTGATGTTTGCATCTGAAATAAGGAGGATGAGCTTGTTTAAGTATATATGTGAACTTATGACACTCAGAGGAGGGAGGAAAAAAGAAGGACATAAAGAGAGTCCCCAGCCGACTGCGAGTCCGTTCCTGTCGTTCATCCGTTCGGTTCGTTCATGATACATCTGATACATCTTTGATATATCTGAACATATATGGTGATACATCTCTAAAGAATGTGATTTTCTAACTTTGCTTTGGATGTAAATAATCTAATTGTGTATGCACTCCATGAAGTAAACAATACCAATGAAGTAATCATACACAGATAATTTACTGCAGCGTACTCAATGAAACTATTGTTCACCTTTATAAAGTACCCGGCGACTACTTCTTGAGGCCCTTGAGTTTTTTTTTCTTCCATTTTCCATATTGAATTGGTTTGACCAATAGAATGCTTTAAATATAGTATTTCTATACAAATATCCACATGCATACTCTCTTGTTTTCTTTAACTTAAGCACCACGGGTGTACCGTTTCCCTGTGTTTGAAAGAAACTTCTGCAGAGAGCTTGTAGAGGAGCTGGATCATTTTGAACGGTCTCCAGCTCCTAAAGGAAGACCCAACACCATGAACAACAGTGGGGTAATTACTTATTTTTTTTCAATTGAACACCCTTTAAAAACCCTTTCCATAGGTGGCTCAGTCAAACAGATGCTTTGACACTGGATGTTCCTGAAATAAAAAGTGTTCCATAGTGTTTGTGAAATTCTACAATGTTGCATCTCATTGAAAATGTGGTTCTAAACAAGATTTTGAATTAGTCCAGAGATGTTCAGCAAAAAGCCTCTTTTTAAGATTATAACTGAGCTTAGAAGTATCAAGAAATGACTCGATTTTGGGAAGTTCTCTGTTACATTCTCCTCCTCTATGTGCATCAGATTCTCCTGGATGAGCTTGGCTTTGACGAGGGTTTCATCACACCTCTCCGGGAGCAGTATTTGCTTCCGCTCACCTCTTTGTTGTACTCGGACTGTGGGGGACGTTGTTTGGACAGCCACAAGGCCTTTGTGGTCAAATATGACATGAATGAAGACTTGGACCTGAGCTACCATTATGACAATGCAGAGGTCACGCTTAATGTTTCCATCGGCAAGGACTTCACTGACGGCAACCTTTATTTTGGTGAAATGAGACAGGTGAGATGTTCCTTTTTTTCTAATTAAAGTTAAATTGGTCCAAATTCGTTGTGTGAAATGATGTATTTCTTTTTTTTAAACTTCTCACAGGTTCCTGTTAGTGAGACCAAGTTTACAGAGGCTGAACATAGGATCACTGAAGGCCTCCTACACCGTGGGCAGCACATGCACGGAGCGTTGCCCATCTCTGACGGCCAGCGTTGGAACCTTATCATCTGGATGAGAGCTTCACAAGAGCGCAACAAGCTGTGCCCCATGTGCAACAACAAGCCCTCTCTGGTGGAGGGGCGAGGCTTTGCTGAAGGCTTCACCAAATTCTGTGAAGCACCAGCAAACTCATAGTTTATGTCTCAGTGACCTGCTGAATTTTAAGTTCATCTTTTCCATAATTGAAAAATGTTCTATTTAAAAATGGAAACATTTCTGTTTATTATTAAGCCATACATTTTTGTTCTTGAATTGCAGGTGTTGGGCGTTCAGTTAAATGTCCTTATTTCATGACAATTCTTGAAAAAATCAGTAAGACTTCGATTAATGAAATAATCTGTCAGTTATTCTGCAGTGTTCAGTGCACCACCACCTCTCACAGCAGCAGATAAGTGATCACATGTTCACAAGTCAACATACTCATTAATATCAAAGTGTTATTTTTTTTTTTTATTGTTGATTAATATTTCATTGGCTTTTAGAAAATCAAATACTCAGATTTTTTGGACTGCAAGTCAGTCCTGTATAACGGTCACAGCAGCTAAAAAACATAATAAAGAAGAGAAAATCCTGTATAATTTGCACTTTTTGGAGAAATTTCTTTACCAAATTTTAGTGGTAAGAAGAACGTCCATTATCTCTTAATGCACTATTTCTTGCTTTGATTGCTTGAAATAAACCATTTCAAATCAAAAAAATATTTGAAGACAAATCACAATCTAAATAGATAACAATAACGGATGGAACATGTGTAGACTTTACACAGTATTTAGCTTCTTGAAACAGGAGGAATCTAGCAAATTGGTTCAACATATGAAAAATTATAAAGACAATAATAAAGTACATGCTTACAAGTCAGCTAAACTAAAGATCATTTCAAAATTCAAAATTAATTGAATTTTTCATCCTCTGTGTCGCTCTGGAATAATTCAGCCATATATATATGTCATACCATTGCCTGTATAATAGAACTGGAGCAAGTGGGAAGTTATCCATAGAAATAAGGCACGAGTGAGCATGTTAGAAGACCACACCTCTTCCACTGAAAGCAGACTTGGGAGAATTGGTTAGTCAAATGTTGCAAACGTTCGACTGATTCAATAAAATAAGGAAAAGAAAGATCTTGTTAAAAAAAAAAGGTATCAGAGCAAGAGTGGTTTTTCTGATTAATAGAATGACTGAGTAACAGCTGTTTATTTCTCAGTAGGAGTCTATGGGATTTTGGCTTCTTGGTGCCAGCAGGTACTTCCTGTTTGGAGCGCCAGGTGGAAGCGGTCATTCTGTTCAGTTGTCATGTACAGTCAATAGTTGCACCTCTGGCCAAACTATGAAAATATTTTTCCCCAGTGTCCCCTGAAGATTAAAACAAGTTTGACTAAACATTATTTATTTTGTAAATATCTTTTATTGTCCTTCTTACAGCTTACTGAGCATCTGTGTGCGTGTTCACATGTGCCGCTCGCTCGTGCAAAAATAAAACACTCAAGTGCGAATACCGGATGAACTTCATCTGTACAGAGACATTAATACAGTCAGAGCTTTTGGTTGTTTCTTTTTGTTCCTGTGAAATGTGTTACAATGGAGATTTGAACTAAACAGAAAAAGGACAGAGAAAGGAGAGCTGGCTCGTTGGGTTCAGAGGCACAGCTACTCAAAAACAACAACAGATACTGTACAGGCTCTGAAGAACAGCTCCAATGGGCTTGGGCTTCACTTTTGATTGAGGAGCAATTCCAACATGAAGTTATCACTTTACGTGTCAGTACTAAAGTTATATTTTCCACATTAAATTTTACATCAAATAAATACTTTATCTTTTTAGGGTAAATAATAAACACTATACACAGCTCAACATTATTTATGAATCATTAAATTAAAGTTTCTTCAGGATCCTTGACAGCAACAGTCCCACATCAGTTTGGAGATGTTTGAGTTACTATCCTGCCTGTGGGTCAGCACTCGCTGCTCTGACTGTTCAGTATTGTGGTTTCCCATCAACAGATGCTGTGTTTTGGGCTTATAGCGTGGTCTCACTGCTTAGGTCTCGGTGTCGACGGTGGTCCATGTCTGAGTCATAGTCCGACTCCATCTCGATCTTGACCTGCGGCACAGGGCAGGCCATCCCTCGGCTCATTGGCATGGCAGGAGATGACGGGCAGGAGATCTTCAAGTGGAGGGTGATGCTGAAGAAGGGCAAGCTCCAGTTATACACATAAAGTCAGGACTGAAGACACCAAAAAGGCTACTGAAATTTAAATGATTTTGCCTTGGAAAAGTAAAACAGATCAAATTGTCAAAAAAGTTGGCTAAACGCAAAACTTCTGTCCATTTTTTAGGGAATTGCAGTCTAGCCAAGTGTAAACCTTTCGTTAAGGAGCATCAAACTAATGTCAATTGAATTGTTGGATTCTTCACAGTCAGATTCACTTTACTCAGCAGTCAGTGAAACTTCATACCAATCCAGGCTTCTTTCAAAGCAATGCAGACACAATCAGAAAATAGAAGTTCTAGTTTCACTGCAGATATTTAACCCATAAGAACCCGAACCCATTATTCCATTAAATGAAAATTATGCGTGATATACCACAGACCAAGTGGACCACAGAATTCTGTTACCCTGATGTCACCATGGGTTCTTATGGGTTAAAGCAAATGTCAACGAAAGCCAGAGCCAGATCAGATTTCACAGAAGTTGAAAGAAAAAGAAACAACCAAAACAACGTCTGCAGCCTATGAAGGCAACTATCTTCATTGAATCACATGCACAAGGTACACACCAAACTAAAACACATCACATTTCCTTATTCATTCACTTGGTTTACACACACAGAATGTCAGATCACATAAAAGAAGACCGAGGGAGAAATGTTCATCACATCATTGTGTGTATGCTAAGCTGCATGTGAAAAGAAGAGTGTGGTGTTCTGACAGTCAGACAGATGGTAAATAACACTGGAAGAGTATCATCAGGATTACAGATGACTCTAAATTACACTGGGATCATCTGCATTGCCTTAAAGAGCATGGAAAGGAAATAAAGGCATAACATGACAAAGGTTAGCTGAGAATGTTAATAACCACCTGCAAAGATAATGTCCACCTTTAAAGTAAATATGCCATCAAATTTGATTTTTTTTCTGTGAATTTAAATATCAGAATGTTTAGTGCATTTTGTTTAAAACTCTTTAGTCAATATAGAAATGGAAATGTATTAGAAAGGCTTATTCTGAGTACAGGAAAGCAAACTGCAAAGTTAAACAAATATTCTTTTATGCAAGAGAATGGGTCAGTTTATCTGAATTACTCAATGTTAAATTATTGTGCTTTAATGGTATTTGTTTGAACACAAAAATATACAAACCTGTGCTGTCAAGTGTAAATTCAAAGTGCTTAAAACACACTTTGGCTTATTGCAATGTCAATGTTTCATTGCCCACGGCAGTTCCAGTGAAACCCTCCACATAGGGAGCTGAAGTCGAAGTGTTGCATTTTTTCAATCAAATTAATGTAAGGATCTTAAATCCCCTCTAAAATATTACCACAGTTTAGTTTATGACCCTCCCAGAGGCCCCAGATCCTTAGGTGCAGGTCTGCTGGTGGTCCCAAAGGTCAGAACAAAAACACACAGCAAGACCTCCTTTCAGCACTGTGGGGCTCGCCTGTGAACCAGCCTGCCTGTGAATAAGAGGGTTTCCTATTTGTAGAATATGTATGTGTTTTGGGGCTTTTTTAATTATTCTTTTTTTAAATCTATTTTATGCAAAGCACTTTGAGATTTTCTGTAGCAGAAAATGTACTCAAGAAATAAAGTTGAATTTGGACTTAAATCCACACACAGTGGGCTTCAGTTGAAATAGTAGCACGAGGATTAGATTTTCCTTTCAGTTGGTAACAAATATTATTATAAGAGTGTTTCCACAAATATTGTAAACTGCATATAATATATTGGTGGGTGAGGGGCAGGAAGTCTTTTTAGAAGCATAAAAATTTGATCCTAATGATGGAGACCGTTCATTCGGTTTCTTCAAAAAATTCACTTCATTGTGCTACTGTGCAACTTGTGAGGGCAGTATCATGATATGGGTCTGGTTCAGACAGTTGGGCTGAAGTTAAGAAGCATTAAGAGAATACTTGTTTAAATACACGATTTTGCTCTTTCATGAAAATAAAATCCTCTGATGGTGAAGCCATGTATAAGATGGCAATGCTATGAGCAACATGGTGGTAAGTGTCTGGTGAAAATATAAATATGGAGCAAAATAACAGCAGAGATTTGGAAACAGCAAGGCTTCCTTATCGTCTACAAGAAAGAGCCACATAATTAGTCAATGTACAGACACAAGAAGTGATAGGAACATGTCGTCCTACACATTAAAAAAATAAGATAATCAGGAAAGATGATCTGGATCAGCAAAAAAAGCTAGTTGAGACCAACCAAAGTGGTATCTATGCCAACATGATGTAGCAAGTACAAGTAATTCAGTCAGAAAGGAATGAATCTATTCCTGTTTTACAATCTGAATTCAGGATGTTTGTTTGAAATTTGAACAAAAATAATAAAGTAAAAGTACATTTCATTCATAGTTTAAACTAGTAGGTCACTCACAGTACAACAAAATGGAAAAACTACAAGTAGTTTAAGGTATTAGTTATACACAGTTCTTGACATTGAAAGTACACATATGCAGCTCATGAGTTTATAAATACATTAAACTTCAACTATTACTGTATTCATGTTGCACATGAGCTAATATTTAAACTTTTTGTGAGCTGACTCTTAAATTTGGTCAAGGAAATTAGAATACACTTCGAGCAGCAGCGTGTTGGCAGTACGCTCCCCACTGAGACTCCACTACATCTGGGTAGACAAGATCTTTGTAGGGTATGTGCAGTTTGAGAACACAGTACCTGCGATCCATGTCAGAATCTGAGCTGGGGGAGTGGTTGGGGTACGAGTGATACTTCTCCTGTGAGCAAACGCAGATACAGAACACACAAAGATCAGACACTCCTTTAATGATGTTTCATCCCTGCATGGGGCAAGAAAAGTAGGGCAAGAGATTCACACCTCTTCATCGCTGTATTCTGCTCTGGGCTTTTTCTTCTCCTTATCTTTCTCCTTGTCCTTCTCTTTACCCTTCTTCTTGTCATCATCCTTCTTCTTTTCTTTCTCTGGGAGGAGGTCGTCCAGCCAGGCCAAGTCATGCTGGGAGAAAACCCAATCCAACATTTTTCGGACCACCATCAGACCCAGGATCTGTCAGGAGTGACAGACATATAAGGGGCCTTTTAGAAACCATGATGTTGCTGTCTTCTTAGTTAAATATATTGCTATAATCTTGCACTAAAATTGAGACAAAAAGATAATTGAGTTCAATGCAATGTTCACACTGGCCTCGGCAACTTGTGTTTAAGCAGCAACTTCTAATGTAAATGACAGTTTTGGGCTTTAGTGAAGTTAATTTTTAGATGTGGTTTATTTTCTTATTCATATTTTTCCAATGTATAAGTAGACCCTAAAAAAACCTGTGGAGATACATGCAAATATTTGTCAAAATCTAATCTCCTACATGCTTTTTAACATATAAACAAATTCTCCACTTTACACACTGTTTTTGTAAATTGCATCAAGTCAAACAAACTGTTTCTTGAAGCAAAGGTTCTATATCATGCAAAATCAGCTGTTTTGAGCTTTTAAGTCTATCATAATGTTAATTCTTCATGAAAAACAACCCCAAAGTGGTATTTTGACCCATTTCTGCATCTCTGAGCATTCCTCACAGACCCTGCTCTCTGAACACCAGCCCCTCCCAATCCAGGAAAATGAGGGGGTCCTCACATTGTGACATAGACAAGTGAGAACATCCCCTTTCAGGAGGAGTCTGCGCTGCCAGCGCCGCCCCCGAGCCAACACACTCCCACTTTCTCCATGGAGCTAGCGGTGATCAGCAAAACGCTTTTAAGAATAGCATAATATATTCCCTTTAAGTGGCAATGTTTTCCATTCAGAAACAAAAATACAGACAGGCAACATCTTGCACATACCATAACAGGAAAAATGATTGCTAAGAAGGTGGATTTGAGGACCCAGAGTACCGCAAGACACATAATCTGAATCAGAGTGAACAGGTGTACCCTCCTCAGAGGAACGTGCCGGAGAAACGAAAAGTCTGGCTGATGCTTGGACGGCATCATGAACAGCTTAATCCTGTCCCAAAACTGCAGAGAAATGAATAAATAGAAAGGTGAGAGCAGAATACATTTGAAAATTTCAGAATAGTTTGTTTACCCCCACAGAAAAAAGCACAGACACTGTATTGAAACATAAAACACAAATGGAACTGGAGTTTATAGTTAGACCATTCTTAATACACATGCTTTATCTGTTTAAGAAAATGTGTGTAAAATTAGCAAGTCTGCACTGACATCCCAAGCTCTCCTGTTAATTAGCCTTAAGTGAGTTGCTGTTAGAAAAGCAAGCAGATGAATAAAATCAAAATTCCAATTTTTTAACATGTCAAACCCACCAATAGAGATTACTGTACCTGGATTCCACTGAGGGAGGCCACACCCATGTAGAGGAAGACCCCATACAGCACAGGCATGGGGATGAACTGTGACCAACAAAAAGACAAACAATAGCTTGCTTTTACATTAGAAAGAAAGATGAACCACACATCTAAAGCATACAAGTGACCCATTATGAAAAAGATATTTATTAATTACCAATTAAAGGTGTTTAACTGAATAAAATCATATTTGCACAGTTGCATATTTTATGTTTACAGAATATAATTTTTTAAATTTACAATCAACACAATCTAAAGTGTTACCAAGCCACCTCTGATTTCCACAATTAACTTATTACAATTAACAGATGCCCTGCAGCTTCCAAACAAGTTTTCTTTATACTTATCATCACATTAATAAACAAAATAAAGGAATCTATCCTGTATTTGATGTACCTTTTATTCATTTACCCTATTTGGACAATGCTAAAGGGTTCAAAGAAAAGCAGGTCACATGTATTCTTAGTTGAAGAGGTACAAAGCAAAATTGTCTATGTATATCTTCAAAATATCATTAAACAACTGCATGTAAACCACAGCACCTGACCCTAATTTTGAATTAAATTTAAAATCCCACTCCGATCATCTTTTAATCTATGGTCAAAGTGCTCCCAGTGGTCTTTTTATTATGGTTATGCTGTTTTTAGTCAAAATCAAAAACACTTGTGTCATCTTTGAAGACATATTTTCTGCAGAGCGGAAGGAGAAATTCACTAACTAGAAATTCACCTCTGTGTTGTGGGCAGGACTGTTGGTGTGAAGTAAGCCGACTACCATTTCCCATCATCTATCTGTTGACACGCTCTTCTGGTAGCTTACAGCCTCTCACATCCTCAATCTAACATTACCAGTGCAGCAAAAATGACAAGCAATATTGGAGCTATCCAGCAGTACAGTTTTGATCCAGATGCCAACAAGTGGATAAATCAAAGTGGTGCAGATTAGTGAGCTTGTGACCCGCCAATTGTAGCACCTACGTCATAGCTACAAGCTTTTTTGAACAGAATTTTTTTCATCTGCTCATGACTAATAATCATTTAAATGAACAAATACTCAGAAATGCAGTTTCCATCTTAATTTTCTTTATCCATGTTCTCCTTCATGAGAAAAATGCCATAAGAGCATGTTAAAAACACCAAAATCCTGATTTTCATTGGCGTGGGTCTTTAAACATATTCATACAATTTTCTCAAGAGTTCTTTAGAAATATCCCCAGTCATGTTTGTGCTCTGCTACCACCTTGAACCAAACAGGTCTATGGGACAGACAGAATGAGAAATGTGGAGAAATCTTGACGGGGTAAAACTCCCACTCCAACTATTTTTATCTATTGTAAAATTATTCCCAGTCGTCTTTTAATTATGATTATCCAGTTACAAAAAAAAAAAAAAAAAAAAAAAAACTGAGACAATTTTTAAGCCATATTTTCTGCAGAGCAGCGGGAACTCATTAATGGATCTCATTAATGAACTCATCAAGTTAATGGATCTATTTGTGGAGGATTTAGAATTGGAGTGAAAAGGGAGACTTTGGTATGAGGAGCCATATATATATATGATTACAACTGTAGCAGTTATGCCACTTTTAGCATGAGAAGAGCAAACACGAACAATCACACTAAAATAAAAAAGCCATAATTACAAGACTTCATCCAAAGTGTACAAACCTTCAAAACTGGAGCAAGGAAGATGGAAACTCCAGTAAGAACAAACACCAGAATCCCGGTCATCCTCTGCTCCCTGCGTTTCAAATAAAAGCATTTATAAAGGTCAGAATGCATTGCACTGTTTGTCTATGAATCATCTGCAAAGTGTAATAATCACATATTTCATTTTACCTGACCCCGAGAAACTGTGGCTGTTCTCCAGGAGCGCTGGATTCACTTTCCATTTTTAGAGAGTCTATGTGTGCAATAGAGATGACAGTTGCAGCTACATACCAGGGAAGGCCCAAGAAAGAACATGTGGCCATGAGGACGCCCACCCAGAACAAGTCCAGATGGTAGCCACAGCCTTTCTGCAATTAGAATAAGATGAAGTATAAAATAAAGTGATGAAGCTTGGATTACATCAAAATGTCTCAACTTTAACCTAATATCTTATTTTACTAACATTTCAACTGCAAATGAGTTATTGTGAGAAACATTTTACAGCGATAATCTCACTAGAAAACACACATCAGAAAAAATTAATCACTTCCTTCAATTTTTTGTAATCGTAATTTCCTTTGGAGCCACTTTTCAGACCTGCTTGATTATTGTAACACAACTAATACACTGTAGCAATAGTTACAAAATAGTTCACAAGTATGTGTTGTCAATAGGACAGCAACCTGTCATGGGTGTACACTTTTTTTATCTACAGAAATCTAATCAGAACAGACTGAGTACAAATGACAGATGGATAAATGGTGGTATAAACGTGTGTGCCCCGCCCACCTTTAGTTTGTTCTCTTTGCGGTTAACAATGACAGCGCTGATCTGTTGGTCCATGAAGATGAGAATAGTCACAAGGAGAGCAGGGACAAAGCTGGCCACATACACCCACCATGGATTCTTCCCAAAGGGCATCACCAGCCAGCCACGATCCGGGCGTGTAGGCTAGTGGAAGATAAAGGGTCATTCAAACTTTTGAAAATATTAACACTTTTTAAAAAATATCCAATGTACATCGTAAACAGTGAGAATGTCAGAACAAATATGTACATTTAACAGTGATTGTGCATTTAAAGATGTTTAAAAATAGAAGGACTTGGCATAATTACTCTAAAAAGATCCAGCAATGCCCAGTTAACTTGAGTAAATACGATGCCATGTCAAACATTCATTAAAGACTAAACGCTAAAAAAAAATATTCACTAAGAATCATTTTTAATAAGCTAATTGTATATAAGGTGTTATCTGGTGTAATATCTGTTTGTTCACTTGAGAAGAAGCTTGTTCGCACCAACGCTATGCTGCAGCCATAATGTGCTGTGTTGATAACATTTCATAAACTCTTAAAAAGATTTTGTTTTGCAGGATTTTAAGTAACCTGGATTAAAAAGAAACTGTACATTTAAATTTTACAGTGGTAGCAAGTTAGGTCAGGGGTCTGCAACCAGATGCTCCGAAGCCACTTGCGTCTCTTTTATACCTCCATTTGGCTTTAGAAGAAAATGCAAATGCTTTAAAAAAATAATAGGTTAGTGATTTGACACAGGTTGTATTTTATTTTGAAAGGAAGTTGTATGTGCTGCTGTCTAAAGTAACATAAATTAAAATTGTTATACGGAAAAATACAGCACTGTTACAATTCAATTATTGTAATTAAAAGGCTTAACGATGAGGTGGGACTTTGCAGCACTTGTTGGGTTTGCGTCAGTAAGGACCTGCCCAAATGTTTTGGTTTTTTGTTAGCATCAGCAGTTGCAGAGTAATGGGTTAGGCATACCAGTATCAAGTCTTAATGTTGGCTAGTCAGACTAAAACCAGAGATGAGAAAAAAAGCACTGAAATGAGCAACTGTCTCTTAACAAAAACTTTTCATTAATAGACAAATCCTTGAAATCCTGTTACTGGTACGAGCTATTACATTTTACCCAGAGTAGTTGACTTTCTAAAGTAAAGTCAGTTAGTAATAGTTTACCTTAAATTCTGTTGGAACAATTAGCTTGGGAGTTTTAAGCCCCAACAGCATATCTAGTCCAACAAATGTCATGATGGACATGAAGATTGAGAAGTCGCTGATAAGCTTCCTCAGCTGAAGACACAAAGAAGACACAGTCCAGATGAAAATGTACCATGAGCAATAACTACAACTGTCAATCATTCTTGTGTTTTTTTTTTTTAAAGAATTTTGGAATATTCTTCATTCAAAAAGACATTGAAATTTGTTCACCTTGGTGGGAAAATAACGGCTGAACTTGAACTTCTTCAAAGACACCGTCATAGAGTATGTGCCAAAGAAAAGGATGAAGGACATGAGGGCCAGGTCGGGGACATACTTGCAGGAGTTTCCAACCAGAGAGCCTCCGTACTTCAAGCACTCCTTTTTGCTGAGCTGGCTCCAGTCCAGAGCTGTCACATTCAACTGGGATGGGGGCGGCAGTGGCGAGAAGACAGCAGAAAAAAAAAGATAAAGAGAACAGTGAAGTGTTTTGACAAAGACAGTCAGATTAAATGTTATTGGAACAAACGTGCAGGTGTGCACCATAGAGGAGAGTTGCAGAACTGCAGGAAAGGAGGTGAGAAACACAATAAGGAGAGAAATAGGGACCAAGCCAGATTTTTGTGTCACACAGATCTGATGCCAGAGTGTTTCTGTCAAAAAACATTTTTTCCCCAACAATGAAATCTACGTTGAAATGATCCTGGATTTTGTCAATAATTGTGCAGATGAAAGTAAAAATGTCATTATAGAGCAAACTATTAAAACAGCTTTTGAAGGGTCTAGCTTGACTACAAGAAAAAACTAAAAGGTAAAAACAAAGTTAAAAATAAAAAATAGCCACTTACCCCAGAGACACTAGAGCTGTTATCTGGCATTGGAATTAAACCATTGAAGATCATTGCAGTCACTGTTAGTAAATGAAGGAGAGATAGACAGACAGACGGTTAATGACAAATACAATTAAAAAAAGCAACAAGGAGAGAAACAAAAGGGAAAGAAACAAAATTGTAAAACATACTGAGAATTCAACTGCGGGACAGTAAAGAGAGCCATGCAGACAAACACAGATACTCACTTGCATGAAGAGCAGCAGTCAAATTGTTAGCGCAAAAAAAAAAACAAAAAACGAGACAAATCAGTTGCAGAAATCAAAGCCTACAAAGGAGTCAGTAAACTTGCCAAAAGCAGTCAAAACATTGTTCAATCCACACCATCCAGAACGGAAAAGGGAATATTCTGATGCCTGGCTAATGCACTTCACTAATCAGAGAAAATAAAATTGTAAATAATTGAATAGTTGCGAAAAAAAAATTTAAATTATCAATCCTGTTACCTGAAACTTTCTGTGACAATATATTGTAGCACAGCAAACATATCCACAAGTACTGTTTGGAACTGTCCTCAAGGAAAGAAAATGAGTGAACAATGAAACAAGAAAGATGTTCTCCTTTAATTCTACAAAGATGTTAATGCAACCACTGAAATGGAGTCATAGCAACTGGAAGAGTTTAAGTCCAGTTGCAATGACTCAACTTCAAGGCAGTTTTGCACGTATACACTTGGAAACTTTGGCTGTCATGTTTAAATCAAATTTAGCAAAAATTCAAATGGACAAATTTAATAACTGCTCTCTAAACAATTTGGTTTTTCGCAGACATGTTCCTAAAACTACTGATAACAATGATATGATCAATAAGCCTAAATAGGCGCTTTGCACTAAAGTTCCCATATGTCCACCACATCTCCAACTACTTTAAAACATGTGGATTACATTCTCAGTTACATACGTTTAGGAATAAGTTTCTTTTTTTTCATTTATAGTAATTGTACAATTGCACAGAGTCAAATGGACACTAGTTTATGCCTAAGTCACGTGCACACTTGCAGGTTCTGTGGGTTTTTGGGTTGTGGGGCCCGTGGAGAATGGTACACATCTTTGGGGCAGCACAGGTGTGTCTTACAGTTCCCTTGAGGCTTGTGAGGCCACCTCAAGGGTCATCATGAAAATGGGACGTACCATTGTCATACTTGTGGTAAGTGTATCGTGAAGTATTAGTAAGAATGTTGAAAGTTATTATTTCGCCCTTGTTGTCGCCATGTTGTTTAAGTGTTTGCAATGACCTGTTGCCTCCAATATGACCGTCGAAAATAGATGTATCCTAACAAACCACTCACCCAGTGGTCTACAACCTTGATATTTCATGCAGGCCCTGTAAATCCTCTAGGTTTATTTTGTTTTGTTTTCACCCACAGACAGTCATATCAACCCGTTAGGGCAGATGTGACTAAGGCATCATTTTTATGCTTCCACGATCTGCCTGTAAGGTCGGCACCCACCCCCCATCTCCCTTAGTCAAGGGGTGAACTCACTCGGGTCTGGGGCCAGGCACTCGCACTTAAAGGTGGTGACATAGTCGGGCTTGAAGTCAGTGTTAATGGGGTAATACTTGAAAGATCCCACCATCTTCTTTATGGCGTCAGAAATGAAGATGAAGGAAATGAGGCTGGAGAAGCCCTCCTCTGTGAAGCGGGTCATGTATTTGATGATGTAACTGGCGTCTGAAGCCACAAGGATAAAACACTGCAGGCAGGAGTGAATGCCGATCCACAGGCGAAGCTCCATGTAATCTATGCCATTGTTCCTATGGAGGAGAAAGGTCAAAGACAAGAGTGAATGAGACTAACCAAACCTTTGCAGCTATGCTAATCATTTGGAGTTATTTAAGATGAGTAACATTAATAAGTGAAATTAGGTTTTTAATTTGCTTTAATCAAATTGACAGGAATTCTGTAAAATAGAGCATTTTTCAGCTGTACTTTTACCTCTATCTCTCTGAGGGCTGTTTTAAGGGGTGGAGATGGCCACTCCTACTCCATTTTCAACTAATTTTGATATATGCATTGACTTTTGGAGTTTCTAAATCTGAAGTTAAGCAAAAACAAACCCAGTAGAACGACCTGAAAAAATTGGGGTCTGGTAAAATATGTAATTTGGGTAATGCTTTCCCAGTTGTTCGCAAAGCTGGATCTCCCCTTCCTCCCCATTTTTACTTCAACAAAAGTATTTTTTATGGTTTTACACAACATCACAACTCTTTGGAGAATGAAATCATCAACCCTCACCAACGTCACGCACAGCACTTTTTGTGACCAGTTCCCAGTTTGAAGGTACTTGTAAAGATGCCCTTTTATGTCGTTAAGTTTTTTTGGTTTACAATGTGTGCTTTACTTGTATTTTAATTCAATATAATATTTCCCATATGTCTTGTGTTTTTTGTATGTTTATATGGTGAATACATTTTGACCATGAGTCTGTAGTAATACATTCTATTCTATTCTATTCTATTCTATTCTACTTAAAAAAAAAATAATAATCTGTGGAAAATGTTCAATTGCAAACTATAAATTTTCTGTTTTGATGTAAAACACACATCAGTTTAAGATAATGATTTAATGCTGTAAACATGACAGACTGGCGACCTGTCCAGGCTGCATCCTGCCTTTGCCCAAGAGTGGCCGAGTTAGGCTTCAACAGCCCCGTCACCCCGAAAGGGACTAAATGGATTTAGAAAAGGGATGGATGCATGTTTTCCTGTTTGGCATTTTTTCTTAATGCAGCCTCATGGTGGCGCCGTACACATGAATAAAGAAACTATCAGTCCAAAAGAACTGGATTTGACAGGGACTGTAATAGATTGCAGACTCAGTAAAAAGAATGGAAAATGTAAAATATTTCAAATGTTCCTTCTCTTACGGACAAGATGCTGTAAGACTGGATCTTTGGATTCCACTGCCTCAATATGTGCTGAAGATCTACAGCAGAAATCAAAGGACAGATGCAGAAACTCACTTGCTGAATTCAAACAGGAGCTTTTCAAAGATGAGGATGGGTCCAGTGGAGCTGAGGATGATGAGGGGCTGACCACCGAAGAGGCAAAAGACAGAACCAGCCAAGGCTGTTCCAAGGAAGCTCTCCATCACACCCTGTTGGAGGAGGGAATGGGACAGAGAGACAACTTTTCCTGGTGAGTCGCCAAAGCAAAAGGAAATGAAGACGAAAATCTTCAGAGGCAAAACGCTGCTGTGAGCTGGATCTATTTCAATCAGAAAATCTACCTTCAAGGAGAAGAGAAAAGATACTTCTGATGTTTCTGACTTTTGCTTTGTCTGAGTGCCATGGAAATCCATCAAGGATTAAAGATGTTACACTCCCACGAAACAAACACAACAACGAAAAGTTTGTATTGCATTGTTTCTGTGCTGCATCCACTAAAGCTGAAATCTTCCACATTAATCGGCAACAAATGTTTTGCAAAAATGACATGTTTAATTAGGATTTATACCTGTGCTTAAATGATTATTAAACTGTGGCAAATCTGCATATTTCAGAAATAGTTAAAACAATTCTTTCCCACTGATGCTACATTCAAACTGGCCTCAGCAACACATATTCAAGTGACCACCTCCAATGAAAAGTCTATGTTAACCTGTGTATAAGCATGTTTCAAGCTTCATCGTTCCAAATTCTCGCATTCAAGCATCACTACGTTTTTAAGTCAGTTTTCTGGCTGTATCTATAAAATGCGGAGCCAGTGATCACACATTGAAATTTAAACCAGTTGGGCTGTGACCAATCAGAGACTGGTTTGGCGGTGACAAATGGACAATGTCATTTTTCATTCACAGAAGTGCCAACCATTAGAACATTGATCATGGAGGAGAAATAGCAATTTGTGGTTGGAATTATATGACAAATGTTTATATACTGAAATAGAGTAGTGAAAGAAAAAGAATGGTGCAAAATTCACGGGCTTTGAACCTCTTGGACATTTCGCACCAGATCTCTTCCAACTGTTGGTTCGTGTGCTCGTATAGGGAAGCAACAGTCCAGTGTGAACACATATGCTAAAGCACATTTAAGAACCCTGCATGTTCATGAGCGTGCAAAAGATGCCTGGTGTGAATGTAGCACAAGATAAAACCTTAAAAAAAAAAAGCCAAAAATCAATATGAAAAAATTCCAGAGCTGTGGATCAGGTAGGAGATATAAAATAACATTTGGAGATTTCACAATACAAGTCAGATGCATCCAAAATCTGATACGGAAGTGGAGAATGATTGGCTTGTTGTTGCCAATCCAAGATAGAGCGAATTTAAGCCACTGCTGAACAAAAAGGCCAGGACGAAACTAAAACCCATCTGCTTCAGCTGAAACACAGGCTTCACACAAACAGGTGGTTTCAATCGTAGGGATACTCAAAAAAAGTAAGCAGCCCGGTTGGCCATGGAGGGGATTAGGACTGGGATTCCTCCTAATTCTTCACACAGGGATTTGAGGATTGGACTTGAGGTTTGGGGATTGGACCAACTTTTGTTTGTTTTCACTGCTCAATGGTGCACAAACAATGTATTTTAGCTGTTTAGCATGTTGTGTGTCTGCAAACAAAGCTACAATTCTTTTAAGACACATTTATAGTTTTAGCTCTGTCAAAGAATTATGTGATTGAGGAATGCTTTTTTTTAATAGAATCACATAAAACAAAAGTCATGAGATTCTTTTCTGATCAGTTGAAAATTCAAAATTGTACAAAAATGTACAGAAAACATCAGTGTCATTAAAACTCTACATCTGCCAAGGGGTGAGCTGTACTGAGGGATTTCACAGGGGGCACTGTTGACCAATGTGAAAAATAGAATCTGAGCAGGAGCAGCAGCACATTGTGTAAAAATGCCAAGGAAGACAAGGCGATGGCAGAGGATGAATGTAGTAAAGAGTCAGGCAGCACATTCAACACCCAGCTTGAAGGCTTTATGAATATTGTTTGGGGTGGAAAAAGGATTGAGAATATGGAGTAAACACAAAGGAAAAGCCAGGGCAAGAGTTTCAGCAACATATATAAGTCTAGCATTTGATGTAAATTTAATTTGGCAGTAATTTACCCACTGAAGCTAAATGAAGAATGACAAAAAAACAAGCAATAAATGCAGTAAGATTATCCTACCGTATACTATCCACTGGATGAATGTGATTCCTCATGAGGCTTTTTAAATTTCCAAAGAGGTTATCAGGATTTATGCTGCTTTTTCAATTACAATTAAAGACCCATTCCAATGAAAATTGAGTTTTTTGGAGTTTTTAAGTTTTTCTGATGATGGAGGATATATATGTAGAATATTAAGCTTGAAATTACATTTCTGAGTATTTCTTTATTGTTGTGAATCAGAAGCAGACAAAAAAAATGCAGTTTGAAAAAGTTTGAATAAGCTCCTTGCTCTGCTTAATTCAGATGCATCCACTTGTAGATCCATGCACGTCAGCATTTGGGTTCAAACTGGTTGGCTAGATATCCAATACTGCTCACCATTTTTGTTGCTTTTGTTGGTGTTAGGTTGGGGTTGTGAGCAGCTGTAAGCTCATAGGAGAGTGCGTAAAATAGATGATAAGAAGTGAGAGCAGGCATGCTCAACACTAATGGTCTCACCCACAAGTCAGAGGTGAATTTCTAATGAATCACTGCCACTCTCTAGGAACTATGTCCTAGAAAATGATTTTTTTTTTTTTTGCATTTTTTTGGCTAAATTTGCCAAACTTTGATTAAAAGACCACTAGAAACACTTATAGATCAAAATATGATTGGAGTGGGTCTTAAAACCCTTTCATTGATTATGAAGGCTTCCAACGTTATTTTTAATTCTGAAACTAGGAATGTAAAACTAATTTTTGATATTTCCAGTGTGAGCAGCCTACAAATCCACTGAAAGAAAAAGCTAAAACTCCAGGCTGCCCCCTTACCTGGTAGTTGTCAGTAGCATCACCGAGGAGGCCTCCGAAGGTGATTGCATTGGTGATGCAACCCAAGTAGATGAAGAGCACAGCGGAGATGGACTGAATGTGGAAGCCTTCGTAGAAATCACTTAGCAGCCATGGCAATTTTCTCTTTATGTCCAGGTACAGACCTCCACAGAAACTATCAGACACCAACACACTGTTAGGATCGCTACACACACACTCTCAGTTAAAACATCCTACATGCAGTGCAGTGTTGTAGCATGTCATTTTCCATGAGCATATATAGTGGTTGATTTGAAGTGTTTAGAAATATGATGTCATGACACAGTGAAAGACACCAACACATCAGATAGTGACTAACAGTGAACAGCAACACATTTTAGGGAAATATATTTTAAAAAAAAATTCAACACTTTATCCTTCTGTCTACCAGAAAAAAATAATGTGTCCTGTTAAAATTCAAAAACGACAACAGCCAGATTTGTTATTTTTGAAAAGCCCAAAATTTCATCTGCTGACATCAAAAGGAGTTGATTTTAGGAGGATGCAATGATTGGGATATATTCAGGTTTAGAAATGTGGATAATTTACGGCTTATGGTACATTACTAGCAGTTAGGAAGCTATTTTTTTACATTTTTTTCTGTTTTATTCCCACTAGATCAAAGTCTGTAACTGGAGGCTCTGGAGCCACCTGTGGTTCTTAAATCCCTCCATTGTGGCTCTCTTGTTTGGAAGAAAGAAAAAAAACACTAATTATTTGAACAAAAAATGGGTTTGTAATTTTTCCTTTAGTTAATTAATATTTGTTATTCATTTTTAGTTTTTTAACTTGTCGGATAACTGAGAAGATGATGTTAAAAATCTTAATATACTGCCAGAATGCTTTATTATTAAAATAAGGCCAAAGCCAGACATTCCGATCTTCAACTAAGCATCTCTACTCTAGGTGTTATTCAGTGAGAATTTGTTTTAATTTATACTCCAATAATTTCTGATGTAATTTAACTTTAACTTGAATTTAATTATTACAACATTGTGTCTATTACGTCTATTGCTTTATTTTGTATATTTGTATATGTGTATTTATATATGTTAATTTTGTATGTATATTTATAAATGTAAACATTTTGTAAAAATGTCTAGTTGCAACTGCTTGGTTGCAACTAATGGAGGATCCATAATAAATTAAAGAAAAGGATAAACTTAAAAGAAAGAAAGAAATAAAGAGTGAATTTTATTTTGAAAGGAACTTGTATGTCATGGTGTCAAAAGTAAAAATACATTAATTTCTTTGATATAGAAAAATATGAAATGGTTACGATGTTATTTTTGTAAATTGTTAAAAACCTATATTTTTATAAAAGAATGGTTTAATGGCAACAAAAACATCAATAAAGAGTCTTTTTTTAAAAAAAGTGATGTGGATCTGTGTGACCCTCGCTGGGTTTGTAAGAATCTGGACCAAATGGCTCTTCTTTTAAGTGTTGCACTAGATGGAGCTTAGTCTGAGCTTGACGTGAGGTTTGGAGTACCCACCGTCCAGTGAAGGCCAGTTCCTCTCCAAGCTCATGCTGAACTGGCATTTCTTCGTCCTCAGAGAGACCTCCGCCTCCTCCAGCTGTACCGTTCATTAGTCCCACTTCATTTAAGGAAAACACAGATTTCCTGCAGGAAAAAACAACACACACAACACCATGTGAGAAGCAGCTCATGCTTGTAAACTTTTACTAACAGAAGCACAATTATAAATGTCCCTGGGCTCTTCATTTTTAAAATTTTCATTCAGGGATGGATTTAAGCCTTTAATAAGTCTATATTTTTCATAAAACAGGGACATTTGATGAACAATCAGGATCATGGCATATTTACAACTCAATGTGCTGCAACGTTGATGCCAACTTGTGTTTGTGTGCAGTTAGAAATGAATTGTGACCTTTTTTCGGCAGACGGAACTTTCTTTGGTGGTTCAATGCGGATTTTGGGGTCCCATTCTCCAGGTGGAAGCACAATAACTTCATCTAAAAACTCGTCTATACCGGCAATGAGGTCCTCCCGGTCCCTGGCCTTGTAGGCTACATCACTGAAAAGCTGAGAAGGCAGATAAATGAAGAGAAGATTCCTCTTTTAGGTCTCACATATCATGGCGAAAAACTACAACAACAAAAACAGTACAACAAAAGCCACCTCAAAACTTTTAAATGAAAAGCAGCAGGAATCCACAGCATGAGGAAAAAAAAACATTTTTCCAAGAACGCTTTGTGATTCGTCTATTGATTTTTCTCCTTTCAGCTACACAACAACAGACCCAACTTTATGTTGCTTTGTAGATACATCACTGAATGAATCACAACCTGTTCTTTATTCTGAAAATGCAGCTAAAAATGCCATTAAAGTGTGAACAATACAATGTCATGTATAAAATGTAAACATGAAACTAGAGGAAGTAAAGGCCAGATAAAAGACTGAAATGTATCATTTTACTCATGAACAAAAGAAGAGCCGCTAGTGCAGGTATAGATTTAGTAAACACTTTGCTTATTGTTGGACAATTAGCAGCTAAACACCGAGGGTGTCTAATTGAATCTTTTTCAGTTAATTATTTGTTTGTGAAAATTATTTTTACTTCCAATTTGATCTTTTCTTTTGTTTGGGGTGGGGGGTGTTGCTCTGTGATTGTTTCCTGGCCCTGATTCCACCACCTTCTTCTATGTTGCAATAACTGCAGCCGTTTTGTTTTTTTCTGTGGGATTTTTTTTTCCAGAGTCAGTTTGTGTATCTCCATGGCTTTAGCTGCTTGTTTCCAGGTCTTCTAGTCGTTTTTCCTTCTCCTTGCCCTTGCTTTGGTCTGCCGTGCTTTGTCCTGTTGTGCTATCATTGCACTGTAACCCGTTTCTGTTTTGTTTGTTTGATGTTTTATATCAATTGTCTCAAGTTCTAAAAAAAAATGTTATCTGAATCTTCCCCCATTCTCCTGCATGTGGATCTTCCTAACTATCTTAACTCAGGCTCAAAGATATTACTAACTAAATAGGAGCCCAAGTGAAATACAAAAATAAGAGAAAAGAGTCTCACTTCCAGCATTTTTTAAAATCTGTTTTCAAAATGTTCCCAGTGGTCTTTTGATATGATTATGCCGTTATTGGCCAAAATCCATATACCCGTGTTGTCTTCTAGAACTTAGTTTCTGCAAACCAGCTGTGGTTCATCAAAAATTAGCCTCTGAGTTGTGGGACTGTTGGTGAGGAGGAGCCCTACCCCCTCTTCCCATCACCTAGAGCTGAAAGCTAGAGCTGAAAGCTGTTCACGTGTTCTCTCACTAGCTTTCAGCCTTTACAACCTTGACTAACATCATGGGTGCAGCATAAATGTTGAGCAATATTAGAGCAATCCAACCTTTTAGTATCGAGCCAGATACCAGCTCGGACGAGGAAAAAGAAGACTACAAGTCGTCGTTGATGCATCAGAATAAAGCGGCACAGGGAGCTTGTAGCTGGCCCAGTTTCCTCATCACAAAAACGATCGTTTTCTAACATCATTTTTTCATCTGTTCATGATTCACGATGATACTCAGAAATACTATTTTAGGATTCATTTTCTATCTATTTGTCCTCTATCATCAGAAAAATGCTACAAGAACATGTTTAAAACACCAATGGCACCAATTCCATCGGGGTGAGTGGAAATTGTAAACACAAAAAATCAGAAACCCATTGAGAAAAAAACGTGTTTACGTTGAGCAAGAACTTTGTTTATGCCAGAAAAGATAAAATTGTGTTTTTGTTGACATTTTTATTTAATAATGTTCACCACAAGGTCGTGTTTTCCGATTTCCTCAAATCTCATTGCACTTTACTATTGCAATAGCAATAAACGATTCTGATTTAAGACAGAAAGGTCAAAGAGAGTTTCTATGATCTCTTGATCATATCTTGTAATGATAAATGCTTTTTTGCTAAACACACAGCCTAAACAAGTGATAAAGTAAATTAGTTAAAAAAGGGAAGATTTATCTGCTATCAAGATCAATCACAAGTTTGAACTTTCATGTTCTGGTAAACAAGATGTTTTTGTACAAGTTTATTACAAACAGATAAACTGATACAAACCAGCCTTCTCATCCTAATTCTCCTAATATCCCACATTTGGCTTAAAGCCGAGTTATCCTCTGGGGCAATTATTAAAATCACACGCAGGAGAAAGCACAGTACTGCCATTAACAAACCACGTGACTCATTATCCCAACAGAGACCCTGATCCTCACTGATGTTCAATAATCAGCATCCCTTTGGAATAAAACTGATGAACAGGATGAGTGCCGTCTACACTGAAAAACCACACATTTCATCTATAAACAGGAAAACCATTAAAAGAAAATGACAGGGATGGGTTTCCTGGGACACTATGTCAGCAAGAAGGCAAGTAATGGAAACATTTATTAAAAGTTGTCATCCACTTACATCATCCACCATTAGGGTTGCTATAGCCCGTCCGATCTCATTGTATGACTTGGCCTTTCCTTGGGGCCCCAGGAGAACAAATAGGAATCTGAGAAGCAGTGAAGCAAATGTGAGGAGTGCTGTGGAGATAAAGGTATCAGCGGATGCTGAGGGTGTAAAGGTGATCATACCTGGTGGGAACAGGGACCTCCGTTAGACCTCCCAGCGTTGTAGCTTGGGCCAGCCGGACGAAGGCCACAAAGGGTTTGTTAAGGAAATCCACTTCTCCCACTAAAACATTCGAGGCTTCGGCATCTCTGGGAATTTTCTTCATGAATTTATTTCTCAGCTACAGAAAAAAGGAGGAAGAAAAAACACTGTTGTTATTAGAGTTGATCAGAATAAAACTTAATTTCATTTGGAAGACTTTGTTTCACAAAATTTTTTATCTCTGCAAACTGTTTCTTATTTTGTTCTGTACTTGTATCAATGGTTGGTAATATTTAATATCAATGTTTTGATTTTGCAAAATGCTTACAGCTTTTGGTGTTGGTGATTTGAACTATATGTCAACATATTGAAACAACAGAAGCTTTTTTTCAGAAGCACTGCATGTACACTACTGTGATAGATCTAAAATATGGGAAGGTTTCGTCATACACTATATAACCAAGTATTGGCTCACCCATCCAAATGATCAGAATCAGGTGTCCTAATCACTTGCCTGCCCACAGTTGTATAAAATCAAGCCCTCAGGCATGCAGACTGTTTTCACAAACATTTGTGAAAGAATGGGCCGCTCTCAGGAGCTCAGTCCATTCCAGTGTGGAACTGTCATAGGACGCCACCTGTGCAACAAATTCAGTCATGAAATGTCCTCACTCCTAAATATTCCACAGCCAACTGTCATCTCTATCATAACAGAGTTTGGGAACAACAGAAACTCAGCCATGAAGTGGTAGGACACGTAAACTGACAGAGAAGGGTCAGCGGATGTTGAAGTCCATAATGCAAAGAAGTCACTGACTTTCTGTAGTCAATTGCTACAGAGCTCCAAACTTCATGTGACCTTCAGATTAGCCTGAGTACAGTACACAGGGAACTTCATGGAATGGGTTTCCATGGACGAGCTGCATCCAAGCCACACATCACCAATTGCAATGTAAAGCGTCAGATGCACGTCGCCACTGCACTCTAGAGGAGTGGAGACGCATTCTCTGGAGTGATGAATCACAATTTCCCTCCAGGAATTTGATGGACGAGTCTGGGTTTGGAGGTTGCCAAGAGAACAGTACATTTCAGACTGCATTGTGCCAAGTGTGAAATTTGGTGGAGGAGGAATGATGGTGTGGGCTTGTTTTTCAGGACATGGACTTGGCCCCTTAATTCCATTGAAAGGAACTCTGAATGCTTCAGGATACCAAAACATTTTGGACAATTCTATGCCCCCAACCTTGTAGGAACAGTTTGGAGCGGCTCTTCCTCTTCATACATGACTGTGAATGAATGAACTGGACTGGCCTGCACAGAGTCCTGACTTGAACCCCATAGAACACCTTTGGGATGAATTAGAGCAGAGACAGAGAGCCAGGCCTTCTCCACCAACATCAGTGTGTGACCTCACCAATACACTTTTGGAAGAATGGTCCAATATTCCTATAAACACACTATTAAACCTTATGGACAGCCTTCCCAGAGGAGTTAAAGCTGTAATAGCTGCAGAAGGTGGACTCACATCGTATTGAACCCTTTGGGTTAGGAATGGGGTGGACTTCAGTTAATATGTGAGTAAAGGCAGGTGAGCCAATACTTTTGGTAATATAGTGTATCTACATTTCCAATTCAGTTTTAGATTCCTCTTGAAAAAATGTTCACATTTTATTTAAAAAACAATAACAGCATGTTTCAATAAACTGCATATATACCTTATTTTCTGCACAATAAGGCCCACAAAAAAACGTAATTTATAAAATAACAGTGTGCCTTATAAACCGGAGCATCTTATATAAGGACTAGTTCTGGTTGTGCTTACTGATGTCAAAGCACTTTTGAGAGGTATCGCCGCTCTGTCTTTTTTTTTTTTTCATGAACTGTAAACAAGGTTGGGTATTTTTGTCAATACTCTAACGGGCCTAGCTTGGAGCTGTGTTGAACTGTTTTTTTTACATGTATTTTACTGAGAGGGTGTGCGTTACAGGCATTACAAATATGCAAAGATAGCCAACTCTTCTAACATGTTTTTTTACAAGTTACAAACGAGTTCTGGAGTCAGCGCAGTTGCAGGAAACTTTGTTTTAGCTGTATCAGTCTGTTGTATACATGCTGCAAACAAGGTTGGGAGTAACAGACATTGTAAATATGTTAATGCAGCTAACGTGTAGAGTGTCACAAACAAGTTCTAGAGTTTCTGTGAACACAGTGAAGTTTGAGGCTACCGGTATGTCCCATTTTCCTCCCTTCTCCCTAACTACTGAAACTGCAGTGTGGGACTATCTAGTGCCTGGACTTTTAAAAGCAATTTGAACACCATGCTCACTACTTTTTTGTAAATGACAAATAGGATATTACTGATTTCACAAAGTAAAAAGTTAATAAAACAAGCTTTTTTTTACAAAGACTATGTATGAATCCACTGTGCTCTGATGATGAAAACTTGAATGATTCATAAAAAATGCATTAAAATATTTTATTAACAAAAATTGTTCAAACCCAATGCACTGTTGTCTATATTTGCCAATCTAGTGAGCTGATATAAACAATAAATTCATATGATATACAGATTGATCCTATAGTTGTTTTTTTAGAAAGGTTAGACTGTATAAAAAGTTGGTTAGTGTACTTTATGTATCCTCATTTGTGATACTTTTCTACAGAAAACCTTCGGCCTGTTTGTGATGTTTTTCATTTAAATGAGTAACCGATACTTGAAAAAGTCGACTGCAATGTGGACTTGAATAAATTGAATTGGTGGTTATTTATGTCGATAAATTGGTTAGAAACTGACAGCTTTGTTGCATTTTTCTTCTTTACAGTTTTTGTGTGAGAAGTTGTGTGTTTTGTCAGGAGAATGTGTGAGGTGCACACATTTACACTACACAGTCTCATAAACTAACAACTGAATTAAAATGACAGCAGATGCAGTTGTGCCTGAGAGAACGGTGGCAGGTTAAGCTGACCAGTGAGGCTGCATGTTGAGGTGTGGCTGATAATTGAAGCGAAGCATCAAAACACTCAATAATGGAAAGCTTTGTCAATATTTTGCAGCCTGGATCTGTGGCTACATGTGAGAGCAAAACACGAGGACTGGCCTATTAGATCAGATCTGTGTTCTTCCAGTGCCAGCTCGATACGGGTACAAACTAACTGGCACGCACAAGAGAACACAGTAACCAGCAATCACTAGGTCACTGCTGCATGGGAACTCATGCAGCTCTTCAATAACGTCCACACAGTTACTCATAACTGGAGTCCTTGGAACTTGGAACCCACTGTTAAACCTGTACAACAAACAGTTTTCATAACCCCATCATAGATCTTTTACAATACACACACAACCATGTTACTCATGCAATAGTCCTCCTTGTTGGTGACGTTTTATTCTGACCCGTTTGCTGCAAAGCTCTGCTTAATCCCTGAAACAACAGAACCCTCTTGCAACAACCTCTGAATGTGAGCTGGATTTTAACCACACATCTAATAAGTAAGTTGTGTGTTTTTCTATCAGTTGCTTTGACCTTGAGGCATGAATAAAGCGCTGACAACATTTAGGGATGAGGCTTCAATCACTTTAGAGAATTATCAATTTATCTCAACATGGCTTTACAGGGACATGAGATTTTAATCGTTTCAATAAAAGGGAGCAACAAAGTGGAAAATGAGTGTGTGCTGTAGATTCGTCTTTCACACAGAAAAAAACGGCACTATGACAGAAACAACGACTAAAACCATTATAAGGTGTCAGCTGAAATGATAGCAAAGCCTCACAAGCATCTAACATATTTCTTTGCATATTAAATGTTATTATCAAATTAACCCTTCATAGTCTGGTGCCTTTTTAATTTTTTGTTTTCTACTTTAATAATTTAATCTAATAATTTATCTTAAAAACAGTTTTTTGCAAGAATGTCTTATCAGTCTTTTATAGTTCAACACCACCTTCTATTTTTGCAATGTTTTATTATAGCACACAATAATTCCACAATGAACCTGAAACTGTCCAGAAAACTGAATTCTAAGCAGTAAAAATGATCATTTTTTTACTGCAAAAATGTCAAAAATTCACATAAAACCCTTTTAACTTTATCAAAAAAAGATCAAACATGTAGAGACTTTACAAAATTGTATAAATCCACAAACACAGCAATGTCAAGGTCAAACAATGTAAAAATGTCCAAAAAAAACAGGCGAAGCTCCACTTGAAGGTTTTAAGGATTTCTTCCAAGGAGTTTCACTATTATGTGTCATTAATGTTCTATTTTTTTAAACCAAAAATGTCAAGACCAAAAAGGTTATGAAAACTTTTCATTACATTTTGAATGAAAACTATGGGGGGTCTGTTTACATTATTGTAAACACCTGATGTGATTGGCAAACTCACTGGTGAGTTCAGAGTACTGATAGTTAAAAAGAGATTTGTAGAACTTAATGTACAATGAACTGTCACTTTGTATAAGCAGAAAGGAGAACTTACTTGGTCTGGGCTGGGAGCATCGGCAATATCGTTCATGCTGCGACTCTGAGCATGACCTGCAAGGCAGAAAAAACGTTTTAAGACCTCCTGTCTGCACATTTACTATCATATTTTTGCTTTATTTTATTTACTTGAGTTGATGAGTTTGCCAGTTTTGGGATATAATTATGCCTGTTTTATACATGCAGGACTGTTTTACGTTAAAGTGTAAACATGGAGTGTAAAGGCACATATTAGGTAAAAAAGGCTTGTTGTTTCTGAACTTTGGTCTTTGTTTTATGTAAAATAAATGAGCAGGATGCAGATTTAAGAGGATATGCTGCAAACACGAGTCAAGACTAAAGCAACAGACACACATGTGAGTTTTGTACACGGAAGCCCAACATGTGCATTTACACACGCAAACGAAGCCTTTTCATTGGAAGTGGTCCCTTGAATGTGCATTTCTGAGGCCGGCGTGAACGTAGCTTGAAAGTTGGTTCAGCTGCAGAGCCTGCAGCTAACCTACCTGGCCTACTTATTAACCACTAAGCATAATTTAAGAGAGAATTGGTCTCATATTTATACATTAAAACTGACAGTGTGGTTTTGAAATCCACAAGGCCATTTACAAACAAAATTTAGAGATTTTTTTTGGGCTCAAAGTGTTTTTCATTTATTTATTTATTAAATATATATTTAGATGAAACAACTCATTTAAAACTGACTTTAACTTTAGATGAAATCCTCAAAAGTAAAAGAAAGACAAATGCCTCTCCAGCTGCTTCATAAATCATGCAAAGATCAATAAGAGCTGTGATAAAATTAAAAAAGTTTTTAGAAATCACACCCATCTGTGTGCTTTACTTCTTTCAAAACCCCAGTTTGGTTCAAATGCTTTTGAACTGGTGGACCTCATAAGTCGTACAAATTAACAGTCAGTTAAAAGACTTTTTCTATTATCCTGAAACTGTGAATGGATTGCTTCAACAAATCCGTGTGGTTAAGGAAATGTATACACCAGGAAATTCCCTTTGATGTGGCAGATGGTGGCTCCCTGGAGTTCATCTTTTTTTACTGACTTTTTGAACTGAATACTTGGGGAGGAAAAAGAATGATCCAAGAATCACAGCTTCCATGAAAGATAGTGGGTGTCAATCGGAGCTTTGAAAATGTTGGGTGAATAAAAACGCCTGAAGAAACTGGAAATGTTTCAGGTTGGGGCATTCAAATTAATAGTAACTGCTTTCAATAGAAATTAATCAAGCAGTTCATGATTTGAGGCAACACTCACGCAGACGACCGTAGTTAGCAGACTGATTTTTCACTTGAAGGTCTTCTGTGGATCGGTTAAAGTTGGCAGCTTGCCCCTGACCTGGCCCCGGGCCTCGAGAAGGTACATTTCGATCTGATAGGGAAGTGAAGAGAAAAACAGACAAACAGCAACAGCATAGTTGGAGGTGATGCCTGATGATTTATTAAGCACTAAGTGTCCTGCCTTGATGAGATGTGGAAATGCAACAGAGGTAATTAAGTCATGAAACATTAATGCATCCCCCGTGGAGGATATGAGCCCTGCTGACTGCAGGAGAGCGTGCAGTCATTCACCGAGTGAACTAAGTACATGAAATCAGAATTTGTGAGAGGCCTTAAATTATACACCAAACCAAGCTAAACCAACCACTTGCATATAAAACAGTTTAATGGGGGTGAAATTTTAAATTTGTCATAAAAACATGCTGACTTGCCGTGTGTTTAGAATCATCATTCATTCAAATCATTCAGATCAAACAATACAATCAAATGATCTCTAATAACATGTTTTAAGGAGCTGGAGGTTAGTTATTTCTCAGTATTGACGGAGTCATACTTTGATCACTCTTCCTTCTAACTGAACACAATGACCCTTGATAGTAAGTGAAGGAATACTCACTGCCAGAAGAGCCGGACTTGCCCATGTCTGCCAGTGAGCGGTGAATTGGTTTCTTGGTCTGATGTCGATGCTTTCTCAGCAGTACAAAATTGATCTTGTCTCTGAGGTCAGGAGATATCATGCCTTCCTCTATCTGTCTTTCAATTATGTCATCTGTAAGTAAACACATGCATTTCACATGAATTTATGAGGCTGTCATGAAAGCCTGTTGCCATGTGGAAAGCTTTCCTTTATTTTGTTTTGAGTTGTTTACTCAGTAATGGCTTGGTCACAACTGCCCCTACAGGTGGACAGAGGCTGTCTGTTGGCAAAAAGAGGGAAAATCTGTGCAGGAGGCGAAACGCAGGTCGAAACCTGTGCCCTGCGGAAAGGCTCATTACTGTTGATGATGTCATAAGTGCACGCACCTTGTTTGCAGTCTGGCAGAAATGAACAAATTAGACAATCAGAATTTGTGTGGGCATACTATGTGGTTCCTACAGCCACTGATTGATCACCTCTACACCCTGTGCCCCGGTCAGTAGGAACCCATGCACCTACCTCACTAACAATTAGAGTGAGACATAACGACACCGTACAACAGCATCATCTTACGACAGTGGCGGTTATTCAGTTTGTAGGTGCAGGGTTGAATGTTGAATTTCTTTCAGTTTCCTCTTCCTCTCTTGCTCTTGGTCCTCCGCAATTGTCTTTTTCTTTCCCCTTTTTCCACAGCTGATGGCACTCTAATTAGAGGGCCCGCCTATAAACTCTCCTCCACACAGGTGAATTTTATTAAGGCGATGTGCAAACTGTCACATTGCAACAACCCGTACGTCATAAACGCGAGTAACTTACATTATCCTTACGAATACTTCTTGATGCACTTACCACATACACAAAAATGGTAAGTTCCATTTTCATGACTTCCCTGAAGGTGGCCACACTAACCTCAAGGGAACTGCAAGATACACCTGCACTCACTTTAAGCTATTGCCACACGTCAGTACAACCCTTCATGGGCCCGGACAACCCAAAACTTGCATCACCTGCACAGGCCAATCCCCTTTGCTATTTGCTAAGATGCTTAACAACAAAATCCATATTTGTGTGACCTCCACTATGACTTGGCCATACAGTGGTTCATTGAAGCAATTTGGTGAATTGATAAAACATCAGGCACAAAACAGTCAACACTTTACCGACTATTTGAGGCAGTGAGTAACCCTCCAGATCCAGAAGCACTATTCCCGTTTGAAGACATGTCCTGAGCTCAAAGAGACTGTGCAAGGACAGCGTGGACACATGGGGCTTGCTCCATCTCTCTCCTCCCTCCTCAACCTTCTCCTCAAACTTCACCCACCTAAGAGGAGCACAACACACACACAGAAATTCACACAAACATGTCAAGAATACAAACCTGACAAAAGCTCAGGTATTGGTTCAGCAAATGTTATTAAAAAAATAATAATGATTTGTGGTTAAGACAGACTTTGAATTAACTCTTTGCTTGATGCACTGATACAGTTGAAAGGATACAAACCAAAACCATTGATGTATAAAGAGTCGCATTAAAGGTGGGAACAGAAGCTGTCTAAATGAAAAATAAAACAATAACTTTTAAAATGATAAAAGTACTTCAAATCAGGAAAAAAAACATTGACACTATATGACACCTATGACACTCACGATTACAGCAGGTAATCAGTCATGATTAGGCACCCTGTCAGCCAATCCTTTATTGAGGTGATTGGGAGAAGGCACTGGCCCTCAAAGGGATGCAGTGACCTCCCAGAACCAACCATTGACTCCTTCCATCCAAAGCCAACAGATACAGGGACACCAAAAACAACTTTCTTTGCTAAATCATGGAGTAGAAGGGTAGACAATACTGCACAATGGATTCAGTTGGGGAAATTTAGCTGTAGGTCATCTCCTCCAGCTTCAAAGGGATTTGAACCCCTAAAACTTTTCCTCAAAGGCTCTAACACAACATCTAACATAACGCATTTTACAACTCTTATAGGGGGTGGTATGAATGTGGAAAACAAATGTGACAAATTCTGCTGCCTAACAAAGATGGAACTTCTCATTTGTATGTCCCAATCTGGGGGGAAATTCTGTAATGGCGTCCCCAGGTTGACTTAAAGGATGTATTCAGACTGGACACATATGGTTCACTTAAAGTGAACCAGAAATTGATTCGATAATCTGAAACAAGTTTTCAGTCTGAAAAACACCCAAGCGGACCCTGGACCAGGAACTGGTCTCTGACACATCTTTCAAAGTGGTTTCAGTTTGTTCCCAATCGGACTACGCTTCGGATCGGTCAGAGATTCCTCAGTCTGAATACATTCTGTGCTCAGAGCGGAACAACTCAATCAAAATGGCCACCATAGCCATGCTTAATATGATGTAAACAGAGAGCCACAAACAATTGTGGCGCAATGGTGCAATAGCAACCTACTGAAATGTGGTTGGATGAATGCAGGCTCATTAAAACAACTTTTAACGTGATACACATTGCTTCTCACACTGTTTTCCCAACAATCTATATGTTATAAACATTTATCAGCGTATCCTCTTAGCTGTTTTCTCCCCAGTAACTGTCTTGCAGCATGCCTCCACCATACCAAAGTAGCAGTAAAAAGTGTTGTACCTGACTTTGATACAGATGTTTAGAATTGCTCAGCTAAATATAAAGTCTCAATAAGTTAACTGTTCCGACAAGGATTGCAAAGTGTTGGACTTCCAATATTTCTGCCTCTCGTTGCTTGGCCCCACTCTCTTAATTCTAGGCCAATGACTGAAGAAATCTGTAGTCATGTGGTTTTGTTTACAGGCCTTAAAGCTCAAAACAGAAATCTCCAGTAGACTGCAGTCTGACTACTGACCAAATGCAAGGTTCAGGACTCAATTCAGACCAAACCAAGCTGACTGGGTCCAGACCAACAGACTTTTCCAGTCTGAATACACCATTACTTAAAATTTCCTAAATGGAATTAAAATAAATTAAGATGGCAGAACAGCAAGGGCAATGAAGCATTGGTTCCACAGCAATGTGGCCTGTTTTCCAAGTCACCCCACAGATGGTTCCCTTTGCAGTTCTCAAGAGATACTGATGAAAAGAAGAGTCAATAGAGGTTTTCACTCTTCACTGAGTGAGTAAGCAACCACCTATGTAGGATCAAGACTATGTGGATTGGTAGCTTCAGTGAAGACAGTCTTGTGTACTCTGGTTCCTCCTGAACCTACACTCAAATCCACATATAAACAGCACCACCATCTTTCCTGGTACAGACCTTAGGCTTCCTACACCTGTTCACCAAGCTTCCAAAGCCAAAGCAGATCCAAACATCACCACATCCACCTTGTCCCTAATCCAACCACCTCGCATCACCCGCACAAAGGTAGGACACAATCCTCTGAAGACATGTCACCTGGCAGACTCCTTCCATTCCAGCTCATCTCCTTCTCGCTGTAGAGTGTCCATCTCAGTGAAGAGTGTTGGTGTGGGCATTTCATCCTCTTCACTGAGGATGTAACGCAGCCGCTCTGCCGCTGGGGACACTGAATGGAAAGAAATCATGTTTTCAATGCTTTATAAATACAACATAATTTGTCTGTGTAATTAATGGATAGGTCCAAAGATACCACATTCTTGGACCCTTTTCACAAAGGATCCCAAAAGTGTGACAGCACAGCTTCATTATTTATTCCACCAATAGAAAAAAGGGAAAGACAGACAATTACAAAGAAAATGTGCATGTCTAAAGTTACTTGAATTACTCCTAAAATATTAGAACAGACACACAATGGCCTCTAATATATGCTTATATTTTGTGTCATTAAAAAAATTAAAAAGGTAAAAAAAAATTCTGATGCCTCTCCAGTCCTGCGATGGAGAGGCAGACTGTCCAGTGTACGCTGTCTTTGAGCGACAGTAGCTGGGGTAGCTTCAGAATCCCTGTGACCCTAAACAGGATTAAGTGGGTATAGAAAATGCATGGATGTACTTTTCAACCCATTCATCATGTGCTATTTTAAATATGGTTTGAGTAGGACTTCAGTATTGGAGATTGATGATCTGTCAACTGGCCCAAACACCCCTGACCTATGGATGGAAATTGTTTGACATGAAGTGAGTTAGAATTCACCATTGATCAATTATATCGAAGCATTTCATTGATGGCGGCAACAATGAGTAAATCTAATATCTAGGCTATATGTTTTATGTTAAATTGCAAAAAAGATAGATCAGAAAAAGATGTATTAACAAATGTGTTGTGTTTTTATGAATTTTGGTTTCATTCTCATGTTATCAGCTTCATGTGACACTTGAGTGACACACAAGTTTACAGATGACTGTATGTGCTGCAGATGGTAACAATCATCATCATGTATTGATGTAAGCGCTTTGTCTGTGAAAGGTAAAAAGACTAAAGCATACATTTTTTTGTTGCTTTTTTGCTTGCCAAACCAGCTGTAAAAATATGTTTTTGAATTAAGCAGGTTGTTTTGGAAAAGGAAATGTTTCTTTGTGTTGTTTTTGGACACCAATTATTGCAAATGCTAACTTGTATAAGTCATCATCCACAGTCTTTGGTCAAGCTTGTGACATAGCTGGAGGTCCAATGATGAAACACAAACTACCCTAAAATCGTCAGAAATCAGATCAGTGGGAATGACTCCAACTGTGACAAGTCTGCTTGTTTTTTATGTTAAAACTGTCATGCACTCAATCCTAACAGAACTCACATTGGACTCAAAGGGCAATATGACAGTCAGCTGCAACTCAGTTTAGAAATAAGCCCACATGAACCAATGCTTAATGTTGTTAACTTGTGTCATGTGGCCAGGTTTTCCAAACTCTCCCCAAAAGAACAGCTTTTTGTCCAGTTTTGGGCTCTATGTACAAAACGCGTGGCCATTGAGAGTTGAAAGTTAAACCAGCTGAACTTTGACCAATTGGTGACGTTTGGGTAGCGTCCCCTTAAATTAACAGAAGTATCAACTATTTGAAAATTGATTATGGAGAAGAAATAAAAATGTGCAGTTTGTGCCCAGCCAGAATCATACGACACCAAGACTTTTATATATCGAAAGAGCTGTGATATAAAAAGTCTGGATTTGCACCGCTTCAACAGTGCACACTCGGTCTTTTTCAACTGTAGGTGCATGCGCCAGCATCGGGTAGTCACAGTTCAGTGTGAACAATATATGCTGACTGCCAGTTCTTGAATGTGTGCCACATGCCCTGTGTGAACCTAGCAATAACATGTAAAGAAAAATATGCTGAGATTTACTACTTCACTGAAAAAGAACATGTGTGCAGATTTCTGTCAGTGTGCAAAGTTACAGTTTAGTCTTGTCAGTGGAGCGTATTCCACTGAAATTGTAAACTTGAAAAAGTCCTGCAGGACTCGTGCTCTAAAGATTTTTGAACATTTTCCAACATTTTTGTTTATCTTTCTTTGTTTTGTTTCAATTGAGCACATAAGAGCTGTTGGTGGGATGCCATTGGTTACATTTTCCAACATTTATCTTTGAGTGCAGAAGAAACAAATGCTTTTAAATGGAAAGAAGAGTTGATGCATCACAGATTTTTGGTACCATGTCTTTTTGTCTGTTGTAGCCTAATGGCTGTTTGTGGAGAGCCACGGGTGGCCTGTTAGCTGTGATGGTAAGTGGCTTTGAGGTAAGTCCAAACAGTTTGCCTTTTTCTAACAGAGGTCCTCACAAATGTGTGCTGTCCAATCAAACAATAACACATTTGATACAATGGAGTAAAGTAAGCTTGAGCCATGACAGTTGAACCAAAACACAGGTTTTTTGATTAGATCCAGAAAACTCTGAACTGTTTTAAGTGAGAATCTTAATGTTAACACAACTGATGATGTAAAATAAACAAACTGTGTCCTAAAAGGTTTCTTGTACATTTTAAATTCCTATTCATCTGCATCTCTATATTTGTGTGACATATTATAATGTTACTTCTGGTAGATGGATTCAGTCATTGCAATTAAAAAAAAAATTGAGAAAAATGACTCTTACTTTTGATTTTTTTAAAAATCTGCCCTTAGCCCTGTAGTTTTCTCAAAAAAAAATGCATATTCTAACTCTGTGTAGCCCAGGGGTGTCAAACTCATTTTGATTCAGGAGCCATATTTAACCTGTCTGATCTCAAGTGTGCCAGACAAGTAGCATAATAGCAAAATAACCTATGGTCAACTTGTCACCTGTAGCTTTGTGTTTTGTTTTGGTTTTTTTCTCAGTTGGAAGAAATACCTTTAAACTACAGAGGTTTTTTAAGCTATTGTTATAAATTCATTCACAAAGACCAGTTGATTTAAAATAAAAAGCATTTTCCTAAGAAAAAAAGTTTCTTCAATTTTATACTGACTGAATATTTTACATCTAACATTGAAGGAATCCTGATAGTAAACTCAAGAAGGGGCTTTGGAAATGTGCAGATCAATGATAAATGAAACTTGCATTTGTGAACATAACAAGAATTTGGAGTTAACTTCCATTTCTATGGCGACCGTGGTGCAGCGGTAGGGCAGTTGACCTGTGCTTGGAAGATTGCACGTTCGATTCCCGCCTTGCCCAACCTCCACCCATGTGTTGAAATGTCCTTGGGCAAGACACTGAACCCTACATTGCCTCTGGTGGGAGGTTGGTTGTATATACAATGTAGGGCGGTGCCCTCTCCCCACAAATGCCATGACCCCCAAATCCATGATTAACTAAAGAAACAAAAACTACTTTAAAAATAATTAAATAAAAATAAAAAAAGGATGGATGGATGAACAGACATAAAAAGAAAAAAAAAGATACATGCAGTTTTAACAAGGCACAAGTTAGTTGCCTGCTTGTGTCTGTCCCAAGCTCGGTAAACGAAGATGGTAGTGTCAGGAAGAGCATTCAATATAAAACTTATAGGACATGGATGATCAGATGGATCAAAGAAGTAGATAGATTTATGGATAGATGAAATAAGACGATGACAATGTGGTTTTTTAAGCATTTTTGGGACTCTGAGGGAAATAACACCCCAAACTGTCTGCACGCCAGAAAAGTACACGTCCAGTTTTCTGCCTGCACCCCACATCGGGGCTGACCAAACCTGCTGACAAACAGCAAAGTGACATCAGCTTCTCACTAAATGTCTGTTTTGTCATCATGACTAAATTATTTTGGGACATACTGTCCTGCTAGTCCATTTGTCAGAATCTTTTGTACACAAATTAGAATTTTAAATAACTGCAACAACATACAAATGGCTTAAAATATGTTTAAACATTGTCAAAAGAATTCTTAGCTTTATAAACATTTTAAAATTTAATTGTGGACATTTTGTAAAAGTCAGTACATGTAATGCGGGATGGAGTGTTATTAAACTAACCTTTCTTTCATGTTTAAATAGTTAAAAATGTTGTATGGAAGAATCAGTTGGCCACTTTGGGTAGTTTTTTCCTCTTAATGTTATGTAAACAAAAACAAAGGTGATGTCTTTTATATTTTCTTTATTTTATTGTATTTATTTTTTTATTTTGACATAAAAGCATGTATTGTACTAAGAATAATAAATAAATCAAAGGGCATGATGTAAAATCTTCTCAGTCTGGGTTTAGGTCTACTGGAAACCCAGTAACTCAAGGCAGTGAAAGGTGATTTGAGGAGGGTTTTATTTATACGCTGCAGCTGCTTTCTCTCACACTCACTTGTGCGGCTGATGTCTTGAAGGCTCTGTTCATTTGAATCCATGAGTCCTTCCTCCATGTCTACTTCTCGATAGCGCTCTTGGTTTTGGTGTCCATGGTGGGCGCGGTGTCTCTCCCTGTCGGAGCCGGGAGTGTCTCGACTGGAGCGCCTTCTTCTTCGCTTACGTCGGTATCCTCGAGATACAGGGAGGCCAATATAAATGGACTGATGGTCTGTGGAAAAACAGCAGAAGTGCAGTGCCTCTAGCTTATTCTTCTAAAATATCAAACTTTTTGAAATTCTTCCTTCAATTTTCATCAGGAAATTTGTTCAATCATTTTTATTACAAGTAATAAACCCTAAAGGAGCGACCTTTTGAATGCTGAATCTCCTAAAAACACTTTGAATCAATTATGAATCAAGGCTCATGTTATCTTATTACCAAGAGCTTCCTGTTTATTTGAAATGCCTCACTTCCTCAACTTGGCTCACACAATCCTTGTTTAGCACCAAAAATTTGGAAGATGCGAGTTTGATCATCTGGTTGCAATTAAGACTGTGCTGTAGAATTGATTTCACACACAACTCTGGGTGGAATAACAGCACATCAGGGAGATGCAAAGCAATATTGGATGTGCTCAAAAGCAAAAGAACCTAGTCAACAGCGTGAAGGCACATTAGAATGCATGCACAACTCTCTGGTTCCCTAGAATTCATACAAACACTTTCAACGCAGTCTTCACCTGCCACTTGCAGCCTGTGATCAGCAGTCACCCACTCAAACTCTCTAAGGAAATTAGAAACAAAGTAGCAAATTAGAAATGATGAGGTTTTATGATCAATCAACCCCTTGTGGCAAATTCAAAGGATGGATCAGGTTGCAGGACATATGCTCCTGTTTCCATTTGTAGAGGTTGTGTTTACAACAGATGTGCAATAGACTGAACTAACACACATACTCACCCTCCTCATCTTCATAGCGAAGGTGGGAGACACCCGTGCTCCTGTCACCATGTTCCATCCTTTCAGATAAAACAGAAAAGTACAATCATCAAGTTGATGACTTACAAACATTATTTCAACATGTGCATGCAACGGCATCAGTTTAGCTCAAGTAAGTCCTGTTATGAAAAGGATGTGTGTGTGTTAGTTACTGGTCAACTGTATATATGGGACATGAGCCTGCAGCTGCAGCACCACCAGCCGCTGCATCTATTAGCTGACCTGTATGTTAGTTCCAGTGCAAATCAATGGTAAAATAATTAAGTGGGTGGCTGAGTCAATAGAAATGTGCATAATTAAAACAGCACGTGCCACCAGTGCACACGAGGACCAGCAATTGTGCTGCTCTTACTGTACCTTGTGAAGAGTTATAACTTGAACATTTACTTTGTTGTAATTGATTGTATTCACATTCCATCCATCCAACCATCCATAAATCCATCCATCTATCTATCCATCCATCCATCCATCCATCCATCCATAGAACCCGCTGTATGAGTTTATGGGTTACAGGGCTGCTGGAGCCTATCACAGCTATTGTTGGATGAAGAAGAGGTACACCCTGAACCGGTTGCCAATCTGTTGCTGGGCCACACAATTACACTCAAACACCTGCACAAAGGTCAAGATTCTCTCCTATGCGAGAGGTCAAAGATTAATGTTCTAAGCTAAGTAAACTGTTGGACTCGTTGCCAGTTTAAGACAAGGATTAGTCACAGTCCAGCTGCAGTCCCATTACTGCAGAATTACCAAAACTTTTTTTTTTATCCTCTAGATCAGGGATAGGCGGTGTGGTTCAGGTGTGTCCAGCCAATTAAGATACGCCAGAGCATGGTATGTTGGAAAACATGCAGGAATGCGACGTTCAAGGCCTGGAGTTACCTAATGGGAAAACAAAATGCTAATTTGAAGATGGAAATGTGATACAATATGTTTGGGAAAAGCACAGAGGACTCCTGTTTTTGGTCTTTTGGAGCAGCTGGGAAAAGATTTAAAGCCAGATATCTCAACATTACAGTGAGACAATCGTCTCAATTTCTCCACAGAGACACTCTTTTGACCCAGGATGTTCACTTGGTTTGTGTGTTTTGTTTATGTTGTCAAAAAACATTTATGTTTTTATTTCTGGGAATTTCTTAAAGTTAGTAGGAAAAAACACTGACACTACTTCACTTTCCAAATAATTCAGCAAAACATTAAATCAAACCATGTAAATGGCATATGACCTGATTACACTCTTAAACGTGGGGATGTGAATAACAACTGTCCTTAAAGTATCTCAGTTTTTGAACAATCTAGAAAAAGTACAGTTAATGCATGTGATTATAATTCGTGGTCTGGAGATAAAAATCACAAATTCCAGTGTCACTAATATGAAACAATCCTGCAAAAATGAACTGTTGTTGAATTAAAAAACCGGAATAGTGAGTACCCTTTTTTATTTTGTAGCCAAGATGCTGATGTGATGGCTATGATGGTGAGGAGAATAAGACAACAAGAGGAGAGCAGAGGGCTATTGATGGAAACTGAAAAAAAGATCTGTCATCTTGAATGAAGAAAGCAGATTAGTTGTCTTGGTGGGAGAATGAAGAAGATCAGGTGTGTGTTAGGAAGAAAAGATTGGCTAAGAAAAAGTAGGGAGGACAGAGAGATGCAGCATGAAATGACAAGGCCAAACAAGGTGTAACAGGTTTCACGGATGCCCATTTTTTAGAATGAAAGGGGATGTGCAGTGTTGTGGAAACTACAGAGGAATAAAGCTGATGAGTCACTCAATTAAGTTATAGGAAAGAGTAGTGGATGCTAGACTGAGGTCAGTGAATATTTGTGGTTTCATGCAGAGAGAGAGAACCAGAGAAGCAATATTTGCTTTAAGAATGCTTCTAGCGAAGAAAAAATAAGGTCAAAATGAGCAGCATTGTGTCTTTGGACCAGGAGAAAGTCTATGGAATTTAAAGAGAGGAACTGTGGTTTGTATGAGAACATCTGGACTCTGAGTAAAGTAAATTAGGAGCAGATGGAGGAACATCAAGGAAGCTGGAGGATTTTGAGAGTATCTGCATTGAAAGAGAAAGGATTTTGGGTTGAACGGTAAGGTAACAGGGAGCAGAAGTTAAGAGGACAGAGGACTTCAAATAGTTTGCGTCCACAATCCAGACAAACAGAGTGCAGGAAATAGGTGTAGAGGTGTGTGCAAGCAGGTTGAAAGAGATAGAGAAAGGTTTCAAAAGAGTTTCAGCAAGAAGAAAAGGAAATGTGTAGAAGACAGTAGTGAGAGCAGCCGTGAGTCTGAGAGAGACTCAGAGAGAGAGAGAGAGACAGGAGGCAACAGGGATGAAGATGTTGAGATTCTCTTTGGGAGTGATGAGGATGAATAAGATAAAGAATTGATCCATCAGAGGAACAGATCATTGTAGGTGTTTTGGAGATAGACTGAGATTATTGTTTGGACATGTTTAGAAGAGGTGATAAGATACCAAGAAAGAGGCTCAAAGGAAGACCTTTATGCAAAATATATTTTTGAGAGTCTTAATCTTTATTATTAAGCAGGTTTAATTTGTTTTCCCTGAAACTGGTTGACTGGGCTGATGCCCGTTTTGTTCAAATTACTGCGCCTCCCCGGAGGTATGAAAGTTCTAACGGAGCTGGTGGGGGGCAGGTTCATCCCGGCAAAGCCTGCTTAGGCTGCTGCTGTGAACGTTTGTAGCTGTGGCTTCCTGCCTCTGTAATTAGTGCTGTCACATCAGTGTCCTTCACACCCAGTGGGCAGCTGGAGCGAAAGCTGCAGGCGGCCACCGCCACGAGCTGATCGATGTGCTCTCCCTGCCTCCAAACTTCCGACCCTGCATGATAAAGGAGTGGTGCAGGGATGCGCGCACGAGACTGCATGGTCATGTGCTTGGACTGTATGCAAATTCCCATTAGTGTCTGCTGGCAAAATGGGAATTTAGCACACTAGCATGAAGAGATGACCTGGACTAATATGTAACTTGTGCTTTGTGGCCTCAATGGAAGTAATTAAACCCCTGATGCCTATATTTTTTGTTTAAGTTATGAAAAAAATACATTTTTTTTCCAGTAGAGGGTAAAGTAGGGCAAGTTTGGAGCCGATGTGGTTTGATGCATATTGGTATTAATAGGCGTCAAGGGGTTAACAAAATAAAAGCTTTTTTTCAGTTTGATTATTGATTGGTGCATCCCCATGCTTAAAGAAACAATCTATAAAGACATTACATTCATATTCTGTGTTTTCATATTACATTCACCAGCAAAATACGGACAGACAATCAAGAAATGGAGAGAAACTAAAATCTTATTCAATTGTTTTTGGAAATGTACCAAAAAATATGTATGAAGAATAAAGATCAAATGAAATTTTCTTTGAGCTTTTGTGCCTGGTTTGATTCACAGCTGGTATACAGCAAGTGTTTGATCATTTACAAGCCTGTAAAATGATCCACAAACTTGAACCACTACCAGCGCCACGTTTGCATGATAAAAGTTACATAGACACGCTTGATACTCAGTGCAGCTGCTCCTACAGATACCAGGCTTAAGGCTTCAGAAGCAGTAACATTCACTCTTAAGAAGCTGCATCCCTGACTGTGTTGCTTTTAATTGAATCAGCTCTGCCTGGAGCTGCTGGCAGGAAAGATTTCAACCTAAATGCCTTCTCTGCTTTAACGAGCTGACAGGATGAAATCTGTTTAGAGACCAGTCACAAAATAAAAACAAAAACAAGGGCATACAAGAGAAAACAGCAACAACAAACAATTTTAAATAGCCTACCTGAATTATTTGTGTGCTTGAATGAGAGGATGGAGAAAAGACTGTTGCTGCTCATCGAGTTGCATCAGTGAAAACATGCCAGTGGAGCTCCAGCAAACTATTGAGTGGCATAAACTCAGCAGAGTTGAGCTCATTTCTATCTGACTCTGTCCCACTGTTTGTCAGTCTGTCAGTGGCTTTCTTGCTTTATAAACTGGTCAATAATGAACAAACTGGTACTGAGCATAGAGCCGCAGGCAGAAACAATGGCAGCAGGAAGCTGTTTCTGGACATGGTCAGCTGTCACAGCTAGAATTTTTTAAACACCTCATAAGCAGCAAAGAGGGCAAGTTTTAAGGACATGAAGCTACAGCTTAAAGCCTACGTAAACCAATAGCATCAAGGGATAGCAGAGAATGAAAAGGTCTTTTGATCAAAATCACTGAAGTTGAAAGAATTAGATCCTTTTTAAACCATAGAGATGGATGAACTGACTTTACATTAATTATTTTCAAATGGAGGGAGATGTGAGAACTTCTTCTGCTTTTTTATTATATGCAATTCAATCGTTTACTTACCTTGATCAATTAAAACTATATTTAGGTTTGTTTCTCTGATTCCATAAAGAGAAGACCATACAGCCATCATTTCAACAAAATTAATCTTTCCTACTGTTTCCTCTGGCTGTTGCATTGTGATTGCATTGTGCATTCTGTATTATAGACAAGCAAGAGTGTAATGGTCAAGAGAAAGCATGGTTCATAAGACTGCCACCGTCACTATTGCTAGATCTGAAGGCTATGTTCACTCACTTTGTTGCTTCAGATACAACATTGTCAGATAAAACGATCACTTACTAGTTAATCTCCTTCCCTTGCTGAAACAGACTTAACCAGGCCTGTGATACTGACACAAATAGAAGCTGAAGATGTTACATATCTTCCTCAAGTCTAAAGGGGAGATTGGGCTGAACAAACTGATAAGGATGTCTGTCTCTGTTCAAATTCTGCTCTGGAGCCTCTAGAGGTGAAGGTTGCTTATAAGATAAAACCATTGTGCGTGACTTTGATTATCCTCTTCATTACAGAGTAACAACAACAGAGTCAGAGGCCTCTTCAGATCTGTTGTATCTCTGGCTGGTTCAGGAGATCCTTCCTGCCCATAACTAATCACAATGATCTTAGAACATTCGATACTACAACTCAGGGACGTGTGGTCAGGCCAGGAGAAGCAGTCATCCTCCTCACCCACCATCTTGAGATGTATAGGCTACTAATAATAAAATAAATATCTCTCCACCAATCTGTTCTATGCATGCAATTTATAAATATGATGTATGCTATGAGGCGAGGCAGGTCTGAGTTCTGCCTCATGTTAGTTGGCGCAATCCCATGTAAACTGGTTTGACCCAGTGCCTTTTGCTAATTCAGCAAATGCTATGAACGTAATGCTTTTTGAACATTTCCACACATGTCTTAATGTAGAGAGCGCTTGTGAGCTCACACAATCTGACTCTGAAGGAGTCAATGCCTGACCAACCACAAACGTCAGTCACTTCACATCATGGCAAGTTCTAGTTTCTCCTTCAGAATTATGCAGGTATGTTTTTATTTAATTGGATTGAATTTAAACATGTGTGCATTAGCCTTGCTTTAATGTTAAATATCCATACTGAGGTCTGTAGTGTTTGCTTTGTTGTAAAGTGTCAGTCTCATGTAATCTCATGAGAGAAAAGCAGAGTCGCTTGTTGTGCTCTTGAAAGATAAACCCTGGTCAAAAGGTAATCCATGGTGCACTAAAAGAAGTACTTCAACATTGAATTGCTCTGGTTGTAATAAAAAGATAAAGCCATAGAGGAAATGATCTTTGAGCTCCTGAAGGATTTCTCCATGGATGATTAAGCTGTCACACTTAATTTCTCCATAGGATAAATATTAGGACTCTAAATGATGAAGAAAAAGATCCCGTCTTTTTCCATTTTACAACTGAAAACATGAAGCAGTGCATGCAGTGCTCCAGAGCACAGTATGAGCTCACAGCACTTTTTCAAGTTCTGAAAAGTCTGCTTAATGGAATGAACAAGATCCAGGCTGTCAACTGTTGCACTTCACTGAGAACATGCACTGGGCAAAAGAGAAGACTGGAGCCACGAGCACATTGACAAGGAGGTTCCTCACAATGCTTTTTCTATTTCATTGCAAATCTTGGCAAGAAACCGAATGTAGCAAAGCTAACATCAAGAATAAAACAATAAAAACACTTCTGTTCATCAGCAAGATCTTTAAAAGCAGTGGAGTACTGAATAAATACTTCAGGCAGTAACAACCAGAGGAGAGGAAAAACGAACTGGATGAAGCATCAATAAGAACAAGCCATTGTGTGGTGTGAATCTGCACCAGCCAAGAAGTAGCTGATTTCAGAAAAACCTCTGGTAGACTGAAACGGCTGGAGGGAAGGACAGCAATACGGCATTGATCATGACGGCACCGAAACAGGCCCTGAGGACAGGTTCAATAGACACTCTACCACACCAGCCACCAGCTTGAAAACTTCAGCTGCCAGGGCACACATGGAGCTCCATAAGCAATAGCATAGCCTGCAGAAATGACAAATTCCAGTTAAAAAACTAAGGTTCAAGGAAAAGAGTGGCCCAGAAAGTGTCAGAAAATTGTCACGTCAAGATTAGGTCTTACCATGCAGGCTTACAGGTGATGAATGAACAGCAGAGGGGGTGATGGCATTAGATGTCGCTAACCTGATGATAGAAACACGAAGAAGAAAGAAACCAAGAAGCATTTCAAGGGCTGAAAGTGGAGCTGGATTGGCAGATTTTCTTTAAAATAAGCAAAAGAATAAATAAAAATCTGCCAATGGGGGAAGAAAAATGGTCATACCAAGAATTCTTGTTTTAAGAAAAAATGTTGCCGCAAAGATATTTTTTCTCAAACTAAGATTATTTTTCCATTGAGAAACATTCTTTATAAGATCATTTTTCTTGCAAGACAGAACATTAGAATCAGTTTTTGCAGCAGGAAACTGTGATGTCTGTCCCGTGGTATTACTACAGACAATACTACAGACAGGTATGATAATGTGCAGAACCCTCAAGCTCCCAGGCTTTTTGGGAAAAAAGGTTGACTCACATAGAAGAGTAGGAAGAACTTCAGACCTTTTACAGAAACCCAGTTTTGTTATGACATCACTCGCAAAAACGTACTTCAGTTCAGGACTCAAGTCAATTTGACCTTAATACTAACTATCTTGTAGTGCAAGTTTATGAAGGGAATTGTAGTCATCTTTCAACTGTAGGTGGCAGACAGGCGCTTGTAAACAGCAAAAGAAAAGAAGAAGAAGCCCCTCCCTGCTCATCCAACGTGATCGTAGCATTACAGTGAAAATCATGAATGGTCTTTTGTTCAGACTCATTCAGCTGCAGCTCCAGAACTCAGATCATGGATAGTGGCGAAGCTTTAACTCCACTCCGGCTCTCACAAAAGTCAACATTGTAAACGGTTTTAGAGTCACGTATCTGATGGGCCGAGTGGAGAAAAGAGTAATCACACGGGGCTGATGTTTCCTTCTTCCTGATAAGAGCTGTCACATCCAAACTGCTCAAATGCGAGTGAATTGGGTTTGACAGGAAAATGGAGCAGGTCTTATTAGATTTAAACACAAAACCAATTTGTTGAGGCTGTGCTTGAAATTGTGATGCAGCATAAAATAACTCTTGTTGTTTAACTTTATCCACTTTTTATTGATTGACTGAATTAAATTATGCCTTGTGGCAGGCTTTAGTCTGTCTCTGCTGCCAAACCCCTGTGTTTACAGAAATCTGCTCTGCAGCATCAGAACAAGTTTGGGGTTTTTTTTGCATCACAGTGTGAAAAGAGTTGCTTATGCTGCCAATGTCTAGGATCTGTCTTCCAAGTACTTTTTTGTACATGAAAACACAATATCTCCAGAGAATTCGAGGCTATTTAACTATTTATTCAAATCAAACAAGCAAAGGACCAATTAAAATATTTTCTATTAGTGTCCTCAGAAAATAATATCACATGTCTGTTTTCCCTGCATTAGTAAACTTTTTATTGAGAACAACAATTTACAGGCCTCAATGACATTCATGTGTATACTCCAGAAAGACAATAAAGAAGATTGCAGCACTATATCACCAAACATCCAAGTGAATCTATGGCTGCCATCCGGAGACATTTAGATATCTTCCAGTCAGAGCTGCTGCTGGCCGGCAATGAGGCTGCCACCGGCCTGTGGCCGCCAAGCTGCTGCCCAATTTCATTATGGCATCATTCCTCAACTGTCACTAGACTGCCTCCACACAACCTCGAAATGTGCCCGAGTGGCCACTGACTGAAGAAAAGGTCGGCATAAAATTGTAACTTTTTCTTAAAACCTTACGACATGTGAAAATTCAACCGCTGCCTTCCAATTACAAATGCAGCCTAACTTCAATCTTTTGATGAAAATCTTGCATTTAGGTCACCGTGTGGTGATATTTTGGGGGATGTGACTGTAGTCTTAGTGTAAATACACTCTTCTTTATCTTTTGGGTGCTCCTTTTAGGGGACATCCAAATCTCTGCCTCCATCTAATCCCATCCATAGCATCCTCCTCACACACACAACCTCCCTTATGTCCTCCTTCTACATCCATGAACCTCCTCTTTGGTCTTCATCTAAGACTCATTCTTGGTATCTGTAACTCAGCATCTCTTTACCAACATCATCACTTTTCCTCCTCTCAACGTGTCCAAACTGTCTCAATCTGTTTCCCTGCAATTATCTCTAAAACACCTACTATGAGCTGTTCTTCTGGTGGATTTATTCCTGATCCTATCCATCACTCAAAGAGAACCTCAACATCATCACCTCTGCCTCCTGTCTCAGAGCCCATACACCAACAACACGGCTGCCACAGTCGTCTACGCCTTTCCTTTTATTCATGCTGTGCTTTTATCATATCACACCTGAAACCGTCCTCTAGCCATTTCAATCTGCTCACACACGGCTCTTCCAAACACTTGTTGTATATGATACTTAAAAAGAAAAGGAACTGTCAAAGAACAGAATTGCGAGAAGTTGAAACTTGGCTGAAGATTTTTTTAAAACAGAAACATCAAAACACTGAATTTAATGTCAAATTCAAACCAATGTAGCATTAAATTATTATTAGGATGTAAAATAAGAAAGCATTGAAACTTCTGCAGCGTCGCCTTTCCTGCAGAGAAGCTCAAAGACATTTATGTTAGTTTCTTTGTTTTGTGGTTACTATAGCTTGTAACCAACGCCATACAGCTTGCTCAACAACTTTCATTAATAGAAAAGAAACAAAACTGCTCCAGCCCTCCCCATTTCCCTCATTAAGCCAATAACTGAATCATTTCAGTCTGAACCCCAGACAACAGGTTGAGTTACAGATCCCAGGTCCAACAAGCGTCTCTGCCTGGTGCATTCACTGAGCTCTGGAACTTTGCCGTACACAAACAGCCACCCTCTGCTACAGTATGTATCGGCATGCAGCATTTCTACATTTGTATCAAACTAAAAATGAAGCATTCAAAGTGCATTCACGTGATTTTTTTCTTAATATTGATGAGAGTTAATTACAGTTCGTTGTGGCAGACTTTAGTCTAAAGTAGATTTGGTTCTTTTTCTTGGCAGTCATTCTGTTGCTCCCAAATGTTCACTTCTGACCTCAGTCGAGCTTCCACTACTCTTTCCCAGAACTTCATTGAGTGACTCATCAGCTTTATTCCTCTGCAGTTTCCACAACTCAAGCACGTCTCCCCTCTTCTTAAAAACGGGCCCCAGAACACCACTCCATTCCTCAGTCATCATCTTACTCTTATGCTTTGCTCTTGTCAAATAGTCAAGCCAGACACTCTAAAACCACTTCTCCTAAACACTTCCATACCTCCACAGGTATGTTGTCAGGTTCAACTGCCATTCCTCTCTATAACCTCTTCAATGTTTTACTCACTTGCTGGTCTTTGCTACATCCTGCTCCTCAACAGTCACCTCTACTAACCTGTGCTCTCTGACATGTTCCTCATTCATCAATTCTTCAAAGTTCTTCCACCTTTCTTTCACACTCTTGCAACCTGTCAACACATTTCTATCATTGTTCTTGATCCCCCTAACCTGCTCCACATCCTTCCATTCCTGTTTTTGCCTCAGTCCTTTTGCAGACTTTGTTTGGCCTTGTCACTTCATGCTGCATCTCCCTGTGCTTCTGTCCACTCTTCTCTGTCCTTTTTTTGACAACCAACTTTTTCCCCTAACATACTCCTGAAATTCTTTATTCCACCACTAAGACTTCTAATCTGTTTTTTTTTAATTCAGTGTAATATACCAAATGCACATTGAGTTAAAGTCACACAACACGTTTGCTTTTTTTCAAATGCCATCACTTGTCCTCTGCTCTGTCCTTGCCCTCTTCATTTTCCTCAACACCATAGTCATCATCAAATCACCATGGAGAGAGTCTCCCCATGTTGATTTGAGGATGACCAGCCACAACTTTACAGTGACTGATGTCCTTCAGGTTAGGACTGCACACGATGTCCTCCTATACCCCTATCTTTCCATGGAAAAATGTCTTCACCATCTCCATTCATTTAGCAAAGTCTACCATGACCTGTCTTTCTGCATTCCTGTCCTGAATACCAAACTTTCTCATCACTTTCTCATCACCTCCATTTCCTTTATCCACACATCAGTTAAAGTCTGCCCCAATAAAACCCTCTTACCTCTAGAGATAGCCTGGATCTCCTCATCCATCTCCCTTCAGTATTTCTCCTTCTCCTCCAGCTCACATCTTATCTGAGGGGCAAAACCATTGACAAAATTCACTATCACATATTTAACATCCAACTTAAGACCCATCACTCTATTTGACACTCTCTTCACCCCCCGGGCATTCTTGGCAAACTCTTCCTTCAGGGTCTCTCCTACTCCGTTCCTCCTTCCATTTACATCATGATCAAACAGCTTGAACCCTGAACCTGTTTCCAATTTATCAACTTTGTTTCTGTTCCAGAACACACAGGAGATCTGCCTTTCTTCTTTCCATGTCGACCATTTGTAGTTTTCCTTCTCAAAGTTCAAACATTCAACAAGCTAAAAGTTAGCAAGTTATAAATGACCTGCTAACTATATGTTAACAATTTATAACTATACCTTCTTAATTAGTGTTAGATCATAAACAGGCTGTTAGTAAATTACTTGTTAAGCATCAGTTAATAGTTTATGTTTCTAGGACATTATTTTAACCTTGCAACTATTCCTCATTTATTAACTGTTAGTAAATGAGGAACACTTCCAACTTTAGAATAATGTCCATATTACATGCATACTTAATGCTTTAAAAATATATTAACTCACACGTCACAGATTGTTTTGTTGATAGTTTGTTAACCATCTACCAGTGAAGTTTTGTTGATCAGCAGATGTGCAGAAAATACTCAAGATACAGAAATTTGATGTGATGTTTAAAATATCACATTTTGGTATCTCAATCTTGTTCCACCTGTTGGTTTTTCTGTGTGAGCATACTGTATTTTACCAAAGAAACACTGCACATTAAAGCCTAAACATTGTGTTTAAAAACCCTCCCCATGAACATTCTTTTGTGTTTTTAACATGTACTTGTAACATTTTTTCTCACAATGAAGGATATACATAAAACAAATTAAAATAAAACTCCTTTTCTGAATATTTCTTTTTTCAAATCATGATGAATCAGGTGAAGATGAAAAAGATTGGGTTTATGATGCAGTAACTGCCATTGGTGATCTCCTCTTTGCTCCATTCTTGCAGACAAACAGATTCATGTACGTCTTTGTTCTCCTCATCTGAGCTGGTGTGTGGCTCAAAACTGTACGACTGGATAGCTCCAATACCACTCGCCACCACTAATGTTACATTAGCTTGTGAGGGGCTGAAAGCTGCTGGGAGAGACTGTTAAACACATGGATGATGGGATCTCAGCTCAGGGTTACTTTCACGCCACCACAACTCAGAGGCAAATTTTAGATGAACTCCTACCAGTTGGCAGAAACTATGTTCTAAAATACGACATAGGTTTTTAGATTTTGGCTAAAAAACTGCATAATTCTAATTAAAAAAACCCCTGGGAAGAATCTGACAATAGAAAGGAATATAGTTGGAGTGGGACTGAACTAAAGCATGGCACCATTGAAATACAACATTCACCAGAGAAGACCACAAGCACAATGGTTAAAAAACAAAGCACAAGAAATAATAATAAAAAAAAAAAAAAATCACAAATCATGGAGACTCAAAGTTGAAACTTGCAGTTGGAGAGACGGCATTTGAGGAGATTTAAAGAAGATGGAACTCCTCACATAAACATTTTTTAGAAGTCAGTGATTTTTATTGGAAAACAAAAATAAACTGCAATGTTGTTTGCATTGTAAAGTAATAAGAATGGATAAAGTTTGACAAATGACATTAAAAAGAAAACAATTAAAAAAATAATAATTTAAAATACCTCCTCAGACTCACATTGTCATTTTCCATATCTTATAGCCAAATGTTTTTCATTTGTGCACACTTGAGAGGTTAATTGGAAGAATAACACTTGGGATTTGCTGAGACCTTTTCATGATCATCCAGCCAAAAAAAAAAAAAAATCTTCGAACCAGACACCCTTGAGGAAAAGCTTATCTTTTTTGCTCTCCAGCACATGAAGCATTCAGTGTGAAATTGACTGCAGTCTATTGGGTCCAGCATCTTCTACAAGTGAAGCCAAATATGTGGGGAATTGAGCCCTACACAGAGATGTACAGGGATGCACAGTCCTCGCTGTTAGAGTTGGCTGTTTATTTTTGATTCATCGATTTGTGAAAGTCTAAACACATTACAAATAGCTTAAATGAGGCACCATCATCAGTATCCTATTGATAAATAAGTATATAGAATATTAAATACAGTACATACTGTATATTTGTAGGTTACCAGTTTTCTCCAGCATGATGTAACTGTTGACAACACGTACTGCTAAACATTGCAATGACTCTGTAATGTGATACCTCTAATTCACCAAGAAATGACCATAATTATTTGAGCTCACCACAGGTGTAATGAGTGATAATGACAGGGAGCTGCATCCCTGACTGGGAGGTATGGATAAAATCTGGTTTTTTCCTCATGTTTGTAACAGCAAAACCCATTCCAGTGTTACCAAAATCAGGGGTCATTTGGATTTGTGCACTTCCAGCTTGTAAGCGGTTCACTCTCTTTTTCAAAAAATATATTCATTTACTTTGTATAATTGTCGGTTCTGTCCCTTAAAAAAAAATCAAAGAGGTGATGAATGAAGTGACCTCCAGCAGGGAAAGAGCCTCTGAAATTACAGAGATCACAGAGGAAGAAAAATGATCTTTGTCTGCTTGTTTACCTTGTGCTCCTAAGCTGTCATACCAAAGCAGTTATCTTCTCACTGTCTGTCTAAATGACCAGAGATGAACGCTGTTAAGTGTACGATTAAGTGAAAATATGTAAGGCAGTTCTTCCAAATATGCAAAAATGTATGTTCTTGGACTAAATAAAGAAAGTTAAAATGATTAACTTAAAAGAGTATAAAAAACTTTTAATCAAAATCACGACCAGTAATAGAAGTATTCACAAAACTCACAATACCTTACCAACAAAACAACCGCAATAACTTACCTTTAAGTCCTACACTTGGTACACTTTGGAATGTAATAAGACAAATATAATAAATATAAAATGTTTGAAATTATTGGCACCAAAGTGATCTTTTCTCCTAATTGGGATTTTTGATTAGCATTTTAGTCGTACCTTTCACAAGGAGTGTGGCCAATTTCGGTTAAAATCCGAACCGTTTGTAACACCATGAAACTGAATAATGTGGAAAGTTAATTGTTGCATTTCTACTGCATACCAGCATGTTTACGTTAAGTGTCAACACGTTGTGCAAAATGTGAAGCTGCAGACACACAGGGCATGTGAAGTGCATTCAAGAACGTGCCAAACGCAGATTCTTGTATATGCGTTTAGCCTGTGGTGTTCACACTGGAAGAGCAGGGAGGGGATTCTTCTTTTTCTTTATCTACTGTTTAGTAGTGCATGTCCCCAACCTACAGTTTGAAGAGGTGCCAAATGTCCAAGTGGTGCAAATATCATGAATCTTGCTCCAGGCTTTTTCTTTCACAGCTCTATTCCGATATTCAAAAGACTTGGGGGGATTAATTCCAGCTGGCACAAACAGCAATGAATAATTTCTCCTTCATGATCAATTTTCAATGGTTAGCACTGCCGTGAATTAAAAAGGACGCCATCTCTATGTCACTACCAAATCCAAATCCCTGATTGGTAGAAGTTTAACCAGGTTTAACTTTTAGCCTGTGTTTAATGGTTGTGCATTTTGTAGGTAGAGCCAGAAAACAGTTCTGAAATTGTGTGTAGCTACAGTTGAATACAAAAGTTTTGAATGCAGAAGCTCGAAATTCAAATACAAAAGGAGTTTATACAAATATGTGTCAGAAAATTCAAAACCACCGACTGTAACAGTAAAATCTGTCCAACACAAGAGACCTTCAGCTCTTTTCTGTTTGCTCAGCAGTTGGAAAGGACAAGTTTAAAAAAAAAGAAGCCCGAAATGCCCTAACCCTAACTCTGACTTTTCATTTGAAGTGGCCACTTGATTGTGCATTGCTGAGGGTGGTGTCGCTTACCTTAACATTGTGGAGGGGTTTGAGAGCTTTAATGATCCCAGTAGCTAAGCTGTCTGGAGCTTTCGACCCTGATAGGGTCTCCCAAACAGGTCCTGGGTGACGAGCGAGACAGAGTGGTACAGAACCTCCTATGAGAAGAACAAACAAAGATTCTGCTATGTCACCCTGGTTGGTGTCACCATGGCCCCACTCTGGAGCCAGGCCTGGGATTGGGGCTCGCAGGCGAATGGATGGTGACCTGGGTTTCTTCCACAGGCCCAGTCAGGGCTGGCCCGAAGAAAGATTGGGAGATCCCCCTCCCATGGGCCAACCATCTGAGGAGGAGCGTAAAAGGGACGGGTGCAATTTGGTTTGGGTAGCAGTCAAAGGCAGGTGCCTTGGTGGCCAAAACCCTGGTCATGGAACTTGGTTTTTGGGGTAATAACGTCACCTCTCTGGGAGGGAAAGAGCCTGTGATTCTGCGGGAGGTTTAGAGGTACCTGCTAGATATAGTTGGGCTCACCGTGAAGCCTGGGCTCTGAAACTCAGTCTCCCAAGAGGGGTTGGGCTCTCTACCATTCTGGGTTTGCCCATGGTTGGTGTGAGCTTACTCCTGAGCCCCAAGTTCAGCCGCCAAGTGTTGGAGTTCCCCCCAGTGGATAAAAGGGTCATGTTCCTTCGCTTTCGGGTGGGGAACTGGCCTCTGACTGTGATTTTGTCTTACGGATTGAACATCAATTTGGAGTACCCGACCTTCATGGTGCCCCAACTCCATCTTCCTCCTAGGGGACTTCAACGCCCATGTAGGCAATTGCAGTAACAATTGGAGAGACGTGATGGGTAAGAATGACCTCCCTGATCTGAACCCGAGCTGTGTTTTGTTGCTGGACTTCTTAGCTTGTCATAGTGTGTCCAAAATCAACAACATGTTTGAGTTTTAGGTGACCTCTGGCCGTGTGTCTTAGACACTCAGGTAAAAAGAGGGGAAAAGGTGTACACTGATCTCTGTCAGAGAAGTCTTTAACTCTCACATCTAGGATGTAAGCAGATACCGAGGGAGACTGGTAACATTGATTCCAAGTAGACGATGTTGCCCACCTATTGTCTCTGCTGCTTGCTGAAGCTCTCTGGTGCCTGTCGTGGCGGCATCCCCTGAACACGTTGGGGGACACTAAAAGTAAGAAATGCCGTCAAGCTGAAGGAGTCCTATTGGGTCTGGCTGGCTTGTGGAACTCCAGAGGCAGCTGACAGGTGCAGCCTGGGCTGTTGAGGAGGCAACTCGGTCCTGGGAGGAGTTTGGTGAGGCCATGGAGAAGGACTATCGGTTGGCCTCAAAGAGATTCTGGCACCTCAGAAAGGGAAATCAGTTTTCTGCAGCCCCCCTTTTCAGTGCAGGTAAGGGAGTTGCTGACTTTAACTGGGGACATTGTCGGGCAGTTTAAGGAATACTTTAAGGATCTCCTCAATCCTGCTGACACGCCTCATCTTGAGGAAATAAAGGCTGAGGACTTTGTCTAGGGGCTCTCCATTACCCGAGATGAAGTCACCGAGGTAGTCGATGAGGACCTCAGGGGCAAGGCAACTGGACTGGATGATGTCCGCCCTGAATATCTCAAGTCTCTGGATGCTGTGAGAGTGTCTTGGCTGACATGTCTCTGCAGCGTTGCATGGCAATCGGGAACTGTATCACTGGACTGGCAAACAGGAGTAATGGTTCCCCTTTTCAAGAAGGGGGACGAGAGGGTGTTCCAAGTACAGAGGAGTCACATTCCTCACAGGCTCCCTGAGAAAGCCTGTACTAGGTTACTGGAGAGGAGAGTCCGGCCAATAGTTGAACCTCAGATCCAGGACCACGGTGAAGTTTCCGTCCTAGTCGTGTTACAGTGAAGCAACTCGATGCCCTCTTTAGGGTGCTGAAGGGCTCTCATTACTGAGAGCTATCCTGTCTCTGTATGACCAGAGCAGGAGCTTGGGTCGCATTGGCGACAGTAAGTCGGACCTGTTACCGGGGCATATTGGACTGCCCTTTATTACCAGTTCTGTTCATGGTTTTTATAGACCGAATTTCTAGGAGCAACCTAGAGGAAATTATTGAGCCAGGACCTCCAGCATGCATGTCCAAGGGTTCCCCAAGCGGACCTGGAGGAAGTGGCCAGGTAGAAGGAAATAATTTAGATTGATATATGACATTAAAATTTGCTAAAAAAAACAGTCTGTAAATAAAAGAAGTAAACAAATTCAGATTTATTGACAACATCAGCTGTGCTGACACAAAGCAGGGACCAGCAATAATTTAAAACAAAGATAATCATCAGTCAACCATCAGCTGTCTTTCACCAGGATTACACTTTCTTTTGATGCATTTAGTTATTCCTGAATAGTAGGGAAAGTATGTAATTGAAATGAAAAAGCTTCCTGAAGACAGCTCAGTAAGATTTTTTTTTTGTTTAAAATGACTTCATAAGTACAAAACATGCATCCCAAGTTATTCACAATAATCAGTCTTACAAAGTACATAGATTGCAAAAAAATAAAAATTAAAAAAAAGAAATTAAAATAAAATAAAATAAATTTACAGAAACTGTAAGCATCTTCATCAGATGTCACACTCAAGACACACTTGGCTAAGTCTAGACCCTAAACAATGAAAAACATCTTTATTTACCATTAATTTTTACAACAAACTGTACCGTTCTCTGATTTCTGGGCCATTTTAAAAAAACAGCCTGAGGTAAGGTTTAGCACAAGAGACACGGCTCAATCAAGGCTTCTAAAATAAATAGGTCACAAAAATGACTGTTCAATGAAGAAATGCCAGTGATGCTTTCTTTCTGGTTTAGCTGTAAACAAATTCAAAGTGCCCGAGGAGTTCTGAACTACTCTGATAAAATCCATCTTCATCTAATAAATGCAGGTCAACCACGGCGCAGTGACACACAACTTCAACAAATTACAATGACAAAAAAAGGCAAAAACTCAAAAGGCAGGACAAGGTGTAAAAGAACTGCTCAGTGTTCCCTTTTCTGCTTGCGGCCGACATCGACCTCGTCCAACCCGCTGGCCGACCTGGACTGCTGCAGTTCTCTCAGCTGAGAGTGAGTGCGGGGCTGCTGCTTCTTCAGCTTCTCCAGGTGAATGTCAATGGGGTCAAGTTCAGGCTCAGAGGCAGGGACAGGCAAGTAGCCGCCATCTCTTGGCAGGCACATACACCAGCCGGCACCGGCCAGGTCCAGCTCACTGTACTTGAACTCGGACTTCTTCAGCTTGAAGTCCACCATGTCTGCAGACTCACTCATGTCCACCAGCAGGTTCCAAAAGACACAGCTCAAGATGATGCCCAGCAGCTGCACAAAAACAGAAATGATTCACCAAAATCACTGCAGCACAAATGCTATTTAATGATAAAAGTGCAAAGACATCAATTATCATATTTTTCAGGAGTACAAGTTGCCATTTTTCGTGCAGTTTGGCCAGGATTTTTAGGAAACAAATAGGCTAAAAAAATCATTTTTTCCCGCACTAACAACCAGCTGCCTACTAGCAGTTGTTTCCACTAACAACTGCTAGAGTAGTAGAGTGTATCAATATTTGCTACTAACAGTAATAGAGAAGAAGACGTACTGTCCAAACAAACATGAAGGAGAATCTAATCGTTGTCCTTATTTATGATGATCTGCTTATTTTGCATTGAGACATTATTTTTCTTTTTTTTTTTTTTATCTTCCTTGGACCAATGCAGGACAGCAAGTTGTCGAGCTGGGTTAGACACACAAGTATCGCTGACAGCATCGTCATTTAGACGCAGCTCCTGCAGTAGATGGTAAACCTCACTTAAATAAAAAAGCCTTAATGATCTCATGAACCCAGACATGGAGACGTGCTTATTGATACTTTTGCAGAACTCTTCAAAATAAACATCATCTGTGTTTTCTGTGCACTGTAATTGAGACGTACAGTCAATGCCTACATGTAGCAATGACGCTAAAAACTTGACACACATGCAAGAGTGTGTTAAATAGTAGCAGTGCACGCAAATTTGACGCGCATTAAAAAAAACGCAGCAGATATGACTTGATACATGATTTTTGTTCTGTGTGAACGCAGCATTATGCTGGGTTTAGCAGATTTGTTCAAAAGCACTTTTCACCCAAAAGTGCCACTTATATTATTAAGTGACTTATATACACTATATTACGAGAAGTATTCGCTCACCCTTTCAAATGATCAGAATCAGGTGTCATTACTTGGCAATCTAACATTTGATGCCTAGTTATCCTATGTTTGACGTTTTTTTTAATGGATATAAACCTCTGTTGATTGATGGTGTTACATCTGTATTATTCTTGGCTGATTGCTTGAAACGAACCATTTCAATTCAAAATTTAGTTCTAATTAGAGCGGAGATTGAGAGCCAGGCCTTCATCACCAAGATCAGTGTATGACCTCACCAATGCGCTTTTGGAAAAATGATCAAACATTCCTATAAACACACTCCTCAACCTTGTATAGCTGCAAAAGGTGGACCAACATTCAGTTCAGTTCATGTGTGAGCCAATACCTCTGTTTATATGGCGTATTTCCTATGCATTTTATTTTGTTCCTGCGACCTATACTCCAGACAATATTAGGTTATGTTGTGATTTTGGATGAAAAAGAAGCACCAGTTGCTTTTCAGAGGCTCCTACCCCACAGAAAAAACTCAAAGTCAACCACGGTAAAAAGACAGCATATCATTTCAAATTCAAACCTTTTATCAAAGTACATACGAACTTGGTATTTATCAGCTGTGGTTTGAATGAACTCAATGTGAGAGGCTCACAGCATGATGCCAAGAGATGAAGAGAGAGCTGTCAAAAATCAAGGTGAAACGATTCAAAATCACAGATTCTAGTCAGTCCATATTTTTAGAAGACGATTACATTTGATACTATTTAATTTATGTTTTAAAGCCCCCATCTGACCATGAGGCTTTTAGGTATATTTGAGATTTCAGCAGAAGTCCAGAAAAATCAGCATGAATCCCTGAAATGATCTCACTTTTGATATAATCTAAACAAGTCAGCACATTTAACCAAACTGGAATGTTTTTTTTTTTTAATTATCTACCAATGAAGCTTTTATTCCATTAAAATATCCTTCCACAGTGCCAATGTGGCTTAAATATACAATACAACTAGATTCATGCACTTAGAAGATAACTAATGGGAAGAAACGCACCATTGTTAATTGAATTTTAAATGTATCTGCAGAAAAATGGTCACAACACTGTTATCTGAAAAAGCAAGTGTCAAAGAAGGTTTCGCCTGGGCTTACAAAAACAGCAGGCTTTTAATGAGAAAAAACGTTTTGTGTTGATTTGTTATTTAAAGTCACTGCCAACCTGTGCTTACTCAAATCCTGCAACTTCAGATCTGAAAAACATTGAAGACATAAAACAAATTCAGATTTCATATCATGTAAAAAAGATAAAGCAGAGTAACTGAAGGGAGCTGTTGGAAGGGGAAAAAAATGATAAAAAAAAACGTCTCGCATGACGCACAGAAAAAGTCAAACTGTTCAAAAAAGAAGCGGTGACAGCAGACAGGCTGCTGTTCAGATAAACAGCTGCAGCTGGAGGAAAAAAAACACATTTTCTCTAAAAGCAGGTGGTTTCTAACAGTTAACCTTCAGACTGGGAGTGCCTTGAGTTTTCCATTACCTGTGGCAGCCCAATGACACAGCAAAGTGCAACGGTTATTCCAATGTTGTCACTCATCCAGAGATTGACGGCATGGATGCAGCCACGCACGTGGATCACCTCATGCAGAGTTTCACGCTGTTACACAAACGATAAAGAGGAAAAAAAGAAAGTCTTACCCTTAAACTCAAACTTAAATCCAGAAAAATTAACTGATTAACCCTTTAGCTGCTCTGCGCCAGTCACTGCAAAACTGCATATTTTTTTCTCATTTATAAAATGAGATGTCAAAACAGTTGGGGCGGTATAAAACAAATTAAACATTTGAGCCCTTTGTTATATTAATACACTGCAATAACAGGCCTCCCAAGATAAGTGAAAATGTCTTAAATTTAAATTATTTCCTTTAAATAAGCTAAAAAATCTGTCAATGCTATACCAAGAACTCTTATTTTAAAAAATGTAGTCACTAAAACATGTTTTCTTTAAGTAAGATTCTTTAGCCATTAAAAAACTTTCTTGGTCAAATTATTTTTCTCGTAAAAATAAGAAAATAAGACATTTTTTCTTGAAACCGGTCCTTTGACTTACTTAACATTCACTTTTTGGCATGTATGAAAACCTAACCTTTTTGGCTTAAATGGATTTTGCTGAATTATCAGACTTTTTAAACTTAATTTCAATGTACGGACTAAAATGTTGCTAACGAGTAAAATCTAAATTGGATTAAAATGTTTACAAATGCTGGGAGGCAAAAATACGAACGGAATCTGTTGAGCTGCTGCAGATACGTAATGAGCTGGTCAGACAGCAGCAGCTCAAACTGAGCATCAGGGTAAGGACAAAAGCAAATGCATTGCTGCTCTCACCTGTTGGTTCAAAGTGTTGTAGCCGCAAAGGGTGTTAATGACCTCTCCCACCTGCAAGGGAAGGACACATGTAGAGGCTCGGAAACACAATTTTAACTGACAGCAGAAACAGAAGCCCAGAGTGGTGACAGCAGTGCTGGTCCTGAGGGGATGGACCTGTCGCCTGCCAGCTCGAGCGTAAACTTGGTGAAATGATTGCAGCCACCGTGAGAGCAAACTGATAAGAGCACAAATGTAGAAAATGTTCAGACTTATATATTTATATACGAGTGTTTGTGTGTGTGCGGTACACAGAAAGATTCTGGCAGCAACTTCTCCAGCACAGGTACACAACATGAACCACAAGAGGGCAAAAACCATTTAAAATAGCCTGCAGTCTATTTTCCATTATATAGCAGCATATACTGTTTTTCCTTAAATGCTCTTCTTTCATTACGTTGTTCAGAGCTTCTGTGGAGACAAAAAGCCTCCTTTATAGGTTTGCTAAAGCTCAAGATGCAGCTGTCCCAGCAGGTCTGGATCTGAGTAAAGCAGGACGGGAGGGGAAAAAACTGAGATGAAGCTTTGAACCATTGACTTATTTCATGTGTTAGCAGTTATTCAACTGAGTTTGTTTCTTAAACACAGGCATGGGAACTAATCTAACCTACACTCACTGGCCACTTTGTTAGGAACCATCTGTCCATATGTCCATCTGCTTGTTAACACAATTTTCTAATCAGCCAATCACATTGCAGCAACTAAATGCACTTAGATATGTAGACGTAGTCAAGATGACTTGCTGCAGTTCAAACTTCAGCATCAGAATAGGGAAGATAGGTGATTGAAGTGACTTTGAACGTGGCATGGTTGTTGGTACCAGATGGGTTGGTCTGAGTATTTCAGCAACTGCTGATCTACTGGGATTTTCATCCACAACCATTTGTAGGCCCCACAGAGAATGGTCAGAAAAGAGAAAATATCCAGTGAGCAGCAGCTCTGTGGGTGGAAATGCCTTGTTGATGCCAGAGGTAAGACGAGAATGGCCAGACTGGTTCCAGCTGATAAAAAGGCAACATTGACTCAAATATCCATTTGTTACAAGTACGCAGGGTTTGGAGAGGTTGAAAAAAATGAAAAATATGTATGACATCTCCCAGTCTCACCAACTTCCCCCTTAAGAGTTGAATAAGTACTTCACTATGGCCTGTCGCCCGCAGCATACCCATAGAAAAAAAAATGTGCATGAATATTTGTGCTTTAAGGGTTCATCGAGCAGTTTACAATATAAACATTTCCTGTGGGCCACCTTTGTGCCCCGTACGAGTTTGCCCATTTTCTGCTTGCAGAAAGCCTGTACCCACTCACAAGACAAGCTGTAACTAAGACATTAACAGTCATGTGCAACTTTCTGATACATGACCGCCAAACTTCTCCTTTTAAATACTAGATAGTGAAATCCTGAATACTATTACTGACCTAAATGGCAACATGAGTTGGTAAAGGATGGTGTGTTTTGAAATGGAGCAAATCTATAAGCTGCTCATTTGTAAAGTGGATATGCTGCAATCATGTCACAGTCAAAATCATCTGACTTAAAAAATATACATCTTTTCATTCTCTTTAAACTGTATGAAACAAATCAATGCAATGCTCAGTTGGCAATGTGTAGCACAACATTATTATTGGTTTCGTAACCAAAGCAGCATGAATAAAGGGACATAGACCAGACTCTTTTTTTCTGCACGTGTAGCAAAAAATCTGAGTCTAATTGGAAGTCTAACAGGTAATATTCATCTGAGTTAGAATAAACTGTCTTCAGACAATATATTCCTTGATAAGAAAATAAAATGTTCCAAAAGAAGAACATAAACATTCTAGATTTATAGTTATCGACTGCAAAGGGTGTAAACAGCAAACCTCTATAAACACGATTATAAACTAGAGCTCAAAAAGCAGAGAAAACAGCAATGAACTATCATGCAGTGGGACAAAAACAACACACTCCAAAGTTTGGGTTGTTAAGGCAGCAAAGGCTCGGACTTCACAAGTAAAAAGAAAGTTATTGCTACTTAAAAAAGAAAAGAAGATCTAAAAGCATTAACTAGTGCTCATCATTATCTCAAAAATAAGTTGCATGGCTTTTAAACTTGGGAATTTTCAGTCAACAACAGGAAAGTTTTGCAGCCCTCTTCTTATTTATCTTTCTTTCATATCGAAAATGAAAGATACTGTCACACAAAAAGTCAACTTTGAATTTTTTTTGTTATCACCATGAGCTGTTTGACATTGGACACAAAAAAGAGACCTGAAGATTTCAGCAGGAAAAGAAAGAATACTTGGGTCTTTTCAAGTTCTAAAAAGAAACTATACTTATTCCTTTCAAGCTGATAAGCCCTTTTCCAAAGTGATGTTTTGAAAAAATGAGAAAGACTTGTGAGTTGCTTGTGTCTGACCTGCAGCAGTGAGAAGGTCAGTTCAAAGAACTCTGGGGAATTCTAAAGGGGACGTAAAGTGAACCACTTATTTACTGTTTCAGTAAAAAAAAACATACTTCTTTTCACTGCTGATTCAAGAAAAATGGTCAAAAGCTGAAAAAGATGAACCAACCATTTTGTCTTCCTATCAACATTTCTAACTTTGTTTTAGCAAACCATAGTTTTTAGACAAAAGGTGCAGTTTAAATTCTTTAATTTCTAATATTTTTTGGTAAGACTTTAGCTACCTATAAAGCTGCATCTGTTGTGGGTCGTCAGATGCCATGACAGCACCCACCTGTGCTCAATCAGCCACCAGGTATGGCCACCATGATTGCCTGCACCTGGGTCTCCAGCAGATGTATAAAGGATGGTGGAGATCCCAGTTCCGGCGCCAGACTGTTAGCTTGCCCAAGACGGTAACGTGCTGGCTCTCAAGACGTGTCATAGGACTCTACTCTCGTGTCATAGATTTGCCGACTAACCAGTGTGTTTGCTTGCCAGTGGCTCACGCTTTCTCCACCACCCCTGCTGCTCCCCTGGGCTCATCCTACTCCGCTCCCGACGCAGACCACTCCATGCTGGACTTTCCCCAATCAACATTCATCGCCTTACCCTTACAATAAACCTCAGAACTCCAATTGTGTCCTGCGCTTGGATCCTCCCTTTCCTGCTCCCCGCCTAACAGAACAGTCTGGCCATCCATGGATCCAGCGGATGCAACCCCGACCCATCCCGATCTTGCCCGGCATGAGCAGTTGCTGCAGGCTCTGGACCACAAACACAACGCGGTTCTATCACAGCTGCAGCAGCTCACCAACACTGTCACAGCGCTCACCGCCACGGCTGCTTCATCTGTGCCCCCAGCTGCCAGCCCGCCAGCAATTCCCACACCTGTGAGAGAGGTACACATACCTGATCCGAAGCCTTATTCCGGAGTTCCAGGTAAATGCAGAGGATTTTTGTTGCAGTGTTTTTTGGTTTTTCAGCAAAAGCCCGTCACATACGCCACCGATCAGTCACGGATATCCTTCGTCATCGGTCTTTTGGAGGGCAAGGCGCTGAGCTGGGCGGAGGCAGTTTATGAATCCCAAGGTCTGGGGCAGATGACTTATGCTGACTTCATCAATGAATTGAAGAAGGTGTTCGACCATCCGGTCAGGGGCGGTGAGGCGGCTAAACAACTTCTACAGTTACGACAGGGATCTCTCAGCGCGGCTGCATACGCCATAGAATTCCGCACGATAGCTGCAGAGGCTGGCTGGAACGACGCAGCTCTGCAGGGTGTTTTCACGAGGGGACTTCGAGAACAAATAAAAGACGAACTTGCCACCAGAGACCCCCCAAACTCCCTTGATGAACTGATCACTCTGACCGTCAGGTTGGACAACCGACTCCGGGAGAGGGCACGAGAACGCCAAGGTCGGCCGCTTCCCACACCAGCGTCCTTTGCAGCCCTGGCTCCGCCCACTAGCGTTCCGTTGGAGGGGGAGGAACCCATGCAATTGGGCCGCACCCAGCTCCCCTGGGAGGAGAGACAACGCCGGCTCCAGAACAGGTTATGTTTTTACTGTGGCGAAGGGGGCCATCGTGTGGCGCGTTGTATTCTGCGGCCAAAAGACCAGGGTCGCCAGTGAGGGCGGGAGTACTGGCGACCCCAAGCAGTTCCATCCTGCCATCCATGACCCTGCTTCCTGCCACTTTATGTCTCCCCCAGTCAACGCATCCAGTTCGTGTCCTTTTGGATTCTGGTGCTGAGGGCAACTTCCTGGACCGAAGCTTGGCCCAGAAACTCAAGCTGGCGACAGAGCCTGTAGACCCCCCAGTCATTGCAAAAGCCCTGAATGGACAGCAGCTGTACACTGTTCATGACCAGTCCGCACCAACCAAACTGATCGTTTCAGGAAATCATCAGGAGCTACTCCGTTTTCTTATTGTGGACACTCCCAATACTCCTGTGGTCCTCGGGCACCCATGGCTTTCTCTCCACAATCCCCATGTGAACTGGCGCACAGGCTGTATTCTCAGTTGGGACCCCTCTTGTCACTCCTCCTGTCTTCGCTCAGCACTTCCCAGGCCTTCCCCTGTCACCGTCAGGTCACTCGAGTCAGTCGACCTATCCAATGTTCCAGCGGCGTACCATGATCTGGCTGAGGTTTTTAGCAAGGATAGAGCTCTTGCTCTTCCTCCCCACCGGCCTTATGATTGTGCAATCGAGCTGCTCCCTGGGGCTCCTCTCCCCTCCAGCCACCTGTATAATCTTTCCCGGCCCGAGACTGAGGCCATGGAGAACTACGTCAATGACTCCCTGGCCTCCGGGCTCATCAGACCCTCATCCTCACCTGTTGGTGCCGGTTTCTTCTTTGTGACCAAGAAGGAGGGGTCACTCCGGCCATGTATCGATTACCGGGGATTAAACAACATCACCGTAAAGAATCGATATCCTTTGCCCCTCATTGACTCCGCCTTCAGTTCCCTTCATGGTGCCTCCTTTTTCTCCAAGCTTGATCTCCGCAATGCTTATCACCTAGTCCGAATAAAGCAGGGAGATGAATGGAAAACGGCTTTTAACACCCCATTAGGCCATTTTGAGTATTTGGTGATGCCTTTTGGACTGTGTAATGCACCAGCGGTTTTCCAGGCCTTAGTGAACGATGTCCTCCGTGATTACCTGAACCGCTTTGTCTTTGTTTATTTGGATGACATCTTGATTTTTTCCTCCAACCTCACTGACCACATTCGCCATGTCCGCCAAGTTCTACAGCGTCTCCTAGAGAACAGATTGTATGTGAAAGCCGAGAAATGTGATTTCCATAAAGACACAATCCCTTTCCTCGGGTACATTTTCGAGGGAGGCCAGGTGAGGGCCGATCCGGACAAGATAAAGGCCGTGGTGGAATGGCCCGTTCCCACAACTGTAAAACAACTCCAACGTTTCCTCGGCTTCGCCAATTTCTACCGCAGATTCATTCGGGGCTATAGCCGCATCGCTGCGCCTTTAACCAGATTAACTTCACCGTCTGTTTCCTTCTCTTGGTCCACAGAAGCAGCTGCTGCCTTTGCCAAGTTAAAGAGCTTGTTCACCTCTGCCCCAGTCCTGCGCCATCCGGATCCGACTCGACAGTTCGTGGTAGAGGTGGATGCCTCTGAGACGGGTGTGGGGGCAGTTCTATCCCAGCGTTCTGCAGAGACACAGAAATTACACCCCTGTGCATTCTTCTCTCGACGACTGTCACCAGCCGAACGCAACTACCACGTAGGTGATCGTGAATTACTCGCAGTGAAACTGGCCTTGGAACACTGGAGGCATTGGCTGGAAGGCACCGAACTTCCTTTCCTGATTTGGACCGATCACCGGAACCTGGCCTACCTGCAATCAGCACGACAGTTGAATCCTCGTCAAGCCCGCTGGTCACTTTTCTTCCTGCGATTCAACTTCACCCTGTCTTATAGGCCCGGCTCAAAGAACCAGAAACCAGATGCATTGTCCCGTCTGTTTGCCCCAGACTCTCCGGCCACCCTGGACCCCATCCTTCCTCCGTCGTGTGTGGTAGCCGCTGTGTCTTGGGAGGTCGAGTCACAAGTCCGAGAGGCACAGAGACAGCAACCTGACCCAGGTACCGGCCCACCAAATCGTTTGTTTGTCCCTGACTCAGTACGTTCCCAGGTTATCCAGTGGGGCCACTCTTCCCGCCGCACCTGCCACCCAGGTGTTTCTCGGACTCTATCCTTGTTAAGACGCCGTTTTTGGTGGCCCACCATGGACAACGACGTCCGGGAGTTCGTTGCGGCATGTTCCACTTGCTCCCGGAACAAGACTCCGCACCGGCCACCCTCTGGTCTTCTCCGCCCTCTGCCTGTTCCTGGCCGCCCCTGGTCCCATATAGCTTTGGACTTTGTTACTGGACTGCCCCCTTCACGAGGTAACACTGTCATACTCACCATTGTCGACCGTTTCTCAAAGGCAGTACACTACGTGGCTCTCCAAAAACTTCCCACGGCCAGGGAGACTGCCGACCTCCTCACTCATCACGTCCTCCGTCTGCATGGGATCCCCATGGACATTGTCTCTGACAGGGGCCCGCAGTTCACCTCCCTTGTCTGGAAATCGTTCTGTCGGTTGATTGGTGCCTCCTCGAGCCTCTCGTCGGGTTTTCACCCGCAGACCAACGGACAAGCGGAGCGTGCCAACCAATGTCTGGAGACCGCCCTGCGGTGTATGGCTGAGGACAACCCCTCCTCCTGGAGTGATTACCTGGACTGGGTCGAGTATGCACACAACTCCCTCACGTGTTCAGCTTCTGGCCTCTCTCCTTTTGAATGCTCCCTAGGTTTCCAGCCCCCGTCTTTCCCGATCCAGGAGGAGGAGGTAGCTGTCCCCTCCGTGCAGGCCCACATGCGCAGGTGTAAGCGGGTTTGGAAGGCAGCCCAAGCGGCACTTACTCGGGCTCAGGACCGGGCTCGCAGCAATGCTGACTCCCACAGGACCCCAGCTCCTGCCTATGCCCCAGGACAGATGGTTTGGCTGTCTGCCAAGGACATTCCTCTCCGCACTGACTCTCGCAAGCTTTCCCCGAAGTTTATAGGCCCCTTCGAAATCCTCCAAGTGATCAACCCGACGGTGGTCAAGCTACGCCTGCCCCGTACTATGCGGGTGCATCCCTCCTTTCATGTGTCCCAGATAAAGCCGGTCGCCTCCTCTGCCTTGGTCCCTCCTGCTGCTGCCCCCCGCCCGCCCGGTTGGTGGCTGGGCGTCCTGCGTACTCCGTGCGGCGCCTCCTGGACGTCCGGCGCCGTGGTCGGGGCTTGCAGTTCTTGGTGGACTGGGAGGGCTATGGTCCCGAGGAGCGGGCCTGGGTTCCCCGTTCCGCTATCCTGGATGCCTCTCTGGTCCGTGATCTTCGGCGTCGGCGTCCGGATCGCTTCCTGTCGCCTGGTGGCTCCCGTTGAGGGGGGGGTACTGTTGTGGGTCGTCAGATGCCATGACAGCACCCACCTGTGCTCAATCAGCCACCAGGTATGGCCACCATGATTGCCTGCACCTGGGTCTCCAGCAGATGTATAAAGGATGGTGGAGATCCCAGTTCCGGCGCCAGACTGTTAGCTTGCCCAAGACGGTAACGTGCTGGCTCTCAAGACGTGTCATAGGACTCTACTCTCGTGTCATAGATTTGCCGACTAACCAGTGTGTTTGCTTGCCAGTGGCTCACGCTTTCTCCACCACCCCTGCTGCTCCCCTGGGCTCATCCTACTCCGCTCCCGACGCAGACCACTCCATGCTGGACTTTCCCCAATCAACATTCATCGCCTTACCCTTACAATAAACCTCAGAACTCCAATTGTGTCCTGCGCTTGGATCCTCCCTTTCCTGCTCCCCGCCTAACAGCATCACTTGACGGATTTTTCTGAGCATTATGGCTAACATCGTCAGGAGCTTAGTAGAGTGATACGCATTGTGCTTCAAAGTGAAAAAGTGAGAGTATTGTTTTAATTTTATGTCTAACAATTACACAATATTGGGTTATTGTAAACGAGTTTAACCTTTTAACATCTGAGCTTTCACCGGCAACAGTAAAATAATACGCTCTTTAAATTACTGTAACATGCAACCAAATGTAACATTTCACATTAGTAAAGCTTTGCATAATGATAAAAATAAAAATGATAAATGAAAAAGCGGCTTTTCTCCACGTCATAATCAGCTGATTTACATTGACTGCATGAACACTTGACTTCTGTTTACGATTTACTTTTCTACAGTAAAGTCTTGCATATCAGCACAAAGCTGCTTTTCACCGCTTCAGTATCCATTGGAATTATGTTAATTGCAGAAACAGTTTATGAATTATGGTAATTCAAGGGATGTCAACACTGGAGCTAAAACTCTGGTGTTAAAGTGTTAATAAAGGTGCAGATAAAAGAAGCGCAGATAATTAACAACCCAATTTGCGAAGAAAACTTCCCATAAACCCCTTTGGCCAATTGCCTGCCTCTTGGCCCCTCAAGTCATTCTGGGTAGTGTAGTCATTCACAAAACCTGTTGTGGGTCGTCTGATGCCATGACAGCACCCACCTGTGCTCAATCAGCCACCAGGTATGGCCACCATGATTGCCTGCACCTGGGTCTCCAGAAGATGTATAAAGGATGGTGGAGATCCCAGCTCCGGCGCCAGACTGTTAGCTTGCCCAAGACGGTAACGTGCTGGCTCCCAAAGACGTGTCTTAAGACTCCACTCTTGTGTCATAGGTTTGCCTACTAACTAGTGTGTTTGTTTGCCAGTGGCTCCCGCCTTCTCTCCACTACCCCTGCTGCCTCCCTGAGCTCATCCAACTCCGCTCCCGACGCAAGACCAATCCATACCGGACTTTCCCCATCAACATTCATCACCTTACCCCTTATTAAACCATAAAACTTAAATTGTGTCCTGCGCTTGGATCCTCCCCTTCCTGCTCACCGCTTAACAAAACCTGACTGATTTGTTTTGCTTAATACACCCTATAATCCAGGACGCCTTATGTATGAAAAATATGGGAAAGAGATGTCTTTTCTTTTTATTTTATTTACATTGTTCAGATTCAAAAGAGTTAGAAATGCCTTTTCAATTCAAATACACAAACCAAGCATTGATGGTGTTAAAATGAAGGCAGGCTGGATCTCTGGAAAACATCATCACTACATGTAGATATGCTTCCCAATAGATGCACAAATTTATATTTTATCAACGTCTATCAAAAAGGATTAACAAAAGTAAAAATATGAGCAATGATATTGTGATTAACTCGGTAATACAACTGACCAATCAGATAAAAGAATTAGGCAGCAATGACTCAGAAAAATCTATTTTCAAATAAATAATGTAAAAAATGTCCACTAAAACTACTTGATGTAAAAGTAGCTGTAGATAATACAGAAGTGAGTGCATGGAACATTGATGTGTTAATGCTTTAACTAGCTTGCTTCTACCCTGGAGTGGGATTTTTATAAAGGCAGAGGGGATATTTCTGTTCTAATGTGGGAGGTCTGGCTATTTTGCATGATTTTTGACAGAGATTCAATGCAGGACTTACTTCTTTGTTTACATAAAATGAGAAAGTACAAGAATCTGTCCTGTATGCAGGAATTCATGAGCACTTACTCCTTCAATAAAGACAGAACAGCACTTGTGAAACAACGGGTTGCTACGGATGAGTTTTCAACAGCAGGTCTCACCTTGCCTCGAACACAGCAGGTATATGGAACCCCACATGCCAGCGGACCGGTACCATTGCAGAAATGATACTGATTGACTACCCAGTCCTTGTACTCGTCTCCTCCACAGCATGAAAACTGAAATAAAAACAAGAGAGAGTGTATTTAAAGACCAAACATGAGATAAAAATCGGCTTTTGATTTTTAATTATCCAACAAAAGAAATTTGGCAGTTCTTGCTGCACACCAATGTGTCAAATGAGTTAAAAAATGTCACCACGATGCCCACCTGCCAGCAAACCCCACACACCCAGACAGACAGTTTGTAGATCCAGTTCAAACAGCTCTGCAGTATAAGGTATATGCTCACATGGTGACAGTAGGCTTTCTCACATGCTTCCTTTTTGAAGAACACCAGTTCACACATGTTGAGATCGTTTCAGACAATAAAAAGCATCTGGACTCCTGAGATTGCCTGACATAAGCCGTGCAAACTGCCATACCAGGCTCCAAGCTGAATGTTCAGAGAAAACAGAAATGTAAGGGCATCAATGGTAACAATGATTTTTGGGGAAAGGCTCTTAATTAAATCTATCATGTGAAGGAGATAGACCTCTTCATAAATACCAGACAACCTTAACAGGAGAAGATAAATGTAAATGAGTTTGTTTTATGACTAAATTCTTCACCAGCCAAACTTTTTTTTTCAACTGTTTATTAAGGCTGAAAAACTGTAATGCTTATGCACAGAAAAGCTTTCTGTCAGGACCATAACATTTACAAAGACCAAAAGAGATGATTTTATTCTTATTTTTGGGGGGAAAAAGTGTGAAAGTCACTCCTTTTAATTGGCAGCAGAGATCCAATGAGGTCTTCCTCAATCTTCTGATCTGCTGTGTGGACATGAAGAAGGGAAAGTCTGAAGTATTTTGACTTAATCAGAGGCAAACAAAGAGACAACGCCCAGTTGAGGCCCAGTTATTAAAATATTCAGAGCCTGAAATAAAATAAATTAAGCATTTTATTTAGTTCAATAATAAGTTTAATTGTAATGTAATTAGGTATGGTATTAAGAAGTTCTCATGAATAATTATGACCTGGCAGGGGGGCAGAGACACAGGGCAGTGAGACAGGATCACTACTCCAACTCAAAACAATAAGTTGAAAACAGGTTATTCAGATATAGGAGTACATCTGTTCTTTACACATTGAAAAGAATACACAAACGCATTTAATTGTAACATAAGCAGCTTTGCTGCTAAATAATGGAAATATAGCTCTCCATAGTTTGATGGATTTTTTTTGGATAATTTACTTGATTTTTCTGCTGTAATTTGCTAATGTCTTATGAGAATAAAGTACAACAATCCAGTCAGATACTCAGAGTTATTATATTTGCTCAATAATAACTCCTTTTGAGGTGGTGATGTTTGGAAGTATAAGTAATGATGCTTTCCTCCAATCCACATTCCTTTGGTGTTGTTGGTTTTAACTAGAACATGTTTTAGAGAAGTTAGGTCTCTGGACTGCGTTAGAACTGCCTTTGGGGATTGGCCGAATGCACAAAGGATTGTGTCATCGGCTTAAAGGTGTATAGATGAGCCCATACCTAACATTACAAACTGATTTATGTAACTAAAAATAGTGTGGACCTTCAATAGGTAGACAATGGGTAATAGAGTTTGTCAGATGATGTGTTGAGTTCTATCTAAGAAACGCTTAGTAAACCAGGGAAGTGTTTTCGTTTGAAGAAAACTGAATTGGAGACTTGAGCCAGGTCAATATAAATTGCTAAATGAGACATTTTTCAAACAAACGAAGAGGTTATGTCTTCCAGCATTTTTAAAGTTGAGATGCAGCCAAGATTCTTGATTTTCCACTTGGAATCTGATCCTCTATTTGTCTATTTAGCCATCTAACTTTAATGAATAGAAGACATTTGATACAAATAACATAAAATATTTATGATAACCTTAAATAATGTGAAAAAAGGACTGATAGATTAGTCAATAACTAAAATAAATGATAGTTTCAGCTAAGGATTAAACTCAAAGACAGTTTTAAATAGATTCATCAAAGTTTAGCTGATGCATCATTTTAAAATGCTTTTCTTGTGGGGCAATAAAAGCTGCACACAACTTCACCATATAAAATAACTGTGATAACAGTTATCGATTGCAGTTCCCAGAAAACACTTAAGCTGAATATGCAGTGAATGAAACTAATGCAGTTACAAAGACAACATTTTTTTTTTTGTTTTTGAAAAATTCTTAGAAGCACAACAGCAGACGCTGATGATTACTTGAAGTTACAACTGAAACTCACAATAGCACCTGCCTGCTGCTCTCACTGTAAACAGAAGAAAAATAAGAGCCTCTCTTAGCTGTAAAAGGCTAAAATAGCTTCTTGTCCTTCCACATGAATTGTCCCTAACTGTTGTTTCTTTTTCATTGCTATGTTCTGTTTATTCTCGCAGTGGCACTCAGTGGTCATTTTTGCAGCAAACCAATTCATATATAACCACTTTCATTGCATTTCATAGTGACGCATGTGGAATATATGCTTGTGAAATAGAAACAGAGAGCAAAAATAGGTTGGTCTATATTGGTTCAAAACAACTCTATTCTCATCCATCATCTTCTATGCAAATGTCTTTAAAACTACCGGTTCCAATCTAAATCTGACAAGCAGAGCAGGAGAGGAAGCATCAACGTTCAAGCAGCCAAAGTTTGATCCTTTACTCGGTATGAACATGTTTCATAGATTAAGCAGGCTGACTGCTAGTTTGCAAAGAGTTGCTGCATACACTGCAAACAGTTGAGTCTCATTTAGTTTTCATATCAGTTACTGATCATAAAGTGGATCTAAGTTTCCATTAAAAAGCTGACTGGGTTCCTCATCCAATCCTTGAAATAATTTAACTTCAAAAAATACTACTAGAAAGTACAGTAAATGTAAATGTAAAGTTATTTATTTAAAAAGCAAAATATTTAATAAAAAAGTTATTTTTTATTGAAATTGCCTAGCTGTGAATGAATCCTTTGTTAATCCTGTATATTCTGAGTAAAAAAAAACATTGCTACCTTTTGCTGCACATAGTCCAAAATGTTTTTGAAGTCCAGATCATCATAATAGTGTTTTATTCCTTCTCGTAAGCTGCTCTGAAACAAAGCAGATGTCTACAAAACACACAAAAAAACAGGAAGTTAGTCATTGTTTAGATGATATTTATGGACAAAATCCTGAGATGGATTCTGGTAAACCTTTTTTTCAAATATGAGAGCCATGACGAGAGCAACTGCTTGGAGGAGAAGCAGGACACACAGGACACACAGGAACTGTGGAGAGAGAAAGACAACTAATTCATCAAACAATAATACAGCTTAGATTGGGGGGGTCATCTTTCAAAGATTTGTTTCAAAGAATTTAGCACCAAAATTCTGCACTTTTCACTTAACATAATTTATGTGCATATATTGGACGCGCAAAAATTGGAGCCTTATTGTAAAATTCCTGTGGGCCTTAACCACTGAATGAACTCCTGATTTAAAAAGGAGAAACTTCAGAAAAGATAAATGAATAGCTTGCACATTCTTATTCTCTGGTTCATATATGCACAGATTTTATTTTTTTTATTACAAAGAAAAAAATTAAAACATGCAAATAATACAAAACCTGTTTAATTTAATAAAAACGAATTAACATTTTTTAAAGTAGAAATGTTTCCTATTCACTTCTTGCTTAAAATTATAATGCATTCCTTGATGCATTATTTTAATCAAATTCCAAAGTTTGTGTCCAGTTTCCTTTACTGCTCACTGTTTAGAGCAGTATTGGGGTGTTTGTCATTTTTAAAATCCACTGCCTTCAAATTTCCCAGAAGTTGGGAGCAAAGGGAAAGCTAGTGTGCATCGATGCTCACTAGATTTGCAAACATACAGTGGCTTGCAAAAGTATTTAAACCCCTTGAACTTCTCCACATTTTTTTCACATTCTTACCACAAACATAAAAATATTTTAATTGTAATTTTATGTGAAAGACCAACACAAAGTGGCACACACTTATGAAGTGGAAAGAAAATTATACAAGAGCTCTCTTTTTTTTTTTTACAAATAAAAAAATGAAGAGTGCAGTGTGCAAAAATACTCAGCCCCCTTTCCTCTGAGTGCCTCCACTTGTCTTCAGAAGTTGCTTATGATTGGTTACTGATCAAATGTTGACTTTATAGAGTCCACCTGTGTGTAATTTATTCTCAGTACACAAATCCAGCTGCTTTGTGACAGTCTCTATGGTTTGTCAAGAGAATATTGGGGAGAAAACAGCATCATGAAGGGTAAGGAACACACCAGACAGGTCAGGGATACAGTTGTGGAGAAATTTAAAGCAGGGTTAGGCTAAAAAAGGATTTGAACATCCCACGAACCACTGTTCAGTCCATCAACAAATGGAAGGAGTATGACACAACTGCAAACCTACATAGACATGGTCGTCCACCTAAACTAACAGGCAGAACGAGGAGACACTGATCAGAGATGCGGCCAGGAGGACCATGGTGACTGGATGAACTGCAGAAATCTACAGCTCAGGTGGGGAAATCTGGAGCCAAATCCAGAGGAATAATGGAGGAAAACCTGTTGAAGTCTGAACAACACTTGAGACTGAGGCAGAGATTTATCTTCCAACAGGACAATGACCCTAAACATAAAGCCAAAGCTACAATGGAATGGTTTCATATGAAATGTATTTGTGTGTTGGAATGGTCCAGTCAAACTCCAGACCTAAATCCAATCCAGAATCTGTGTCAAGATCTGAAACCTGCTGTTCACAAACGCTCTCCATCTAATCTGATTTAGCTTGAATTGTTTTGCAGGAAGAATGGACAAAGATTTCAGTCTGTGGATGTGCAAAACTGGTAGAGACAAACCCCAAAAGACTTGAGCTGTAATTGCAGCAAAAGGGGGTTCCACAAAGTATTGATTCAGGGGGGCTGAATACTTTTACACACTGCACTTTTCAGTTTTTCATCTGTTAAAAAAAAAAAAAAAACTCTTGTATAATTTTCTTTCCACTTCACCAGTGTGTACCACTTTGTGTTGGTCTTTCACATGAAATTCCAGAAAAATATATTTATTTTTGTGGTCATAATGTGAGAAAATTTGGAGAAGTTCAAGGGGTACGAATACTTTTGTATACTTTTTACATGTTTCTTTACATGTGATAAGGGTCTTCTGACTGTTCATTGTTATGAATATTTTAAAATACTCACCTATACATGACCATCTAATCTTTCAAAGACTATCTGAATATTAAATCTCCAAAGGGTTCCTTCATTCTAAAGTTTTACTAGTAAGTAAGACTCTACACACATCCTGAGAAGCATTTGAATGTAAAGCAAATATTGCAGACATTACTGTTGCATCATTCTTACCATGTGCAGCAATGTTTTGTTGTCTCTCAGGGATCCGACCATTCCAACCACAGACACCGTGAACATCACCAGCCCCAGCAGGATGAGCACTACGGCAGGAGCCAGAAAGAGACCCTCCAGGGTTCGATTCTTCTGCCTTTCCACTTCTGCATAAACTCCCACACAGAGCACACAAAGACCCATCAACTGGAAAGAGACGGAGGAAATGTTCATGAAATGTTGATTCCATAAAGACCTGCCTCTGTTCAGCTCTTAGCAATTTAACTAAACCAAGGCCTCCCAGGCTTTATTTAGAAAACTGCTTTCTTTTATGTTTTTACGTGCAACTATAGTTAGACTTAATAACTCATATACAAAATAAAACAAGCCCACTACATCACTGAATTGGCAGAAAATTACATTTTTGGGAACATTAGATGTTTTTAAACCTTTTGATGAAATCCACCAAAAAATTGCAATATTTATTTTTTTTATTTATAGACAGATACATAGATAGTTAAGGATGCTATAATATTTACATGAGCATTCAGGAAAATAAACACCTTATTTACCCACTGTCTCAACTTTGGTTCACACATTTTTAACATGGTGTAACTGTATTATAAAGAATTAGTTATCAACATATGTTGTGTTCTTTCAATACAGAAGGTATTTATTTTCAAAAATCTATAACACGAGATGAGGTATTCTCACCATAAACTTTTGAAAGTTAGCTAAACTTTTCCCACCAAAAGTGTTTTTGAGATTTCATGGAAGCGACCATGTTTAAATGAGCAGGAAAAGCCCCTCTACAGCCTCTAGTGGAATAATGATTAACTACAGGGCAGAAAACGTGGACTAAGTTACATACACTGGGTTTTTAGGGGAATTTTGGGTTATACTAATGAGAAAGGGGTCATCTGAAATGTGTGTACTAATTATGATACGAATGGTTATAGAGGGCTAATGATAACAATTTTAACTTTTCAGTTCCAGGTATTTTATAGGGTTTTTAGGAACATGTCCAGATAATGACGTCAACTGATTGAATTTTGTGAACAATGAAGTTTTCTTTTGAATCTAGGCTGCACTATTATTTATGTTGTGACAAACAGTGTGAAACTGGTTTACAGTTTAAATTTAGTAAATTTTAAATTTAGTTTTCATATTAACCAAATGTGTGCAGCAGATTGAAACTTTTAATTTGCTTACTATTGAGTTTTAATTTTTGACAAAGGCAATCTGCATTAATACCTGGACATGCCTGCTTAAACTTCTTTGCCCAGAAATCTCTTTAAAGCATTGCCAAAAATGTTTGGCTTGAATTCCATATACACAGTCAGCATTAAACTTCACTTTAGCTATGATACAGATAAGACTGCCAGAAAACCTGGATATTTTCTGAAACCCCACAAAAAAGTTATACTCTGCAGGAATTACTTTTGGAGCAGTTATTCTTATAAATGCTGTAAATAAATCTTATACCAATCTGCATTTTTACGGATTATTTCAGCAAACATTTAGTCATAAAAAACCCTACAGATTTGATTTATAAGCAACACTTTTGACAGAACATGGAAGGTTCATTTCTGTCACGGCATTAACCAAACTTAGCATTCCCACAGCAACGATAGCTTTAATTAAGTCTGCATGAATTGCTCAAGGCCAAAGAAGCCTTTGTCTGCTAAGTCACCACATCCTAAATCACAGCAGTGAGAGAAGAGGCCAAAGAGAAAAGGATCATTCAAGTGGGGGAATGGAGGTTTAATAGAATCAAAACATGTTTTAAATTGTGCATTAATTCTCAAGAGCCTGCGTTATCTTTTTATTGTTAGTCTTGTTTTGATTACTGTGTATGAATTAAAAAATGTGAGGTCTCATATGAAGAATGAATACCAGGACAGGATGACTCAGCTTTAAAGACTCACTATGATGAAAATCATGTTTTTGCTGCTTTTAACATGTTCTTGTGGTATTTTTCACATGCTGGATGACATATAACTATATATATATATATATATATATATATATAAATAGAGAGAGAGAGAGAGAGAGAGAGAGAGAGAGAGAGGGAGAGAGAGAATAATGTATGCTTAAAATTGCATTTCTGAGTATTTCTTTGGCGTAGTGAAACCAGAGCAGAGAAAAAAAAGCTGTGGGAAAAAGCTTGTACCCATGACATAAAAGCTTTCTGATACATCTACTTGCAGACAAATATATATTCAAGTAATGTTAAATTAAAGTCCCAGTACTTGTCACACACCTATAAGTGAGTGAAATTTGTTCTGCTCATTTGACCCATCCGCTAGGGGAGCACTGAGCTGCAGACACAGCTACGCTCAGAATACGCTCATTTGGTGGTTTAGCTATTAAAAAAATAATGGAACTTGTCAAAGCAAATGTTAGTGTAGGCATATAAAACACACTGTTGTTACTTTATAACATCCTATGAAAACATTAATTTATCTTTGTATTTTTGGACCAAATGATCAATGATCTGTCACAGTGTGACATCACCAAACCTTACAATTATGATACTAGCTTAAAGACCTACTCCAATCATCTTTTGATCTATTCTAAAAGTGCTCCCAGTGGTCTTTTAGTTATGATTATGCAGTTAAAATAATAATAATTAAAAAAAAAAAACTGGTGGTTTTCTAGGACATAGTTTCTGCAGAGTGGCAGTAGCTCATCGAAAACATGGCCTGTGAGTTGTAGGCAGGACTACAACTCTAAGCCCACCTCCACTTCCTAGCATCCATACGTTTAAGGTGGCGAGCAATATTGGAGCTGTCCAGCTGTACAGTTTTGAGCCAGATGCCAGCTCAGACGAGGAATACAAAGACGTACATGGATCTGTGTGTCTACAAGTCTTTTTTTAACACAAAAACAGTGAACAATAAATGTCATTTGGCTTTTACCTATTTTTTTAATTTACATCATTAATAAATGCATTGTAATGACTACAAATATGGATCCTTTAAGTGTGCGCGGGTATTTTATCAGCCGACCAACATCTCTATCCCTTTAAGAGCATCCATTGCCTGTAGAGCGTATCCAACGCCCTGCACCGCAGCGCTGCTGTGATCGCTTTGTATGCGCTCTGTGTCTAAAAGCATCACGTCTGAATCACCAAACTGCAAGCAGGCAAAGCATTCCTGTATAACAACAGAGAGAATTTAAAAATATTACTTCTCTTAAAATCAATTCTAAATAAATTCATGATTAGGAAGCTTTGAGTCTTGACACTAAACATTCACCGGCTAGCTAATATTCAGGGAATTCCCAACCAGATTCCCAACCATTCCAAATCAACCACTGTGACTTGACACCACGTATTACCACTCAATATGACAACTAAATTAATAAGCATATATTTTACTTTATCATATTATATGTTTATTCAGTCTTTCTTCAACAAGAACCTGATTTTACAGAAAAAACGTAGGTGTGGAAGTTCAGTCAGGTTGTAAAGAAATATTTACTTCATCTATAAATGTAAACAAAAAGGTTGGAAATTACTGTTACAGCTATAAGCCGAATAATAGAGTTGATTCGTTAGATTTATAATAGCGAATAATATACATTTGCAAGCAAAGAAAAAGACAATAGTAGACTGTTTACGTTTAAACGCTGATGATCTTAGTGAAGTTCGGTGAGACGGCTCGTAGATGCTAGTACTGCTGCCTGATTCGACACTTGCATTATGAGCGGACAGCACTGAGACTGAAACTGACTTGCAATTTGTGTTAATACCAGGCTCTGAACCCCACACTTACCGAGAAGATCATAGAGTAGATATTTAGGGTGAATTTGATGAAAAAGTAGAAGTGGTTGGTTTTCCTCAGTTCAGAGTAGGGCGGCATGGCTGCGTTCTCTGCTGATGCTAACTGACAAGCTAGGAGGACTGGCCTTCGCTTTTTTCGGGTCCTATGAGAATTGTGTGACTAAAATAAATATTATTAAAACAAAAACGTTTGAGGAATATGAGTAAATTGTAAATGTGAACCAGCTCTCATTTCTAATTTAGTAAGGTATTGTGGGTAAGCCCAGAACAGAAGCCACTTCCGTGCGGTCGGCCACTCCACGCTTTGTTTTGACGCCACTCTTAAAGAGACAGTACACATATCTTCAGTAACCATTCATCTGACAGTGATATGAAGGCTTATCATTCATGTGTTAGACAGTAGGGAATTCTTTTTTTCTACATTTGTATAATGCAGCAGAAAATAACAAAACAACAAAAATTCACCTTAATACTTAGTTTGTGATAACTTTATTACATTATTAAAGGAAAAAGCTTCCCGTAGTTCTTCACCATTGGCTGTATATAAGGGAAGTAGTCTGAGTGAGTGTACTGTCACCCAAAGCAGATGTCTTACTTCCAGTTCCAATGAAATTAAGTCAATTCAGTCACCATCCTCTAACGATGAGGTCATCACCATGTTGTAACGAGGAGTCAACAACAACCAGTGATTGATCCAAATCGGTCTGAGTCAACATTTCCATGGTAACCACTCTCCAATCAGGAGTGAGCATGTTAGAAGTCCACACCCCTTCCGCTGAAAGCTGGCCCGAGAATCTGTCAAACACTTTAAACGTTCCACACAAGACCACGCACTCTTGTTGAGGTATCTAATTGGCCAGTTAATAAGTTGAATAATCTGCGCTACAGCAAAAAATATCATGAACAAATATTAGAATTAGCAAGAACTTGTTAAAAAGATGGTGGCAGAGTAAGAATGGTTGTTCTGACAAATATGACTGCGTAATAGTTGATTTTCTCCCAGTAGAAGCCAATTAAATTTCAGCTTTTTGGGACAAGTACTTGCTATTCGAAAATGCAAGGGGGGAGGAGTCAATCAGTCCAGTTCTCATATACGGTCAATGGTCTTCATCAGGTTTTCACGCACTGTAGCTGGTATTTTGGTCCACTCCTCCATACAGATCTTCTCAAGAGCTCTGATGTCTTGAGGGTGTCACTGGGCAGTACATACTTTCAATTCCCTCAGTTGGATTGAGGTCCAGAGACGGCCACCTCCAATGCTTTTACATAATTACTCCTGTGTTGCCTATATAATGTGTTTAGCATCAACTTCACGTTGGAAGTTTTATTTTTCAAAAACTCCTACAGATAATATGAAGTTTTTGCTCAAAATCTCACTATACATGTCCTATAATCACCCTTGTTCATGTTTTTTTTAAACAAATCAGTTATTCTGTCGCCTTTGTAGGAGAGTAACCCCAAGGCATTATGTTTCCATCACCAAGCTTCACAGTAGGTACAGTGAGGCAAAGAAGTACTTGAACACCCTGTGATTTTCCAAGTTCTCCCATTTAGAAATCATGGAGGGGCCAGAAATTTTCATCATAGGTGCATGTCTTCTGTGAGAGACATAATCTAAAAAAAATCTGGAAGTCAGATTGTATGCTACTGCTGCATATCATAGTATTTGAATACCTGAGAAAATCCATGTTAATATTTGGTACAGTAGCTTTTGTTTGCGGTGACACAAGTAACACGTTTCCTATAGTTTTTCACCAGGTTTGCTCACTGCAGGAGGGATTTTGGCCCACTCCTCCATACAGATCTTCTCTCCATCAGTCAGGTTTCTGAGCTGTCGCTGAGAAACCCAGAATTGGAGCTCCATCCGCAGATATTCTATTGGGTTCTGTTGACTAGGCTACTCCAAAACCTTAATATGCTTCTTACGGAGTCGCTTCTTGGTTCTCCTGGCTGTGCTTCAGGTCATTGTCATGTTGGAAGAGCCAGCCTTTACTCATCTTCAGGGCTCTGAGGGACAGAGGTTATTTCCCAAATGTTCCTAATACATGGCCCCTCTCATCCTCTCCTTATTACAGTGCACACGTCTTGTCATGTGCACAAAAACACCCCTGTAGCATGATGGTACCACACCCATGCTTAACAGTAGGGATGGTGTTCTTTGGACACGCATCATTGTTTTCCTCCTAACCCTGAGTGGAATTCAGACCATGACTCCCATGACTCCTCTGGATCATCAGCAAACTTATGACGGGCCTGGACATGTGCTGGTTTAAGCAGGGAAACCTTCCGTACCACAACGTCTTAGTGTATTACCAATAGTAACCTTGAAAACGGTGGTCCCAGCTCTTTTCAGGTCATTGACCAGCTCTTCCCATGTAGTTCTGCGCTGAGCCCTCACCAGTAGGATTGTTGAGACTCCATGAGGTGAGATCTTGCATGGAGCTCCAGTCTGAGGGAGACTAACAGTCATGTTCCATTTTCTAGTAATTGCTCCAACAGTGAAGCTATTTCACCAAGCTGTTTGGTAATTGCCCCATAGCCTTTTCCAGCCTTCTCCAGAGAGCTACAGTTCGCCCTCTGGTGTCTTTGGACAGCTCCTTGATCTTGGCCAAGTTAGTATTTGGAGTCTTACTGATTTTATGGGATGGACAGGTGTCTATATTAAGTTAACAACCTAAAACAGGTGTATCTAATTTAGAATAATAAGTGGAGTGGAGGTGGAATATTTAAAGGCAGACTAACAGGACTTTGAGGGTCAGAATTCTAGCTGATAGACAGGCGTTCAAATGCTTATGTACAGCAGTAGCAAACAAATTTTTTTAAAAATCCTACAATGTGATTTCCAGATTTTTCTAGCCTATGTCTCTCTCAGTGGAGCTGCACTTAGGATGAAAATTTCAGACCCCTACATGATTTATAAGTGGGAGAACTTCACAGGGTGTTCAAATACTTCTCTGTTTGGCGTTATTGGGATGCAACTCAACATTCTTGCTACTCCAAACACAGCGAGTGGCATTCATGTCAATGTCATATTCTGCACAAATGCTCCTGTATACTTTTCCAATCACTTGGTTGTGGTCCTCCATACTGTATGTGCTTTCTCAGCCAGAATCTTACACCCAGCAGTTATGTGCTGGATTGTCTTTCTCTTCACCCAAGTGTCCAAGATAAATGCCTGAAGGTCAAGTGACAGTACTTCAAAGCCAATCATTAACCTCATGCCAGTCAATGTAACCTAGATGAGTCATTCAAGCCAGCTCTCTATGTACAATCAATGTTCAAAACTTAATGGTTAAAGCATTGACTGTATAAGAGAACTGGAGAGAGTGACATTTCTCCCTCGTGTTCCAAATAGAAAGTACCTGCTGGTTCCAAGAAGCCAAAATTCCATAGAGAAATAAATAGCTGTTGCTCAGTCTGTCAGGGTTGACGTGCGGACACAAATGCAGACAGAACTCTCAAAATGCAAAGTCTCTTATTTAATTGAAAACAATACTCGAAATATAGAGCACAAGATCTATAAGCAACAAGAACCACCCGACAACCAGTGCAGGGGAGACGAAGACTTATAACTAGAAGGAGGGGATGAGGTAAGTGGAAACAGGTGTGCCAGTAAGGAGGGAGAGAACACACACTAGGAGGAAAACACAGGAAGTACAACCAACAACAAAATAAAACAGGAAGTGGAACCCAAAAAACAAATCCAATAATAAAGCCGAGTCCATAACCCCACACAGTCATTATATTTGTCAGAACAACCATTCTTGCTCTGATACCTTTTTTAACTTGTTCTTGCTAAACATAATCCTTTTTTCATTATTTCTAGTTATACAAGTTATAAAATGTTCAAGAAGAAGCCTCAGTAAAAGTATGCGGTGCCCGGTGCCCCCCACTTCGAACATTTGATCGACACATTCTCCAGAGCCCGGTTTCAGTGAAAGGGGTGAGGAGTTCCAACAAGCTCCATCCTGATTGGCGACAATAGTTGCCATAAATCACAGACTCTGTCCAATCACTGCTTATTAACCACGCCTGGCTCTAAATTGCCCCTGGTTGATATTTATCTCCATATATATAACATTTTCAATGGGTGATGTCGTACTCGCTCAGTCCAGTTCTTTTATACAGTCAGTGGGTCAGAGTCCATTTCTGTGATTTGGGACGTCATAGCACTAGCCCTAAATCCCACTACACCAGCCTCTTTCTGCTGGTGGTGTGTCAACAGGAAAGACTACTAAACTCTGCCAGGTCCCATCAGAGGGGGCCTGGACAATATAGGTACTTCCCTGTGAGCCCCAACCCCTGGCTCCAGGGTGAGGTCTTGGTGACGCTAGTCATGGGTAACACAGAATAAACCATTTTAAACAACTGCACAAAAGGATGTCTGGGCCTTGCAGTTTGTTCTCATCTGTAATTTTTGTGATGTATATAATTTAGAAAGGGCATACATTAAAGTGTATAGGACCATAAAATCCTCTAACCTTTCCTTGCCTAATAACCTAATAATAACATCTGTATCTTGATCTTGATTTTCAGTTGATCCCAGCGCTTGCCTCTAGTTGCATCCCTCAATGCTAGCAATTTCTGCATACCAATGACATTACTGATGTGCTGTGAACAAGTGTGCATACCTGTGAAGCTTGTCGTGCAGCTGTTTTCACCCATGAGTGATTACCCAGTGATTGGCAAATATTTTTTAAAGAGCCCTCTCCTAGGCACATATTTTTTATTACACAAATTTGTTGTTTTTTATTATCTACTTTACTAAACAACTGGGATCTTGAATAACTGGTTACAAGAGTAAATAACTATGTTTTCTTTTCCTGTAACAGTTAAAAAAAACATTCCTCTTTGTGTACGCTGCAATATTTTAGTTTTTCATCTCACTGGAAAAGATGAAATCAAAAACAAAAACATCCAAACATCCATGAAGACATATGCCTACAGCAAAAAGACATTTTCTGGTGTCATCCACAAGCCAAAAAAAAGGAAAAAATGTACTGCAAATGCAATGGAGAGAAAAGTAATTATATTAAACAGACGTTAAGTTCAAAAACATTTTTGCATTGTTTTCTTAAGCTTCTTTCCATTTTTGTAAATGTTATTATTCATTAAAAAAAATGAATAAATATAGAGCATATTCCTGACTTACAGTATCTTGTGCCAGGAGCTGTTTAAAATGTTCATGTCTTTGCCAAATAATTTGTTTTCAATTACCCACTGAAAGTACTTCAGTAACCTGCAAAAATTGGAGTATGAGAAAAATCATTTAAAATCAAACCAAACCAAACATCTCCTTCGATTTTAAGTTAGGCACAATTCAGTTAGGAAAATTGGTCCATGATTGCTGTGAAGGCCATCTGAATCCAGCCATTGCTCTACCTGACTCTTATCCATACTCCTCTAAAGGCACACCTTCACACAAAGCAGCTGCTGTTCAGTTTTAAATTACCACAGTTCTGTTCGTCATATCTTTTAAGTAACAATGTTCTGAGTAACACTGTTTCCATTTTTCGTGGGAGGCTAGTTCATGAACAATGACAAACAAAAAACAGCGGTAAAAAAATTCCTGATGTTCAGCGCCCACTGCCTGTGTATTGTTTGTCCTTTGCTATAATTGCAGCCGTCAGATTTTTATTTTCCCCTCTGCCTTCACTTTTGAATCTGACTGATTAGTTAAAATGGGTCAAATTTCAGTTGACCTGTACAGTGTGCAGTGTTTCATAAAAAGGTGTCTGGCTTCATTCAAAAGAAAATGAGAAGAAAAAATGCTTTCAACTTGAGATGAGACAAGTTGTTTATCAGTGAATGCTTGTAACGGAAATCGTCCTTTTTGTTCAACTGGAAACTTCAAAAGCTTTTTCAATAGTTTGACCTCAGCTGGGTTTTCTGAAATTACAAAGAACTGCAAATTGCAGTAGTGCAAATTGGCCCCACTTATTACTAACACAAAGCAGCTAACATTTTAGAGTAATTAAACATTTTAATTTCCTCACCCTAAACTTTTCTTTTCTCTACTATGACTTTAATGTGCTACAGTCATTAATTTCTTTAAAACAATTTGCCAAGTCTTTCCTAATGATGTACCCTCGACCAAACCTTATTTTATGCGGTTTGTAGTACCACATTTTTGAGTAAATGTCAATTTATTAAACAGAAATGTTTGATAAAAAAAGTAAATACTGGACAAAACAGTTTCATAATTGACAATAAAATAAACATATATGGCTTTGGTAAACTTTTACATTTTTATTAGGGATTTTTGTTAATCAAAGTGTACAAACTACTGAATATTGGTTGAAAATAATTGACTTGCAATGATTAATGAAGTAATTAATAGCCATTTAATTGCTCATTTACATTTATGAAAAATGTCCTAAATAGTTTGACACATTTTTTTTAGCTTTTCGAGCTTTTTTATTGCAGAGTAAGAGCTCATTATTGCACTTAAATGAGGTTCCGTCATATAACTCTGCAGGGGAAAAATCCTAGAAACTACAATAAAAAAAAGAAAGATGTGTGAATAGAAAGGAGGTATGAAAGTCTTCATGAGTAGAACATCCTGGCATTTTCTTACATAGAGCCACTTCCATTAGTGAGGTGTACAGTAAAAGCCATCAAAGAATTTTCTTTCAAAAAATAACACAAAAAAAACCTGTGGAATATTATACCATATGTTTGGTCAGCTGGTAAACACTGATAGTTGTGAGTCTTGCTAGAATCGCACATTTTCGGTTCATCTGTGAAGACTTGTACCATCTGGTGCTCCTCATCAGTGCCATCAGTTGTCTGCCTTTCTCAGCGGTTCACAAAATCCCTTTCAGTGCTGCTATATCCTGTGGGAGCTGAAATGTTTCAGTGTTGGCTGATAAAAGTGGACTGCATGAATTACACAGCTATAATCGTGGTCAGAGAACAGAGTGGAATCAAGCCTTTGATAAAGGAGATGATGGCAAGACGGGAGCAGGATTGGAGGCATGAAGAAAACTCCTGGGTTCTGAGTCATATAAACTTGGTGCTTAAATAGTGTTTGAGAGCAACAGGGTTTTTATTTCTGCAGGAAAACACATGATTAACAGACAGATTGGTGGTCAACTTAAGGAAAAAGAAAAGTGATAATGAGGAGTTTAATGATATTCTAAATGATTGGTCTTGCTTTGATGTGACTACCTGCTGCCTTTCTGCCCACCTCAGAATCATGCAGCAAGGCAGTTTAAATTGCACCGAATCCTTGGTAAATCAGCAAATCAAAGCAATATTCTCCACTGCTGGTGTTAAGAAAGTGACAGCAGCCACAAGAGGATGCTCAGTGTCTGTTAATCCCCTATTGACAGGCGCTGAAGGCCGTGGTGAGCTAGCTCTGATGACTCAATCGTCTTCCTCCTTAGTTTGGAAAATAGACTCATCATAAGATATTACAGAGAGAAAAAAAGCTTCACTTTCTGCAAGCTGCTGATTAAAACAGACAAATAGATACAAATCAACAGTCAGCCCAGTAAATTACATCTAATCATAACTTACAGGCCTAAAAACTTTTGGGGTCATGATTTCAATTCAATAAACACAAACATTTCTAAAATAGATTTATCAAAGTATATTTATACACTAATATGCAGCTGGATGGCTCAGTTGGCTGCATGCAGGACTGGCGGAATGGGGAATCAAACCCTGATTCCCAGGAGGCTCAATGAGCCTTATCCAGTGTGGGTCCTTAGGCAAGCCCATTACTGCCTAACTATGCCCAGAAGGGCATCCAGCATAAAAATCTCTACCAAACCACATGTGCAAATTGTTGTGGCGACCCCTGAAGGGAAATGCCGAAAGGTGAACAACATTTATGCACCAATATGCTGCAGCCTGTCCTGATTATTTGATACATGTGTCTATTAAAAAAAGCTTCCATACCTCATGTATTTCTTCAAAATTGTAGTTATATATACACTCAGATATAGAGTTAGAGGAGGTCAAAGAGCAGGGTGTCTGAATAAATATTCAACGAGTTTGAAATTGAAAAAAGAATAAATGCATTTCAGAACTCAATGGACTCAAAGACCAAACAGGCAAATGACAACTCAATGATTTCATAAAATATAAATATCCAAAAAAGCTAAAATCACAACAAAAATGAGAACAAATACTAAAACTTGTGTTTTATAGGCTTTTACATGTTTTGACACCTACAATACTAACATATATAAAACATACATCCCAACTTTTTTTGATTTATATAAAATACCAACTGCAACTTGTACGAACAAAACAACTTGCACAAAAGAAATTTGATTTTTTTTTTCTTAAAGGTTTTCAAAATTATAGCAGATTTTAAAAAAGAAATCTGCAATGATTTCAAAACTAATTAGTTTAAAAAACTAAACTAACTAATGACATTTCCATTTTAAATGTCACAATGGAATTATTTGGAGTCAGAAATTTATGATGAAATCCAAAGCAAAAATGAATTTCATGTGATTCAAGATGTTTCATTTAGCAGAATTATGAGTTTTCACTACAAATCAGTCCAGTTTTTGATTTTTAGAGGGGAGTTTACATAATACTTTTTTATAAACATTAACCTGATAGGTTTATATATTTTGCTAAGGTGATTGACGTGCCAGAGTGGCGCCTGCTCCAGAGTTTAAATGTATACAGACTGGAAGTGTCATTAGCAAGAAAGACATATGTTTGAATAATCAGCATCTGTGAAACTAACAAGTTCAGATGAATTTCTATCACACCGTCACTCAGCATTCTTTTGCACACCAGTGCTCTGGCTCAGGCTGCTACTTTGGTCATATTGGTGTGTGATGAGTTTTCCAGAAAATCCATCTACCTGTTCAACATTCAGTATAAAAAGATTGCAACTTAATCCTTTTGCCTCACTCTTTTAGAGGAAGGGTCCACATGTTTTTGGTTCAACAAATGAGAAAGTTCATTTGTATGTAAGATTTCTTTGTATCAAATCACATCCTAGAGTGTTTTCTTTTTCCAGAGAATTATTTTATGTTTCTGCAATCAGAAGATAACTTAGAAGCAATCGTAAAATATGAATAGATTTTTTTTTTCACTACTTCTTCTGTAGTCATGTTGTGGGTGAAGTTATTCTTTAGTACTGGGATTTATGCTTTAAATATAAATATAAATGCTTGCTTAGTTGTTAAACATGATTTCATGGTAAGTTTCACATTGCAACTTTGTGGTTCAAGGAAAATGCCTTGAATGTTTGTAAATAGTGACTTTTTAGCGTTGTATTCTGCTGCACATTTACAGCAATATGAATTCATTATTGAAACATAAAGTCAGAAAAAATTACAGTTCTCTCACTTATGAATACATTGTTCTTTGTTTGGCTTTTGCAATTTTTTTAGGTTATTTTAGCACATGTAAAAAAATATTCTGATTATTTTGACATTAGTTTGTTTTTTTTCCTGCACTTCCATCCTATACTTTCATCTCAACTGCTTTTTTAGTTAATTAATTTTTAGCCTATCAAAGATAATTTATTTAGATTAATCCTTGCAGTTGCCTTCACCCTTTTGTTTCTCTGTCTCTGGACAACCATGCACGTGATCATTTTTGGCAAAAAAATATATTGTCATATGTTGTCTGGATGAAAGAGGTGGCTCAGCTAAGACAGGTCCAAACAACAATCTGTTGATTAGAAATACATTGAAGCTGCTGATACAGTCATAGATCAGAAAGGATTGTTTGTCTGTGTGTGGGCAGATTGAATAATAGACAAAGGGTGAAAGTGTGACATTGCTGGCAGCAAAACTGAAACGAGAAAGTTTTCTTTGACGCTCTAATGTTTCAGTTGTATTTAGTGAAATGTGGAAATTCTGCAGTGATTCACCTGCTTGCAGTGCAGGAAAGAACAGGGGTGCATGTTTTTAGCCTTCAAACTAGGATGGGGCACTTTTCTTTGAAACTAAAAGCTCACAACAGCATAAAGAACCTTTTAGAGAGCATGACAAAGAGACAAACATCTCATGAGGCTTTAGATTCTGTTTCTCACATGATGTGTTACATGGTCCCAGAAAAAACTAAAATGCCACGTTTCCCCCATTTTAACCCCCATATAACTTATAAATCAAATATTGTATGTGTTCTTGAATGCTCAACAGTTCAAAATATGTAACCAAGAGGGGGCAGTGCCAGCCAATGTTGGAATTCTAGCGCAGGGCATCGCCACTGAGCATCATATATAAATAAATGGGATTAATGTTTTGGAGGTTAACTCTTTCGGCAGTAAAACAGACTGTAGATGTTGAACTTTTGTTTTCAAATCAATGTCTGATTATTTTAAGCCTTCTTGCCAGATTTCTGTAAAAAAAAAAAAAAAAAACTCCCCCCATGCATTATTGACAGATGAATAATAATAAAATTAAATCAGATAGAGGGCATTTAAGCATGATAATCCGTCTGGACTCCCCATGCGGTTTTATTCGGAAGGAATGAATAACTTACCCGCGCTCATCCATAATCATAACCACTGAGCCTGCCCATTGGACGGGTGCGTCGTAGCTCCCTTCATAAGTGGGAGTGCAGCTGCTCAGATCGAACACAGAAACACGAGGATGCCGTTCAGACTCAGAGGGTGAAAAGAAGAAGCTGAGCGCTCTGTTCAGGCACGGAAAGGCTGCGCGCACTCGCCGCGCGTAAAAGCCGTTCCATTTTTTTACGCACAGCCTAGAGCGGCAGATTTTTTTTTTAGATTTTCTCCAACTTAAAGTTTAGGTAAATTACAAGATAAAGAAGTGGACACATTGCCGACCGCAGTCATAACAATAACCAGAACAAAGGAGATAGATTTTTACCCCCAAAAAGCGCAAGGTTGCAAGGTTTCCTTTTTTGAAGTGACTTATTCTTCACTGTTTCACTGGAATCATTCACCTCAAGTCGTAATGTTCAGTGGGTAGTCGTCACTTGCTGTCACAAGAATAGAATGGATCCTCTTTTTAATACAACCATTGTGCCAAATTGGACCGCGAACCCAAACGACACTGACAACGAGAAAGAGTACAGGAACACGTTTGTGCAGCCGGTCTGGAGAATCGTCCTCTGGGCCATTGCCTACAGTTGTATTGTCATTGTGTCAACAGTAGGTAATGTTACGGTGATCTGGATCATTATGGCGCACAAACGCATGAGGACTGTCACCAACTACTTTTTGCTCAACCTGGCTTTTGCCGAAGCCTCCATGTCCACCTTCAACACGGTGATCAACTTCGTCTACGCTGTGCACAACGAGTGGTACTTTGGACTGGTCTACTGTCGATTCCAAAACTTCTTTCCAATCGCCGCTGTCTTTGCCAGCATCTACTCCATGTCTGCGATCGCTCTGGACAGGTATGCTGTGCCGCTGCCCATGTGTGGAAACATGACAGATGACAATGTCTGTGTGGAGAAAAACATAAAACCTTACTATATATTAATGCTCAAATCGATAATAATGCTAAAAATGTGTTGGTCAACAATACACAAAATATTTTTTGTGTTCTATAAACACACAGATAAAAGAGTGTGTGCTGATAAAACCCTATTTAATTTAAGGTAGCAAAATCTCAAGATGATGGAATTTTACTGCAGCCTCTCTTAAATCTTACCTGTGCACTGTTTTACCCCCAGCACAGCTTTAATTTATTGTTTTAAACATCTACAATAGATAAATAAGAGACAAGCAGAACCCAGAAGCAGATTATTGGTCACTTTTATAGCTTTGTGGCAGCATTTGTTCATGTAAATGTAAATGTCTGTCAGAACGCTGCCATGCATCTTCTCTAAGCAGTGACGCTGAAGGAAAATGAACCCATAAAAAGCTCAGTTCTTTTGGAATATGGGACATATTTGTGACAGTCCCACCATTTTGTCAGGTTTGTCTCATCGTGCATTTATCTGCAGGATTTCCTTGAAGGTATACAGATTTAGTTTTGAAAGCAGCTGAACAAAAGTCAGATAAATCCCCAAATATGATCATGTTCGCTTCCTTTTGTCTTTTCTGTATGGCAGGTCATAGAATAGAAATAGCTGGCAGGTTTTTTGAAACAATTTTAGCACGATTTTTGTGACCGTAACATTTTTTGAAAGCTTTAAAAAAACAGAAAACCAAAAAAAGAAGATTAGAGTGGCATCCAGCCACGACATAAACACCTGCCTTTCCTGCTGCCAGTTTGCTTTTCAGGTAAATGTATAAATCTGTATGAGAAAACATGCTCATTCCTTCCTGTCAGAGAACGGAAAATTGATAAAAGGACAGGAAAGCAATTAAATGATGCATTGCAACGTGTTAATCCAGTGCAAGATGCAAACAAAACAATTTGTAATCAGAGGTGAGAAAAAAATTCTGAAATGAATCCTGTTCCTTTTCTTTTTTAATGGAAATCAACTATTTCCCTTTTCAAATTTCATTCTTGACTTCTCTAGTGAGCTGAAGAGTTCACATGAATTTTTAGATGTGACACCCTCTGAAAAATACAAAAGCAGATCTGTGGGATGACATCCCAGGTAGCGTTGAGACTCAGCTTCATTTCATTGTCTGTTGTGATAGTGCCATGGGGTTCCTGCACTGCACAATTCACAGATTATCAGTGAAGCTGGGTGCCAACAACAGTGCGCTGGCTTCTTCAAAACAGCCCGCCTGCAGCCTCCAGGCTCATGAAGTGGTTCAAAGGATGCAACATGTTTTTCCTCTTTCACTTTGAAGGAAACAGAGTTCAAGAACAAGCAGTAAAGACATTCCTATATTACTGCTAATTAAAGCACAACTTTTATGTGTATCATTATTTAGCTCTACTAGTCATAAAAATTCCATGCTATAAACTGGCAAACCATCCAAGAGGTGCGCTATCTTCTCCCAACAGTGGCTGGGATAGGCTCCAGCATCCCTGTGACCCTGAAAGGGATTAAGTGGGTCTAGAAAATGGATGAGTGGTCATAAACATAAAAGTTGAATAAAAAACAGTAACTTTGGTTGGTGAGTTGAACTTAGATTTAAATTAATTCACGCAATAAGTAATTTAAGGCTTGATGTCGACTCGTTTTTTTTTATTATTATTTATTATAAACCGTCTGGCTTAATTTTTTTTTCTTGCTGAGAGTAGAGAGTTTCCTAGGGTGGTGGTTTAATACCTGGCAACCCCATTCACAAGTCTATGTAAGACATTGTTCACCGAGTTCTTTCTGGTGGATACAGCTAAGTGGCATGGCTGCTCTTAAATGGTGCAGATCATTTACTATTTTCCATCATTATCATTATAAACAATATGATCAGTTCCTCCTTTTCGTCTTCTTTTGATAATGTGTGGTATATTCTATCCATCCATCCTCTATGAACCTGCTATATCCCTTTTGAAGTCACAGGGTTGCTGGAGCCAATCTAGCTCATTTTGGGCGAAGGTGGGCGCCAATCTGTTGCAGGACCACACAGACACAAAAACACCCAGGGGCAATTTAGAGACACCAATCAACCTATGAAACATGTTTTTGAGCCTGTAGGAGGAAGCCAATGCAAGAGGAGTTCATGCAGGACTTAATGCAAACTCCACACAAAAAGGTCCAAGCTGGGATTGAAACCAGGCCTTCTCACTGAGGCGAGAGCGCTAATCACTGCGTCACTGTGCTGCTCATAAACAAGCCCTGACCAGCAAAAGAAAATCAACTAGTCCCACTAGTCCTCTGCCAATCAATTATTCATAAGCACCCCCTTCCCCATTTCAGGAGAAGCATAAAGCCATTACACATCTTTTTTATGAGTTGCTCTTCAGATTTACTCTGTGGGCCCTTTCCCCCCTATGATGAAAAGAGCTCAAATAAATTACTCAGTTTAGCTCTTTGGATACAGAATAGTTCATTTGCATTCATTCTGTAGATGAACCGGACTTGGGTTCAATTACTCTTCTGTCAGGAAACAGATCTGTGGTCTGATCTTCATCAAATATTAGATACACTTTTGTTTTCACCAATCAAATAAAGACTGCGATGAAAAACTTTTGAATGAACGCAGATTCAGCTACACAAGAAATTGGCAAGGGGTGGGGGTGTAGTGCCTCTACTGGTCAACACTTGGTTGTTGTTGGAGTCTGGAAGCAGCTTAGCACCCCAGAACACAGAGTTGTTGTCCAGAATGCAGCAGACTTTAGCTATCAACACATGGCTTTGTTCAAATCTCTGTTTATATTTGTATATATTTATATTTGACAGTCATAAAGTGCCATCAAGGAAATATAAATGATAATTTATAGATACGTTTTTGAGCAGTAGCTACTCAAAATATTGAAAACTATGATGATGCAGGTGCGTCCCAGAGGAATCCACCAATCAACACAACACAGGCAGACATAGTTGTTAATAACAAAGACACATGCTCAACCCCAACACACACTTCTTTTAACTGTAGATTTTTTTTTTTTTTTGGATTTTTAAAATTATTCTAAATCAGACTTCTTTCCTGCAATAATTTTGATCCCTGCAAGAGGTTTAGAACTGTAAACAGTAAAGATAAGATATTTTTTTTTTAGTTATATGGGACATGGAAAATTCAAATAAATAAACACACATGCGCGCACAGACATGGAACTTTCATCAATTTAAGTGCAGTTTGTGACATAATACTGTACTATTGGCTAATGTACTAAAGTTTGAGAAAAGCAAAAAAAGCAACAAAAAAAAAAAAAAAATATATATATATATATATATATATATATATATATATATATATATATATATTTATATATATATACATATATATACATATACATACATATATATATTAATGTAACTGTAATGTGGCTATTGATAAAGGAATACCAGGAACCAACGTGAATCTTTTAACCTGAGCTGATTTTACAAAATGAACATCTGGATGGATACATTAATAAATACAGAGTTCCTAATGTTGGAAAAATACTTCAGAATACCCATTTTATAATTGAAATAATTTCACTGTCAAACTCATTTGATAAGATGCCTGTATTTACATATAATTATTCAGATAATACATGATAATGGTCTCTAAAATAAAGACTAAAAAATAAACAAAGAGATTATTCATTTTCTAAACCGCTTTATCCCTTTCGGGGTCACAGGGCTGCTGGAGCCTAACCCGGCTACTCATGGGCGAAGGCAGGGGATGCCCCTGGACTGGTCGCCAGTCTGTCGCAGGGGCCACATTCACACACTCACACCTAGGGAGAATTTAGAGTGACCAATTAACCTATGAAGCATGTTTTTGGCTGGTGGGAGGAAGCCGGAGTCCCTGGAGAAAACCCATGCATGCACGGGGAGAACATGCAAACTCCACACAGAAAGGCCCCCATTGTTGACACTATTTCAAGTCCCCCAGCCAGGACTTAAACCAGGAACCTTCTTGCTGTGAGGCAAGAGCGCTAACCACTGTGCCACCGTGCTGCCCAAAGAGATTAGCCCAGAGCAATTTACATAAGAAAGCCTAATAAAGTGCATTCCTTATGTGCAAACCCTACTGGAAAGTTGGATGGATGGATAAAGAAATGGACTGAAGGAAATATAGATGAACCACTAGACAGTTTGGTCAGTCTTTCATGTGGTTAGAATTAGCCAGAAGGAAAAAGATGTCTGTGAGAAAAATATTGCACCACAAATGGATGACTTCATCATTTCTTGCAGCAGCTGAGCAAAAAACCAGACTGTAAACATTCACCTATTCAATTACCATTCTGTCCAAATGATGATTAATTTATCATCTTGAGGTAATTTAAAATTGCAACTACAAGCTGGAATGTTAATTAGGGAGGAAAATAGTGAAAAAAGTAGCAAAAACCTCAAAATGTTTTCTTTCCAACTAAATCAATTGAAGGATTGTATTTCAAATAATTGAAGACTTTTCTTTGCAGCCTGACTCCTTGAAAAGTGTTTAATACTTTTCCATATATCTTGCTTTAGCATTTTTCTGCCAAGAAAAATGAAAGAAATTCTAAAGAACAAAATGCATAAAAAATGTCAGGGTTGACGTGCGGACACAAATGCAGACGGACTCGAAATAAAGAAGAAATAGATTTAATGACTCGAGAGAGGACCATTAAATCAGAGCAAACAAACAAAACCACCCGACCACCCGTGCAAGGGAGACGAGGCCATATAACAGGGAGAGAGGATTGGTTAACCACATCCAGGTGTGCCAGGAGGGAGGGAACACACAAGGAGGGAAGTGTCAAAGGACCTCGAAAGCAATGGTGAGCACAGGAAATACAACAAAATAAAACAGGAAGTGCCAAACAACAACAATTAATGTCCTGGGTCCATAACCCCTACAGTACCCCCCCTCAAGGTGCGCCTCCTGGCGCAGGGGAAGTCTGTTCCGATGCCGCTGATTGAAGTCCCTGATGAGTTCAGGGTCCAGAATGCGTGAAGCAGGCTCCCAGGACCTCTCCTCAGGCCCGTACCCCTGCCAGTCCACCAGATACTGGAGGCCACGACCCCGTCGCCGAACGTCCAGAAGGCGACGGACAGTGTAGGCCGGTTGGCCATCAATGATGCGGGGAGGGGGTGGCGGAGAGGATGGCCGCTGCAGGGGACTCGTGACATGTGGCTTTAGCTGAGAGATGTGGAAAACCGGGTGGATGCGCAAGGACCTGGGCAAGCGCAGCCTGACTGCCACCGGATTGACGACCTTGATGATCTCGAAAGGACCGATGAACTTGGGGAACCGCTTCTTTGACTCTGTCCGGAGTCTGAGGTGCGAGGTGGACAACATGACAAACTGACCAGGTAGGTAGGATGGTGCTGGCGTGCGGCGACAATCTGGCAACCTGTTGTGGGAAACCCCTGAACACAACAGGGCTCGTGACTCGGAAAACACAGTCAGGTCATGACATTCAGACGGATCCCTGAATGGGTCAGGTGAGGGCGGCCGCCCTACTGGGACGGCGGGATCTCCCCCAGGAGGCCGAGCTGAACGCAAACATGTGGTGTGACATTTCTCACTCCAGCCGGAGACACGGCTGGAGGGCCAGTCGATGACTGGGTTGTGAGCATTTAGCCAAGGGCAACCTAATACCAGAGGGTTTTGTGGGGAGGAAAACAGGAAAAAACGGGTGTGCTCGTGGTGATTGTCTGACACAATCAGATGAACCGGCTCAGTGACTCGTGAGACGGTGGCTAATTCTTGGCCGTTGAGGGAGACCACTCGTAAAGGATGGGGCAAAAACTCAGACGTAAGACCGACCTGTTTGGCTAGCTCGGCGTCCATGAGGTTCTGCTCTGCTCCTGAATCCACCAATGCTTTGACAGAAACTCCCCCTTTCTGGAACATAACCCGAACATCCAAAACACAGGAAGCAGGTCTCGGGATAGTGGGAGCCGGACCACGGCTCTTCAGCGCGCCCACTCTGATTGATGAGTTGGGGCAATCCCTGCAGAAATGACCCCGGCCGCCACAGTAAAGGCACTCACCTGCCACCATCCGCTGCCGTCGCTCGGAAACTGTCAGTCTGCCCCGGCCGAGCTGCATGGGTTCCTCTGAGACTAAAGACGGGGGTTCTGCGGAAAAAGCAGCAAAGTCAGGTGAGTCCATGATCCTGTGCTCAACAGGACTGCGTCGGGGGCGGGGTGCCACCCTGCCATGCTCCTGCTTGTGGTCCTGCAGGCTATTGTCAATTCTGATGACCAGGGCGATGAGGGGTTCCAAGGAGGAAGGTAACTCGAGAACGATTAGTCTGTCCTTTAACTCCTCGGAAAGTCCCTCCACGAAAGCGTCCATGAGCGCAGTGGTGTCCCAACCACTAGTGGAGGCCAGGGTGCGGAACTCGATGGCATAGTCAGCTGCCCTTCTGCCCCGTTGCCGAAGTTGCATAAGGGCTCGAGCTGCCTCTCGGCCCGGTTTGGTGTGCTGGAACACCTGCTGAAATGCCTCCAGAAATGCCGCGAGAGACGCGCAGGTCGGTGCTCCACGCTGCCATTCAGCCGTTGCCCATGCGCCTGCTCTCCCGGTGAGGTGAGATATGATGAAGGCCACCTTAGCTTGGTCCGAAGGATAGTGAGGCGCTTGTAGTTGAAAATGGAGCTCACACTGAGTGATGAATGCTCGGCAGTCCCCGGAGTCCCCGGAAAACCTCTCCGGGCGGGCCAGCTGTGCAGCAGGGGCGACAGGAATCCCATCCTGGACTGGCGTGGGAGGCGAAGGGTGCGGAGAAGGAACGGACAGTGGATGTTGGATCCGCTCCGCCAACTGCTCCAATCGCTCACCCAATGCGGCAAGTTGTCGCTCGTGACGGCTCGACATCTCGAGTAATCCTTGTCTTAAGCATGACATCTGCTCCTCCTGTTGGCGGAGTAATGCCCGTAACGTCTCCGCGTCTGCTGCGTCCATTATACTGGTCGGGTGGTAATGTCAGGGTTGACGTGCGGACACAAATGCAGACGGACTCGAAATAAAGAAGAAATAGATTTAATGACTCGAGAGAGGACCATTAAATCAGAGCAAACAAACAAAACCACCCGACCACCCGTGCAAGGGAGACGAGGCCATATAACAGGGAGAGAGGATTGGTTAACCACATCCAGGTGTGCCAGGAGGGAGGGAACACACAAGGAGGGAAGTGTCAAAGGACCTCGAAAGCAATGGTGAGCACAGGAAATACAACAAAATAAAACAGGAAGTGCCAAACAACAACAATTAATGTCCTGGGTCCATAACCCCTACAAAAAATGCTTTAATTGAGCAAGAAAAACCAGATACTCTACTATATTTTCACATATGGACTCAATTCTATTGCTACAAGATTGTAATTCCAAACAATAGTATCCACATATCATAGTATCCAAAGTTCATTCCTATGTAACAAAAAACAGCAAGGGAACAAAGAAGCTAGTAAGCTGGCAGTAAAAAAGCTTTTTTGAAATCACTGAAACTGGATCTGATCAGTGCCTAAAAGTTAGTAGGCCAATCAGCTTTTTAATCCCAGATTTATAAATTGAAAACACAAAAAAATAGTATCATTATGATGAAGAATGCTGGTTTAATCTAAGGAAATTGATGGAAAAAAAGGAGTTTCACAATAGATACTCCTATGGGTTTCATGGGGTTAAAGGTGTGCTGATGAGTGTAGCTGTCACAAGAACCCAAGCCAATAAAATATGGATCAACACGATGTATCCACAAAAACACCTGATAGGTGACTGAAAGAAACAAATGTTGCACATCAAGAAAAGGATTGTTAAAAGTTAGCTTGAGGTTTGTCAGTGAGGTGAGTCTGCAGGAGCTGAGCAAAGTTTTTTTTTACAGAAACAATCATTTTTTACTTGTCTTGAACTTAACCAAAAAAACAATCTGCAACAATTATTTACACACTGGTATACACACAAGGCAGCATATTAAATTAGTTAAATAACTTTGTTTCTAGTATAATTTACTTATTTGGAGCGTTTAACAGCTTGTTTAGGTGAACTATTTCTTAGATCATGAAAGCTCCAGAGAGCAGGTGCTAGGATTTCAGCAACATTTCAGATTGATGGATACTTTTTAATATTAGGAATGCATTAATGTGCTCAGTGCAGTGTGGAGACAGTGACTGATGCTCATTATTATTTAATTTAACAGGGCGGTTTTTCTCCTCTATTTAGTTTGGTCTTGTGCACAGCTGCCTCTGATCGCTGCTCTTGGCCTTTTGTTTGAAACGCTGATAATCACTTTCCTCTGTTCACTCAAGCAGTGCTTGAACAAATCATTTCACAGCTTACTTAAACCTAAGTTCCAAACACTGATCATTCTGAATGAGCTGGAGGGGAGGCACAAGCATACATTTTTAAGCACCTATGTTATTCTAAGAAACCCTTGATTAGACTGATTGGACAGAAAAACTAAGGCATTTTATGTTCATTATACATAATTTACATTATACAAAGATTTGTACATTGCAAGCTACAGCATGTTGGGGAACCGACACAACAATGGAATAAATGAAGTCCTCTGCTTAAAGTGACTTAATGAGACACAACGCTGCCAAGTTTAAGCAGTTATGTAAATATCTTTCTGCCCTCAGAAATAAAAGGAGCTGACAGTACATCAACAGCAAAATTTAGCTTTCCAAGAATTCAAAACAATTCCAATTCTTTGCACAACAGAGTCAGCTTGTGAGCTATTAGGTCGAAAACATTTTCAGTTTGACTTTTATCATCAAAGCTCTGGTGATGCTTTTCTCTTGAATAAAAAAAATAAATCTTTATGTTTCAACAAAACAAGACATTATTTGGTTTATTTTGATAGCAATAAAACATAAAGGTTTGGTTTTGTTAAATATTACTTAGAAAAACAGTTATGTTTGGGTCGATACTTATTGCTGCAGTTACATAAAATGGCTTTTCTTCCGACAGAAACCCTGCAGTAAAACCTCCATGTTTTTTTATGCAGGTAAAGGCATAAACTGAAAATGTTTCCTTCACGGAACTCTTTTAGGTTCCCACAATAATAACAGATGTTCTATTTGTTCTAAACTGGCAGTGGTCGACAATTTGGGCCTTGCTTGCTCAGGTGCGTCATGTTGCTTGTACAATAGCAGTTTAAATTGAGGTGAGACCTTGGCGAGTCTTTGTGGTATAAAATGGAAACAGGCATTTGGTCTTATTTTTTAATTGCAGTTCTGTTTTTAGTCATTTTGAACCTGCTCAGAATGTAAAATGGATTTTTAAATGTCCAATCACATCAATCTCTTTTGTATTCCTAATTTCAGAGATGTAACCATTTCTGTAAAAATAAATGAATTGTTATGGTATTTTCCACACTATAATCACACTTAAAACCTTTCTTTAAAAAAAAAAAAAAAAAAAAAAAAAGCAGCAGTGCGCCTTATAATTGGGAGCGCCTCAGGTTGTGCTTACTGATGTGGACGTGATTTTGAGATGTACACAGCGTTCCCTCAATGGTTGGGTGATATTGTAAATATGCTAATGTGGCTAATGTGTAGCTGTGTCTGACTTTTATTTATTTTTTTTGTGGTACGAACAAAAATGGGCTGCACAGTGGTGCAGTGGTTAGTTCTCTAGCAAGAAGACCCCTGTTTCAAGTCCCTGCTGGGGGACTTGAGTTACAGGTATTGTGAATATGCCAAAGCTTGTTTTGTGGCTAACGTGTAGCGTGTCACAAACAAGTTGTAGTTGTAATCCATCTTATAGTGGAGTGTGATTTATGACAATATGACAAAGCTTGAAAATAGACCATTCATTGACAGTGCACCTTGTAACCTCCTTAAAACCTCATGCACTCTATCGTGCTTAAAACAAGGTAAGATAGTCAATTAATTTAGGTTCCTCCTCTTAGAAATAATTGAGCGAAATCAAAACAAATTAAAGTCTAAATGTTTGAATTTGAGCAGGTCAGAAATTTTCACCAGAACCGGTTAGTAGGATTTTTAGAGACGACCCCCACCCCCACCCCAAATGCTAATTCTCAACTATGTTCTTTGTTTTACCATTTAAAATAAATGAGTAATTAACTGTTTTTCAGTTTTCTCAGGTTTTGATAGCTGTCTTTCATAAATTATTACCACTTCTAACACTCAGGAGGTGATTTTTGAAAGCTCCACAATCATACCAGATATTTAAATGCATTGTATTTTAATTTATGGGTGGTTTCACCAAGAGTTAAATTTCCAGCTCCAGCATATTATTATATACTGAATGTCTACAAGTAATAATATATTACAAATTATATGTTATTATAATACAAAGCACTATATGGATGAATGATTGCATAAATTACTATCAAATATGTTTCAAATATTTTCAAAAGTCCTCTAAAATGCTGAATCTTGCCAGTCCCCACTGCCAAACGCTGCACTTCATCACTATGGATCATGATCAAAATTGTTAAAAAACTTTTTTTGATTATGTCTTTACTTCTAAAATAAAATAAAAAATAAACCAAAACAAAAATGTCATAATATTTAGGCCAGAATTCACTCATTGCTGTTACCCAAACACATTCACCCCCTGAAAACAATTCATTTATGACATATTTTGCAGAAAATTGCATCATTTGGGTCTTGGGAAGTTATATCATTTATTTTTCAGAGACAGTCAATCTAAAAACTCATTCCTGTTACCTTAATTATCTAAGATGTGTTGTTATTAAAAGTAAGATATTCAATTAAATCTTACGAATGTGCTCCATGTACTCAAGCTACTATAGTTGATGCCATGTTGTTAGATTTCCCACAATTCCAAATTATAGGCTAAAACTCATTGCTGGTATTAAAATGTAGAGTAACAGCAATGAGTAACCTAGCGCCCTCCGATACCCTTTTTATGAGTAAAATGAATACAGTTAATGAATAAACAAAGTTTCAATTTTAAGATTTCCAGCAAAATTCACTCTTGTGGTGAAATGACCCTTATTTTATTTTTGGACAAATAGAGTCCAGCTCTTTACAATTTCAGGCAATATTGTCCCTCAAGGCTTTGTTATACAACAGCAAATGTTAGAAAATCCTCTGCATTTTGAATTTTAATGAGTCATTTATATGCTAAGAGACCCCTGACACAAGCTTTTCATAAATGTTCATAAAGTCATTAGTGAATGTCTGTTGACCACCTAATGAAAGTGCTGCAAATGTAATTAATACGGCGGCGTTTATAAATATTGATAATCCGTTAATGAATTGTGCAGATACATGTAAATTGGATTGGGTCCAAAGCTGTAAGCTTCAGTGCAGACGGTCAGAGGTTTAACTTTGATTTCAGCAGCTGTTGTTGGAACAGGCAGAAAAAAATGTTTTCACCCAAAGTACATCAGTGGATATCTTTTATTTGCCATATCTTTGTTTGCAGAAGGATGTCTAATCTTAAATAATCTTTGTTCTAAACAGCATCTGAGCTACTGATACACATTACACATTCTAGGGATGGAAAATCAAAAGAAAAGACTTTTACCTTTGAAATTTGAAAACGACACACAAAGTAAATTATTATCCAGTCATACACAACAAGCAAAGTGATCTCCTTGCTTTGATCTGTCCCTGCTCAAATTATGTCTAAAGAAAAGTATTTGGCAGAGGACTTGTGGCTGCATAAAAGTAGAAAAGTAAAACTTTGTGTTACTTAATGTTGCTGCCGTGGTTTGAATGTCACAGGCTGGAATGGGTGAATTTGGTCACTTAAGGGAACCACAACCTGGCAACTTTGTTTCCACTTGGCCTTCTTTCAGGCCCCTGAGCCGCCTTGTGTTGTCTCTCCATCCACATTGCTTCAAACTGCCAGTTGTAGCTGTGTGATAAAATAGCTTTTAATGCCGCTTCACTTCAGCATTTTGTTATCCATTGAAATGTCACTAATTTTTGTGAAAACTGTACGAGTAAAACTGAAAGTCATGGGGAATCCTCCTCAGGCTTAAAATGGAACAAGAATGAACTGATCACTGTTTTCTCACTCACTGAACAGTTATATAAATATCTGACTCCACCCGCTGAGGGAGGATATTTGCTCTGTCTGAACGACTTGATGACTTGTTGTAATAAACAATCAGGGTTGCTGCATCATTGATCGTTTCCCTGGGAGCAAAATTAGATGTCAAACAGCATCAAGTAAAAAAACGTGTTTTCTCAATACTTGACGCCGATAGTCCAGCTGTCAGACTGGATCTTTATGATGCAATAAATATCAGAAATACTCTGCATTCTAAAACAAACACCGTCTGTAACCATGTTAATGTTTAAAACATAGATGGATACATGGATATGTCAGCTGGGCAGTTTTTCTTATTCAAAAAACATGCATTTTAATTACCTTATTACCAGGGGCGTCCCCTGCCTTCGCCCATGAGTTGCTCCAGCAGATCCCGAAAGGGATAAAACGGTTTAGAAAATGAATGAATGAATGAATGAATGAGAATGAAGTTAACAGGCAGAGGAACCCAGTTTCCCAAAGCTACGTTCACACCAAATGCAATTCGTGCGACAGGAGCGTACAGTTTCAAGGATAAGTCAACGACAGATGCAACCAGAGATCGTGTGAGCATCAACTGCAGCTTGGCAGTAGTCTAATAGCAGCATGTCTTGAGTGTCTTGATGTTTCCAGATTTCAAATCTCTGAACTTTGGTGAAAAATCTGCATCACCTCAACCAACCAGGAAGTCAACTTTGACCCGTGACATGTTGATCAGTTGGATGGAGGAGAAGCTAATAGTTCTCCTCCTGAACTTTATGATAGCTTTCTGACTTGCATCGTGACAGTAAAAAAAGATCCTTTAATTGTATTCGTATTTTCATTTTTTCCCTCCTCTGACTATTTCTGGACAGCAAGTCATCAAACTGGGTCCTAGAGAGACAGAAGTACTGATAAGAGCGTCCATCATTCAGCTCCTGCATCTCTCAGAATTGTTTGTGTCTTCCACTGACTGTATAGGAGGTGGACAGATATACAGTCCCAGGTGCACGTCAGGAAAGAGGTTGCGGCCGCAAATTTCATGCACAAGTCCTGTTTGATGTGAACTCAGCATTGATTGTTTGTGCTGCATTATTGGTTTATTTATAAAAATCAATATAAAAGTCCATTCTTTGTCATCTTATAGACCATGGAAACGTTTTGGGTCATCGTTGTCCTTTGATTATCTGCAGTGAGAGTGTGGAGGTGTGAAAACTGACTTTTATGTCAACATATTGTGGGGTGTACAATGATTATTTTAACACATCCGATACGTTTGTAATCTCATATATATGTGTAGAATACCACCTTGTTAATGCAGTCAGCTGAAAGACTTTTTTCTTCCTCTTTGAAACACCTGCATTCGTTCTCCAAATACGAAGCAAAACCAAACGTGTTAAATTCATTGCAGTTCCTCGAATGACCTTTGGATAGAAGGGAGGGAGCAGTTTGTAATCGACTCCTATAATAACAAGTCTGACACTTTTTGATGTTTATTGCTAAAGTTTTTGTTATTTTGGGGGTGATTCTCTGATGGTTGTCAACTTTGTCATGTTTCCTACTTGTGAACTTAAACAGTCTCTTTAAGGGTGACAATTTGTATTTAATTGTGTTTGTATTGGGAAAGAATAACAAAAAAAAACCCAAAAAACAAACACAACTGCAATTTTTTTTTTATAAATAAAAAGCTCATATTTTACATGTTTTATATCTGGCTTTAAAAATGAAAGAACATTTTTGTTTAAAAGATTTTCGAGCAGAACTCTAATGAAATGATAAATGATGTTGTCACTGGTGACATCAAAGGAGGCACCTGTTTGAAAAACACAAAGTAACGCGCTCAGCAGGGCGTCATTGTATAGAGATCACATGTGCTGTTGTGGCTTAAAAGAAGATCAGTCAGTACACAGACAGCTGAAGATCGACTGGGTATCTGCTGCATAAGCATTATAACTCAGAATGGCCTCCCTCCCAGCACTCCCACTTTGCTTGTTCTCATTTCCACCTCTTCCCTCCAGCGAGGCCATCACAGGGTGCAAATCTGGGCTCTTCCATGCTCCTGCCTCTCTGTGATTTGTCCCCTGCACACAAAAAAGCAGGAGAAATCTTTCCCCACCTTAGTAGAATAATTTTACAGAAGAAGGAAGCATAAAAGGATGAAAATACAGAGGAGAATAAAATCCTCTCAGATGAAAGTGTGGATGTAAAGTAAGAACAGGTTTTTTATTTCACTTTTCATATAGATTCAACTATAAACCATGAAATGCATATGTATTTATAGATCCAAACAACTTGTTCCAATGATAAAGTGAGGGATTCCACAAAAGTCAAACATTAACTTTAGTTTATATCAGGTTGGGCTCGTCATTAGACGCTCTTGCAACCTTGTTTACTCAAAGCCCTTCACATAAACACACAATAGCAGTGGTGTGTTTGCCTTAATGAGGAAGGAACACTTATGGCAGTAAACAGGAATAGGTTAATGTATCACAATAATGTCATTACTGTATCGGAAAAGTGGTTATTATCTTTATGTTTACCAACACGTTTTGTCGAAACACCTAAAAGCAGACAATAAAGTGTAGACTTCTTAAAAACTCACACATGGGCTGAAGGCAACAACACTCCAAAGAGCAACAGCTGCTGTAACTTTTCCTGTCAGGGTCCTAAATAATAAATAATATTTTGTTGCATCGCCATAGAAGTTTAAATTCTTCATATGTTTAAAATTAATTCAAAATAGAATTTAATAAACAACAATCAGGACAGTAGGATTGGCTTCATAGACAGATATTTCAGAGAGAAACTGGTGGGGTTTTATGCTTTTTCATTGGTAACATTGTCAATCTGAATGTTTTGCCGATTGTTATTTTGTTCCATATCTGTGTCAAATCCTCTCCAGACTGTTGATGCCACCAGATTCAGTACGTTTATTTATGCCGTCCAAAAAACCCCATTTGAACATAAAAATATGTTTTATCTCTAATCTGTGAATTAAGAAAGTCAAATTATTCCTAATCTGTTCTTCTCCTGTTTATTTAAGTTTTTCAGTTTTGTCAGAAATGTATTTGGACCTGAAAAAGTTTAACATGTGCAAACTTGACAAATCAAGCAGAAAACATGTTCCATTTGAGTTCATAATGAAATCGTGTGTGTCAAAAGGACCAATTTGCACATGCATTACATTTGGCATAAAGGAAAATGCATTCTGAAAGAGTGAATGCAAAAAGATCCAAAATAGAACAGTTGGGTGTATGCAGTTTGATCGATCAGGTGTAAAAATGATTTGCAGATGCTGTTTTGCATCTTAAACATTGCATGTCTGACAATGAGGCAGATGCATTTGGATCCATGAACAACAGGATTTATAGATCATCCACACACAAGGGCAAGGCAAGGCGTAGTCATAAATCAGGCAGAGGTCAAAAACATTGAGTGAGTCAGGTAGACGAAGAAAAACAGGCAAGGGTCAGGCACAGAGAGGCAAACAAAAGAATAATGCTCAATAATGAATGTAAGGCAAACGAGACTTCGCAGGTGAGGAAGTGAGTCAGAGAGCAAAGCTTGATGGGAGTTGGAGTGAGGAAGCAGATGCAATCAGGATTCCGGTGAGAGCTTCCTCTGGTGGTTGGAGTTGGAGATGGACGGTTGAATAGCAAGTATGAACAATTTCAATCATCGATGGCTGCAGTTAAGTTTTAAAGCCTCACTCCAATCGTCTTTTGATTGATTCTAAAAGTGTCCCCAGCGGTCTTTTAATTATGACTAGGTTTTTTTAGCCAAAAAAAAAAAAAAAAACAAACAAAAACGTTGTTGTTCTCTAGAACACAGCTTCTGCAAAGTGGCAAAAGTTCATTAGAAATTCATGTCAAAGTTCTGTTTACTTGCTCTCTCGCTAGCTTACAGTCCCTCACATCCCCAAGCTAACATTAGTGGTGCAACAAAAATGGGGGAAAATATAGGAGCGATCCAGCCGTAAAGTTATAAAACAGATTATTTTCTTTCTCAGACCAAGAAAACAAAGCCGTTCATAACTTTTTTTGTCTGCAAGTGGATACATCAGAGGTGGAGAGGAGCAGCGAGCTTGAGGCTTGTCGTAGTGGCTTCTATGTCACTGCTACTTCAGGCTTCTTCCAACTCGTGATTCACAATGATTTGAAAAATGAAATACTCAGAAATGCAATTTTAAGCTTCATTGTCATCAAAAACGTCCTTCACCGTGAGAAAAATGACACAAGAAGATTGATAACACCGAAAACAAATTGTTTGGTGCTTAAGGTGGAAAAGCGGGTCAACAAACTGTGACAAAAAGAGAGCCAAACATGTTTTTAATACAAGAGAAACACGTTTGTCAAGACACAGGTTATTGCAGTAACTGGGCTTTTTGTTTGGGCTTTTCTGAAATCAGACACTAAGGTTTGTCCACCATGTTCATACAATGTTTTCAGTAATACACAGGCAAATGTATTTGAACATCTTGCGATTTTGCAAGTTCTCCTACTTAGAAATCATGGAAGGGCCTGAAATGTTCATCTTAAATGCGTGTCCACTGAGACAGACATAAAATTGCAAAAATCTGAAAAACTTTTCACCAGGCTTGCACATTGCAGGAGGGATTTTGGCCCACTTCTCCACACAGATCTTGTTTAGATCAGTCAGATTACAGGACTGTCACTGAGAAACAAAATCCCCAAAATCCCAAGGCCAAAACTTCAAGGCCCCGGTCCTTCTCTCCTTATTACAGAGCAGTCGTCCTGTCCCATGTGCATAAAACTCCCCCATAACATCATGGTACCACCCCCATGCTTAACAGTAGGGATGGTGTTCTTTGGATGTTGCTCATCATTCTCCTTCCTCCAAACAATGTGAGTGGTATTCAGACCAAAATTTCTATTTTCTCATCTGACCACATGACTTTCTCCCATGACTCCTCTGCATCACCCAAAAGGTCATTAGCAAACTTATGACGGGCCTGGACATGTGCTGGTTTAACCAGGGAAACCTTCCGTACCATGCATGATTTCAAACCACAACGTCTTAGTGTATTAGAACAGTAACCTAGGAAACGTAGGTTCTGGGCTGAGTCCTCACCGGTAGGATTGTTGAGACTCCATGAGGTGAGATCTTGCATGGAGCTCCAGTCTGAGGGAGACTGACAGTCATGTTCCATTTTCTAATAATTACTCCAACAGTGGATCTTTTTTCACCAAGCTGCTTGGTAATTGCCCCATAGCCCTTTCCAGCCTTGTGGAGTTCTATAAATTGGCCTCTGGTGTCTTTGGACAGCTCTTTGGTCTGTTTGTATTTGGAGTTTTACTGATTGTATGAGGTGGACAGGTGTTTTTATGCAGCTAACAACCTCAAACAGGTGCTTTTAATTTAGAATAAGCCAAGGCTCACACCGCATGCGGTCTGGTTCCGTTGCAGCTGCGGAGCGGTCTAGCTACGGGGGATAACACTGGTTACGTATTGCTTGAGGTCCTGCTGCAGACGGGCTCTGCTGCCAGCCTCGCAGACCTCTGAACTCTATCCTCATAAAAAGAATGTGTTGTATCAGAAAGGATGGGGTAGTTCTGGATCTTTGTGATCAGCCTCTCATCGTCCACTGTGTTATACAGCCAAAATTACGCTCTACCACACACTTTGTGACCCTGTGTCAGCGGAAATGACTTAATGTTTACAACCCTGTGAAAACTGCGAGTACACTTGCACTTCGCTCACATGATTCCTGGTTTAGGTTTAACTGCACCAACTTCACAATTTAGTGCTACGGTTCAGCTCCGGCGTCCGCCAAAAATTTGAAGCCAACGGAACTGATACGGAGCGCCACATAGGCCGGACCTGACTGGATGCAGTGTGAGTTACGTAGTGACTGCAGCATCCGCAGCCGCACCGGAGCCCGGCCGCAAGTGGTGTGAGCCCGGGGTAATAAGTTCAGTAGAGGTTGACTATTTAAAGGCGGACTAACAGCATTTTGAGGGTAAGAATTCTAGCTGAAAGACAGATGTTCATATACTTATTTACAACAGTAGCAAACAAATAAGTTGTTTAAAAAATGCATGCATTGGGATTTCCGGATTTTTTTAGGTTATGTTTCTTACAAGGGACATGCATCCATGAGTTCTAAGTGGGAGAACTTGCAAAATCACAGGGTATTCAAATACTTATTGCCTCACTGTATCACCTACTCTGTTTAATTTTCTACAGAAATTAATCCTCTAAACCTTTTTTCTAAAATTACAAAGCTTTTACTTTTAATCTGAGAAAAAGTATTTACTCTTTGACCACATTTTTTGCACATTTCTCAGAAAAAAACAGACATTTACCCACAGAGGAAAACAAGAGGAAGTAGCATTACAGGTGACATACTGTAATGACTTTCACTGAATAAAAAAACAACATTATTTTTTTTCAAATTACATTAATGAAACAAGGGCTGTTTATTCTGTTTTACTGATTCACTGAACTCTGTCAACGTTAGTATATTTACCACACTTTAATCTTTCCTGTTGATCTGACTGCAGATGACAAAAGCCAGCTTGCTCTCTGCTCTTCACATCCATCACTTTAACTGACATGTTGAGAAAGTTTAAGCAGCCTCAGAGTCACTGAACGAGTGTACAGAGTGATCAACACTTGGCATTTCCTGTTGCTGTAAAGTCAACATAGATAGGAACTTAAAAATAGCCGCAAGGCTGCGTCTAATTGAGCGCACATCTCTGAGCGGCAGCTGCTGTTGTTGTTACACAGTTATGTGTCTAAGCAAGGGCTTCACGGTGTCGAGCCGGAGCATCAATCCTCTTCTTTTGAGAAGCCCTTTAGCTGGCAGAGGCTGTTAGTGGGAGGAAATATCTGGAAGCTCTCCCCACTCAGGATTTCATAGGTGAATCTGCGTGACACCGCATGTGTGACTGAATCCGGTGACACTACCAGGGGTACTGCTGGGTTTTTCTAGGCACAATTCACAACCACAACTCATACTTTCCATAAAATAAAGAGTTTTGTCACCAACACAAATAGTGACATTATGTTGTGACATCCCCCTGAAGATGGATAATCTGGAGGTAGCTGGATGAAGGATGGCAGTGCTTCACATGAACTGTGACTGAACAAATCAAACAAATTGTAAAGAAAAAAAAGATCCCACATAATTTCATTGCAGTGCATAGCATGCACATTTTGACCTAATTCAAATGAAATTTAATACATTTTGAACCTACAAAGCCATTATCCGGATTTGAAGTTTGCACGGCATCCTCCTTTAAAACTGTAACAGAGAAGAGAAAACTGTGATAATAATCACAGAGTGAAAATGAAACAATGTTCACCAATAATTCATCAAAGATGCTTATTTGAAAGGTTTTATTTTCATAATACTCAACTACTCGAGGTTAAAACCCACACATTTTATTCATGCACTACCCACCCATTCAGTCTTGTGTCTTATTATTTCTGATAAGTCCCACTCTGATCATCTATTTTAAAAGCGTTTCCAGTGGTTCATAATTACGATTATGCCATTTTTAGCCAAAATCATAAAACTTGTTTTGTTTTCTAGGACATAGTTTCTGTAGGGCATCAGGAGTTTATTAGAAATTTGCCTTTCAGTTGTTGGCGGGTATGATGAAAACGCAGAAATGTTTGGATCCATGTGCAGGCAGGTGTTTATTAAAGACAAAAACAGACAAGGGCAAAGACAGGATCGAGTCGGAGGCCAGGCAGGGGTCAGAGACGTGGAGCAGGACAGGGTGGCGAGTAGACAGGCTGGGGTCAGAACCAGGAAAGACAATGGCCGTAGAATGCTCAGGATTGTATGCAGGGCAAAAACAATACAACGATCAAAGGGATGGCGGGTAACAAACGGTGAGACTTGATGGGTGATGAGAGCCAGTTGGTGGAGACATGAGGGATCAGAATTCGGGAGAGAGCTCCCTCTGGTGGTCAGAGGCGGAGCCGGATGGCTGAGGCCTGACAGCGGGACTGTTGGCGGGCAGCGACCCTGACCCTCTTCCCATAAAGTGAGAGCTCTCTGTTTAAACTGTCTCCCACAAGCTTACAGTCCCTTACACCCCAAACCCAACAATGGGAGTGCAACAAAAATGGCCAGCAAAATTGGAACTATCCAGCCGTACAGTTTCAATCCAGATTCCAGCTCAGACAAGGAAAACAAAGATGTACGTAGATTTTTTTGTCTGCAAGCGGATGCATGAGAATGAATTGGAGCGGAGACCCTATGGTCCACCAAGTATTTATAAATACAATCCTTACCAAACTGCATTTTTTTTGTCTGTTTCTGATTTAAAATGAGTTGAAAACAGAAATATTCAGAAATGCCATTTTAAAAGTAACTTTCTATATTTATCTCCTCAATAATGAGAGAAATGTAACAGGAACACATCAACAACATAATTTTTATTGGAGTTTGTCTTTAAATGAAATGTTTTTCACAATACCAAACAGAGTGCATTTTTTCTGTTTTCCTGCACCCGCGTTTTTGTTTGTTTTTAATACACAGTCCTATCGACAATGAAGGCTCAGACAGCACACATGCAGTCGCAGCATACACAAGCAGCTCTGCTCTGTCTGCAGGTCCCACTTGGCATGCAGCAGACATTTTGTGGAACTCCTGAGATCTTGAGTTTTCTTTCCCAAAGGTTACTTGCACATGTGGGTAAAGGGCACCAAGGGCAGAATATGAATGTGGTCTTACTTAATAAAGAGGCAAGTGGATTCCATCAGCATTTGTTCTACAAACTCAATCATGTCAATGTAAATTCACATAATCCTTCTGTTGCAGTCTTGTTAAATATACATGTACTGTCAGCTATGGACTTGCCATAAAGCCAAGTCTTTGCTGTTGTTGTCTTTGCTGCAAGAGCTTTTTGGATCAAAGGGAAAATAATTACAAGCCTAAGGTTTATCTGGGAGGCAAGCTATTTTTCTGTATCATTAGAGGTAAAATATTAAACAACAATCATTTAAGAACTTCTGAAACAAAAAATGGACACTTAACAGTGAAGCATCAGGTGTGTTGGGTAAATCTGATGGTCCTGGCACTGACCTGTACTTATTTATAAGGCTGACAGCTTGCGTGATAGAAACATTTTCCTCCCAATCTGCAATAATTAAAAAAATGTCAAACATGGAAACAAACCGTTAAAGTAGTTTTTATCAAAGTTGCGCTCTTTATTAATGAGGTCTAATGGTTAATGCTGGCCTTGAAATCATTTTCAAAGTACTTCCATTTGGAAGGAGATATAGATCCCATAAAGCCAGAACCAACACACAAAAACAGTTATTACCCAGGGATCGTTAGGCTGCTAAATGATGCATTTCTACACATTTGTATTATTTTTGCGCTGCTTTTTTTATTTTATTGCCTTTCATTCTTATTATTCCAAATGCACCTTGACAGGGTGGTTTAATTTTGTCATGCTCCTTGTATGATGACAGTACAGCATATATTCTATTCTATTCTATTCTATTCTATTTCATTTAATTTTTAATATTTCATTTCCTTTTTAATATTTCATTTTCTTTTTAATATTTCAGTTTTTTAATTGAAAAAAAAACCAAGGCACTGAAAGACTGGTTTCATAAAAGTTTGTGAAAGCTTTTTTGTTAGGTTATGTCCTACTTTTTGGCATTTGTGTTGTCTGCCAACACTCAAAAATGCCTGTTTATTTGATTAGAGTACTGTTGTGTTGACTAATACACAAAGGAAAAATTAAAAAAAACAACTATTTGAGGCATTTTGCTATTAATCTATAATAACAAAGCCCCCTATTAGTTTGAGCAATTACTAAAACTCAGCTTCTACGCTTTTGGCAGTTATTTATGATTGTTGTGGCCTAAAACACCTGATTTAGCAGTTTTTGTGAAAAATTGCAACAAAAAACACCCCAATAAATGTTGTTATTAAATAAACTTTACATTCTCATATTCCAAACATTTCCATTGTGACATGCACATTAGGAAAAAACTGCACCATGTAAATAGTACAGGAAAGGAATTATTGTCTCCAAAGTGCACATAGTACATGCTTAAATAGTCCAATGATTCTCCTTATGGAAACTGTGGTAGATGATGCCTGTCCAATTCCCCAGCTTTTGCATTTAAAGACCAGCTCCAATGAAATTCACATTTTTGGTGTTTTTAACATGATCTTGTGGCATTTTTCTGATGATAGTGAACATACAGTATATGAAGAAAATTTAGCTTCCAATTGCATTTCTGAGTATATCTTTATTCAAAGTGTTGTAAATCAGGAGAAATGAAAACCTTTCTTTGGAAAAAGCTCGAAGTAGTGACATAGAAGCTACAATTGAAACGCCACAAGCTCCCTGCTGTGCTCCATTCTGATGGATCCACTTGTAGATGACTAGATCCACGCATGTCTTCCTTTTCCTTGTCCGAGCTGGTATTGGCTCAAAACCATACGGCTGGTTCGCTGTAGTTTGTTGTCAGTGTGCATTACAAAGCCCGACACCTACATGTATGCATGGGACAATGAAATGGACCACAAGACCACTGCATTAAACCTTACATGAACCTTTTTCTTCCAGTGGCTATTGGGAATTTGACACCCAATCAATTCTAAAGCAATGAGCTCCTGAGAAATACAGTGAAGCTCAGGAAACACTTTCACAATTAAATTACTAGAGTTTACCGCCAAATGGAATTTGAAAGAGAAAATAAATCACTTGCGAGCCTGGTGGTTGACAGCTGTCCTCTTTGCTGCTTTCTCCTTAATCACCAACATCTCAGGAAAACAAGGCAGCAGCCTCACTGTGTTTGCATCAAACCACTGCATTGTCATGGCAGTGCAGATTCTGTTTGGGAATAATTGGAGGTATCTGTTACCCACCAGACTCATCCCCGCTGCCTGTGTGGCTTTCTTCTGATAGAGTACCCTACAGAGTGCAATCAAAAATTGCCCACAGACAGATATTTGAAGTGTATGGTTTCAAAGGTGAGTGTTCCAAAAAGCAAAATGAAAGGGAGGGGAACGCTGTAGAGCAGAGCTCTTTACCAGAAAATCCATGAAAAATGAAACACTCTCTGTGTTGGCTGTGTTTCTGGCACAAATAGAACCCACAAACTCTTTTTAGTTTGTTGAAACGGTTTCCTGCAGCGTTTCACTTTGGGAGTATGTATCATTCTCTGTGTGCAGGCGGAAAATAAATCTAACCAACTCGTGCACAGATAGTTACACCCCAATATACAATAAAACAGGGTTTTGACTGTGGCTGTTAACTCCAGGGCTTTTGTGGATAATCCTTTGTGTAAAAATGAATATTTATAAACTGATAAAACGTTTACATTTATCTCTTGAATTTGTTCTTTCTGATAATCTTGGGGATTTGTTATAACCCTCTTGTTATACTGTATTTGTTGTAGAATTTGAGGATTGTGCACTGGAATAAATTAAGATGATCTAAACAAAGTAGCAGGTTATCTACTTTAAAAAAGAGGACGGTTTGATGGCTCAGTTTGCTGCATGGTGGCCTGGTGCAAGGAAAGCCAGGGGTTTGTTTCCCAGGGGGCACGATGAGCTCAGTCCAGTGTGGGTCCTTAGGCAAGACCCTTCATGCTAAGTCCTAACTATGCAGCCACAGGGCGGCCCAATTCTGGCTCTCCTAGTGCTGGTCCCCAGATGGGGTAAAATTGAGGGCTGTGTCCCGAAGCGCATCCGGCATAAAACTCTGCCAAACCAAGTGGGCAAATCAGTGAATGCTGACGGGATATGCCAAAAGGTGAACAACAACATTCCATTTATAAAGAACAAATGTTATTTTGATGCGAGTTGCGTATCAAATACATGGCATGCAAAAAAAGTTGAAGAAGATTTAAAAACAAACTATAAACGGAAAATACTTGTTCTGCCAAGAAATACCAAATTAAATGATGTACAGTAGTCCCTTTCCATCATCTTTTGCAGTCTCATTGTTTCATGAATTGTTTTCAGAGCAAATTTTATATGCTTTTGTTTTGTTTTTTGTTTTATTTCAACAGTGCACTCTGTTCTGCGTCCTGATTGACTTTTGACCCTGTCAATTTATCTCCTGTACAGAATGCGTAGTGTTTGCCAAATTTACACAAATCTTCAATCGTAATCAGATAGTTTTCATTCTATAAAACTGGACTTATTTTTCTATGGAGGGTTCTACTTTAGGAGTTTGAACAAAAGAGAAAAATGTCAAAATGTTCATGTGTGTCTAAAAAATTCTAGGGAAAATTGTATTGTTGCGTTTTACAGTTTGGATCCTACTCAGCAAATTTCACCCACCGCAGGCTATTTTTAGAACATAACCCTCACAATAAACGAGCAAACACATATTTAACACATAACATAATTCAGTTAGCTTCAAAATACACTCCTTTAACACATTTATATTTCACAAAGTGTGACATAAAAACTGGAACCTGGGTGTTCATATTTGCCATATTTGCTTTAAACGACTTGAAAACCTTTGACATGATCTTTGTAGCAAAAACCACCTTACATCGACACCAGAGAGGTTGCACTGTGGTGTAGTGGTTTTCACTCTCACCTCCCTGTGAGAAGGCCCTGGTTTGAAACTCGGCTGGGTTCTTTTTGTGTGGAGTTTGTATGTTCTCCTTGTGCGTCTATGGGGTTTTTCAGTGAAGACCCTGCTTTTGCCCAACAGTAGCTTGGATAGGCTCCAGCATCATCAATAGGGTTTTGGAAGTGGGTCTTACAGTATGGGTGGATTCTCACCATGTTGAGTCCATGCAGTGTTTGTTGCTTTGTTGAATTTGGTGAGTTTTGACACAGATTTAAGTGAATCACATAATGACTTTTCATAAAGCTTAAGACTCCACGTCAGATGCTCTTCTTGATGGAACAGGACTGCAACATTACCTGGGCTCAGATCCCCAATCTGCTGGGAGCGAGCTTAGGGCAGGGATCACGTCATCACAGTTCAGAGGCCGTCTTACTCATGGAATGATGAAGATATAATTTCTGCATGTATGGGATCACTCTGTTCATGTTCTCACAGAATCCCAGCCCCTGACCTGTCCTGACACACCACTGACCTGATATAGCATCAGTGTCTGTTTGTCCTCTCAATATGGACCAACATGTCAAATAATTCCCAATGTACCAGAACAATAAAGCCTATACATGTTTTAACACTTCTAAATTTTTAATCTAGCATTGCATCAAACGAAACCCTTTCTTATTTGCATAAAGAGTAATAGCCATGAAAGCCAAATGCTGAATTAATTCAATGGAAATCACTTAAGTAAAAACCTAAAAATATCGATACTTAGTAAAAAAAAATGTGTTTAAGAAGAAATTAGTATAATTTTATGGCTGTATTATGTAGTTGTGAAATTTACCAAAGTGGGAAAAATAAATGACTCCTCCACAAAATATACAAAAACATTAATTCTTTAATGCAATTTAACACAATCATAATTTCTATTGTAAGCAATAAAAATCATGTATTTTATAAATGGCCTATACTTTCATAGCACTTTTCTATCCTCCTTGAAGGCCCAACGTTCTTTAAAGTTCTGTTCACCCATTCACACACTGATGGCGGGTCCAGTGCTGAACACTGGCACCAACCTATAACCACCACAGGCAATGTGGGGTTCGGTGTCTTTCCCAAGGACACTTCAACACACTCTTATATAGAGTCAGTGGTTCAAAGAACCTGTATGTTCCATACAATAGTGCCCTTTTATTTTTACTATACAGGTGAACAGCTTTTACTCTGAGCTAAGTAGTCATTAGTGGTTTAACAACTAATTGATAAATCGATTTATATTGCTACGATCCAACAGATCGATCTGCAAACAGAAGGAATCTGGAAAACTTCACCAGCACTGGTCAGTACCCAGGTATTTATCGCTGGTTGAAGTTTTGATTAAAGATGCTAAAGATTGATTTTCGGGCATTGAATGGGATTGCTCAAAATGAACCGAAGTGAATTAAGTCATCAAACAAATATCTAAATGAATCGTTGTTAATAGTCATTGTCATTACTTGTTAAACAACCTCAACAAAATGACTAAGTTAAAGTGTCACCATTTCCTGCTTTTCAAAAACTGAAGGGATATTTTGGTAATCAAGGGAGGATGGATTGGGGGAAATACATTTACTCAGGATTTTTTTCAATTAAATGAGTCAGTACTTTATTAAGTGAGTCAGAATTTTGTTTTGAAAGACTCCGATTTGTGCTGCATTGTTATGTTACATTGACTCTGTAGGAAAAGTTTGACTTCCCTTTACCTACACTGACTTGGCCTTTCACTCAACGTGCTGCTCTCAGAAGCTGTTGCATCCATATAGAGTGCTTGTATGCCAGCAGGAGAGTCCATGATTTGAGCTGCTCGCTGCAGGTGTGTGTTTGATTCTGACATCAACAGCCTCACAATGACTCACCTGAGCTGGAAGAAAGCATCATGAGTGTCAGAGTCATTTGCAGCACTAAAGCAAAACTAAAACTGTGACCTCTAGATTTCAGCAGGCTGCAGGGAGTTTTGATTTATTAGACCTCCCGTGTATGTCTGATGTATTTATAGGAAAAACTTCCATTCAACCGATTGAGTTGGGTGATTAGTGGGATTAAACCTTTAAGTAGACCTGTTTGGTTCTCAGCAGGAGTTTGATTGGTGAACTTTGCTTGCAAGAGAGTGTAAATATTTTAATGTGGATGTGTATGCTTTTTGGATTAAAATAGCAGCATACTTTAAAACACAAAAAAAAAACAGTTTTATAGAAAGCATGCTATGTTTATTTGTATAATGCCGTCGTGAAACACAATTATACCTGATCAAATATTTTAAAAGACAAAGATCTTAACAAATGAAGCATCTATACGTTTTTTTTTTTCTGTTTTGGGGGATTTCTGGCAGTTATTGTTGTTTGATATTTTTACATTTGAGGATCACTGTTAATGAAACATGAATCCTTGAATGTATTCAACTTAGCATCATTTATTTGATTATAAGAGAGAGAACAGAATACTCAAATGCTGTGTGAACTAGCTCTACAAGCATTTCTATCATCTTTTTAAATATGCAACTAGTCATTGAAACTCAAATGTAGGGAGAATTCTGTGTCATGATGTACACCTCCAGTCAAAAAATTTTTAGTAGTGTGTATGTTTTGAGAAAGAGAAAATAGGATATAATAGTTTTAAATACACACATAAACCTTTGAGGTGTTAAATCAAATTTTTCCCATTCACATTCTGCATATGGTGAAAACTCTATTTTGATCTGTGACACAAACAACCTGATTTTAACACCTTCAATGCAACACACAGCTTGTGATCACAAAACCTAAAACTGCCATCCATCTGTGCAAACTAATTATATTGTTTGAAGTCTTTGTTACTAGTTTTAATCTTTTCACTCACTGCATGTCTGAGAGGCATTTTTTAAGCTGAATTGTGATATTCTCCCATATCAGACGACCTGCTTGTGCGAGAAATTATGTTTCGTGCAAAATTCTACCTTGTTAGTAGGTCAGTGGGAAAAAGTATGTAAAATGTTTGGTTGTTTAGACATTTGTAAACTGTGATCTTAATCCCTAATACTCTCACAAGATGTTGGTTCAAGATGTTAAAGACCCACTCCAAAGAAACTTGGGTTGTTGGTGTTTCTAACATGTCTTGTGACATTTTTCTGAAGGAGGACATTTTCATTTCATCTTCTATACTGTTTTTTCCCTTTTGTGGTCACGGGGCTACTGGATCCTAACCTGTCCACTCATGGGCGAAGGCAGGGAACACCCCAGGACAGGTTGCCAGTCTGTCGCAGGCCCTCAATCACACACCCATGCACACTTGCATCCACCCTTAGGGACAATTTAGAGTGACAAATGAACCTATGAAGCATGTTCTTGGATGGTTGGAGGAAGCCAGAGTCCCTGGAGAAAACCCAGACATGCACAGGAAGAACATGCAAACTCCACACAAAAAGGTCCCCCAATGTTTCAAGTCACTGCGCCACCGCGCAGGCCAATGGAGGACTGGAGCAGATGCTAACACACTGTTGGAAAAAGCCTGTAGCTGTGACGTAGGTGTTACAGTCAGCTGGTCAAAAGTTTTCTGCTCTGCTCCATTCTGATGCATCCACTTGCAGACAAATCCAGGATGTATACAATTTGGCAAAATATCTTTTGACAATCTGATGAATGACATATGTATATTCATATGCAACACAGCTGACTGTTGCAGAAATCAATTTTTAAAGACATCTTAACCCAACAAAGAAATCTAAATTACTGTTAATGTGTGCCCATTTTTCAAAACCCTGTAAGTTTGGTCTATTTTTAGCTTTAACCTTTTTTATTACAGTGCAAAAAAATATTATGAGTTTGTATTGTGTTGTATTATGATTGCTAAAAGCATGTTGCACTAATAACCCTTGAGGCTGATGCTCTGGACCACAAGACGAGCTCATGGTTCCATCTCAGCGTCTTTTGCTCCCATTTTCTAACTAACCTCATTTCCACAGGTACATGGCCATCATCCATCCCCTGCAGCAGCGCATGTCATCTACAGAGACCAAGGTCGTGGTTGCAGTGATCTGGGCTCTGGCTCTGCTCCTGGCCTTCCCTCAGTACTACTACTCCAACACAGAAAAGATTGGTGGCAGGATCCTTTGCTACATCGACTGGCCCGAATACAAAGTCTGCAACGTGGAAAAGATGTGAGTCTCTCTATGGAGCATCTGTTCAAATAGTCAAGCAGAGTTGTTAATTGCATTTCAGTTGACAGCAGCTGCAGTGGGATGCTGTTTGTGTTGAGAAAAAGAAATGTGTGTAAAATGTGAAAGCTACTGCTATTGTGCTATGTCTTTGACAAACTGATGGCATGTCACCACTTATTGTGTCTTTGTGTTTTCTTCACTGAATAATGCATGCAGTTTCAATGAAGGAAAAATGCTGACTTTTTAAAAGAAAAAAAATACATTAATATCCTTTTTTTTTTGTTCAATTGCAATTTAATTCTACGGCTTCCAACTACAAATGATTTACAGAGAAAAAAAGCCTGCACATTAACAACTCAAAACAGGGCTCAATGCTGTGACAGTTGCAGTCACAAAAGCTGCAATATTAATTTTTTTAATGCATTTCTTTCCAAGTCAACAGTGAAAAAAATATTTAAGCCTCTTTACCTTAACTTTATCAGGTACTGGTGATGTAGGACCCAAAATGCAGGAAACTTGGCTTGGTGACAGAAAGTCAAACATTAATAAATTAACTAAAACATGACTAAAACCATGAAGAAACAAATAGGTGTCAAAACAGAGCAGAGCAGATGACCTAAAAACCAGACACTCAAATACACTGAGGGCAACTGAAATGAAGGCAGATGTGAATCATAGTAAACCTGAAACTGGTGTGATGGAGAAAACGGGACAATTCCAAACAGAACATGACCAAAACTATATCATAACTGACAAAAACCAAACCAAAGTTCACAATCCTGACAGATTTACAACAAAACAGAGATTTGTTAATCAATCAGCGTCTGGGGCAAACCTATTTTTTTAAATACAAAGCAAAATATGAGCTCAGGGAGAATGGCACGGAAAATACATGGCCGTTTTTTTAACCACACCACAGCATTTTTATGTGGTGTGCTATAAAGGAAAAACCCTCTGTTTATTGGTGCTAGCCAAAGCCAGCTGTCTGTGCCTCTGCAATTTATCCTTAATTTGGCGAATGAGGAAGTCTGTTTAATCAACTCTTGAAGTAGCCAAATATAGACCTGGTTTTTAGATCTACTGCTCTGGATCATAACATGACTGTTGGACTGATCATCAAATGCACAAAAAGTGAATTTCTTTACCAAAACTATAATTTAGTGTGTCGAAGAAGACATTTCCTTTGTCTTTTGTGGAGACCAAGAGAATTGTCACTTTTATGCTTTAGTTTACAGAGTTGTACTGTAACTGTACATTAAGCAAAATAAAAAGAAAAAAGCGTTAAGTTATAATAGTTGTCCTTTGCATTTATAAAAAATGCAATTGTTGCAGTAAAGCTGAGTGTGTTGTCCTCATTTAAAGTAAATAAAATAGTCAAATCTTTTTGTTTTTGCTAAATGGATGAATATGATTCATTATTTCCAGATCGGTGTCAAAAACAAAGAAATTCTGAACCTTTTGGAGACTCAAAATCAAATTATTACCAGTGAAGCTGGCTTTCTGGGGTTCTGTGTCGGAAATGCAAAGTTTCATATGTAATAAACGGAGCTCAGAGACCCACGTTTGCAGGACTGCCACTTTATTCAAATAGTGTCACACAGTGTGCCGTCCTGTTTCAACACAAAACAACAGAGATGAATGAAAATAGTCTGTTGCATTAGCACAAGAACTTTTAAAATGCAAAAACTGGGCTTCTTCAGATAGAAGAATCATACTTGGAGGAGATTTTGTCTTTTGTGGTGAAAGAAAGGATTGGAAGTGGACAGCTGCAGGGATATCGATGGCTTCATCAACAGGCACTGCAGTGATCCTGCAAGCCACCAATAAATGAACAAAACATGAATAAACTGTAATTCTAACAATGGAGCTTCCAAACATTTGCAATATTCTAAACATTGAGCTTACCTGTTCAAATTCAAGACCCTTGGACATTTTAATCAGTCTGCTGCTGCACACTGTTCACTCGCTGGACACTTTGACTTTAAATCTAGTACGTTTACGTGAAAAAAACTTGTAAATTTACGATATTTAAAGTTATATTTTTTTTATTTTGGTGGCCCTGATACTCCGTTGTAAGGAGAGTATTTGAAATTGTATAAAAGCAGTAAAGGATTGGCAAGTTTGCCAGACATCCTTCAAATGACTGTGATGCAACAGACTAAAAAGGCTCAGCAGCCTTTCATAATACATGACCTTGGCCAGTCAGCCAAGTCATGACTGAAAAGTTATCTGTCATACAAATATCGTGTATCTTTAAGTTACTAAAATAGAACTGAAGCCTTTGTGTTGTGAGGTAAACGGGAACCAATCTTAAAATGAAAGGAAAAACATTTGACCAAGAAAAAACGGAATTTTGCTGTCACACAGCTTTTAAGCATCCTCTGAGAAAACTGGCTTAACATATTTGTTGTAAGGTGTTGTATTCACATGTTACACGATAATCACTGCTTCTGCAAACACCTCTTATGTCTTTTTGAAGCCTGAAAACATAGCTGTCTGAAATGCACACGAGAGCGAAAAACACAGGTAAGCATCAGCAATCTGTGCAAAAAAACGCCCACGCCATGGAACGCACGTGAGCGCTCAGACACACAGCAACGAGGCTCTGATCCCAGCACTGCTGATGGCACCCTCTCAGCTCATCAGGCGCACTGTTGATCCTGCTCTGCTGCCAGCCTGCCGTGGCCTCCTATTCTCTGTGATATTTCTCCATAGAGATCCGGTTATGAAACGCGCAACAGCACTTTCATTGTTTGTGAAAGTTTGCTATAGTTTTCCAGCGCCACTGTAAGAAGAGACGTGAGTGCAGACTGAAAACACAGAAGCCGCTTTACTCCACTTCTGACGCTGCAAGTGACACATCGGATGTAAGCTGACCCCAGGTCACATCCCACCTGTTGTCCTTTGCAGGCACGCTGCCGCCTCCGTCTTCTGCCATCGCAGTCTGTTGGAATTTGCAAAAAGGTCTCAGAGGAGGGTATTAATAGATGTCACTATTTGTGAATGCATGCTCACACAGACAACTGCTCAAACCCAGGCACGGCAAAGGCATCGCCCTTCGCCCGCCACCGTTACTGTCTACACCCTGTGAGACTGTCTGCCACTGACACAGTCAACTGGAATTAGCAAGCAAGGTCTCAGAAGAGAGTATTATTAGATCTCACTGTCTGCACGCTGACAAAAGCAGCTAACTCGGCACACGAGTCAAAAGCCCTTTAACATTTCATCAACTGACTTTAGATGTGGAGTACATGGAGATTATGACTTTGTCATTTCAAGTCTTTACCTTTCACTTCTGTAGAATTGGGTCACTTTATTTCAATATTCCTAACATTTACACAATCTTTATAGGTTTGGGGGAAACCACAGCTGTGTTTTGCAGTAAAATACCCTGTTCCCTCATTTATCGCAGGAGTTACGGTCGAATAATAATCCACAATGGGGGAAATTTGCATGGAAGTAAACTTTATTTACTCCTTACTCTTCTTCTTAGTTCTTACTCTTCACTGAATACTTTACACACTTTTCTGTGAAAACATGAACATTTTCACATGTCGCTCTTGTTTAAACTCTTAAAGTTCAAACCTTCATAGAAAAATAAGTCTAGTTTAATAAAATGAAAACAAAGAATCAAAAAGATGTTTTTGTTTATGTGGCAAATTGAATGCATTCTGTGCAAGAGACATGGCACGGAGGAGATTGATTGACAGTCTCCTATACCTAATCAGGGAGCAGAGCAACACAATTTGCTATTTAGAAAAATAACCTTTGCTTTGGATGGAAGAGGTTAAGAAAATATATGTTTTGCCTTTCAGCTAACATTTGCAATATACTTCTTTTTCCAAACCAATTTTATTGCAGTTAAAACAGTTTGCTGGCACCAGTTGGTTGTCTCACTTTTTTCAGTGTTATGGATGCATGTTTGCTGCTTTCTGTGTGTCAAACGTTGGACAGAGGCTGTGGCACCACAGGCTGGACAAACCAAAGAGACGGTGTGTGAGGTTTCAAAAACAGTAGGAAGTATGATTATCCGGCCTGGTGATTTGGTGTCACTACTTTCTCATTTGTATGGTTTTCCACACCCATACAATACAACACACCATTTTCTGCTAGTTGTGCGAATGCTTTGCAGCATTCACATTATTCTCCTGCTCTCTTTTGTACATTTTTCAGCACGTAAAAACTCCTTCATACTTTAAGCGATTTCAGCAATCTTGGTATCAAAAAGTTCCGCTCGTTCAAGACATTACTGCTCATACCGTTGGTATTCATATATACAATAGATTTTGAAATGTTGAGCAAAATATGCCTCATGGAAAATAAATTCTTCAAAAACTTTGTGCAGCATGAACTTCTGGATACTTTTAGCTACAGACACCATTCAAACTTTAAAATGTTCAGTAAAGATTGAGCAATTTACAGTGTATTCAGCTTTTTTAAATATTTTAAAATTCTTAAGCAAAAAGAGTTCAAGTTTAATGCAAATTTTAGGACATTTTTCAATGTAACCCAATGGACAGAATGTTCGGGATCTAGAGTGGATGATGTCACAGCTAGAGTGGAGAGGTTTGATTTTTTAATATTAAAATTTCCCCGTCAAACTGCCATTACTCTAACACAGTTTGTTACAGAGTCAGGATTTTTTCAGCTAAAAGTAGGAAAATTGCTCTGGAATCAAATAATGTGCCACTCAAACCTGTGGGGCAAATAGATTTGCCCAAATAGATTGGCAAATAGATTTGCCCCACAGCCCCAAGTCTTACACAAAATTCACTCAGTTTATCTATTACCGCCCATATTAATACTTCTCGCTGGTTTTTACACCAAATCATGTTTTTAACGTGTGATTGTGAGAACATTCTTGAACTTACAGGCATGAAACTCTCACACATTGTAGCCCAAAGGCTTCTGAGTTGTACGAGGGCTTTCACTTTTTTAAGTGAAAGAGTTTTTAAGATAAGAACATTTGTCTTGAGATAGCACTTACTGAAGCCATGCCCTTGGATAACATGGCATTTTTAGTTCAGCAGGAAAAAAAATCTTGCTTTTTCTCATCAAATTTACTTTAAAAACTTTATAAATGAGACTAATAAAATGTATTACTGGATTCCTCAACTTTATCTATACAAAACTGAAATAATTATTTTTATCTCATTGTTTAGACACACGGTCAATTTGTTTGGCTCAAAGTCTGTCCATCTCAGACTCTGCATTATGTGTCATAAGGCATGCAGCAGCACTCAAGCAGCAGACCTTTACTTTAAACCCATTACCATGGTGACGACACTCCCTTTCACACACACACACGATAATCTTAGGAGTATGAATCAATTAATCAATTTAGCTGTTGAATTGTTACACCCCTATGGTTTATTTTCTTTACTGTGTTGATCAAATAAAAAACATCATAGTAGCAGCAGAGTCTGCACCATTAAACACATCTATTAAGCATAATATAAAGAAGTCCTGAAGTTGAGACATGGCATCTGAACTTAAAATCTTATTTTTTGAAAAGCTTCATTACTCATCCAAGTGGCTTCATCATATAAAGAAGTTAGCATGAAGCATAAGAATATAGGTTCAGTTTGAAACTAGTTATTTTACAAGGGTATAGGTTCTATGCTGACATACAAACATAATACTAGATGACCTGCATTCTGAGAAATGCAACAGAAGGACACAAAAAACAGTACTTGGATGTCAATAGTCTCTGAAAAGAATGAGAGTGCCAAGGATAACAGCCGGGGATCAGACAAGCATAAGTGTTTTATAATAACAGTGGTCACAGTGAGCTGCATCTGAAGAGCTAATTGTTATGTGGATGAATCATGAATGATCTGCTTTTTTTCAAGGCTGTGGGTGGATCTATCTGTGTTGAAGGAGCTGCTCTAATTAACTTCTTTAATGTCATGCAAAGAGTAAGAAAAGATCTGTTTTATTGATTTTACACAAGTTAACATTCTTCACTCGATGGCCCACTTCCTCTGTGGACACAAAAGGATGGCCCCAGACACACTTGATCATCCTGCCTGTTCAGTTTGGTGTATGTTTTCCGCAATCTACATCCACCACTGCAACAGAAACAAGAAAAGTTAAGATCAAAACGTGCCACTGAGTTTTTTCTCAGCCACCGAAGGGTATTTTTGAACAGGATGCTATGTTGGTGGTCTGGTCCCGTTTATAGTTCAGTAACTTGTTGGTCAAGTCCAAATCTAGATTTTAGATGTTGACAGTAATAGTGTAAGACCACTTCCTGTCCAGATCCATCATCCTCATCTTTGTCATTCCTCACTAATAGACATGTAGTCGTGTTGTATCATCTAAAAATGTGGTTCTCATGTAGTTTTTATTGCGCCATGTGGTTCCAGAGGGTTTTTGCAGGGGGTTAATGAATGCTTGGTTGTTAGTCATCTGTCGGCAGCAGTTTGTCTTCCTTGACTACTAGATCTCTTTAACAGGAAACACACACTTGACACTTGACTTCTATTTTTTGAGAACCTGTTTGAAGGTTTAGGTCAGACCTTCTTAGCATGCACCTTTCTAGAGTGATGTTTTCAGAGAGCAGCACATTTATTTTGGGTCGAAAATGTGCAATCTGTAACACTTAAACTGTGCCTATTACATGTTGTGCGGATCAGGTGTATACATTAGACTTAGTGTGACCCTCCATCAATCCATTTTCCTAACTCGCTTCATCCCTTTCGGGGTCACGGGGCTGCCAGAGCCTAACCTGACTACTACACGAGCAAAGGCAGGGTACATCCTGGACGGGTCGCCAGTCTGTCACAGGGACGCAAAAACACACCAATACACACTCTTAGTCACACTTTGGGAGTAATGTTTTTGGACTGTGGGAGGAAACCAAACAGATAAAGCTGAGCAAGATTTTTATTTTATTTTTTTAAAAAGAGCATCATTAAAGTGGAAAAACATTTTTGCTGTAACATCACAAAGAAAGTAGCTCAAGCATTAAAGCTCACAAATAAGGTAGACTTTCTGTGTTCTGAATAGTTGAGCTTTCTTTGCTCTGATTGAAATACTTCAAACATAAGGAAAAAAAGCTTTGCGGGGGTCTGTAAAAAAAATCCTGCTCACTTCAGCTTAATACTTCTAATTAGTGAGACACCGATGTTTCACTTCTGCATTTAGTTAATCCGTCCTATCTGCATTATCCTTCTTTTTCTGAAAATTGCATCAGCTTTTCTAATCAGGTGCTCTGCCCTATAAAGGCTGCCTCCTTTTTTTACAGCATAATTCCTTGGATATATTTATTTAATTGGTCAGAAGGTTTTACAACAGCTATGGATTTGCAAAGCTTAATGGCCACAAATGAATAGACAAGAACACAAAGGAACTTCCAAATGCATCAACAACACGCTGTATCGAGAACAAGTGAAGGCTTTGGAGTCCAAAGTGCACGAAAAGCCTTTCTTTTCTTTTTAGAAACTTTTTAGATTAACTTTATGCCGTAGTTCAGACCAATGCACTTTTTTAGCGTAGTGTCAATCAGGGACTCAACTAATGGCACGTGACTTTTTCATTGACGAGTAGAAAGCACATCCAATAGGATGGATTGGTTCTCCTGAATTTCCATTCATTTTCTTAACCCTTTCGGATCCCTTTCAGGGCAGCAGGGTTTCATGAACTTGTTCCAGCTACTGTTGGGTGAGGGCATGTACGCCCTAGACGTCTGTTGCAGGGCCCATGGAGCTGGCGTGATCACGCTCAGGATCTGGTAGCTGATAGCTGGCAGCCAGATCTGCAGCGGGATGGAGAGGCAGCCTACTCTGGCCTCCTGAACTTTATGATGTTTTTCTTATTTTCATCTAGACAATCGTAGAAAAAGGTCTCCTAATTGCATGTTTGTTTTTATTTTTCCCCTCTCTGGTTTTTGCGGGACGGCAAGCCTTTGAACTACGGTCAGAGAGAGACGAAAACATTGTGGAAGCGGCCATCATTCAGACACAGCAGGACTAGAGCTCACTATATCAGGAGAATCTCTAAATCAGGGTTGCTCACACTTTAACAAAATTCACCATACAGCGAAAGAGAGGTGGGCTACGTGAATTGGCCATGAGAATCATGTTAGGTGTGAACGCTTCACATTCTTTCTCAAGCTTACAACCCCCACAACCCCAAAGCTAACATTAGCGGTGCAAAAAAAAGAAAAAAAAAAGCAAGGACAATGAAGGCATTAATGGATCTATTTGTCTGCTAGTGGATGCATCAGAATTAAGCAGAGGAGGCTTGCATTTTTTTTCATATGCATTTTTCATTCATTATGATTTGACCAAAGAAATACTCAAAAGTTTTAAGCTTAATTTTCTTCTCCATAATCTAAAAAATGCTGCAAAACATGTTAAAAGCAACAAAAACACCATCTTCACTTGCATCGGTTTATAAGGTCAAGATAATATAATTTAAATATTATCAAGCTAAGAAAAACATCACATAGTCTGGCTGGGGCAAAGCAGGACGTAGTCAAAAGCCAGGCAGGAGTCAAAAAATATGTAGCAATAAAGGAAGTGGAGGAGACAGGCAAAGATCACGAGTAGGCAAGAAACAGAGGAGAGCGCTTGTTTGCTAAACAAAACAATACTTCACAAGGAGCAAAGTCCAGACAGGGAATGTATACATGGTGAGGCGGATGAGTATGATGAAACACAGCTAAGACGTGGGGTAGAGAGTGTTGACTGATGGGAGATGAAGTGAAGAAGTAAGCACAGGGGATCCATTTTCAGGAGAGGGCTCCTTCTGGTGGTTGGAGGTGGAGCTGGAGGTCCGAGCCCTGATACACGGAGATGCATTATGGAGGCTTCCAATGCAAATCATAAACCTCACACATGTTCACATTAGCCTCGCTAAATTAGTTTTTGCTTTTAGTTCTGGTCCATTTGTTGATAATAACTAAATATTTACCTGGCAGATCTGTGCTTGTAGTAATTGAACACTTCACTGACAGCCAAGACATTTTGAAGCAGGTTTGGAAAAGCGAAGAGCAGCAACCTTCAAAATAAAAATATCAAAAGTTAGTAGTATTTGTCAGTGACCTCTGCTGAGTAAGACTGTATTGATTCTGCTTGTATGACAGCCAGATGGTGTCAGGCAGCTTCTGCTCCCCAAAGCATCATTCATTAGTGGGAGCTGAGCTCCTTTGAGGCCCTTTCGGGAGATTGCCTGTGTCACTGTTTCCTGCTTTAACACTAATGCTTTGGCTGTTGCCGTGAAATAAAGCCTGTTTTGTAAACAAAAAACAAACCAAAAAAATCAAGTGCCAGCAGTGAAAATTTACTTGAGAGAGGCATCCAAACTGGGAGAATTTTTTATTTCATTGTCTAGCACTCAAAGGAAGTCAAACACAAAATATAAAATAGGAATATAGTCAAACATTTTCTCCATGTTGTCTTTCAAGTTTTAAGAAATTGTGCACTTATTAAATTAAAAAGTATCAGCATTCATCCATCCACTTACTGAACCTGCTTGGGACATTCTGCTGCTGGAGCCTATCCTCCACCCACCCATCTCTGGGAAAAAGTGGGGTACTCTCTGACATTACAGAGCATCGTAGCTGCATGCTATACACAAGTAAAGGCATGAGCTTCAGAAGGCCATTTCGTTACCTGGAAACTGTGGGAAGATAGTGTGTACGTTTCCAGAAAAATAGAGGGTTTCACTTATAAGCGAAGACTGCAGTTCTTGAAGCTCATTTCATGAGGCTAAGTCTGAGCAGCAGATGCATTACTATTCAAAAGGGTTTAAACCAGGGGTCTGAAACCTTCTACAGTTAAAAAGCCATTTGGGCCTGTTTCTTACTGATCAGAACCTAATATGAGCCTCATTGTTTTATGTTACCCTTTTGGCACATTTAACATTGCTGTGCACTCATTGCATTATTTTAAATTTATTTTTTAGAATAAGTATAATCTATATATATTTTTTGGCTTGAATAAACAGAAATATAAGAGAAACGAGTATTTTCTCAAATTGTTTTGTAACTTTTGACAGAAGTTTGTTTGACTTCCTTTTAAAATAAGACTTACGGTGCCAAACAGGATCATCCCAGTGCAGCTGGTTTACTGCTATGAAAGGTTTCTAACAATGCTAAACAAAAATGGCATTTTCTCTTGTTAAACCTCAGATCTACTTTGGTGAGCCGTCATCATTTTCCTACTTATTACGGTTGTTAACCTGAACATAAACATGAATCAATTGGTTTATGATGCAGAAAGATAAGAAAGAAAAATATTTTAGAAACTTCCCTTTTCATAGCTCCACCTTTTGTTGTCCTGTGGGGTTATGGACCCAGGACATTAAGTGTTGTTGTGTATGTCACTTCCTGTTTTATTTTATTGTATTTCTGGTGCTCTCCGTTTTCACAGGTCGCTTGTCGTTTCTCCCTCAGGTGTTCCCTCCCCCCTAACACACCTGTTTGTCATTTGGTCAATCCTCTCTTCCCGTTATATACCCTCGTCTCCCTTGCACGGGTGGTCGGGTGGTTTTGTTACTCTTGTTTTGATTACCTCTTTCGAGCCATTAAAACTATTGACTTTTTCCATTTCCGAGTTCCGTCTGCATTTGTGTCCACACGCCAACCCTGACATTACCACCCGACCAGTAAAATGGACGCAGCAGACGCGGAGACGTTACGGGCATTGCTTCGCCAACAGGAGGAGCAGATGTCTTGCTTACGGCAAGGATTACTGGAGATGTCAAGCCGTCACGAACGACAATTTGCCGCATTGGGTGAGCGATTGGAGCAGTTGGCGGAGCGGATCCAACATCCACTGTCCGTCCCTTCTCCACAACCATCGCATTCCACACCAGTCCAGGATGGGATTCCTGTCGCCCCTGCTGCACAGCTGGCCCGCCCGGAGAGGTTTTCCGGGGACTCCGGGGACTGCAGAGCATTCATCACCCAGTGTGAACTCCACTTCCAGTTGCAAGCGCCTCACTATCCTTCGGACCAAGCCAAGGTGGCTTTCATCATCTCCCACCTCCTGGGGGAGATCCCGCCGTCCCAGTAGGGCGGCCGCCCTCACCTGACCCATTCAGGGTTCCGCCTGAATGTCATGACCTGACTGTGTTTTCCGAGTCACGAGCCCTGTTGTGTTCAGGGGTTTCCCAAAATAGGTTGGCAGATCGTCGCCGCACGCCAGCACCATCCTACCTACCTGGTCAGTTCGTCATGTTGTCCACCTCGGACCTCAGACTCCGGACAGAGTCGAAGAAGCGGTTCCCCAAGTTCAACGGTCCTTTCGAGATCCTGAAGGTCATCAATCCGGTGGCAGTCAGGCTGCGCTTGCCCAGGTCCTTGCGCATCCACCCGGTTTTCCACGTCTCTCAACTGAAGCCGCATGTCACGAGTCCCCTGCAGCGGCCATCCTCTCCGCCAGCCCCTCCCCGCATCATTGATGGCCAACCGGCCTACACTGTCCGTCGCCTTCTGGACGTTCGGCGACGGGGTCGTGGCCTCCAGTATCTGGTGGACTGGCAGGGGTACGGGCCTGAGGAGAGGTCCTGGGAGCCTGCTTCACGCATTCTGGACCCTGAACTCATCAGGGACTTCAATCGGCGGCACCGGGACAGGCTTCCCCCTGCGCCAGGCGGCGCACCTTGAGGGGGGGGTACTGTGGGGTTATGGACCCAGGACATTAAGTGTTGTTGTGGATGTCACTTCCTGTTTTATTTTATTGTATTTCCGGTGCTCTCCGTTTTCACAGGTCGCTTGTCGTTTCTCCCTCAGGTGTTCCCTCCGCCCTAACACACCTGTTTGTCATTTGGTCAATCCTCTCTTCCCGTTATATACCCTCGTCTCCCTTGCACGGGTGGTCGGGTAGTTTTGTTACTCTTGTTTTGATTACCTCTTTCGAGCCATTAAAACTATTGACTTTTTCCATTTCCGAGTTCCGTCTGCATTTGTGTCCACACGCCAACCCTGACATGTCCAGCATAAGATGAAATGTGTTACACTCATAAAAATAAACTGAGACTTTTTAACCAAAGTTTAACTTAGTATTCAGATTCGTTGCTTTCTGGAGGAAGCGTAGTGATGTCACCGGGGATACAATTTTTTGACATAATTTCTCTTACATCATGATGCTCCTTAGCCATAAAGTTATAAACATAACTACTATAAATTAAATCAATGCTACTTAAGTAACTTTTACTTTCAGAAATTACTAATATTTTATTTTTCTTCAACCAAAGTGCAACCATGGAGTGGAAAAAACGCCACATGTAGCTCAGGGCCTCAGGTTGAAGACCCCTGATCCAAATCAACACTATGAAGCTGTAGTAGAGGATAACATCAGACAAAGCAGATAATTTAATCTTTTACTTTAAAGGCCTTTAACATGGTTTTCTTCAGACTTTTATAGTAAACAATATCCATGAATATGATTATATATTACCTTTGGCACACTGAATCACTGAATTATTTTTTCGATGTCTGAGGCACCACCTTTCGCTCCTTGTAGGTGCCGCCCATTTCACGACGTCAGTCTAGAGCCTGCTTCAGCAGCGTGTCTGTTGTTGTTGTTGTTTGCTGGTCTGTCGGGGGCTCCAGAACATAAACTCAAACCATTTCTGATGAACAGGCTCAGCAAAGGCACAGCCTAAAAAACATTTTCTACCCTTAAAAGACATTGTCTTAAGCACAATCAAGCCGTTGTTTTCTCTGCAGATTAGCTACAATGGGAACCGCTTCTTCTCAGAGTCAATGCTAAAATAAAAGCCTTTTGCTGATCCCTATCTCTGCGGAGAAAGTGGGTGGGTGTATTTACGTTAGCTTGTGAGCGACGCTGATGACACAGACTCTTCCTAGAAGGGGCTGTTCTCCCTTATCTATGTCAGCTCATCTGAACCTGCTCGTTTTTGTGGGTTGGGAGAGGTTGCTGCTGAGAGTGCTGGTTATTAGAGGAATACTCAGAAATGAGTGAACGGATCAAAAATATCTCTTTGGGGTTGTTTATAATGAGTGAACATTGTAATACACTTTAAAAAAGTTGATTTTTCATGCTATAAGCCCTTTAAAAGCCTTTCATAGTTTTCTTTTTTGTTTTTTAAACATATTGATATGCCACTGACAGCTGTAGAATGTAATTACCATAGTACCAAACTGTGGTGAGACCAGAGACAGTGGCACTGAGGAAAAGACAGGAAGCAGAGCTGGAGGTAGCAGACATGAAGATGCTGAGAGAGAACCTCTTGGATGGAAAGGATCAGGAATGAATACATCACAGGGACGACACTTGTTAGAGGTTTAAATTTATATGCAAATTTATAGTTGCATTTGTTTAACAGTTTATGCAACGTGATTTACAAAAAATGGTCCAAAAGTCAAAGAGAGAGAGAGAGAGACATATATATATATATATATATATATATATATATATATATATATGTATATATATATATTTTTTTTTTGACGCATTGCTAACCGACTAATATGGGGACATTTCAGATTGTGATAAGGCCAAGCACATCACGAGGTGGTACAGGTTGTCGCTGAGTTGATTGCATCAACATTCATCCATTAAAATGTATGTGTCTGCTAAAAAAAATCTGCAGAAACTAATAGTTCTTTTTATTGATCATGTTATTTCCCAGAGAACTCCTTTTTTTTTTTTTTCTTTTTTTTCTTTTTTTTTTTTTTACAAACCTCATTTTGAAGTTAGATTTGCCTTAAAGCTGCTGCTTTTTTACAGTGTTTGGAATGGTCAGCCGTCACGATTACCGTTCGCTATTACAGCTCAACATTTATCGTTTGTTATATTTCTGTTTAGATAATTCATACCCAAAAGCCAAGCCATGGCAGCTTTCTTTTTGTAAAGCTGGATGGGACTCCTATAATTACATCATCCACAAAGTCACTTCAATCATGCAAATCAGTAAAACAATCCATTGTCTTTCTCAGCTTGATTTTAAACCTCTTCTCATCATTCACTGTGTGAAGGAGTTAGAGTGAAGAATCACTTCAAATTGACTGAATTCTCTTTTTAACTCACACATTTGCTTGCAAAGACTGTAAACCACCTTACAGCCTGAAACATGCGGCCAGGCATGGCCGCACCAAAAAGCAGTAAAATGTTCCCACAGCTGCATTTTGGTGAGCACAATTCTGGATTCCTAAAAGTGTCCGTGTCAGCATGGCCCTATAATCCATTTCATTTGCCCGAGATTGAATTGTGTTGTTAAACTGAAGTGTGGAAACGCAGCGGGTGGCTGCAGACATCTGCGTCTGCCTCCTATATCCTGCTTAAAATATTTTCATTTTCAGAGTAGCATTTGGCAGTTCTGCTTGGACTGTTTTTTTATGAAATGAAAGAAAAAAGAATGTCCAGTAAACGCGATCTTTCTAACCAGGTTTTCTCCTTTCTTCAGGAATTTAAGAGGATACAGATGGATAACAAATGTAGTTTTTCAGTAATAGATCTGATTTTCTGCTTTGATGTAAGAAAATAACAAGTTGAGTTAGTCTATTTTTGCGTTATTCTTAAAATAAAAAGACCAAAAAAGCATGTAAAAAGATGAATCTAATAACAAACCAGAAACATAGGTGAGTGGATAGTTACTTGATGCTCAGTGACAATCTGAATAATACATTTTAACATGCCCACACTGAATAGGCACATCAAGAGTTTCTCTGAAACCTGATTATTCCTATAGACACTTGTGCACACAAACCACACTGCTGCTAATAAATGGAGTTTTGTTAGCATCTGTTTGTGTCAGAACTGATTTTCCTCAGTCCAATGGTTTGGAGGTTGCATATTCTCCATTATGGCCCAAATGTGTCAAAATAGAGGGTTTAATTACCCCTTGTGTGGTGAAAAAAAAGGTTTGCTTGTTGTGTTCAGACAGAGCATAAAACATAAATAAGACAAAAAAAACATGAGCAATCGATTTTTTAATGGGCTGGTGAAGAGTTAGAATCAAATAAGAAAAAGAGGGAAATAATAAGATAGTTACTGAGGTGCAAAATTATACATTGTGAACTAAAGTGCCCGCTGCTGATGTTACAACACAATCGCTAAGCGACATTGAAATCTAGTTTCTGAAGTGCCTAATCAGGGCTCTTGATGAAAAGCTTTGACTGGTTTAAATAAAGTAAGGTGTTGTGATTCTGCTCCATGGTTGCTGGATAAGACTTCCATTCTCTCTTACACAGTTGAATCTTTCTCCTTTATCTTTATCCATCTATCTTCTGTTCCTGCCTTTTCATGAAGAATTTGCTGTAGCCTATCCCACCCCATGCAGATATGCATCAAGCCACTTCAGCTCCAAAATTACTCTAATTTAACATCTACATGAAAACAAAAACATTCATTTTTTTCATAGCCTGGAACAAATTCAGGTGTCGAGAGGTTAACTTCTACTAGACCACCATGCAGCCCAACTTTTATTTTCTTCTCTCTTATGTAGTTTTCATAGGTGGAAAGTAATGAGTTACATTTACAAGATAACATTAACTTGGGTCACTTTTTTTAAAACTTTTCTTCTAAAGCTACATTTACACTGGGCATGTTTTTGGGCATTCGAAAATGTGGGATGCGTTGTTTCATGAACACGCTTTCAGGCCGTGGTATTCACACCAGACAAGCTGGTATACATAAAACTTTTCACTGAAAGTGGCCACTAGAACGGGTTTTACCAGAGCCCATGTGAATGTAGCTTCAGAGGTGAACCTCGATACTTTTACTTTTTATTTTTCCTTGAGTAGATTAAAGAGGACAAGTCATCTTACTCAGCTACAATTAGCTGAATTTGTTTAGTGATTTTATTTCATAGAAAAAATGTGATTACTTCATTCTAGAGATGCAAAATATTTGGCAATTATTTGTATACAAAAGTAACCATCAAACAGTATGAGGACTTTGAACAGTAAATCTCATCGCTTTGACATTATGACCGTTGGCTTACAATTATTTAACTTTTGAAAATCATCATTAATGAAAATGGGTCAGATGCATAATCTTTAATAAAAGAAAGCAAAAGTTTAATGATTTTAATTTAATTATAGCACATTTGAAATATACTGGTACATTGGATTAAAATATTGAACATCCCATTAGTTCCACACATCAGGAAACGCCTTGGAACATAAACAAGGGCAGGTTACTGTTTTGGAGAGAAAACTGTGATTTTCATTTGTTTATCTGAAAATGCCAGAATTTACACTATTACCCTTCACCATGTGAGCTTTAGCTCCAGGGTTTCCAATCTTACGACTACCATGACTCTGCAAATGTTTACGTAATTACTTCCAGCGGATTCTCAAGTGGAGAAAAGCAGTTTTCTGCTGCTATGCAACACTTTACAGTAGTGAAGTGCTTTAGCTATCAGCTCATTCTGTTGGAAGAAAAGCAGCTTTGTGCCATTATGCATTACTACGGTAGGGATGTGTTGCACATCGGTGCAAAGCTGATTCACGTTGACCGGGTAAACGGTCAAGGAGTTGTGGGATGTAAGAGAGCGTGTATTATTTAGATTTTGCCCGTAACATTTCCAGTGTCAATATGAAATTTAAAAAAATAATAAAAAATGTTTAAGTAGTCGTTGAGTTTTTTTTTTTCATTGTTTGTTTCAGGTAAGTCTTCGGATAACTACTTTTTACTTTTAATTGAGTAATATTATTTTAAAGTAAAGCGACTCTTACTCAAGCATATTTTTTAGATACTCTTCCCACGTCTGCTAGTCTGTCTGAATGTATTTTGTTTTCTGTAATTTTTCCTTTAGTTTAGTTTATCTAAACCTAAGAGATATAACACCGCACAATGCTACTTCTGACCCAGTTTGGGAAAAGCTTGTTTTTTCAAGTCCATAAACCCAAGTGTGTCAAACCTGCATTACAGCCCATGTCCTAAATTTGAGATTGCATTAGTGTGTTTAAAAAAAAAGAAAAAAGGGATTCACTTACCTTTCTGTCAACAAATAAATGTACAGACTTGCTCAAGGGGAGCTCTAGTATTTTATCAGTAATTTCCTTCGTGCTTAAAGGCATTGTAAAAATAGAGCGGCTGATTCTCTGTACTCCAGCATAACTGTCACCGTGTTGAGTAAAATACATCTCAAACATTAGATAAAATGAAAATCTACAAACGGAATTAGGTCCTATAGCTTAAGATGTTGACTTTTTGAATTCGTAATCCTTCTGTAAAGCTTTTTTCTTTTTTTTCATAAACTATTCTGCTGGATATGTGCACCCCCGGAGATGTCTGTCAGCATTGAAAGTTATTGGGGTGGGTGTCTATGAAGTGGGTTCAGCTGTGTTATCCTTTGAATTTGTGTTCTGAAAATGTTTGTTAAAGTATTCCTTAAACAAAAATTCACTGTGACTAAGATATTAACAAGAAGAACTCCAAATCCATGTGGCGGGGTGCACACCTTTGACATAAAATAAACTCCATAAATTGTCCGGACCAACACCATAGACCCCTCACTCCTGAATACAAGCAATAATTTCTTTGGATGACACTGGACAGATATCCTGCCACAACAACAGCAAGATCAAGTCAGAGCCACACAAAGAAGCCGGCGGTATCACAGCAACAAGAGTATTACTATCCTCTTCAACCTCTTGCTCCTCCAAGCTAGAGTCCCAACTTGTCTTAAGTCAGCCGCCATATCTCTAGACCCCAGAACGGCTCAGTTTTCTGACTGTTGTCCAGTTGCTCTAACATCCATCAAGACTCATCCTACCTGTCATCAAAGCCACAATCCCCGCCCACTTTTACCAACATCATACAGAACAAATAGAGAGCAAATAGATCATCTGAGAAGAGCTCTTAACACAGCTCTGTTTCACCTAGACAAGAACAAAATCTATGTCAGAATGGTGTTCTTAGACTTCAGCTTAGTTGCTAACACATACATTCCCCGCAAATGAACCCAAAAAAACAGAGGGATTTAGGCTTAGACCGATCACTGTGCTGCTGGATTCAGGTCTTTTTGAGTTACATACCACAACTTGTCAGGATGGGAACAATATTTCCTCTGCTCTCATCCAAAAAACAGGAATGCCGCAGGTCTGTGTCCTCAGCCCTCACCTTTATTTACTATTGGCCTACAACTGCACCACAAAATACCTTTCAAACACTTTTCTCAAGTTTGTAGACAACATAACCGTTGTAGGACTGATTACAAACAAATTCAAAACACCTCAAAACAAATATATATATAAAACTGACTTCAAGAAACGAAGATGCACACCCAGATCCCAAAGGTCCAGAGGATGGAATGCTTCAAGTTTCTTTGGCACCTCTCTTTTGACCTCAATTAAACAATTCACATCTCCCATCAAGTTTAAAAAGCTCAACAATGAGGATATTTTCCCAGAAAACTGAGGTCTGCTCACCTGCTTCAGGATCTCGTCATCAACTTCAACAAATTAACAAAAAAAAAAGAATCCTAACCTGTTTGGTTTGGCAGATGCACAGAACCAAACAAAAAACGACCAGCAGTGATTTGCAAGGACAGCAGAGTAAATCATTGGTGTCAGACTCATCACCCTGTCTAACTCTTTGTTTTTTTTTTTTTCGGTACTCTTCTTGAGCGGTACTTGAAAGCATTGGATTTTAACCTCCCGTATCGAACAGAAACATAAAGCTCATAAAATGAATGATGTCGCATAGAGAGCAGAGTAGAGCCCAGTCCAGTACATTTACAGGTTGTCCTATAGGTGCAGACCTATAGCAGTAAAAGTATCAGGACACGTCTGAGTCAACCAAGGGTGTCCTAACTTTGTCCTAAAGGAACGTTGACTGAGAGAGGTATAGGATGTCTTAACCCACAAACCTAATGCGCAGAGCTGGGTCCACTAGAGAAATCAGTGGCAGGAATTCTTGCTTTCCTCTCCAGTAAGCCTGTCTTTTTTTTTTTAATCTACCTTTGCTTCAGTGATCTCAATACACCTGTAAGTCTGATATGTTTTCACAGTATTGAACTTTTTGGGCTCAATCTAGTTTTAATTATTTCTCACCAGCCCAACTACTTTTTTAAAGCTCTGATTTCTATATTCTTCTTACAAATTCTTCTCTGCGAATCTCAAATGTAATAACTTGATTGCAGAAAATCAGCTCAGATAATTTCCATCTTATTCACATGAAAACTCACAGAAATGTGTGAATGAAGATTTGAAGAACAACTACAAGCTTTATCATACTTTCATTTTGGCATTTTCATTAGCTTTTCAAAATGATGCGCTTAAAATTCATCCTCATTCATATGATATTTTCTCATGCTTGTAATTATTACCTTAAAGATGAAATATTCTCTTTTTTCATCTGTTTTTAATATCTGTCTTTAAGAAATACTTGCTCTAGGAATATATTGTACAAACATGTATGCTTTCCTATCAGTGATCATTCTTATTATGGCCTGCTTTGCATAATGTTATTATACAGTAGGTAATGCACATCAAAGCTGTAAACATACACACAAAATGCTTGATACCCATTCAAATAATCACAAGTTTATTTTTACACAGTGAGATTCCTGGGTTCTGATGAAACTGTGAACTCTCTCTCATGCAGGTAAGACAGAACCGTAAGACAATTTAAATCTAAACTAAACATTAGATTAATTCCAACAAGGGTTTTTAATCATGGATTATGTTGGTCTGTAATTCGGATCTTTCAGTTATCCCTTAAATGCACATTTTTTTATTGCCGTATTAATGGTTCTTCTTTGATTGCACATTTGCAGCTTTTCAATACAAAGGCTGCTATAAAATGGGATTTTTTTTGTTGATTTTGTTTGCAATCTGTCATCATGGAGACTGAGTTGGAACACTTTGTCGAGTCCTAAAACGGTCGGGACCATTTGCTTTTTTTTAAAGCAAAGACAATCAACGTTTTCAGGAACATCGCATGACCAAGGCCCAGAAAAAGCAGCAAAGACATCACAGTCTAATTAACATTTAAGTGGACACTTTCACTAAATTATTTGTTTTGACTCTATTTTAAGGCCCAGTATTTTGGGCAATTTTAGCATGAAGCACTAAATAGAAAATTGCTCTTATTGTGACTTTTTAAAGGTACTATAGAGTTAGAACATCTCCGTATTAAGGTCTGGATTGCTTTGTGCCATAAAAATTAGTTAATGGTGGAATTAAATGCAAAAGAACTTGTGTGTGGGAGGAGCTATTGCTACATGTCATGACCCAAAGTTAAGTTCCTGATTGGTTGACGCAATGCACATTTTCTGGCAAAGTTCAGATATTTGAAAGCTGGATATGCTCCTGATGTGCCATGACGCCCGACACGCGCTGCTGCCAGACCGTGTCTAAGCATTGACTGAAGATTCAAACTGGCCACCCCGATGCACAAATTGCTTTCATTGTGAATGTAGCTTAACAGAAAAGCCTGAAGCTAAAACAAAGGTGTGAATGATTAAAACGGAGAGGATTATGCCGTCTGGTTTGAAATGCTTTCAGCAATGCTCTCTTGTTTCATGTTCTGTTTTCAGGTCTTGTGATTTCCCTCTGTCACATTCTCACCTGGTTTCATTTGATAAAGCTGTCTTCTGTCAATCAGTGGAGTTGAGTGTCTGCTTCTCAGTTCACCTTTGTCAGGTTGTCTGCTTTGTTACCCTTTTTTTCTCCCTTTGTTTCGTGAACTCGCCATGTTTGGGTTTTTTGTCAACGTTGTGGTTATTTCTTAGACTTTTAAGTTGCTGCCACAAGCAGCTTGTCTCCTGTGTTTCTCCTGAACCACCAGTTCTTAACAGAAACTAAAACCTGGTTTGACACCGACTGGGGGGCAAGGAACTAAATCTAAATGCACTGAACACCAGAAAACAACTTGAAGCAAACAAGGAAAACTGAACTAAAAAAGGCACTTTTGTCAACTAACCTATCAAGTGAAAAAAAACATTTTTTAGATGTTTATTATTTTAGAAATGTAAATTAAATGTTACATATTTGCTCATAATGGAGGACCTCATGTGACCTTCCCATTGCACACATTTGTATGTGATTGTGTCTCAATGCAATGTCTGTTCTTTGAATTTTTTTTCCTGTAATCCTGGTTATTCATTAGGATTAACATAATTGTAGCTAATTGCTGCTAGAAAACATCCCGTCAGGCTTATCTCCAGCTCTGGCACATGGGAAAATGAACTTTCCTGGTGTGATTGCTAAAGTCAGGGGGTCTTCTGTTTGAATGTACTTTATCATAACATGAACATTTGTTCACTGCTCTGAAGGCTATGATAGCATTTGGTACAAATTAATGGACATTAATGCAAGCATGCACTGTGGGGTGCTTAGAGTTAACAGTCAGCTGGTGGGATCAAACGCTGTGTCCGTGAACAATAAGAAAATAATTTGTTAAATTCTGAAACTGTCACATTTCATTAACCCATAAAGGATTTTAATTCAATGGGCAGTTCTTGAAGAAAAGGTCTGACTTCCATTCTTAACAGTTAAATTGCCTCAGAAAGAAAAACAGCTTTTAAATTCCTCCTGAAGACACTACTATCAGGATTTTTCCATGAGATTTAAACATTAATTCAAGTATTTTTCCTGCATCTTTTTGTTAGACTCCAAGATCTATAAATCAGAATTCGAACTAATTGGGTGTTTTATGTTACCACTATCATGGCCTTACCAAGAATTAGGATGTGTAAGCCGTTTATTCATCTTTTAAACACAAAAGCATATTTTATGTAAATGTAAAATCAGTCATGTTATGTAAACTGGACTCTCTCCTCTTTTTTTATCATATTTGTCCTATTCTTATCTTTGTTTCGTAAGTCCTTTTTTTTTCCCGAAGGCTTTTAGTCGAACTAAGAGCTTAGATGACCAGCAGCATCAACCAAACATCAGTTAAAGTTAGTAGGAAGCTGGTTAGTCAGTTAAAAGCAGTCAAATTGACTTGTTATTCATATTGTAATTCATATTTTTATGTTTTTAACATGTTCTTGTGGCATTTTTCTCGTGATTAAGAAATATTTTTTAACATTTTTTATTCAAATTGCCTTTCTGAGAATGTTTTTTTTTCAAGTCATTGTGCATTAAGAGCAGACAAAAAAGGCAGTTTGAAAAAACTTGCAAAAACGTAATTTTTACGTTCAAATGACAATTGGGGGGGCCAGAAGCTCTCCGCTCTGCTCCATTCTGATGCACTTGTATAAAGAATACATCCATATATGTCTTTGTTTTTCTCCTCTAAGCTCGCATCTGTCTCTAAAGTGCACGGTTGGATACCTCCAATAGTGCTCGCCAGTTTTTTTGGAAGCAAGTGGGGGAAAGTGTGAAAAAGGGGAAAGGCTGAAGGAAATAAACCCAGGCTTACTCTTTTCCAACAGTCCTGTTCATATTTCAGAGGAAATTTCTAATTAGCAACTACCTCTCTGCAGAAACTATGTCCTAGTAAATAACACAGGGTTTGTTGATTTTGTCTAAAGCTGTATCATCATAATTAATAGATCACTGTGAACGATTTTATAATACATCAAAAGGTGATCTGAGTGAGTCTTTAATAATTTTAAAAGAAACTCTGAAATGAATGTGTTTCTGTGCTGCAGCTCTTTCCAGTTTAGTCTTACTTATTAGTCAGATGTTAAGGTTGACCATACCAGCAGCGTGCACATGCATAAAGAATCAGATTTTAAGTTTGGAGCTGAACACAAATAGATCTTGCTTTACAGAAAACATTAGACCCTGAACACCGGTACCCCAGAGGGCTGTGTCCTTGCCTTCCTGCTTCCCCATTATTCACTCGCACTGTTCTCCCAGAAACCCCCTAAACATCTTTGTTAGCTTGGCTGATGACATCCCTGATTTCAAGCAATGATAATGGCTAAATCCAGCATTTGTTGCAGTGGTGTGGACTCCGGAAGCCAGGCGTACGGCAGCTTGCCGTCTACATACAAAGAGTGGAATAACAGAGGGTGGCCAGCTTTAAGTTTCTTGATGTGCACATGTTTGTTGATCCCACATGGACAAAACACATCAGGCACCAGGTAAAGAAAGCACAACAAAGACTTCATTTTCTTAGGAAACCCAGGAGTGCTCAGCTCCTTCTCAGAAACATCTACAGGTCAACTATTGAGAGCATTCTGCTGTACCGCCTGGTTCAGCAGCAGCACCGAGGCGAACAAGAAGGACCTGCAGTGGGTGGTGAAGGCAGATTAGCTTGTTACTACCTGTGCTCAACGACGTTTGCACCTGTCAGCTCAATAAGAAAGCCTGACACATTCCCTCCAAAACGCCCACCCTGGATTCTCAATGTTCACCACATTACTTTCTTGGAAAAGATGCAGGCTGATACAGATTAGAAGAAAAACAACACTTAGAAAAACAGCTTCTACCTACAAAGCTGTGAAATCTATCCCATCTCAACCATTTTCACTTGCTGCCATTTTGAGTGCAATAATGCAAATACTGTCCATTGTTCCAACATTGTCACTACCTCCATCTATTTTCAGAACCTGCTAAATCCCTTTAATTTTTAATGAATTAACGAGTTCTTATTCATTAATGCAGATTAATTAACCGCCAGACCGTCTTCCGCTTTGCGTTGGACAGTTCAGGCTTCCACAGCGGGCACCCATGTTTGAAAATACACAATTCGTCAGGCATTGTCCCGCCTATAACATGGTCATTTACAAAAAAACAAAATAGTAAATAAATAATAAATATTTAGTGCTTTATTCTTGTTATTTTATTTTTATTTTTTTTTTGGTTTAGACTGGAGGTGATATATACAAGGCTCTAAATTAACACCCGCCAAATGCAGACAAAACTTTTATTTGGTGGGTAGAATAACTATTTCACTAGCCACTTTGGCAGGTGAGGCAGTGTTCATCATCTCTGACTCAGGGCTCAAACTCACAACCATGACTTCTGCCTTCCCTCTCCACTTGGCCACCACAAACATCCATCCCAGAGTTAGTTTAAACATTTAATTCTGATTTATTGTGCAGATTTAATCCTCACATTTGCTGCAGTGGCTGGAGCATTCAGGGGCTGCATGGAATTTCCGCACTTATGTGCTTTCATTAAGAGCTCACTAAGCATTTGCTCACACTGATCTCAGCCAACACAAACACACACTGACTTTTTGATCCATGTCTTTGATACTTTTTTAAAAGACTAAGACTCACAACTACAACACACTGATCTGTAAGAACACACACAATAAGGCAACATGTTGCACATTTTTAAATATGCATGTTTTTCTACACACGACATGAAAAAACGTAAAGTTTAATTAACCTTAATTACTTTATTAATTGCATGCAAAATGGTTTAATTAAAAAACGTATATAAAAAATAATTGATAAAAACTATCTTAAGAAAACAGACTGAAAGCGACAAAGTTGACCACACCTACAATGTGAGCGCCCAGCAGGTCTCCCATGGATTTTATTGCTTTCTGTCCAATTTTGTTGTCGGGATTGACTCATAAACAAAAGAATAAAAACGTTCATATTGGGCAATATTTCATACTTTCCTAACGTTGTTAAAATAACATTACATTAATGTAATGTTATACAATCTGACATAAGACTACACTTTCAATTATTTTTAACGTTTTGTTTTTGTGAGAGGATAACCGTTAAGTGAATCTTTTGAAAATAAAGGGAATAACTGTTTCACTTTAAAATGCACAAATTAGAGTCCAGATTGGGCTGGTAGACTTTGGATGTTACCAGCCTCCCCGGCTATTAACCAAAAAGTAAATTTAGAGCCCTGGATACTGATCGTCACGATAGGTTTAATAAAGCATCAGATCAGAGAGAAAGTTCACCTCTTACCGCTTGTTTTTGTCCAAAAGATGAAGCAAAATGTTTGTTGTAAAGAAGCCTGCACAGTGATATAGAACGTTTGGGCTATGTGACCAGAACTTCTTTTTTAGCTGTGTATCAACACCGAGCAGCCAATCAGATTTGAGTATTCATTTAAAGTGCGGAAACGCAATGTTTGTTTCTTTTGGCTGTATCTCAGCACCTTTGTTTTCTTGAAACAGAAACTACTTTATGTCTGGTTTACTGAAACATAAAAGTCTTACATTTCTTTAAAGTTCTGCGTATCTCACTGTAGTGTTTTGCGCAAACATATTACATTTGGAAGTTAACACTTTACAATTTAAAACATTTCAGACAATTAAAATGAAGGAAAATTGTTCAAAAGCTGCATATTGTTGTACACAATTTTCCTAGAAAAGCATTGTGATTAATCAAAAGGGTGATTAATCTGATTATTTTTTGTAATTGATTGACAGCACTAATTTATACCCTTTATAGGGACAGCACAGCCATTTCCTGTACATTCCAGAACTGGACATTTTTATAATGAGTGGGTTTATTTTCTTTTAGGTACCAAGTGTCTGTGGCCATCTTGCTCTACTTCCTTCCCCTGCTGGTGATGGGTTGTGCGTACCTTGTGGTTGGACTCACGCTTTGGGCCAGTGAGATCCCAGGAGATTCTTCTGACCGTTACAGAGAACAGCTGATAGCCAAGCGCAAGGTAACCTGCTCCTTGGATCAACAAGCCTTTCCGTCCATCCATATTGCAGCATCAAGCTACACATTGTTTTTTTTGTTTTTTTTATCCCAGTGATAAAATAATCATGACAACATCAAAAACCTGAACTTTAAAATTTCACTCTTTTCATCTTCTTCCTTTTTGGTTCTTCGGCATGCCTTGTTTCCTTTTACTAGCTAGATGTATTCATCTTCTATTTTTCATGGTCAGCTGGCCTTCCTAAACTTACAGAGCTCATTTATTTTCAGTCACATCTCAAAGTTCGTCTGTTCTTGTTCACAAATTAAATGTGGTAGCACTTTACAAAAAGGAACCTTTATTAATGTTGGTTACTGCATATTTAAGCACAGTTAAATAATGTGCTAACAGACAGTTTTATTTGCATTACTTTGTATTACTAAGTGTCTCATTTAATGCATTAGTTAGCAGTAACTAATGTATTATTAGTTTTCCTATGCAATTGCTTGGTGTAATGTAAGCATAAACAACACATATTAGTTTTAAACTAACATATATATATGCAAAGCCTTAATAATGTCAGAAGTACTCATTTACTATGGTTGTTCCTTCAGAGAACACCACAAGCGGCCAGGTTAGGCTCTTCCAGCCCTGTTACCCCAAAGGGAAAAAATGGATGGATGGATATCAATGATGCCTCAAAGAGAAAAGAAACGTTCACAGCCAGTGCCAATCAGAACTTATCACAATGTTCTCATCATTTCAATAAATCCTAAAATGTCCATCTTTCATTGTCTAATTTTTGTGACCAAATTTCACAGCAAAATGAACTCATTGGGGTATCTTGGATCTTGTTCGCGTGTGAGGGAAGATTGGAGCATGAGATCAACAGGTGGATTGGTGCGGCGTCCACCATCAGTCTGTTGTGGTGAAGAGAGAGCTGAGCCAGAAAACAAAGCTCTCAATTTTCGACCTTCTCTCCAATAATCACCTATGGTCATGAGCTCTGGATCATGACCGAAAGAACGAGGTCTCGGATACAAGCGGCCTTAGAGATAAGGTGAGAAGCTCAGTCACCCGGGAGGAGCTCGGAGTAGAGCCGCTCCTCATCCACTCTGAGACTGACTGCTGACAATAGGTAAATAATGCAAATGTCTAAAAGGGCATCTTACATTTCAATCCATCCATCTTCTTAACCTGCTGCATCCCTTTTGGGGTCACGGGATGCCAGAGCCTAACCTGGCTACTTTTGGGCGAAGGCAGGGTACAACCTGGGCAGGTCGTCAGTCTATCGAAGGGCTCATCTTACATTTATTGCAAGAAAAGCTCATGTTTTTTTCTAGTTGTTTGAAATTTAAGTCCAGCTTCCTAGAAACTTTGTGAAAAAAAAAAAACGAATCTGCAAAGGCACTGAATGCACAGCTGCAGATGTTCTTTTATTCTGTATAAATTGTCCATCTCCTGGACAGAACAAAGGACCAACCTGAAAGATGCTGATCCACCTTCACACTAATGAGACAGCTTCACATGTCTTTATTTTCAGCTCATTGGCAGTGAGAGTAGTCTGTTTATTGTGGGTTAAAGCTAATGATTTGTCCCTATGTGTTACATTTTCATTTTACTTGACAGAGTTCAAAGCAGCTGAGGCTTTTCAGCAAAGGGCTCTGCAGGCAAAGTGCTTCAGTCAACAGACAGGCCTAACAAAGGCGAGAGAAACTGAATACCAAATGCTTAGTGAAGACCAACAGCATCTCTCATCAATAAGCAATTAGACTAGGAGCAGGAAACCTGCTATAACACCACTTTCACAGAATTCTTACCCATCCATTCATTCAAAGTATACTCCTTCTTAGATCTGTTATGGGTCAGGGAAGTTGCTGATACCAATCCAAGCTACTTTAGGGCAATGGTGGGTTACAACCTGGACAGGTCAACATTTCATTGCAAACCCATAATTACAATCACGCACAATCAATTAAGGATAATGTAAGGAATTATTTTTAAGCCACCAACCTATGAAGCATGTTTTGTACCAAGGAAGGAAGCCAGAGTGTCTGGAGAAAACCCCCCATGCGGAGAGAACATGCAAACTCCAAACAGAAAAGATGCAGAGTGAGGATTGGGTCCTTTCTTTGGCTTTGTATGTTTTTAAATCCTGCACCAGCCAGGATTCAAACAGGGGTCTTCTCACTAACTGCGGTGCAGCCTTGGATGGGGACAGAGATTTGAAAAAAATACAGATATTACTTCAGGATCTTGCTAAACAGTCAGCATACAATCACCTGCCACTTCATTAGGCACGACTGTCCAATGCATTTAGAAATGTAGACATGGTCGAGACAATCTGCTGCAGTTCAAATCGAGCATCAGAATGTGGAAGAAAGGTGATTTAATTACTTTGAAAGTGGCATGGTTGTTGGCGCCAGAAGGGCTGGTCTATATATTTCAGAAACTAGAAATCTAGTGGGATTTTTACACACAACCATTTCTAGGGTTTACAAAGAATGGTCCAAAAAAGAGAAAATATTCAGTGAGTGGCAGTTCTGTGGGCAGAAATGCCTTGTTGATGTCAAAAGTCAGATGAGAATGACCAGACTGGTTCCACTGGTATCTTTGAGAATTTAACAGAGCACCTTTGGGATGTGGTGGAATGGGAGATTGGCATCATGGATATGCAACCTACAAATCTGTAGCAACTGTATGATGCTATCATGTCAACATGGAACAAACTCTCTGAGGAATGATCCAGTACCAAAAGGGGTCCAACTAGCAAGGTGTACCCAATAAAGTGGCTGGTGAGTGTATAGATAGACATAAAGACTGAGGTAGACGAGGTTGTCTTTTCATATTGATCATGCTCATTTTTGACAAGAAGACTTGGGAACCAGTTACATTGATAAAGGTCACTGTAGGACTGACCTCTGTGTTAGTATTTTTTTACTTGCCAAATAAAAAAAAAAAACTTCTCAGCAATCCTAAGAATTACTGCTAAAAATATTTTTTTGATCTTTATGAAACAGATGGGACATTTGCACATTCACAAAATACATTACAATTAGATGTATATAGTTCAAATTCTGTGAAAACCAGTTAGTTTTATTTTCTAAATTGAGACATTTGTTTAGAATAGTCAGTAAATAATAAATCATTACATTTAATGCCTTGTTTTGTTTTCAAAAGGTAACTTAGAAATATCTACTTGATACTAAAAAAATGTCTAAAATGAAATTTACAACTGTGCTGTCATTTGTCTACCAGGTGGTGAAGATGATGATCGTGGTGGTGTGTACATTTGCTGTGTGTTGGCTGCCATACCATACCTACTTCCTGCTGAACCTGTTCTTCCCTGACATGTCTCAAAAAGCTTTTATGCAGCAGTTCTACTTGGCCATCATGTGGTTGGCTATGAGCTCCACCATGTACAACCCCATCATCTACTGTTGTCTGAATGACAGGTTGGTGGACTATTTTTTTTAAGAATGCATGCACATATAAAGGTAAAACACTTTTTTAAATAACCAGAAAAATTCTGGTGACGATCCACAAAAACATGAATCGTACATAATGTCAAATTTTGATTCAGTGGTTGAATGTTTAATCTGATCAAATAATATTTGCAAAAGCAAAAACCACAAGATATACATGAACCACAAAGTTTAACAGTCCGATTTTCTAAACATACAAAATTGTTTGCCCTTTAAATTTGTCTATCTTGAAACAGTGTATCCAAATATGGTTAATCATGCCTGCTGTCCCATTTGTCTCTCTTAAACTCTTCTGATGAAGTTCAACTTCTAACTCTGGTGAAGCCTAATTGAATTAGTTTTTAATGGCAGGTGTGTTAAAGACCCACTCCGATCTATTGTAAAAGTGTTCCCAGTGGTCTTTTAGCTTTGATGATACAGCTTTTAGGCAAAATCTAAAAATCTGTGTTGTTTTCTTCAGAGCAGCAGGAGTTTATTAGGAAATCACCTCTGAGTTGTGGGTGGAACTGTTGGTACAGAGCAAACCGATTCCCATTTCTGTTTACACACTTTCCCGTTTGCTTCCAGCCCCTCACAACCCCAACCTAGCGTTAACGGTGCAACAAAATAGGCAAACATTTTTGGAGCTGTCCAGCTATACAGTATTATTATTACACAGTATTATTATTATATTATTATACAGTATTATTTATCTTTTGTTACATTATGTTAAGGGGCCTGGTTAACTTAATGTAAGTTAATTCTGTGATGCTGCTTTCATTGCAAGTAAAAATGTTTTAACTTTTTGTTAGTATGCTTATTAATATTTATTTTTTATTATAGTTTTCTGCAGTTGGACAGCGTCATTCTTCATGTTTTCTCACCCAGTAAATAAAGTGGTGATCACCTGTAGTTTTCATTTTAAAACGTGTTCACATTTCATATTGACATTTGGCAGAACAGAAAGAAAGTCTGGGTATAATGTGACATTGTGGGGTTATTATTTAACAAACTGAACTTAAAACTTTACAAATGTCACCTGCTGTGACGTCAAAAACATCACCACTGATGCTGTATGTATCAAATGTTTGATTTTAGGTAGTTTGTTTCCACCAAATTCATGGTAAATACTTGTTTTGTAAGCCTTCGTACCTGAGTATTAAGCTGTCCAAGGGTATTTGAATGCAGCAGATGCCGATCGGCATGCACACTCAGACTGCTGTGGGCTGTTGATGAGGGGGAAGCACAGAGGAAAAACTGGAACAGCAGTGTCATATTTTGTCTTTTGTTATCCCGATTAAAAGCAACTAGAACAATGTCCAAGCGTCAACTTTATTCACTGGAGCACAATTCACTCATTAGATGTAAAACAAAAAATGTTAACATTTCTGTCAAAATTGTTTGATTTTACAACAAAACAAAGACAGCTAAGCTAACTCTAAGCTAAAGCAGGCTAACTGGCAGCCGACTGTTGTGGCAGTAAAAAGCAAAACAAAAACAAACCAAAAAAATGGAAAAAGTCAGTAGGATCAGAATACTCAACTGTCTTTCTGTTTCTGATTTTTCTTTCTTTGTTTTTAACTATCGCTACAATCGACTGCCACTTAGCCTGCTTTAGTTTCCAGTTAGTGTTGCTGATCTTGGTGATATCATCCAGTTTCTTAGCCCGCTATCCTTTCCGGGGCCACGATGATGCCAGAGCCTGTCTTTGGTGCTGATGGCCAAGGCAAGGATCGGGCGCGCCTGCCTCGCCTGTCCCAGGAATAAACTGCCCAGCTAATTGGGGATCCCCCGCTCTAATATACTGCTGCTGCAGTATATTAGAGCCAGAACGATATAGTTCTGGCAGGGGGAATGTACATGGCACAACACTAGCACCGGCGGGCAGCAGCACAGAGAGGGAGATCCCTCCATGGCCCGCTCAGGCTTTTTTATTTTCCTTCATCATTCTCTTATTAACATCTCTATCTTTTTTGTTTTTTTCTTCCACATCCAGGCCCGTTTCATTGTTTATACGCTCTGCTGTTGTCGCCTGGCCAAAAAAATAATGTTACTTTTTTTTTTCTTAGCATAGCTACGTTATCAAGAAAATATTTCTGCCATGGGATCAATAAAATTCTAAAAATTTAAATTAAATTAAATTAAAGCTGCAAAAATAATGGCATAAAACGCAGCATTCTGAACGTTCTTACATTGGTGTCCTCCGTGAGCCAAAATTTGAATTTCTGTCATATCAGTTAAGAATTTTAAGCTAATGTTAAAATAGAAGCTAAAAATGTTTGAATAAAGTGAATTCCGTGACAAAAATAGACTTTTTGTAGGGGTGGCTGTGGGTCAGTGGTGAGGTGGCCATTTTTTGATCAGAAGATTGCAGGTTCGATTACCACCTTTTGTCAAAGTGTCCTCGGGCAAGACGCTGAACCTCACATTTCATCTGATGGAGGGTTGGCGTCAGTGTTCGGCAGCAGAGCCACCATCTGTGTGTGAATGGGTGAATGTGGTTGTAAAGCTCCTTGGGCCTTCAGAAGGTGGAAAAGTGCATGAAGAAGCACTTTTGAATGGCTCTGACCTTGAACATCTGAAGATGCAATGTTACGTTTTGTTTAATAATGTTTTTATGTCAAAGAAATGTGAAAATAGGTTTGGTACAAAAACGAGCTTGGGTTCATTTTCACCTGATTCCAAAAAAGGTTTTGGTATTAATTAGTTATTCTCTGTGCAACATTTTAAATCCCAGTTCTAGACGGGTCTGTAAGAGACACATTTTTTTTTTGTTAGGTTTGTTAATGAGGTAGCAAATATACAAATTAAACTGCTGTAACTTTTAGCTCTAACTCCATCGTGTTTGTAATGATAGCCATTACACAAAGTCAAAGTATTTTGATTTAGACTTAAGACTTCATGAAACTAAAAAAATAAAGCAACCTTATTTGAACGTGTGTCACATAAAATACTCAATGATTCTTCAGGAGTCTGTTTCCTACAAGAGTTTAGGAAGTGATCCCTCATTCATCCTGCCTAAAAACAGTAAGAAAACCTCACTGTTCAAGCTTCTACTTTGAACTCATTCATTTATGCTAAATTTCATCCTAATGAACAAAACATCTCAAAAACAAAAAAATCTTTGGATTGTTGTGATAGAAAAAAGAGAAGTGTCAAAAGATTACTTCACAACATTTATTTTAGGATTTAATATAGTCTTTTTTAAAGGAAGACTACAGTGTCAATGAAATGAGAACAGAATGAAATAATAAAAGATAAATTACAATTCTAACAACAACAATGAGGTGATTTGTTAATAAATATTAAGAACAGCTTCTAAAAACAAGATCAAATGAAAACTTTTTACAATTCATAAAACTATGTACAAAAACGTTGATTTAGGTTGCTGAGGATGGAGGAGGAGGAGGGGCGGAGCCTGATGCTTCTGGCCAACGACATGACCTCTTGACCTGGTTAAGGTCTCCAGGTCCAGACTCTGAAACATAGAAAAAACTCTTTGTGTTCATGCTAAACAAAAAACGGAATGTGAGCATGAAATAGTTCAAGTGTTTGTGTGACAGAACAAGTGAAGCTTCATGAGATCTGTGAAGAAAACACAGCTTTCAAGAGAGGAGGAGCCTCCAGACAAGTAGGGAGACTCCTGCTCTGATTGCATCCACCTCCTGATTCCTCCATCATGGAAACACAAACTGGAAACACAAACTCTCTGACTTCCTGTCTCACCTTCATCATCATCATCCCTAGCAACAGCAGCAGCAGCAGTAGCAGCAGTAGCAGGACTCCTCTTCTTCTTTCCTTAAAAGCAAACAGTCTCCATTTAACCAAGTGTCTTTGCAGTGACTGCACACATGCTTCTGTGTGTTTATGTATAGTTGTGTGTGTGTGTGCATGCAGAGTACACGTATATAATTGTGGGCGCTGCTCCATCCAAGATGCCTCTGCATGTGCATTCTTCTCTCCTGGTGGGCCTGCTTGAAGTATTTCCCCTCCTCCTCTGGAGAAAGAGACGTCCACTGTGGAGAGAAGACTGTCAGCTGCTGAACAAACACGTGAAGAAGGTCTTTCTGAAAATCAAACATGGCTGCCGGCTCGAACCCTCTCGCCCAGGACTTTGTTTAAAGCTGAGCTGTTGTCGATATTCAGCTCAGCTGTGACCTTTGGCTTTTGCTCCTTTAGGGAGAGCATGAAGGTGTTGGTTGGCTTCTTTATATATTTTTTCTGTTTTTTTCTGGAGACAAACAGAACAGGAGGTGAGCTGAGAGCCGACATGCTGTCTCTGTGACAATCTGACTGCAGACTGGAAGCTGCAGAGGAAACTCACGCTGAGGAGCAGGAGCTCAGAGGAGCAGCAGGAACAGCAGGAGCATGGTGGACTGGCTCTGCTGTGGAGGGAGGGAGGACCACATAGATGGGGTAGAGGGTCAAGAATGGAGCATTGGCCTCCTGCAGACAAACAGAACAGCAGATTACCTCGCCTGCAGTGACTTCATCCTTCCACCAAGTGGCATCCTTCTTGTCATCATGCAGATGTTGCTGATCAGAGATTGGCTGTGAGCTCTGACCAGTGTTCATTGTCTGCATGAGAGAGCAGTGATGGAGCCTGCCCTCTGCTTAGACTCTTACCTGCCCAAGCATCAGCGTGCTGCTCACAGTCAGGGGAGGGCACCATGGAACGTTGGGGAGGTACTGAGACCCACCTCAAATTCCGCCCAGATTTCAGTGCTTGACTGATCATCCATTCTGGATCTGGATCTGTGGCAAACATTCATGCACAGCAGCTTTCAGTCTTTCACACCAAAGTTTGCAGGTTCATACATTCTGTGTGACTTCTGAGCTCATGTGATGCTTTAATGGACATTTTCTATCATAACCATGCAGATTACTAGAATCAAAAGCTTCAGTGGATAAACAGAACATATTTAGATTCAGTGATCCACAAATGGAAGAAGTCAACACCGTTGAACAAATAATGAGGATTTACATTCTTGCAATGCATTTTTACAAAGTAGTTATTATAAACAAGTTTTGCATCTGCAAAGAAGCATTTGTGGATCGGTAATAAAATTACAAGTTCAACATATTTGTGTGCATTTGGAAAACCAATTTGTTCTTTGGTAAAGATCTTTGGATATTTTAGACCTGAATATTTGAGTAAAATCAGAGTTGGCATTTTTACAATTAATTAATTATAGCCTACATTTCTCATAATCAGTACATGCTCAGTACTCATGATTTAAAACCTCTTTAAACAGATGCAAACATTAAAAAAAGAAACAATTGACACCACTAAAAAACGCTGCCCCAAAGTCACTTATGTATAGAAATGATTTAAACAGACATCTTACCTAATTTCTGTGAATGAAAGACGAAGACATCAGCACCAAAACTCTGTCGATGATTGCGTTTTCTGCGTTGCTTCAAGTATTTTTTATGTTTATGTTATGCGACAAATACAAATATTTTTTAACTGTTGGCGCGTTCTGTCTCAAAAGATGCAAAGGCACACTGTCGCCCCCTAGTGGATGGGAATAAAAATGACCATAAAAAGGGGGTAATAGACATTTAAACGCATTAAATTAATATTTTTGTGTTTTTATGTACACCTCCATTCTAAAATTTGGGTTCACTTAGAAATGTTCCTATTTTTGAAAGAAAAAAATGTTTAATGAAGATAACTTTAAACTAATCAGCTAAGTATTTACCAGGAAAGATATGTTTTCAGTTTTACTACGTTAACAGTTTTTCTTTGTTGTGTTGGTTTTCCCAAACTACTCTGTAAATAAAAGGCCCTAGTTTTTAGTCTATTATTTTAGCTTATCTTTCACATCTAACTTTGCTGAAATTTTATCAATGATTTGGGACTGAGGGTGTGAAACAAACTAAGTTACCTTGCAGAAAATGTTGATCTTTTAAAAAGGCATATTACTTCAATGTCTGATCTCTGCCCGACAATGCAATCCAATAGCTCATAAAGGAGTGAAAAAATACATCATAGGAAAAGTTGCCTGAAAGTCCTCAATGACTGTGGGGAAAATGTCACGCTTTTTGTATCAGTTTATCTGGAAGACAAACCGCCAGTTACATTTACAAGTGCTGATGTCTGTGGGATCATTAAAGAGAATGGACAGGATACATGCTGACGTCAGCGCTATGAGATATGCAGTGCGAGGTGGATGCGTGTGTGTGGACCTTCATGCAATAACCAGATTTTTCCCAGATTTAGATTGTAAGACTTTATCTGACTATGTCAAGAAACAACTTGGCCATGAGGTTAGGTGCCAGAGAGTGAATACTGGTATTTGCATCTTTCAAGTCTCGTCTTGGAGTGCAACACTGTGGCTGACATGTACAAGCCAGAAATCTGACTGGCTTGTGTTTATGTGTGGCGGTTCTGAGCAGCAGAAGGCTAACAACATTGGTTTAAACTTCACTTGCTGAAAAGTAATCAGAATAAACGCCTGGTCAGAATAAAAATACATCATGTAAACACGCCATTCGAAATACTCTGTCCCAATCAGATTTATTCGGATCAAAAATTGATCTGATAGTGGTGCATGCAAACGTTTGTTGTAATCAAATAAAGTTTTTTAATGCCCATGTACACAGTTCTATTCTAATCCAAACTTTGATCTGATAAAAGACGTATTGCACATTTAAAAGCAGCTACTGCTCCAAGCAGGCTGAAGGGTGGGCCTTCACCTACCTGTGGCACGGAGGCTTAAAATTGATCTGTTAGACTTCCTACAACTGTCGTGGGCTGTGCTTGGGTCAAAGCACAGGATATGTCTGTACTTTGACTGATCCCTGATTATGCACGTACATGCGTGTGCTTATGCACCAATTACTCCGTTTTGTTTTAAATCAACCTGCATTTTCGATTAATTGTACAGAGAAAAAATGTCAGAGAACATAAAGCATAAGTAACAAAGTAACAAGGGTTTCTATAGTCCAGTAACTGTAATTAATTACCGAAATTTGAACTGTAATTCGTCATGTTACTATGTTACTGATAAAAGTAATGAAATTACAGTAATTCATTACTTTGTAATCCATTACCCTCAACACTGCCGTCTAGCTATTGTTCAAGTTTTTCTCTTAGAAAGGGAACAGAAGTCTCATTCATCCATCATTATCATGTGGATATTTCCTGTATTTTTTTTTTATCTTGTCCAATCTTTCCTTTAGAATGTTGACATCTACAAAACTTCTGCAAATGGAATCAAATCAGCATTGACTTCAGACTTGATCTCTGGAATTGGCTGAATGTCACAGTTTGCACTAGCAGTATGCGCTCAGTCTGCATCGTTAGCAGTGTTCAGCCTGCCAGCTAAAATGTCAATGAATCAGAAGGCTGTTATTTAACAAAACAAACACAGATGGTCAGCACCGCTTGTTGCTTTAAATCACACATCTTTCTTTTTCTTCAGTTGGAACCACTTGTGGTTTTGCTGGCAGACAAATGAGTTTTCACACTTGGGTCTTTTCACAAAGGAAACTCATTTAGTTCTACAAATTAAAATAGTAGGATGTATCAAAGCAAGCTTGGAATTGGTCATTATTTAAAGATTAGGCTTCATTTGTTTGAATCAACTTTCTTGATTTTAATCAACGACAGCATACATCTGTGTTGTTCTTCATTCTTTAACTTCTGGTCTACTTGTTGTGTTTCAGTTTTAACCTGTTGCAGATTCTTCACTGATGTGTTGGTTGCTTGGGGCTCCATAATTCATTGATTTAGTTTGGATCTTTCCTTAAAGAATAACTTTTACATCTCCTAACTTCTGGGATAGTTTTGTCAACATTTCATTCTTTTGTCCATGTGTCTCACTGAACTATGTGTTATTGTCAAAGAGTGGGTGTGATTTAGGTGTTGCAAGCGACATCTCTAATGTTAAAGGGTGAAAACAAATATTTCATTATTAGTTTAAATAAAGAACTGCAAGTCACACAGCTACTCTGGCTGAATCACTATGATGCGTATGCCATCTCCTAAAAATCCTTATTCAATATAAAATATGTTTTACAACTTTGAAAGACCAAAAAACTTAAAGACAAAATGTGAGGATTCTTCTCTTGTGTTTTTGTCAATTACACCAGGTTAAGGTTGGTCATCCACAACTGTCTTATTTTAGTTAAATACCCTCTGTGTTCCTTGGTCCAGACCGAGTCCGGTTAACGTGGTCCGAATCGAGTCTTGAACCGTGCGTTTGGTTTGTATTCAGACTGCCTTCAACTTTTCTGTTTCGAACTAAAGCTTGTAAACAAAACTACGTGACTAAAGATCTCTTCACTCATTGGCCAGGAATTACAAGGGCGGGACAAAGTAACTAATAATGGAAATTCAACGCTTTGTGTCCAGTCTGAATACACCTTTAAATGCACTGTTGTGCTTTTGCTGCTTCACACAGGTGGTTTGGCAGAGAGTTTTATGCCGGATGACCTTCCTGACACAATCACGTACTTTATCCGGGCCAGGGCGGCAGAATGGGACCCAGACTTGGGTTCTCTTGTGGCTACTTAGTTAGGCATCTAGCCCATGGACCCACACTGGATGAAGGTCATTGCACCACCTGGGAATCGAACCCTAATTTTCCATGTTCCAGTCCAGTCAAGTTCCAGTGGATGATCATCAACCTAAACCTGTTGTGACTGATGAGGGATAAACCAAAAAACAATACATGACAAACTAAGAAAATGTCCCTAGAAATCCAAACCAAAGCGCAAAATCTTCACACAAATTCCCTGTATTAAAAGAAAATATCTAAACTCGCTGCCTTTTTTATTTTTTTTTCAAGGTTTCGTGCTGGTTTTAAGCAAGCCTTCCGCTGCTGCCCCTGTGTCCCGGAAGGCTCCTACGAAGGCCTGGAACTCAAGTCCACTCGGTACCTTCAGACTCAGACCAGCGTTTACAAAACCAGCCGAATGGAGACCAGCGTATCCACGGTTCTTCATGCCGGTGACGAAGCTGACCCGGCCAAAATAAAGAATAAAGGAAGACTGGGGCCTGGCGGAGCTGTGGTTAGTGCACGACCACATGGTTCATCCCTTGACCTCACTTCTAATGGATCATCTTCCCAGAGTGTCTCCAAAACCGTGTCAGAGACTTCCAGTTTTTATTCCAGTAACAATACACAGGAATAAAGGTGAAGTGCAGGAGCGGTTTTCCAGAAGGCAGGGAAAGTGTTAGTTCCCACTGATCCTCCTTATAATTGACATCCTGTGAATGTGTGATCTTGTTATGATGACTGAGTTTTTCATGAATTTACATTCAACATTTGTTCCCTGAGCAGCATCTCCATCCACAGCACCCCCACAGAAAGTGCTCGCTCTGCTCATGCTTTGTGCAAAACTGCAACAAAGAGCTCTTCATCTGCATGAGCACTTTCTAAGCAAAAGCTAAAGCAAGGCAAATGCCAGCGCCTCTCAATTTCAAATCTTGTCACAGGAGTCTGCTCCTATAGCCAGTGCAGAAAGAAGGCTCACACGTCCAGAAAAATAAATAAAACCAGACAAGCTGTGCGACTTCACACAGTCTATTTTAGAATGGAGCTGCAGTGTAACATGACACCAGCATGAAGTGAGAACAGCAGAATCCAGTTTTCACAAGGAGTTTTCTGCACTGACAGACCAACCTCCCCCATCTGGAATAGAGAGAAACCTGGTTTTCTCCTCCGCTGTCTCCCAGAAAACACACTCAAATTCCAGCCTTATGTATGGGAAAAGCATATTCCCCTTTTTTTAAACATATTTTTTGTTTTTGTTTGTTTTGATTTGTTGATTTACATATGCAGGTATAGCATAAGGGTCCAAGTGGAAAAATGACTCACAACACATCTGAGTTTGCATGTGCCATTGTTTAACTGACAGCACACTAAATCAAGAAAAACTAAAGAACACTCCTCTTGATTCCAGGGGTACGTGACAGGACTCCGTACCAATAGCAGTTGATTACCTTATCGTTACTGAGTGTGAGCTAAGAGTAAACAGAATATGATGGAATAGTTAAAAAAAATACAAACCAACATAACACATTTAAAAAGAACAAAATGTTGATGCCTTTAATTGAAGACACATATGATTCAGAACATTAGAACAGACAACCATTCTGTTTTGAAAGAAGTGAGTTTTTATTGCAAAGAAATGCAAAAACTAAATAACAAGAGGAGCTAAAAACACAGCATTAAGTCATATGTTAAACAACAACAGTAATATACTAAAGTAATACATTATTTTTGCCATAACTAAGTAGTTTTAGGCACTACTAATGAACTCTGGGTAATAATTTACTCCTTATTTGTACAGCAACTTGTGTTTTACAACACACTTTTAGCCCAAAATGTATTGGTTCAAAAAGGCGAAACTATGAGGCATTTAAGCATGAAAAGGGTATCCTTTTTTTGCTTGTGATTGGTCACTTTAACCATTTTTTTTTGTTTCAAATGGACTTAAGTTACTGAGATTAGTTACCTCTGAGGCTTTATGGACTAAAACACAAGTGTGTTCCGGATTTTCTTTTTCACATATCCATCGGTTCCTCAAGGAGAAGTTATCTTGGTCTCTGCTTTCACTTATTTCAAAGTAGATTGCTCAGATTTTAACTTTGACTAAAGCAAAGGGTTTCTCATCCAACTGTGTTTTCAGTGCTTTCACTTTACCCAAAGTCAATAATTGTATGAGTTTTTTCATTTCGATACTATATATGTTTATGTTTAACTGCTATGGTTGTTATAAAGAAGTTAAAAGTAATGCAGAACTCATGTAATCCATTATCATTTTGAGAGAAACTTTGCTAGGTGAGGGGTTACTTTTGAAAAATAGTAATTCCTAATGTATCAGAGTGTGAAAGTACCTTACACAACACTGTTTCATACATTCTTAACTCTAACGGAGATACTCTCAGTTCATATTTAGTTTCATCCATGTGATCTTATCAGATCCCTGGTCTGTCGTAACAGGATTCCATCAGTGTCCATAGTCCAGGAGGCGGTGCCTGTGTGCCAACCTTCTCCAGCAGAAATGTTCTGTTATGGAGACCATGCCTTCTATTACACCTCTGTGAGTGGAGGATTACAGCTGGCAAGTATTAATGTTGCCTCCATCACATAACAATCTAATTTAGGTGCAGAAGATGGAGCTTATTAATTCAGAGCTTAAAGGTCTTCACAGACTTTTTTTTCCCCTGGAGTGTTTACAGTCTGTGACACGTTTCTACTTAATATGCAGCAAAGCCTCGCTGTTTAGCATAATACACCAGAGCAACTCACTCTGCTCACATCCAGGAAAAATATATGTTTAGGCAGCCTGCCTTCCATGAAAATTAGTACTGAATAAGCAGAATTAGAGCTCTAGCATACGTTAATTATAACTCAGACATTTGAAAGTACTTTCACACCGTCCTCGGCAACACTCGTTCAAGCGACCACTTATAATGAAAAGTCTCTTTAAACGTGTGTAAATATGCGTTTACGTACGTTTACGCCTCTACATACAAAATGCAGGGCAAATGAACATGCGCTAAAGTTGAAGCGGCTCAAACTTTGCCCAATCAGAGACTTGGATTTGGTAGTGATATACCACGTGACACACCAAGACTTTCATATTTCAAAATAGAACTGTGAAAGAAAAAGCCTGGAGCAAGATTTGCACCACTTCAGCAGATTTCGCTCCAAGCCTCTTTCAACTGTTGGTGGCGGACATGCGCTAGGAAACAGTAACAAAAGAAAAAGAAGAAGAAACTCTTCCCTGCCTGTCCATTGTGAACACTTTGGGCCAAAGGTGCTTGAGCCTGGTGAGAATACAGCTTAAGACTTCAGACATTACTGACATTTTTACTCTTTACTGAATAAATATAGTATTTTTCCTTCTTTAATTGTTTTAAGAATGTTGTTCAAAACATAAAATGTATATTCCAACATCTTTTTGTAACTCAGTTGCCATTAATTAATTCTGCCAATAACGTTCCAATCATGTCATAGTTTTACTGCTTTCTCCCTTTTTTGCATGCAATAATTGTAAATTCATCATGATTCGTCAGTGACTTTATTCTGTGGACATCAAAGGTTGCGCCACACAAAGAGAGCGCCAGCTCACAACGAATTGAAGCTGCATAAATAGAAAATGTCTGAAAGCATCGGCAAGAGTTCGGTGTCAGTCACAGCACTGTTCTTACAAGTGCTGAACAGATTTTCTCTTAAAATGTCACAGTTATGGGTATCAGGAATCCGTCTCCAACCATTCCCTTGTAAACATTAGAAAAATAGGTATTCAAAACAGCTGTGAGGGGCTGGTGACCCCCAGGGGCTCACATTAATAATCAGTTCCTACAGTGCAATTCAGTCTCATTCCAAGAAAAAAGTGGCGTCTTTTGCTTTTTTTCCCACATAAATTAGATATTAATCCTGATGCCAAGACCGGTGATAAAATTACAATTTTCTCCATTGTGTTTACTGATACCCCCCACCCCACCTCAACTGATGTAAACTGTTTTATGCTGCCTAATAGCTGCTGCAAAGCATCAAGCTCACTGTTTATTCAAGCTAAAATGTCTTCAAGTGATTGGAGTACAATGATTTGAACATTTTGGGTGATTTGTGTAAACGCCTCCGCAGAAATCCATTAACTTTACACACAGCTTACAGTGTTTTGAACAGAGTACTTACAAGGTTTTATGTTTTTCTTTACATTTGTTGTGTACAGTATGGTCAGTTTGAAGTAAAGGTGTTTCATAAATGTTGTGCAGTTATCTTAAGAGGTGGGTTATTAGGTTAAAAAAATGTCCCTTGTGCAAAACAAGCATTAGCTACACACATTGACCTACAGTTATTGATTTTCAAATGTTCAAAAATATAATGCAGAAAGCAACAGTAGTGAAATTCCTCGAAATACATCTTACTGTCTTTTCAAATGTCCTTTCATAAGGCTATGGCTCGGTTACACTGCTTTTTAAAGTGAATACAGCTGGTAGAAATGTGACCATACAGGGAATACTGTTAAACCTGTCACCGGTGACACCTAAAAAACACACGCTCAGACATATAGCAACCCCTCCACCTTTTATGTGATGAATCACCAGATTCTGAAAGGGAGAGTTCAGCTTTTTACATTGGTCTTGGATTGTGTTGCTACCTGATCTGTAACAGGTACCCTATCAGTAGCCAGCATGCGCGAAATGCATCTACTTCCACTCAAAGCATTTCAAGGAACTTACCGGTCAGAGTATTTCTTGAGATGTTAACAATAATAAATGCCGTTAAAATGTTTATGTTTTTTTAACAAACTAGAAAAAAGAAAAAAGTTACTGATCAGGATGGCATGATCCTTATTGCCTGTGTGCAAAGTCAGACGGTATAGATCTGTGCATGTGCACAGTCTGACTATACAGATCTGCTCATGTGCAAAGTCAGACTATACAGATACGAGTTGTCCACTCGGACTGTCGTGAAGAAAGCAAAACTATCGGGAACTGCTAACCAGGGAGCTCAACTACTTCAAACTGCTTAACTGTCACAATGTTGGCGACAGTACTGATCGCGTTTCCGGTACAGATTGGGTAGGAACACACTGATATGTGACACATCACTAACAAAAAGTGTTGCATAACGGCGCAAAGCTGCTCTTCTCCATGACAGAATCAGCTGATGTATGTTGATTATGTAAAGACGCCACTACTGTGAAGTATTGCATATCAGCAACAGGAATTACATTTATTTGCGTAAACAGTATTAGATTTAAGGTAGACGAAAGAATGTCAACACTAGAGCTGAAGCTCTGGCGTTAAAGGGTTAATATAACACTTACAGCTGACAATAACTTCTTTATTTCTGGCAGACCAACCTAATGTCTGCTGATGTGAATGTCCATGAAGCTTTTATCCCCCCTTATACATATTTTGACAAAACAGTCTTGAAAAAAATGTGACCAGCTGACTGGCGTCAAGTCTTGAAAAATATAGTTTTGCTCCATGGTTTAGTTAACAAAAACTTAATGAATCCACAAATTTGTGTTACATAATATGTCTGTAATGCTTATTTTATTCAGCAATGAATGATGTGAACATGACACAAAATATACCAGAACAACAGAAAAACAATAGCAGTCAAGCAGGATCAAGATATTATTCACAAAACAAACCAGTTCCCTTTAAAGCTTCATCTAAAGATTAAAATTGCAGCTATGATTTTTTTTAAGAAAATGTTTTTCTTAAAGTTGTAGAAAAGACCTAAATTGTGTTTCTTTAAATAAATATAATACCTCAAATGTCTCAGGATTAGCAATTACAGCCACTCCCAGGGAGATCTATTAGTCAAGAATGACCAAAATCTGATAGAAAATAATGACCAGTTTGTTTAGCCTTCATAATTTCCTATCAAATGTCCAACTAATTGTGTCATCAACAAGATTCTAATGCAATGAAGGTAACAGACTGCTGCACAGAGAAACTGTGGAATTACAATATTTCAGCTTTGAGATCTGAATAAACTGTGCCACCAGAGCAATTGTGGAAAAACACTGTAATCAGATTACACGCTAAACAGCACGGTCACCCTCGATGCCTGCAGGGTTGATAGGTTGATTTAGTCAGTGTGCTGAACAGGAAACAGCCGTTCTTCATATGCATTTCTGTTGGTAATCTAACTACAGTAAGTGTATAGGAGTCCCACAGAGCTGATTGCATTTTAGTGGGAGCTAGCAGAACTCCTCTGTTGGGATTTACTACAATGGATGTCTTTGACTAAAATTAAATCTACTGTAAACCATAAAACCATGTGTGCTGGATAGAGAAAACCAGAATGTTTATGTTTGACGTGAATGTAATTTGGCTAAACTCAAACACAACAGATGCTGCAGTTTAACAATTGTAACAAATAATGTGCCATTAGGCGCAGATCATGCTACTGTTTTTGACCTCCTTTTATTGGTTAGGTAACATTGAAAGGGAAAGGTAAAAGTAAAGCTACCGATGAAGCTTCCCAAGTCCTTAGAGTTCAAACGTGTTTTATAGCAAAACTTTAGGAGTCAGATAAACAACAACTAAAATTGAAAGTCTGTTTTTTACAAAAGTTACTGACCCAAACAGATGTACATTTTTTGAATGAAATGATATAAAACAAAAAAGGTACAAAAAAGTAAACAAAAAATGTTTCCATATTTTTAGACAGCTTAAGCAAATATAAAACACAATATTACTCTTTGCATTATACTTTTACCAAAAAGGTAAAGGGATGTGTGACCACCCAAATCTGCAGGGAGGATACTAGCTTTGAGAAGAGCATCCTCGCTGGTTCATCTACAGGAGTGACCCACACCCCACCCCCCAGTTTTTTTTCTTTTATCCAAAATCTGTTTATTGACAAAATATTAATGAATAATCAATATAAGCATGGCACATGCTTAAAGAAGCAGTAAAGAAGCCAAACTGTTTGAAATATGTTTTTTTATCATTTCATTTGAAATGGCCGTCCACTCTGCGGCTCTCATTTGCAACCCTTCCAAAGTCTTCTGCCCCCTACATCAAGTGTTCTAGCTGTTCTTAAACGGTAGCGATACTGGACCACAGAAACTTTGTATCTAATCTAAAAAAAACTGCTCAGCATGGTGGTGGGTAGGCAGTGATTTGGGTTAAACAAATATTTGCAATCTAGGGGCATTGTAATTTTGATTCTAAATTATTATTATTATACACTACAACAGTACCTCTCTCTCTGAAATGTTTCAGTTTTATCCGGCACTTTTAGTAGAACATCAGAGCCACAAGTTAAAGATCAAACCCACTTTACTAATTTTCATTGAAAGCATCAAGACATGTCGTTTGCTTCCATAAACTTAGTTTTGTGAGGCAATAATTTACAATCAGAGTTGTAAATGTACTCTTCTCCAATCAATGATCTACTCTGTGCAAGACTTGCATTACATTTATGCTTGACTCTGCTGACATGCAAACTAACCAAGAAAAATAAACAAAAAGATGCCACCACCTTCCTCTGTGTCTCACTGCAGGGGTCACAGCGTCATAAAATTTGCATGATAGCTCACAGCTAAACATCCTACTGATGCTGCACTCACAGTCAGTGGCTGCTTAGAGGTCATTCAAACCAGGCTCCCTCTGTTTCTAACTGTCATTCTCTTGTTTTTTTTCCGGTGAACTTTTAAAACAAAACATCTTTATGTCACTCAAAGTCTAGCTGCAGCGGTAAAATAGACTCCCACACAGAGATTTTAATATTTGGTAAGGTAAAGTTAAATGGAAAAAAAAACTAGATGATGAAGGTGATGGATGAAGAGGTGATGGGTTGTGTAAACGTGCTGCTGCTCTGGATGAGAGCATAAACATAAGGACTTCAGAGTTGTCTTTTGAGCATCCATCTTGAATTCCAACGTGGACACTGAGCTGGCAGCCCCTGGAAAAAATTGTCCAACATATTTCTTTGTTTTCCACCGTTGTACAATTGTAGCCAGTAAGTCGGTAATAATCCCGGCTCTGCATCCTGAATACAGAGTGTTGCCTTCTCTGGAAGATGCTTGGACAGGTCAAGTGGAGTGGGTGAACCAGAAGCCGAAGCTTTAATGAATGTGTAATCAACTCTGTTCAATGAGTGCACACTAAGCACTCACACACACGCATACACTCATCCAATGATGAGAGCTGTGGAGTCGCAGCCAAAAGACGGCAGCTTGTTGCTGTGGAGAGGCGCCAGGCAGGCTACTCAGTGGGGTGAGAAGCTTCCTCAGCAGCATCTCTTCCTGCTTTTCTATCCTTTACTTGCTCTCCAATCATGCTAATTACAGCACAGAAGTGGATAAAGGCAACTAGACAAGCACAAGCTCACACACACACACACACACGAGCTGTGTGCTGCTTCTGCTTCAAGGTCTCTGCACACTGAGCTGATGAACATACACAGACCAGTGAAAAAGAGTGATTTAAGATGTAAACAGTCTTTTACAGTTATGTGCGATGTTATGAGTGCCTCTAAATGTGTTGTGTAACTTTACATTAACTGATGCTTCAGTCTTGATGCTTTCGGACAAATTTGTAAGATGTTTGTAAAGAATGTTTGCTCATTTTGCTACAAAAAAAGTGTTTCAAAAGAGACTCTCACATGAAAGCAGTAAAACTCCCAAAAATCCAGTCTTTGCAGTACGTATTAGACTCCGTGTTGAGATGTTTGTTGATGCAGTCAGTTTTAGGGCTTTTGCTTTGTTGAAAAAAAAGGACCTTTAAAAACCGACTTTGCTGCTTTTCTCTATTGTGCAAATGTCAGCCTCTCAGTGGTCTTTTTTGTGACTTCAGAATGTGACATTTTGACTCTTAGCTGGAAAGAGAACCCACCCAGACCTGTGACATAAAGCTAAAAACATGTGGTTTTGCGTTGTAAAGCTGTTTAATACATGGCCAGGTGTGCATTGCAGTAACACAACACATTTCAGGCCAAAAAAGTGTTTCTTCTACAAAAAGTGATGTTGATTTTGTTTTCACTGTACTAGTGCCTCTTTGACTTGTTCTTCTAATGGCATGGCGTGTCTGAAAACAGAGGATCGCTTCCAGTAATTTCACTGCCTCTATAAGCCTTTACCCATACATTTTTTCCCTTTAACTTTAGAGTTCATCTTCAGAAATTTATACATTCTACTAAATTAAATGACATTTGCCTCAAAAAAATTAAAATATTCACTTGAACCATTAGGCCAGTAGGCCAGGGGTGTCAAACTCAAGTCCTCAGGAGCCGGCCTCCTGCTGGTTTTCCAGAAATCCTGCTGAATTTGCTGCTGATTACCTGGTTTAGGTGTGTTTAGCCAATAAGGAGCTTCAATGGCAGGTTGGTTGAAAGACATGAGGGGCACTGGCCCTCGAGGCGTGAAGTTTGACACCCCTGCATCAGTATAGTCAAACTGCACTTACAGACCTACCAAACCATTCAACTGGTCTGGTGTTTTGCCTCCAATATATGCTGTTCTTTGTTTTGTTTTTTTTCTCGATGTCGATTGTGACGGAAACATTCTGACACTTTCCTCTGGCAAAACTGTCATTTAGAATGTCGCTTGTTGTTTTCAGCTTCACATGACTCTGTTTTATGTCAGAGAGGCGGGCATGTTTGACCTTATGAAAAGCAAGTTAGGAGCCTCTCATAGTCTTCTGACACACTGGCAAGGACTTAAAGACTCACTCCAATGAAAGTTGTGTTTTTTGGTGGTTTTAACATGTTCTGGGGGGGGGGGTTCTGAAGATAGAGGACATTAATGGAGAAAATAAAGCTCAACATTGCATTTTTAAGTATTTTTTTATACAACTTGCTGTGATTCAGGAGCAGACAAAAAAATTCAGTTTAAAAAGGAGCTTATGTGTGACAGAAAATACACTGGGCGGGCCACGCGCCTCCTGCTCCGCTCCATTTTCACACATCCATTTGTAGACAACCAGATAGATAATGGGAAGTAAGGGAGGGCTTACTTCGCACCAACCATCCTACCCACAACTCAGAGGTGAATTTCTAAGAAACTATGTCCTAGAAAACCTCACAGTTTTTGGTTGTTGTTGTTGTTTTTTACTAAAAACAACATAATAATAATAGAAATTGCACTGGAAACGCTTTTACAACGATGATTGGAGTAGGACTTTAAAGAGACTGAAAGTCCACGTAACCATGACATGGCCACCTTGAAGTGCATCTTCATTTTTTTTTACATAAACTCAACACAAAATCAACACAAATGTTTCTCTCATTTTATATTAACTGGTATGCTGTCAATCACAAGGAAGTTGAAGGGCTTTGATCAAATGACTCTTGATGGCACAAAAACTATCTTTTGTGCAGCTCCTCCAAGCTTTTTCCTTTAATCTTTCAAATTATCTTGAAAGCTAAAATTTGGTTCTTAAACTCAAGAGCCAGTGTCACAATTTGAGTTCAGAGGGAAGACGCGTGGAGCTAACTGTGGATACACATTAGGTGGGGAAAAAAATAGCATTCTCTGATCTATTATTTTGTCAGAGATTTCACTCCATTGTGTGCTGTTGGAAGAGATCTGCCTGTTTTTAGACACAATAATGCCATTGTTGAGTTGCAATTTTGTTAATGTCATGTTGAGTACTATAAGATTTTATATAGAGCTGTGTCAATACAAAATACAATCTTTTTGTGTGTTTTTTCAGTGCAAGTGACTTTGTATCTGCCTCATAAAGATATCTGCCATCTGTGGAGTAACATTTACTATAAATGTGATTTCATGTTTGCTTTCTGCCAAAGTTGTGGTGTAAATTTGATGTCTCTTAAAGAAAAAGAATTACAGTATTGATTAACAATTTTCCACATGGTGTCTGTGTTCATTTCAGGCAATGCGAGCTGTTATGAGTAATATGTTTTTGATGCAGGAACAAGAGGACAAATAAAAACATCTGGCACACAATGTCCTACAGGGCTCCAGTGTTCTTCACAGGGAGGGAATATATGTAGACTCAAATAATTAGCTTCGAGTGTTCCACACCTGAATCGGGCTTTGAAAACCCTGACCTGCACTCTGTTCAAAGATGACAGGGAGAACTAGAAAGAAGATGCACGGGCTGGGTCTCCACGCGCCAAAACAGACAGCACAGCTTTGTTGCTGGTGTCACATAAAGACATGTCGCGCACTGCAGTGGACCTCCACCGTGCACGATAAATAAAGCTGCCATTAAGAGCTACACCTCCTCCTGCATTGTGCGGCCAGAACTCGCTGTGCAGATAAGAAATGAATGCAGATCGATATCCGAATGAACCCTTTGTTATGGCAACAGCAAAACAATTTTAGGCGATAAGAAGCAGCAGCCAAACACAAAGACGGACTGGGAAAAATAATTATAGAAAAGGAAATTGGCAAGCATGCATGCCGCACAGATACGTATCCAGCTCTGACAAGGACCATCCAATACATTTCTATGGAGAGGACACATTCTGTCTTGCTTTAGCATAGCATATATGTCGATTTATTTATGAAAGCAGAGCCAGTTGGCTCCCGTAGGTTCTTGCAGGTGCAACATTGATGGGACATACTCAGCTGCCATCAAGACTGATGAAATGTATATTTGTTTAAACTGATTTAATAAGACTTTTTTATGTGCAATTTGACTGGTCTTCATGAACAATAACATTTAAAATATTGTCTTGAATATTTGTTACTGTAAATCTACAGTATATTTGAAAACCTTCCAGTTGTAGCCTTTGTGAAGCAGCAGGATCTTATCTATGTTTAATGCAGAGAATGTAGCCAAAGCAACAAAGATGTTGTCTCTAAAATCAGATACTGCCTCAACAAAAGACTCTTTTCTCTGCAGACAATTGTCTTTGGGGAGCACAAGCAGACATTTGTGATTGGATCAGTCCATTGTTTCTTTTTTTTATGCTTTAGTTTTTTCTGTCTCTTACCTTACAAAACATTTGGGGTTTGGAACAATTTCAAGCAGCTCCCAGAGTCTCCTGTTGCAACCATTATTCACCTTAGTATGTGTGAAAGTTGTCTTTTCTAAATGCTATGTGTTCTTTTACTAAGTCATTACACAGTTTTTTCATCTACTCTCTTTAATCTTCTTCAGCAAGGTCAGAAAAAGCAATCAACTGCCTTTGGGATGTTTTATTTTTACCTTAAAATTTTACCTTGAAATTCTGAACAAAACCGTTTAAAGATAAGACCTGAAGAATTGTGTAAAGTTTGTGTTCTTATCAATTAAATGACAGAACAGAGAACTAAATAACCTATTAATCAGTCAAAACGGTTTTATTTTTGACATTACATCTTTATTTTTTGTTAAAAGAAACTAGGCAAATTTCTGTTGGAAAAATACTTAATTTTCCTAAATAATTCAGAGTAACAGGCATCCTACTTCTCCAACTACTTCATGGCCTTCCACTTGGCCATGGCTCTCAAATCTATTTCTGTGAGGTTACAGAAACCACACAGCGCTGGTGTCCTATCTGGTAATTTAACATTAAACCAAATGAAATGTCCACAAGGTAAGACATCGTTTTGCATTGTCATTTCAGGTCAAACTGCAAGTTGCACTTAAAGAAAGTGGACAAAGATTGGTAGAACTAAGTAAAGACAACAACAGTGTGAACAATTTTATAAGTAAATCCCTATTGAATGTCACACCGTCTGTGTTTTTTACAAGTAAAAGGTCAAATTCAAAGTCACAAAATATTATTCAAATGTCATTTTAAAGTGAAAGATTTGACGTATTTAAAATATCAAAGCTCACACCTCATGCGCCTCAGAATTCTTCATTAAAAGCTTTTGATGAGCTAACAGCCCAAACCCCTGCTGAGAAAAAAGAATAATGTGGGCATACCAAAATATAGGTTACCATGTAGAATCACTAACATCAAAAAGGTGCATCTATTAATGTTGACATTAGGGGAAACTTCTGACAGATTCAGCAGTTTGCTTCCAATGTGTATATATTTATTTATTTATTTATTTTTGTATAAGTGTCTTAGGAGCAAGACAGCTCAAGGATTTCACCTAAACTTTACAAACTTTATGGTTATTTGAGGAAAATGTGGACAACCATGAATTCACTGATGAATTAATAGTTGCAGAAAATGACATGAGCATCCAGCATAACTGTAGAAAAGGAAAACCGAAACCATCAAATTCCTTATCAAAAACGTGGACATGGTTCTGGAGCTGAATTCCCGGATGGCTGAAGGTTTCCTATGTTCTCGGCTTAAACTGTAAAGTTAACATTTTGAGCGAATACACATTTGTTTAAGATGCTATCACTGCCTAAAAACCAGGGGGTTTGTCAACTTTTATTGCGCAGTCCAGCTTCCTGCATCTCTCTCTAAAATGTGCTTAAATATTTTCTTTGTTTTTTTTGTTGCATTTTAGCAGGTTAACGGTGTTTGAACACATTAGGACAGGTAATACCTGGGACAAAATGATTTATTTTGCTATATTACAATCATTTTTTTTATTCTAAGCTTTTAACTTTCTAACACAGCTTTAAAGACCTACTCTGATCATCTTTTGATCTGTTGTAAAGTGTTCCCAGTGGTTTTTCAGTTAAGATTATTTTGTTTTTAGCCAAAATCCAAAAACCCGGCTCATTTTTTGGGACATAGTTTCTGCAGAGCGGCAGTTGTTCACTAGAAATTCGACTCTTAAGTAGTGGGCAGGGTCGTTAAAGTGGAGCAACCCCAGCGCCCTTTCCCTCCCCGTTGCTGAGAGCTCTCTGTTTACGTGATGTCCCGCTACCTTACAACCCCTCACACCAACCTAACATTACCAGTGCAACAGAAATGGCGAGCAATATCAGAGTGATCCAGCCGTGCAGTTTTCAGTCAGATGCAAGCTCTGACGAGGAAACCAAATGTATATGGATCTATTTGTCTATAAGTGAATGTATCAGAATGGAGCTGAGCAGGAAGTGTGTGGCTCATACAGCATATTTTCTATATAACAAATACGCTCTTTTTAAACAGCATTTTTACGTCTGTTTCTTATTCAGGAAGATTTGAGTAAACAAATACTCAGAAATGCTGTTTTTATAGCCTAGTTTTCTTAATTTACATTTCCTCCATGAGAAAATTGCCACAAAACATGTTAAAAACATAAAAAACACAATTGTCTTTGGAGTGGATTTCTAAAAGAATATCTTTATGCAAACACATATTCAACTCATTTTTCAATTAAAAAAAATTCTCAATGTTTAGCCAGCCATGAACTGAGTTAAAATCTGGCATTTAACAATTAATTTGAACAATTAGCCATACAGTGCTCTTCCTCTGTGCTGCATTTGGTGCATTCTGAAGACCAAAGGGGAAAGTGTGGGCAGTTCTTTTTTGTGCCTGTAGATGGATTTTTCAAGCGGGAAATATTTATTTTGCTCACTGATATTCATTGATGGGTGGTGACTACAAAATGTGAGAAAAAAAATGAACACAGGAACCTCCATTTTCTATTCACATTTTACAACATAAATAGAAAAACATTTGTGACAAAAATGTTATTTGAGCAACATTCTGCCCAAAGACTGTGATCACACCAGACACTTAATATCACACCTCAGAAAAAACATAGTGCTTTTGTCATTATCGAGTCTGTTTTGCTTTTATGAAAAGACAAAATTTCCTCTTCAATTTCAAAATAAAATATCTCACGCAAACTAATTTACCTTAGTTGTTTTTTAACTATTTACCAATAATTTTTAAGCAAATAGAATTTTTTTTAAACTGTGAACAATATAAAGAAAGACATTTCTGTGGAAGTGAATGTAATTTGTTTTAAATTCACACAAAAAAGACTTTAAAAGCAGTAATGGTATTTCAAAATAATGCAACTTTCTTTGTTGAAATTGTGTTTCCAACAGCCATAGAAAACGACATTTATTGCAGTTTTTCACTAACTAAGCATTAAACACATCGACACGTTTCTCCCTGAACGCAGCCAGTGGTCAAAGAGGATCAGCAATAACATGAGACTTGAACCACAGCCTATGTCTGGTTTCTGATAAAAGGTCATAGTAATTACATCTGCTGTCAGGATTCGGGAAGCTCAGCTTGCATTGCATCTGCTTCCTGTCATTTTCCAATCCAGTGATGAGAGATTTGGGGAACAAACGTCTAACTGTCGTAGAAAGAAGAAACATCCAGGAATCACCATCTGCGCTTACTGTACTTATCATTACATGGAATTTTTTTGGAAAACTACATCACAATCATTCAAAATGATCTCAGTTTCACAAATATAAATTTTTCTGTTGTAAATCTCATTCAGATTCAAATAAATGTTATGTCATTTTGTAGCTATTTTTCTGTTTTAAAATAAAAAATTAAATTAACATCGTCTGTGTCATTTATTTTGTTTTTTGTCAGTAATGAGTAGAACCAGTGCTTGAATATGTACAGGTTTTTTATTTTACTAATAATTGTATAGCCTATTAAAACAATTTTATGTTTTTGAACATTTTGAAACTATATAACAACTTAAAAAATATCTTGTTTGCTAATCGGAATAAGATATGTTTATTGGAAATAAAAGCTTGTTTATTAAAAATTGAATATCACTTTGTATAGAAAGTTACACTTTTAAATATTGCTAAAATTAAAATGACTGCAGCTCTAAATAGTTGTATGGTGTTCACTGACTATTGTGTTTTTAAAGGGATGAGTAAAGTGATCATGAAGTGCAAATCACATAAAAAAATCTCTGAAAATTCCACTGAACAAAAGCATTTTAAAGATCAAGATAATAAAAATGCAAAATAAAAATAATAATAATGATAAAAAACAACATTTTATTTTAGAAATCAAAACAAAACTCTATAAACCAAAGCACAATTCCAACAAAATGACAAAAAATAAAAATGAAACATTTCAAATTCAAAAAACAAAAACAATTCAAAAGTAATTTCCAGAAATCAAACTGAAATTAAAAAAAACAAAAAAGTAACCAGCAAAGGTAGGTACTATTTTTGGTGTTTTTTTTTAATGCGTCTTCAATGTCTGCATGCTGTATCCTCAGAAAAGTTTCAAGATTAGTTTAATGATGAGCATACCCTGTCTCGCTTTATGCCAAATAACTTTCCGTTGAAATGATGGACAAATGCCATCATGCATTCAGCGACGTCCCATAGTACCTATGTTGTCTGGTTCCTGTAAAATAAAATTTACAAAACAAAAGAAACTTCTAAAGATTAAATGTTAATTTATTTTAACGAAAAGTTTTTATTTCATTTCATTTTGTTTCGGCTTCTGGAATTTTGATTCGATTTCTAAAATGTATTATTATTTGTTTACTTTTTCAACTGTTGTTGTGATTTTTAATATGTTTTTGCGTTGAGTGTTTTTTTTTTTGTGTGATTTGAACTTCAGGGCCACCGTAGATAAGTTTAGATAAAGCGTATGGTGAGCATCAAAGAGAAGCATCGATGAAAAGCATCACTTTCTAACTATTCAGCTCTCTCTGTGAAGAACTAATGGGACTAAAGTTGGGCCATTCCAGAGTTTTGTTTTGGTGGCGGTCTGCTCTGCTGCCGTCCTCAGACTCAGGCTGCTGGTCTGCTCTGCAGAGGTGTGCCGTGGTTTAGAAAAGTGGTTAGTGTTGCGATAGCAAGCTACCACCTATCTGTGGCGCTGTCAGAACGCCTCATAATGTGCTATGAGAAGGCCCTAAAATAATGACCAGGCTGGTCAATAGCTATTTCTCATGATTAGAGATGTTGGCAGAATAAAATGGCCTGTGTAATGTCTTCATTGTCTTTTGACGGTGTGTCATCTTAATTTCCCCCTTGGGAGTTAACCCCCCCTTTGGGTCACATTTATTTTGGCAGTCATGTAACGAACGTTTGTCTGGTAATTACCGATCGACAAATCAGGTTCTGTATTAGGTGTTGCAGATTTGCAAGACTTGCCAGAAAATAGTTTAAGTATCTTCTATTTGAATTAACTTTTCAGAATATACAGAACTTAAAAACACATCAGTTGAAACATTCCTGTTCCACTCTAACATGTATTTTATAATATTAATGTTTCATTGACATTACTTTCTTATCCTGTTACCTATTCAATAACCGTAACAATGCTCATCAGTTAGTTGTTTACTTTAAGGGACTTTTTAAGTCAGTCTAACACCCACCTCTTAAAGTCCTTCGTAGAAAACTGTAGCAAATTTGATACCTAGTCTTGAGAAAATGCTGTGAACGTCCACATATCATTCAGCTGCACGTTCTCATTCTGGAACAGCAACTATGCAACTCAACAAACCAGTACGAATTCAGTAGACTAGGACAGGCTGGAATATGTAACTTATCATCAAAGCCACCATTCTACTTTTGAGTAACAATCTCATTAATATTTTTGTTTCATAAATATTCCAGTAAGATGAGAAACAAAAGTTACATTCTAAAGTATAAAGTCCTAGTACATTGGACAACTGATAAATCTATTACTACCCTCTATTGTTTTTAAGCATCCTGCTCTCAGTCTAGATGTCACTGTTTGTTAAGGAGTCACAATAGAACAGAAACCTAACCTCACCATCAGCAGCCATCTTTGTTTTAGCTGATGAGTCACCCTACAAAGATGCTGTAGTGCCTGCAGATCTTTTTTTTTTTGTATCACGAGATTTCACATCTTACAAAAGTTTGTTTTTAAATCTTTTTTGAGCACACGTTTAATTTAGTAAAGTTCACTCAGTTTTTTTTTTAGTTCTGTTTGTCTTCATTGTTTGTTGCACATTCTATGATCTGTTTGGATCTCAGTTAACTGTGGATGTCTACTTTCTGGTTTCTCACCTGTGGGCGCTTCCTGGTAAAAATGATGGCTGAGAGTGGAGCTGCTTTTTATGCAAATAGGTATGTTAAAGTGGTAGGTTAAAGTGAAAGAGGATGTGAGAAAGGTTTCTGGAGACTCCTAAAGGGAGCAGCTAAAAGACACAGTAGAGACATTTTAGTTGAGATGCTTTAGTGTATTTCCCTCCTTTTTATTTCAATAGTACAATCAGCCAACACCTAACCCCCTTGAGTTATCAATCAAGCATGTTTGACAGACCTCTTTTATGCTCTCCTTCTTAAGACGTTTATTGTTGCTTCCTTTGTTGCATTTACTGAGTAAACAAAACAAAATTACATTTCAGTAAATTTAATGCCTGTCCTATTTATGACTGCTTGGTCAGGGACAGAGCACAACATTGTAACGAACAAGAACGAGATGCAGCGCAGCATCAGAGTGCTCGTGTTTCATCTCTGTCGCGTCTCTTGTGTTACCTCCTTTCTTCGCTCATCTTTAAAGAATACCAGTATGCATCATTTGTTTTAGGACACACTTAAAATAGTCTTTAAGTTTTCTCCATTCTTTTGTTTTCTCCATCTAAGCCCCTGTGGAGGTGCTGATAAGACGTCCTCTGGCGACAATAAAATCAATTCCTCTCTAGGCTTTCAAACAAGTTTCTAACAATGTAAACTGTGTCAATTAACATAGTGTACCTGTCTGAAGTAGGTTGAAATTTAGAGAGTTTTAAGCCAAACTGCTGAAAATCAGGGGGGAAAAAACTCTTTTCTGGAGCTTTACAACTTCATATCTTCCTCAACTGGACAAGATGATCCCACTGGGAGAAAAGAAAAACAATATCAAACACGTTGTTATCTTTGTTTTTTACATTTTTATGTTAGTACAGCAAAAGTGTATTTTTTTCCATTTTATTAATAATCTTATTCTGAAGGAAGTTTTATTCTGGAAAGCTAGTGGATTCCCCACCACATCTGACTTATTCTTGGTGGATGTCAAGTTGCTCAGTAACGTGCTGAAAATAAATCTGCTAAATCCGCTAAATTGAAACCTCCAAGCGACCAAAATTAACAAAAAACAAACATATTTGGAAAGTTTCTTTTTGCAGAATAGAGCCAGTGGGGAAATAGAAGCAGAGCTTTTGGCTTCAAAGGAAAAAGAAACCTGCCTTTAACAGCCAAAAACAAGACATTTAGACTCCTAATATGGATTTATTTTCTGGCTGTTGTTCCCTCATTCCAAAATAAAAATGCATAACGTTGCTCAAACAGTGGATTCACATTTACGTTTATATTTAGAAAACACTGGTTTTAGTCACTAATTTTCTTTTTGTATTCACCCATTACACCTTAAAAGCCGGGCGTGTGTCATGTTGGCATCTGATTTTTAGCTTCTACTTTGACAGTTATTGAGTTAAGGGAAAATCTAAATCAAAATGTAATGGTTCCTACATGAAATATCTAGTGTTCAAATAAAGTTTAAAGCAGCTGCAGATAATTCACAGAGAATGAAGATAAACTTCCCCCTTAAAAGTGAAACTGAAATGAAACATCCACTTCAGCCTTGTATAGACCGGTCCACAAATATATTGTTTGATATTAAACGGATGCGTGATCTGAAAAAACTTGGGGACGACTGATGTGGGCAATTCAAGAGACATCATTAAAATGGAACATACCATTGCTGGGCGTGTGGTAAGTGTATCCTGAATTATTTGGAAGGATCATGTAAGTCGCACACACTTATGACCTACAGATGATGCTGTCATACGGTGCCCTCATGCCACTTTAGTCATTAGTAAGGTGCGAGTACTGAGCCATTACTGACCACGTGCAAATGATGTATGCACGGGATCTGCAGGTGATACGAAAGTACCCACAGGATGTCCACACAAGCTACGCTCTGTTGTGTAATTTTCTATTTTCCAACTGCTTAGAGCTACCAAGGAGTGTAAACTTATCAGGTGAAGAGAACTGATAGACACCTAGTGCAGTCCAGCTGCTTGCCCCGCACAGATTTTCCCTTTTTTTGCTTGCAAACAGCCTCTATCCATCTGTGAGGGCAGTTTTAACTAAGGCCTAAATTAAGCAAGCCTGAAGTGGTACGCCCCTATGCAGGTGGGTTGCTTTGGCATTCAGTGATCACTTTCCATGTCTGTTGTGCTGAATGGAGTTTGTTTGTAACCAGTTCCCAATAAACAGGAAGAGTTTGAGGACATTTGATTATTGAGTAACCATCTTTATTCAGACAGGACAGAACAGCAGAACATTGGACAGGGCTCAGCTGCACTGTTCTGAGAGAATGTTCCTTCATTAACTCCTTGCTTACAACCTGTAAGTGATGAAAGGTTTAAAGCACATAATAAGTTTGGAGACTTAAAGACCCATTCAAATGAAAATTGTGATTTTGGCGTTTTGTGGTTTTGTATTTCTTTATTGAATTTTTGTGAATCAGGAGCAGATGAAAAAAGACATTTGGAAAAAGTTTGTAGCAGTGATGCAAGTGCTGCAATTGGTGGGCCACAAGCTTCTCTGTCCTCTCTATTCCAATGCATTCACTTAATTTTAGGTTTGGGGATGTAAGGGACTTGAGAGCATGTAAACAAATGGATGTGAAATGGGGGCAAAACAGTTCCACCCAGGGTTGAATTTCTCTACAGAAACATTGTTTTTCTGATTTGGCATGTCATAATCCTAACTAGCAGACCACTGGGAATGCTTTGAAAATAGATTTTTAAAAATTGTGTTTATCTAATTTCAGTTACACAAGGTTCCTTCAATCTTCCTCTGATCTTCTGCATTGGAGAAACCCAAAAAGGTCAATAACAAAAAGCTTCTTCATGTACTGCAGTAAGAATGGGCCTTAATTTACCAATAATCCAGCCCAAGGTCGCCATCTCAAGCAAATTTATGCTGAAGTAAAGCTCATGCACCTTCTTGAACAAGACAGCTACGACTGTCTTTGTACATCATGACAAGCAATTAATGAGGCTCAGAGGCCCTGTAACACTGCAGAATCACTGCCATGTGTCAAAAATGCATAGTACAAATGTGACTTTTACATGGATTATTTTAGGTGTGGAAATGTCTATGGCCTTGTAAGTACATGTGCTTCCAGTTACGTGTCCCTTAAGTGTTTGTGAGAGATCTGATCAGTCCGAGGGCTTGGACAGAAGTCTCTCGAGAGACCTCATTTGCCTTCACTGTCAGCAGCACTGCATCATACACTAAAAGCATAACGACAACCAGTCACCCAGGAGAGCTACAACAGTATAAATTCAGATCTAATGACTTCTCAGGACGATACTGACATTTTGATTATATGTCAGCTGCAAGCTCACTGCTGTTCTCCACCTTCAAAATGATGGACGTCCTTGGAGCGATGAACAAATTCCATCACTCTGGGTGTTAAATTTCTGCACGGACTGTTAAGCCTCCTTTGATTGAAGGTGATGAGCCAGCTCAGCACCACTGACAAAAACAGAGAAATAACAACATTACGTCCAGTTAACAACATTTTCCTAAGACAACAAAGTTGCAAGCATGTGTCAATCCAAGGTTGCTTTTAAGTAATTTTGCTCTTGAGCTTTATCTTAATTCTACTTCTACACATTTCAACTGCATAACGGCTTCAACATATTGGTCAGGCAATGTTTAGATAAAATGTAAACACCCACTCTGATCATCTTTTGATCTATTTAAAAAGCATTCTCAGTGATCTTTTAATTATGATTTTGCCATTTTTTTAGGTAAAATTCAAAAACATGTTGCTTTCTATAGGACATAGTTTCTGCAGAGCAGCAGTACTTGGACATTTTCTTCTGACTTATGGGTGGAACTGTTGGCACAGATTAGGACCCCCTTCCTTTCCCGTCCATCTTTTTACACACTATCCCACGATCTTACAGCCTCTTACATCCCACAACCTAGCATTAAGTGATATTGGAAGGGAGCAGAACAGGGAACAGTAGTTCATTAGAAGGGCCGGCCAGTCTCAATGTTAAGTCAATGGTGCAGAGGTCCTGTGATGTGATTTGAGCAAGGGCCGTGGCGCGGCAGTCTGGCAGCAGCACGATTTAAAAAGCGCTGCGGGATTTTAGCGGAGTTCTAATATTTCAACTTTGGTGAGGTCACCACAGAATTTCAACCAATCTGGGACTCAACTTTGGGCATATAACGTGGGTCACAACGGGTAGAATACACATACAATATGGTGGATCAGTCCGATAGTTCCCCTGAACTTCCATCCATCCATCCATCCAGCCATTTGATTCACCCACTGTATCCTTTTTGGAACAACAGGGTTTCCGTTCTGCCAACATTTGTGTAAAGGCAGGTACACCCTGCCCTAAACAGTCTATCACAGGCCCCACGGGGCTGGAGCGATCACGCTGGATATGCAGGCTCCCTGAAGGAAATAACTAAACCTGATCTCTTAACATCATCCGTGTCTTCCATGCATTGTAAATGAGATAATCAGACACATCATGCAGCAGTCAGGCTAAAAACATTAGATGGAAGCTCCTGCTACGCGTGAGCGAGGCATCAAACTTATGAACACATTTTTGAATAGGTGGTAAACAGTGAATTCGCTGCGTGGTGAGGGAGAGGAGGCCAATGCAAATTTGTCAAGCGAATCGGGCTTGGTGTGAATGCAGCTTTTCCGGTGCGAGAAAAATGGGAAAGCAAAATTGAAGCTATCCAGTCGTACAGTTTTGATTCAGACGCCAGCTCGGACAAGGAAAATGAAAACGTCTTTGGATCAAGTCATCTACAAACAAATGCATCAAAATGGAACAGAGCAGAGAGCATTGTGGTTTACAGTATGATACTTTGCAAAAGGAAAATAGTACAATACTGTTAATATTGTTAAAATTTCCCTGTAACTTCACATCAAAGGTTTACAGTTTCTGATGTGTTCAATATTGTAACACAATTTTGGTTCAAGCTTGAAATTCCATACCCAGTGGATGGATTGGGATGAACTATGGATGAATCTTTTCCATCATTCAACAAGGATCAACTTTTTCTCCTTCTATTAGTTCAGCAGTTTCAACAAAAATAGCTCTTTATGTTTTCAAAATTGGCTTCTATTTCAAAGTCATTTAAAATACTTTATGGCCTAAAGTCATTTTCAGATTATATACTCAGACCAGTGTGAACACAGCCTTGGTTTAAATTGTGAGCATTAGGACACATTATTGGAGCATTAGGGTTTTCCTCTCGTTTATCAAAAAACTCAGAAGATGAACCAGTATTCCTTTTCACCTCACTTTGTAAAGAGAACGAATTGATCTACACGTAAAATGCTATATTTATTTGTTTATTGATGTATTTTGTATTAGGAGGTGGGTGTGATCCTTCTTAACTGTTGCCAAGAAAACTCCCCTCAGGCTGAGGCTGCCTGCAAAGGTTTGAACCCAAATGCAATTTTGTTTCAAATTGAGGGCTAAATTGCTCCGCTTTTTTCTCTGCTTCTCTTTTGCCACCTTAGCATTTGGTGTCAGGAAATTACCAAAATGCACCGAGTAAAGAACAAGGCCTTGTGCCTGCTGAAAATATAGCTATTAGTCCTGGTCTTTGCAGGGTTCTTGTAAGGAGCATACTTTGCTTTTGCTTTACCTGTCAGTGTCTTTGCTAAGCATGAGTTTCCAATGGATGTTTTTACCTAAAAGAAGTCTTTCAAACTTATTTTTTTTATGCAACTCTTAAACCTGTTGCTTTTGTTGCAACATCTTGAGAGGCACATTGTAGAATTCAAGCAGAGATACGTCCCATACATTTCCATTCAGGGTGTTTTTTTGTTAAAATGATCAATAAAATATGAAGGGTTTCAATATTTTCTGTATATTGCATGTCACAAAAAAAGCAATGAAATATAAACCAAACAGAAGTTCCTAAGATTTTAAATTCATCAGATTTTGTCTTAAAGTTGAGACATGAAGTCTGGAATTATTGTTTTTTATTGTTGAAATATTTTGCCACTCGTCTAAATAGCTTCATCAGCCTGTGTGAGGCTCAGTTTAAGCCCACATACACTCTCCAGGTGTGACATTCACCCCCTCTGTGAATCGCATCAGAATGTGGTGGAGGTGTTCGAGAGCTTGAGAGATCCTAGCAGATCAGCTGTACGGGGCTTATGCCTCTGGCGGGGTCTCCCATGGCAGACAGGTATAATGATTGACATCACTTGTATTGGCATCAATCTACAATCCCTTGATAGGGGTTGGACTCTATGCCATTCAGACGTTTCCTATGATGCAAGGCAGTGGAATGGAGGGATCTTCCTCTTATGTCCCCAGCTTAGCTCGCACATGTTGGTGTTCGTGATGGTGGATGAGAGCTGTCTCTGTTGGCCTTTGGCGTCCTCAGTGTCTCTCAGAGAGGTACTCCAAAGAGTCCCAACAATGGACTCTGTTGTCCTATTAGGGGGCTTCAATGCTCACGTGAGCAACGCCTGTGGCACATGGAAGGGCAAGATTAGAGGGAACCCAAGTGGTGTTGTGTTGATGGACTTAAGCGATTGTCATAGTTTGTCTAAAACAGAGCATTTAGAATATAAGGGTGTCCGTCAGTGCATGTGGCACCAGGACACCCTAAGCAGAGGTCGATGATCAATCGTTTCAGGTTACTTCTAGACATATGTCTTGGACACTTAGTAAGGAGAGGGGCAGAGCTGTCCAGCGATTGCTACTTTGTGGTGAGTTGAATCTGCTGGTGAGGAAAGAGACTGGAGAGACTTGGCAGGCCCAAAAGTACACAAACGGTTTGCTGGGAATGTCTGATTGAACCCCCAATCAGGAAGGTCTTTAACTCGCACATCCAGGATAACTTCAAGAGGCTTAGCCCGTTGAGTACAGGTGGAGCATATTTTCCACCTCTATTGTCTCTGCAGCTGTTTAGAGTTGTGGTCACGAGGTCTCTGGCGTTTTTATTGGTGGCAATCCCCAAACCCAGCGGTTAACACCGCAAGTAAGGGTTGCCATCAAATTGAAGCGGGAGTCCTACCAAGTTTGGATGACGTGATCCTGAAAACAATGCTTGCTATTAAAGGTGTATTTGTTAAACTAGAGACAACTTTCTGGAAAAGCAAGAACAGTACAGAGGAAGTTACTACCTTCTGCCTAAAGACAGCTGTCTGGTCTAAAGTGCCAAGACTTTGAAACTCTCCTTAATATTAAAACTATTTTCAAAAGCTCAGTAACTCAAAAGTGATCTTGTTGCAAGAAAATTGTTGCAGGAAAACCTATTTCATATCATACAAAAATCCATTAGGCTGATTTTATGGAAACAAACCTGTATGCTGAATTACCTGTGATGAAGTCTGGAAGAGGATTGGACGAGCAGCAGTTCCTTTTCAGTGTAAAAGTATATTAATAAAAGTGCAGGGACAAAGGCTAGGCAAATAAGGTTAATCAAAAGCTTTCAGTGGATTTATGTAAATGCATCAAGCCTGCTGACAGCTTCTGTAGTGACTAATGCATTACTTTGCTGTACAGAAGCTACAGGAGGGAAGGCCTTTCCAGGCTTGTCGTATACAAACCTGCAGATATTTTTATTCTTTTGTTCATTCCTACAACTGTTCAAAGAATTACACACTGCCTGACAGCTGGAAGAGTACACAAACCGGATTTGTCAACGCTAACAGCAAATGCTTTACAAATGCAACGCTCAAACAGTCATGCATTGTTGGGTTAACAGGTCTAAAAACAAAGACTTTGAGAAGTTTTATGAAGACTGTTCAAAGTATTCTGTTATTTTAAAAATCAACTCCAGTATTTGATTATTTTTAGGATAAATAAACAAATCTATTTTCACTGAACACCTACAGATAGACAACACATTGTAGAGGGCTATTTAACTTACAAATGTACTGTCTGAGACACATATTTGTTGACTTCTCTCTCTCTTTTTTAATAGCCAAACTAAAAAAGCTTGTTTTACTTTTGAAGGAACATCACATTAAAGATTTCACTGTTGTTCAGAAGCTAACAAAAATCTTGGGGCTTCATCAACAACTATGGATTTCTGCCCAAAAATAAAAAATCTGCCATCACAACACACTTGTTTAAAATCAATCAATCAAATATATGTCATTTTGTAGAGATAATGAGACCAATTTGTAGTTATTTTTTTTAAGACATTAGATCCAAAAGTCCTAAAGACCTTTTGTGAAGATGCCTCTGAGCAGAATGGAGAAGGATGTTGGTCAGAACATGGGGAAGAATGAAGGCTTTCCGTTGAAGCTGATTCATGTTGCCCAGGACTTAATAGATGTGCTGGCACACATCCCAGCAATAACCTGAAGCATAAACTAGAGTCACATCATGGCCTGGCCACAACCTGGACTTGAACCACTAAAAAAAATACATTCATTATAAAGATGTCAGCTTCATTTTTTTTCTGCTCACATCTTTTAAAAGCCAAGCAGCACAACGATTACAGAGACATCCAACAACACTCAACTATTAGAAATGTAGCAATTTATTCTGTGTGGGATTATTTATACAAGTACGTTTATTGTTCATTTTTGAATAATTATTATTGATTTCAAACCTTATTGATGTTACAAAAAATGTACTTTTTAAAATTAAAATGTCAATATTTGTTCTCTTTATGTACAATAATGAATCTCTGCAAACAAGCATACTATGATGTGTTCTGTCTGCACTGCTTCAAGGGCAGGACTGCTAGACAAATGACAAATGAAAAGGCCACCTTTTGCCCTACATCTGAATGAAACCAGCAAACACTGATGCAGCAAAACCCTGCCAGGAGCTAAAATGTATCTGATGCTATGTCTACGAAGGTAATAAACTTCAAATCTGAAAAAAAACATGTTATCATGTTCATTATAAAGTTTGTTTAATTAATAACTTGAAACTCGCATTAGCATTTTTTTCTAACTATTCACTGCACTCAACTTATTTAACCTCTTCAGACCTGATGTCACCTGGACATCACATTTTGGGTTTACAGTATTTTGACAGTAGTTTTTTGGAGCCTTGGGAGTTTTTCATGACTGGCTAGTATATGGAAAACCCAGTAGCAGGAAGGACTTAAACCCAACCAAAAAAAAAGTTTATTTACAAAAGTTTGCCACAAGCGTTGGAAAAAAAACAAGTAAAAAAAAGTTGGAGAAATCCTAAAAAACTATGTTAGTAAAGAGTCCATCCATCTTAATCCATAGAACACTCCCATAATGAGGCCAGAGCAGACACATCCTAAAAAACAAAGACTAATTAGTAATTCCAGGCAACTGCTTCAAGGAGAACCAGGGGGGCACAGAGCATCCAGGAGAAGTGACAGCCAACCTCCACAGAAACAAATCAAATGTGAAACACAGAAACCAAAAACAGGGAATGAAACATACTTTTAGTCTGATCATCAAGTTTTCGAAACCAGGGTTCAGCTGAGGTTTGTTTCATGCAAAATCCTCTAGAGTTTAATCAGAGAGAAAACGAGAACACCTCCAGCAATTATAACATCAATGGCTGCTGCTGGCTGAATCTTAAAGGTCAAACAAGAATGGCTTGTTAACTAGACAGAAAATGGATATTGCCATTGATTGTTGCGGTTCTAAAGTGAATGCAATAAAAAACAAAAACAGTTTAAAGGGTTGGGCTTTTAACTTACAGTTCCATGTTATGAATGCATGACATAGCTAGGCTTGAACATGATTTTCAGAAAACTACCATGAATTCCTTCATGAATTCCTTCCTTAAAGTCCTACTCCAAGTATATTTTTATCTATTGCATATGTGTCTTTGGTTCACAACATATTCAGCACATTGATCTTATTTGCATGATTTGTAAAATGACATGTAAAATTGTGTTTTTATTACTAAGAGTTCTTTTAAATCTGTAATTATTTCAGACAGTATCCGGTGAGTTCAAGCAAAAGACACATTTTTAAAGAAACTCTTTGTTATAATACTCCTGGGGGTTTTGTGGTTTCTTAATAATTACTTAATAAAGCCATATAGGCTGCATTGAGAAGACACACATTCATCTCAGCATCCTCTGAATGTCAAAGCAGGTCTGCTCACTGCAGCTTCAATCTGCAGGTAGAGATTGGGATACATTTTAAATAAGTATTAAGATTACAGTAATCAGTGTCTGATGATAATTAGCGTCCTCCAATCACCAATGGTGCAGCTGTCATAAAGTTGTGGTTTGAGGAGGATCTAAGTGCAGGAAATCAGAGCTTGAAATATATATTTCTTTTACATAAACCTTGGCTGATAATTAAAAGAATAAAATGGTGGCAACATTTAAAATGATGTAAAACACAGACATAAGCGTGGCAAACATGAATGGATCCAGAGCGATGAAAAGTTAAGTCACAAAAACCATAGGGTTCAATATTCTGTGGCTAATTTCACAGTTGAGAAAAAAGCTTTATTTTGCAGAAACATCATTGTCTTAAGATAAATGAGAAAAATTGCACTGAAGTCATACTCAGAGAGGTGGGAAACCATAATTGTTCTTGATTATTACTTCTATTACATCTATATTCAATGTTTTAGCAAATAATACATTAAAAACTACCAAAAAACTTGTAATGGTTGTGCTTATGCTTTCACTCTTGGGTGTTCTCATTGTAGTTGGTTGGTGTTGAAAACTTGCTGACACACTTGTACTCACACCATTATCCAGGTGCCTATAGTGAGGAGCCACAGCTGTTGTCACTGGTTAGTCTCTGTTCTCATCTCGCTTGTTTGTGTCACAGCTGTACTAAAAAAGCAACCTACTTTGTTCCACCTCAATGTGGTTTATAAAACATTTTGTCTTCCCATTGTGAATCAAGAGTGTGTGCGCACAGAAAATTTGCTCGCACATAAAACTGTTATGAAAAGATGCTTAACACAATCACTTAATTGCTTGAGTAATTATTAAATCCAGAAAAAATCCTGGTTGTCTCGAGAAATGTAAATGGGGAAATGGAAGTTTGAATTCAGTGTGGTTCTGTGGAGCTCACACTAATGAGGGGATTCAGCCTGAGCAGCACCCTCTCTGTCAGCACCAGGTAACAAGGGGCTGTCAAGATGTCAGTGTACTTTATATAAAGACTTTTATTGTCTTGAACTCATGTTTAAAACTGACCAACTGTCATCCATGACCAGCAGGAAGTGCCCAAGACTTCATTTCCCATTCTATGGGCTTCAAGGCTTTTTAATCTCCCAGTGCACACCTGAGAGCTTTTTAAAGGGTGAGGGGTTTTTTTTTTCTAAAAGCTTAATGAGGCAGCAAACATTAAGAATCCTGAATTGCATTTAACATCATTTAGCTGTCATGGAGTTTTGTGTAATGAATGAGCATGGATAGTTTTCTCTGAGCACTCTGTTGTAATCAATCCTCTTTTTGTCAGTCTCATCAACACTGAGCCGATAAGTCGTTACAGCTCTCTCCTGCCTGACAGCCAATTGAACTGGACTATGACACTATTTCAAGCAGAGAACAAACTTCACTGAGGAGAGTGATGAACTCTGATACAACCGTCAATAATCTCAGAGTGAAGGGAGCTAAAACTGTGAGGTCTTCTGTCAGATCCACTCACCATGGCAGGGGCATCAGGTCTTTCATTGTGTGCTTTGAAATCAGTATTGGATCAAATACAGATCTTATTGAAACCTCAGGTTGAAGACATTTACAGAGTGAGCTTTGGATCAGTGTGACTGACGTATCCCAGTAGAGATGGACACATCTATTAGAACTCTAAGTCATGGCTACTTCAAAGACCACACCTATAGATATGCATATGCATCTGATAGACATAAATCCATAGAGGCCTGCTTTATGTCGCGGTTTGGATCTTTAGCAGACAACTTTCCTACAGTTAATTGTCCCATCATGCCTTGCTCATCGTACACAAGCCATTTGGGTAGTTTCTTTCCACCAGAAGAAACTACTGTAGACATCTACACTAGTTAACCGAAAGGCATCTACCGTAAATGTCTTTGGTCATCTCAGATATCTCAATTTTGATACTCTATTGGATGCCTACCAATAGTGTTCTGCAAATACAGGTCTCCTACACATCGACCTTTTTCTCCTTTTACTATCAAATATAAACATGACAACATTGGTGTAAAATTTACTTTTTTCTAATCTGTAAATGCAATTCTGTACTTTTAGAACTTTGCCTCTAAACAGTCACTTGTGCAACAGAAAATAGATAAAACAGAAAATGTGCTTTAATCTAACATTAATAATAATCAACTCTTACAATAGAATAAACCTTTTACCAATGTTTTGTTCAGTTAAACAACAAGTTAAAAATCTAAACAGAAATATCTGTTTGATTGTTGCTTTGATGCACATTTCTGAGACCGTACAGGTAAGTTCCAGTAGAAATGTTTGATACTTTTGTGAATGTAGAACTTTTTGATTACTATTAGACTATGAATAAACGGGCAGCATGTTAGCGGAGTGATTAGCTCTTTCAGCTTAAAGTGAGAAGAACCTGGTTTGAATCCCAGCTGGGACCTTTCTGTGTCATGTTGAAATTATATTTATTTGGAGAGAAACCACTGCTTAAATATGAAGAAAGAGTAAATCCTAAAATCTGTGTTATCTCTTCAGGGCCACTGTTATCTCATCACTGTATTACAGAAACTCACATTTTGGTGCAGGGAAACCATAGGTGACTACTCAGGCAAGTGAATTTGTGTAAACAGTTGACTCAAACATTGTCACTTGGTTAAGTGAAACAAAAAGGATACTAATAATAAAAAAAAGAGAGTTACAGATGCATGTGCACATGCATGTGCACTAATGCACATGCATGGAGATTGGTGGAGATTGGTGAAATGAAGAGAGCGGAAATATGGACGTGGGCGAATGTGTAAGGGGATTTGGTATCTGGAGATATTCCATTTTTTTTTCCAATTTGTTGAAAATAAAGGCAAATAAAGGCTTTCCACTGCCCTCGTGTCAATGAGCAACCTTTCTATACACAATGCACACTACAATACAATGTACATTTTCTCATGTTCATGTGCTGATGAGGTGGTGCTTAAAAACCTGATGGCCCTTTTGTCACCTCTATGTTTTTATTTCGTGGATTTTACAAGGGTTTCGTGTTTGAGCTAGCTTCATTCTCTAGAGAATTTGTATGCAAGTGAAAAAAGTAAAGTAACGAGTAGTGAATAACGTTTTAAATTGAGGAGCGAGTAAAGTCATTTAATTACAATTTTATCGAGTAACAAAAGTAAACAATTCAATTATTCTTTAAACGAAATTACCCAACACTGTGTATTACCAATGTAGCCATTCCTATGAAAACCTCTTCAGTTTGAATAAAAAATTTAAAAAATAAAAAAAAAAAACTTTAAAATGCAGTCTGTTATGATCTTGCATGTTTCTATTCACTAAGTGTGAAACCCAGGCATGGTTGAATGAACATATTGCTGATATCCTTGTTAAGCCATGGCAAATGATTTTAAGATCCATTAGGTGAAATTGAAGACTTTCCCACAGCACACCTGACGATGTCTCAGTGTACTGCAGCTCACTGGTTGGAAAACATTGCTCTATGGGTCCCCTGGCTGCCTGAGCCGCATCGAGCTCCAGCTGTGGTCAAGAGGGTCCAGAAATCTACCTTCCCTTGGATTTTCAGCAACACCATTGCATATTCTCTAAAGGACACCCTCAACTTAACATATGCGCATAAGTATGTGCGAGTCAGCATAAATATGTGTATAAATGTGTGTCTGCGTTTGCATCGAGGGAATGTTTGTGTGCTAAATGGTTTTATGTGTGTCTATTTGCATAACTGTTTGAGTGTGTAGATTTGTGTGTACATTTTAGCCCTCAGTAGTCACATTACCCTCAACCAATTTGTATTGTTTAGATTTTCTTTTAGTTTTATCTCCAGTACTTTTTTTCTGTCTGTAAACACCCCCAACTCAAAAACACATAACATTCACTCTCAGCTTCAGGACTTAAAATAAATACATAATAGTAATAATATTTGATATAATCAATAAAAAAAGGGGCTTTTGTAGAAATATATACTTTCTTTACCCAAGTGAAACGTGGCCCCTGGTGGGAATGATAAAATTTGTCGAAATCAAATACCATATTTCCCACACTACTTAAAAACCTTAATTAAAAAAAAAAACAAAAACTGACAGTCCACCTGATAATCCAGAGCGCCTTATAAATGTGTTTGTTTTACTGATGTTGAAGCAATTTTGAGAGAAACACGGCACTCTGTCGAAAAGTTTGGTTGGGTGTTATCGTGAATACACTAACATGGTAAACGTGTAGCGGTGTCAGAGTGGTTTTTTAATGCACTGCTGGGAGTTAGCATAGTCACAGTAAATGTTTTTAGCCATCAGTTTTTTTATGTGTTGCAAACAAGGTTTGAAGCTACAGGTATTGTGAATAAGCTAATGTGGCTAACATGTAGCGTGTCACAAACAAGTTCTAGAAATACTGTGAACGCAGTAACGAATCACAGCAAAGTAAACAGTCAAAGGGCAGAGTAAGTTATGAGCTGCTAAATAATGTTGTAGCAAATGAGCATAGAATTCAGATGTTAGTCTTTTTCATTATCTCACCTGTTCCACAACCAAGTTAAATCATAAATTGGTATACTTGTGTACTTTGAAATATCTTGATGGTTAGATTTATCCTGGGTGAGTTTGCAGCTTTTCCAATGTTACTGAATTAACATACAAAGGCAGGAAGGCTAATAGGGTGCCAACAGCAGCTGTTTGCTTCTGGGTTCTGTTTACTCTTCTGTGTGAAATAAAGTATCTGTCGGCCACATACAATAAAAGACCATCAGTTTAACACACACACACACACAAATATTCTTTTTCATTCCCTGGTGCATTTGTATAAGTGGTTTTCCAAATGTTTTATTCTTCTAGTGTCTTGTTGAAATGCAACGCCTCTTCATTTCAAAGTGAAATTACTTCCTCAACCTTCCACCTGTGAGCCTTCTTCCTGCAGGTCTCAAAATCATTTTGCAAAAGTCAAATGGGCAGATGAAGCAGTTTGATTCAAACTGAGGAGACGTGTGGGATGCTGATCATTAGCTTCACGGTCACTGCTGATAACATGTGCTTTCGTGTTTTTCAACTATTCTGCAGAATCATAAAATGTCATTCAGGCTGTGATGCCAAGCAAAACAAAGCAGCTGTTAAAGTGATTTTCTGTGCAGACCTTGAAGCAAAAAGTCCAGATCTAAAAGTCCAGATCCTCATCACTATAGTTGAAGGCAACTTTTTCATTTTAAGTAGGGAGAGGTGGGTAGAAGATTCAACTAACTTTGCGGCGATACCAAACAGCCCAATTCCTTTACCTATATAGCTACAATCTAGATATATGTTATTCAGTTTGCATTCACAACTATAAATGAAAATGCATTTTAACAGGGAAACTTTTTTTACCGACACGTTTTATTTTAAGGAACAAAAATAAAATGTTTTTAACAGTGTCGGACATCTAAACCTGGCATTTCTGATCTTTAAGACTTTTTTGTGGTTAAAAAAGTGTTTCATGTGAATTTTTTCAGGTATTGTTTGAAAGGCTGTGAAAGAAAAACATGTTTATTGTTCACAATGCACATCCATCACTGTAATTCACCTTCAGCCACTTGTAACTGACCCAACTTGGTAGAAGCAAGCTTGTGATTGGATGTCCTTTTGTCTGCATAAAGAGGCAGGCAGTGGCAAGCACAACAGGAAGAGAAACTGAGAAAGTTGACCAGAAACTGATTATGTACTTTTTGTTCAATTTCATTATATACGGTTTCTTGGAGTAAAAGTCATGTTTTTTGCAAAGTTTAGAGGGGAGTGCAAATATGGTGAGGCGTGACTTATACATATATTTTTTTAAACTCTTCATTACGTATTTTTCTGCTGTTACAACTTATACTCCAGAGTGACATGTAGTCCTAAAAATACAGTAGATTGATTTTTTGATACACAGCTGTATCCTAAACAGCCCTAGTTTTCAGCATTTTCCCAAGTGTCCATCCATCCATCCATCCATTTTTTTCGCTTATCCGGGACCGGGTCACGGGGGCAGTAGTTTAAGCAAAGATGCCCAGACTTCCCTTCCTCCGGCCATTTCCTCCAGCTCCTCCTCCTGGTGTTACCAGGCCAGCCGAGAGACATAGTCTCTCCAGCGTGCCCTGGGTCTTCCCTGAGCCCTCCGCCCAGTGGGACATGCCCGGAACACCTCCCTAGAGAGGCGTCCAGGGGGCATCCGAACCAAATGCACGAGCACCTCAACTGGCTCCTCTCAATGTGGAAGAGCAGCGGCTCGACTCCAAGCTCCTCCCGGGTGACCGAGCTTCTCACCCTATCTCTGAGTGAGCGCCCAGTCACCCTACGGAGGAAGCTCATGTCTGCCGCTTGTATTCGGGACCTCGTTCATTCAGTCAAGACCCAGACCTCATGACCATAGGTGACTATTATAGCGTAGATCGACCAGTAAATTGAGAGCTTTGCTTTCTGGCTTAGCTCTCTCTTCACCACGATAGAACGGTACAGCGTCCGCATGATGGGGACAACTTCCAGTACCCCTTCAAGAGACACTAAGAAAGCTGGGTACTCTGAACTGCTGTTTGGCCCATAAGCCGAAACCACAGTCAGCGACCTGTCCCCCACCCGAAGGCGGAGGGACGCAACTCTCTCGTCCACCGAGGTGAACTCCAACACCTGGCAGCTAAGCTGGGTGCTCACAAGTAAGCCCATCCCAGCTCGCCGCCTCTCACCATGTGCAACTCCAGGATGGTAGAGGGTCCAACCCCTCTCGAGAGACTGAGTTTCAGAGCCCAGACTGTGCATAGAGGTGAGCCCAACTATATCTAGCCTCCTGGTACCTCTCGCACAAGCTCAGGCTCCTTTCCTTCCAGAGAGGTGACGTTCCATGTCCCAAAAGCCAAGTTCCATAACCGGGGTTTAGGCCGCCGAGGCACTCGTCTTTGACTGCCACCAGAACCACATTGTACCAGCCCCTTCTTAGCTTTTGCAATATTAAATCTTTCTTTTGCAATCTCATCACAATACTAACATAGAGTTTTAAATGTAAAACAATTAAAAAATAGATATTGTCTTGTTTCATATGGGAATAGGTAAAGTTCCTCTACTCTTTGACGTAGTAGGCAGATACTAAGGAAACTAAATTGAAACTAAAATAATTAACAAAAAGACATTTGTAGAATAGATACTTAGTGAAAGTCAGGTTTTATTCAATGTTTTAGTGTTTTATTTCCACATTACTGAAATGCTGATACCTTAATTCTAAATTTCACTGAGTATTTATTCTGCAAATGTATTTTTGTTAATTATTTTATTTTTAATTTAGTTTCATTAGTTTCCAATATCCTTTAGCTGTAAAGTGAAAGTACGATGATAACTGAAGCTGTACATCTGTTCGTTCGAAACAGGACTCAAACCAAGCACTCTCAGCCCAAACGGGATTCTGCATAGCCTTTAAAAAAGACCAATACACATTTAGCTCAAGCTGAGGAACTGGTTTCTCTCATTTAAAGGCAGTGAGTTTATCCTCTCCCCCACTACATGTGGAAATCTCTTGGAAATGTAGGAAGACATTACCCCTCCTGGCAGTATGGCATATTGAATAGCAGCTAAATTTAAGGAGCTAACAGAGATTTAGTGAAAAGGAACAGCTGTGGAGCCAAACGTTTAGTTTCTAAACCTTTTACGCCACATATGTTCCTTTTCTTTTTACCAGCCTATTTAAAAAAAAAAACACTGCTCTAGTGTTCTTTTTGTTTTTTTAAACTCCTGGTGTTGCCAAGGATCAAGCCAAAACTCCACTGGACGCCTGGGCATAAAACACCTGCTTCATTTCTGTTCAAAGTAAATTCCTTGCTCTCTGTTTTTATCTGTTTCTGCTCTGCAAGCTGAGCTACTAACTCCAAATTACCAGGGGCTTTTTGACAAGGTATTTCAGCTCCTTATTCTCAGATGCAAAAATTAGGTACACAGAGAAAAGAAGATTGTCCCTACTGTGAAACATGGAGGAGGCTTGGATGTGTTCTGGGGCTGTTTTGCTGCATCTGGCACTATGAATCCATGCAAAATACCATAAATTCATATGACTATTAAGGCAAGGTTCAATGTGCTCCCTGGTCTTAGCCTGGTTTTCCAACAGGATAACAGACCAAAAACACACAGCTAAAAACAAAAATGACTGAGAGCAGAACATTGCACTATTCCAAGGTGGCCTTTTGATGCGGACTAATCTAAATCCTACTAACCATCTGAGGAAGGAGATAAAACATTCCAGCTGGATTGTAACAGTTTGCTCCTGTGGAGTGAACCAAATGCACGCTGATGGAGGCAAAAGCCTGATGAACAGGCAACTTGTTTTATTGACTCAATAGGTCTTGCAACAAAACATTATGCCAAAGATGCTATCATTTGTATTCTGGCTTGTTTTAAACAGTACATATATATATATATATAAAGTTTGCTCATTTAGGCAGATTTTCTGAAGTTCTAACTTGTATATGCACATTTTTGGTGTTACAATTCTGACCTGTCAGGATATCACAGCTCTTCGTAAGATGCTTGCAAAAAATGAACCATGAGATAAAAACCTGTATCATCCAACAACTTTAATACAGTGATATCTACAGGACCTTATTATTCTCCATAATTCTCCATGAGCAGCTGTTCACCATGGCTATTTCTATATCACACAAACAAGACAGAGAAACTATTTGCGGGGAAATGATTGCTTTTTTTCTCCACTCTGTTTGATGTCTACATACTGCATGCTGATGGCTGGCCTTTAAATCGGCCCCCTCTGGTTCTATCGTGACTGGCGTCCGAGTTCATTTCATTAGAGTTTTTGTTATTAATTCTGTTTTTTTTAAAACAGACCAGAAAAACAACTTCACAAACAAATACACAAACATTACAATTTATCAATCCTAGTGTTGCACAAAGAATAGAGGTACAGTATGTAAATAACAACACTTGCACCTCTTAAGAACGTTATTTTCTTGATTTGAGATCGAATCCATTTTTCAAGTGCAAAGCAACGCAAACAAAGACATTTCTTGTCAGTGTTATTTTTTCTGTAGCTGCACGAGGACATGAATTACACTCCAATGTGTTTCAATAGACAATCGAAAGTGTCTGGCAGCATAGTTTTTAAGTGGGCAGCAGCGTTTCCTCAGAGCAAAAAATGTTTCTGGCTTAAATCCCAGCTGCCTTCTCCTCACAGCCCTAATATAATGACAGTTGGCAGGGATGGTTCAGTCTTCACAATCTGTTTGAAGACAGATAGAAAGAGCTGGAGCTGAAGAATGCAGATCAGGTTACTTAATGTGTAGTAGAAATTCAAAACTTTAATATATGATCCAAACTTGACAAAAACAACCACATTTTTAAAAAAAATGACAAAACAAATTTGAAAAAAACAAACCAAGAAAAACAGGTAAAACTAATACACTTGAAAAAACAAACTAGAAACCAAAATGGTCAGAAAGTTAAGGGTTAATTGACAAACAGAAAACAGTTGTGAGATGTCACATAAAACCTGGTGTGACCAGAAAATAAAAAATCCAACTCAAACCCAAAGCTTGATTTGAAACTAAGAAAATAACCAATTAAAAAACCACCAACTGCCAGAATAACTCTGTGTGACCTGAATTTTATTTAAAATTCAAAATAATCAAACGTTTTCTAAACGAACAGAAACTTAAAATAGTGAAGCATTTTATATATATATATATATATATATATATATATATATATATAAAATGCTTCACTATTTTATATATATATTTATATATTTATATATATATATTTTTTTTTATATATATCACACTCACAATTGGGTGAAGTTCAATGTGAAAAATGTTTGTTTAGTTTTCATCTTTCTTTTTTGTGTTAATGCTCAGAGAGTTAATGCTTTAATGGCATCAAATTCGCTGCTTGACGCCAATTAAAATTGTGTTTGTAAATATGATGCTTAATGGGTGTCATTTACAAAGCATAGAAGACCAGTATGATGTTGAGATGTGAGGTTTATTGATTTTAAAGAGCTCTACAAAAACATAGATAATCACGTCTCCATGCCTGGGTTCATGAGATCATTCAGAGACTCTCCCAGTACGGGGAGGTTCACCATCCACTCCAGGAGCTGTGTCCGAATTATGGTCGCTTTCAGAGGTACATCCTTCTCTCAGTAACTCAGTTTGATGGCTTGCTATTCGGCGAGAGTCTGAGGAGGCGTATAATAGAAGCAAGAAAAAATTGGACGTTTTTTGTTGTTGTCACAGGGAAACAAAAGAAAAAAATATCAGGAGCTGTAGGATTCAAGGATTCAAGGATCTTTTATTGTCATTTCACCACATGGTTGAAACAAATTCTGTTTTTTCTGGTCCTGGACTAGCCGTTTTACAGTGCAAAGTTTCTAGTATTGCACATTACAAAAATAGACTATATAAACATTATGTACACATTGCAATACTTTCAGATTTGTTAATGAAAAAGAAAAAGAAGGGGGGTGGGGTGGGTAATTGTTGGGTTTAAAGCACAGTCTTTGAACTAATAAAAATCCATAAGAACCAGGGTTCACACAAATGAAGAGAGTAAGTTTCTTTTTCCAGCTGCAGGAGGAGAAAAGAACGTTCATCAGAGTTCTGCATGCACAGAAGCTCCAAAGATCTTTCTCACGCTCTTCTCCTGCCTTGCTGCTTTTATTCAAAACAAGGTCAAGGTAGTTCACACAATTCACAACTGTCTGTTGGCATGAAGAGATACATAATAAAAGGAATTTAAGGAGTGAACCTCCTCTAGGTGCCTCTAGGCGCTGGGAAAACACAGTCCTCTGTGCAGGTCTGACTACCCTCTGCAGAACAGTGATGCAGGAGGACAGGACGCTCTCCACTGCACACATGTGGAAGGAGGTCAGGACTGAGCTCCCCATCCCAGCATGCCTGAGCCTCCTTAGAACATAGAGGCGCTGATGTGCCTTCCTGATCACACAGGAAGTGTTGGTGTTCCAGGTGAGCTCAAAATACCTGAAGCTTGAAACCACTTCCACCGCAGCCCTTCTGATGTGCAAGGGAGGAGGGGGATGTCTTTCCCCTCTGAAGTCCACGATCATCTCTTTGGTCTTCTTCACATTGATGTTGTTGTCTCTGCACCAGTCCTCCAAGTGTTCCACCTCCTGTCTGTAGTCGGATTCATCGCTGTTGGTGATGCGTCCAGCCACAGCCGTGTCATCTGCAAACTTCACAGTCAGACAGCTCAGGTTACTTGCTGTGCTTTCGTGCGTGAAGAGGGTGAACAAGAGGGGGCTTAGCACACAGCCCGGGGGGAGCCCGTGCTGAGGGTGATGGAGGAGGAGGAGACATTGTGGATCTTCACAAACTGAGGTCTGTCTGTCAGGAAGTCCAAGACGAGTGGAGCTCAGTCCAAGTGTATGTCGTTTTTAGATGAGTGTCTGTGGGATGATTGTGTTGAAGGCTGATGGGGTAGAGGTATGCTGCCAAGTATGTTTTTGCAGAGTCACTGATATGGCATATTTGTGCTTTATCACAAATCAGTACATCAGAGGAAGACAGCAGTGTCAAAGCACATCAAGGTCAAATGTTAAAAAAAACAGAACTGATTAAAGAGTTGAATCCATTTGAGGAATTAATAATGCCTTTATTAATTTGCATGATGGAAAATAAACGTTTTGAAACGGCTCATTTTATAATTAAACTAAGTTATGCTTCACTTTTTCCCCATCTCTGGACAGGTTTTATTCTCAGCTGAGATGAGGTTTGTTGTTGATATTTTTCCTTCACCACAGTTTAGCCGAGTCATTAAACTGGAAAATATTCCATCAAACTTTCTGAGAATATAAATGAGAGAAGCATCAGCCACACTAGGAAAAGTAAAATATACACAAATTGTTCATTTATTTGATTTCTTAAGTTTAATTGTGCATTTGAATTCCTTTAAAGACCCACTCTGGTCATCTTTTGATCTATTGTAAATCATTCTTAGTCGTCTTTTATTTATGTTTATTACATTTGTAGCCAAAATTTAAAAAAAATTAAAAAAAACTGCCATAGTTCATTTGAAATTCCCCTCTGAATTGTGGGCGCAATTGTTGGCTCAGCTTTAGTCCGCCCCCACATCGTGTCATCCACCTGTTTACATGCTCTCCTGCTAGCTTACAACTCCTCACAACCACATCCGGACATTACTGGTGCAACAAAAATGTTGAGCAATATTGGAACAATGCCAGCTCGGATGAAAAAAATGCAATGGCATACTGTCAGGGCCTGCAAAGCCCCTACCAGAGGGGCCTGGGAGCTTGAGGGTCCTGCGCAGTATCTTAGCTGCTTCCAGCACTGCGCTTTTCTGGACTGAGATGTCTGAGGTCTTTCCAGGGATCTTCTGTAGGCACTCCTCCAATTTGGAGGTTACAGCCCCGAGTGCTCCAATTACCAGTGTCACCTTCACCCTCCAAGCTTTCTCAGCTCCTCTCTGAGTGCCTGGTTTTCTCCAGTTTTTCATGTTCCTTCTTCTTGATGTTGTCATAACTTGGTACAGCCACATCCACCATAACAGCTTTCCTCTATTCTTTATCCACCACTACAATGTCTGGTTGGTTCACCATTACTATCCTATCCGTCTGTATTTGGAAGTCCCTCAGGATCTCATTCTCTACCACTTTTGGAGGTATTTCCCATTTTGACTTTGGGGTTTCCAGTCTATATTCTGCACACATGTTCCTGTATACTATTCCAGCTAATTGGTTATCGCGCTCCATGTGTGTTTTCAAGGCCAGCATCTTACACCCTGCAGTTATGTGCTGGATTGTTTCAGGCGCCTCTTTGCACAGCCTACACCTTAGGTCTTGTCTGGTGTGATAGATCTGACCTTCTCTCGCTCTGGTGTGCAGGGCTTGTCCTCCACCACATCCTCTACTGTCCATTGTCTGAGACATTCATTGAGTACACTGTCATTTGGGCCTTGAGCTTGATGTATTCGTGCATCTCGGATGTTTCATCCTGGATAGCGGCTCACTAGTCCTCGGCCTCCTTCCTTGCAGCTAGCATACAGTCGCAGGGTGCTGGATTTGGGATGGAACCTCCATGTATGGTGAGGAACTTCCTTTTGGAATAGGACTCAACCAAGACATATTAAAATAGAGATCCATAATTAGCCAAACCAGTTTCTGATTACTGAAATACAGAGATTAGGAACAAAACAGAAAAAAGTTACAAAGAAATGGGTCTTGGGTCTATTGAATAGCGAAGAAAACATTTCATTAACCTTTGCTTTCCCTTAAAAAGAAAAGTGAGTAAATCAAAACAGTAAGACCTTTTTTCCACAGTATGTTATTTATTTCTTACAGGTTACAGGAGCAAGACTGTTCCAGAGGATTGCACGATTGCAAAGCTGGTCACGGTGCTGCTCCACTCAAATGTAAATTGGGGCGAAACAAAACCAAAACCAGGAACGGCTTGGCCCTGAGTCTCACTCCAAGCTTTTATGAAAAGTTGGCAGCTCTGAATACAGCATGTAGGCTTTTGCAGGGAACTCTCCTGCTGATCTAGCTGGACTTCCTTCATGGATAGAGTTCATCTTTAAATAAATTGGATTTACTGTCAATAAAAAAATATTTAAGTAAAAATGCTTATCTGCGAGTTTAATGAGTTGTCGATTGTGCTTTGATGTTTGTTGCAGCTGTTATTGTAGTGAGAGGAGACTTGCATGAGTGGAGTTTGTTTTTACAATAACTATGTGCAATTATAGTTAATTCTACAAAAATAATCCATGTACGATTGAATTGTTACATAAAATAATATTCATATGTAACAGGATGGTGATTGAAGGGTAAAATTTAAAATGAACAAGGATGGTTTTTTGTGGAGGAAAACGAAAGGCTCAGCTCTGAAATGCACGGACCGCCACAGGGAAAACGAAAACAATCACGGATGTATTTGTCTGCAAGTGGATGCATCAGAATGGAGTGGAGCAGGGAGCTTGTGGCCCGCCCAATATAGTTTCTATGCAACAGCTACAGGCTTTTTCAAACAGCATTTCTTTTGTACTTCTCTTGATTCATGTTTTGGATAAAGAAATGCTCAGAAATGCTAATTTGAGCTTAATTTTCTTTATGTCCTTCATCGTCAGAAAAATGCCACAAGAACATGTTAAAAACACCATTTAAAAACAGTTCTTTAAGCCCCGATGCTGCTGCAGAACAATCAAATGATAAATGAGAGCAGTTTAAAATCTACTCATGAAGCAGTTACACCTGCACATCAAGTTTGTTTGGTATTTTAGTTTTCAAATTATTCTATTATCTTGTTTAATTGAAAAAGCTCCTTTTTCTGTCATGAAGACTCCAGTCTTTCCTGTAGTCCTTCACAAAGCCAGACACTTTGTGCAGTTAGTAGTTGTTAATTGTATGAAACAAAACGTGTATATGTAAATAAGTCATGAAATGTGCACATCCACTAAATGTGTGGAAAAACTTGATGAGCATAAAAAAACCAAATTGCACATTTAAATAATTTAATATGAACCAGTCTTCTCATTTAATGTTCTTTTTCAGTTTTTGAGACTACTGTAATTTTTGTGTGTTACTTTCTATTCCTTTCCCAATAAATATGGTAACCATCCAATCTCCAAACCCGCTTAATCCCTCTGGAGATCATATGGTTGCTGGAGCCTATCCCAGCCAATGTTGGGCTGAGTTAGGCTGACATCACACCCTGGATGGTCTGCCAGTACATCGCAGGGTCCAATAATTATTTTACCTTGATGAATAAGCTTCATCCTTTAAGTCCATAGTCCAACAGAAATACACTTTGGACTTCATCCTTTAAGTCCAAATTGCATTTCTGATGGAAATGTTGAGCAAGAAAACTGAAACTAAACAGTGGTTTTTGCTCTCAACTGGCCACCATGGTCAGCAGATCTTGGTGACTTGTTTTCTGCCTTTTCCTTAATGTACATCTTAAGTGTTAGAACTCCTTTGAAACTTCTCCTAAAACGGCGACAGATGAAAATAAATCATTTCACAGTTTGAATTTAAATATTGAATAAATCAGATCACTGATTCAAATTCATTGGAAAAATAAAGTTAAGTCACGTCTCTCTTCCCTCTGCAGTAGCTTTTCTGTCCCCTCATGCTGATCATCTTTATATAATTACATGAGTGGGATCTGGTGTGCAGCTGCTGGGCTGCCAGCTGATGATCATCTCTAATCAGTCTGACCACGATAACGAGCTTCATCGCCATTAATTACTTTGTAAATAAAACCCCTTTTCCTAAGTTTAAGCTCTCTAGAAAACAGTTTGTTTGCTTTTATTGCTTATGTCCCGTGTAGAAACTCAATATGTGGATCCCTCCTGTCTTATCACCTTTGGTCGCTGTCTCTGTGAAACATGTAAGAATGATGTCATCTTTTCTGCAGTATGTTTGAATAATGTGTTAAAGCAATAAAGGCTCATTAAAGTTCCACTCCGATCATGTTTTGATCTATCTTCAGGTTTCCCGGTGGTCTTTTATTTAGAATTATGCAGTTTTAGTCAAAATAAAAAAAGCTGCGTTGTTTCCTAGGGCATACTTTAGGGCATAGTTCATTAGAAATTCACCTCTGCGTTGTGGGCGACACCACAGTTTTACTGTGTTTACACACTCTCTCGCTAGCTTAAACAATTTCACGCCACAAACCTAACATTAGCAGTGTCATGAGCTTCTATGTCACTCCGACAAGCTTACAGGAAATACACACAAAATGCAATTTTAAGCTTAATTTTATTTTTATGTGTATATATCATCAGAAAAATGCCACAAAAACATGTTAAAAACACCAAGAACACAATTCTCATTAGAGTGTGTCATTAAATTAACTACTTGGAACATTTTTTTTTTCAGAATTAATTATTATTTTAAATTCATTTTACATCATGTAAAAAAACATCAACAAGTTGTGTGCAAGAGTCAATTCAAAGTTATAAAAAATACTACAAAAAAGTACCAAAAAGGCATCCGGTCCATAATTTTAAAAAGTTGGAACAACAATGCTTTACATGTGTGGGTTGGTATGCACAAGTGTGCGTGTAAACTGGTTGTAGACAAGTTTGTGAACACTCTTGGAGCCGGCAGGTATGTTTGTAACAGCTGAGTGTGTGGACAGGCCCCGCCCATTTTAGACCAACACTCACTATTGTAATGGGTATAAGCTTCAGCATTTTGTTGCCTGTAGACTTGCAATTCTACTTTCTCCTTCCATTGGTCATCCTCTGGAATCTATACCCCCCCCCCCCCCCTCTCTCTTTTCCCCCTTTCTTTTTCCGTCCGGTCCAACAAAAAGAACACAAACAAAATTAATATTAATAAAGTTTCGTTGAAATTACAAAAGGGGCTTATACCAACATACATTTTGTGTTCCCAATGATTTATAACCCCCGATTGTAAGAGTAAAATCTGTCTAATGCAAGAGGCTCTCAGCTCATATCTGTTTGCTCAGCTGTTGGACAGGACAAGTTTAAAAAAAAAAAAAAAAAAAAAAAAAAAAAATTAAAAAGTTGGAACATCAGATTTCTGATAAATCTCTGAGCCACAAAGAAGCACTGAATCAGTTACTCCCCAAAAGTAAAGTGTCCACGGTCCAAATCAGGGTGGCAACTGAGGGCATTAAAATGACACATTTCTGAATTTTCTGAGCATTTTTAACATAAACATATTCATAGTTCAAAAGCTACATTAAACGTTCATTTGTATAATGTTGGTGCATTAAGACACTATCCTTAAGGATAAAGAACCAATCATTAGTTTTAGAAAAGTAAATATTCTGTAGTCAAACGTATTTTTCTAACAACTTACTGATGGTAATAGTAAAAAAGGCTATAGTATTAAAGATGTGAGTGATAGATTTCCTTTTCACTGCTTAAAAATGAATGCGGGATGATTTTTACCATATGTGTCTTTTGCCTGGTTTAGGAAAGTATTGATTTTTTCTGAGTAAAAGAGTTCATTTTGTAAGTTGTGTTGCTCTTAAGTCTATAATGTCTATCTGCAAACATTTGTACTAGCTGAGCACAGAACTAGGGGAAACTGTGATTAGCTTTTAGTTCAAGAGGTTTCTTTTTATGAAGCTCTCTTAGAATAAAAATACAAATTTGCTCTCAAATCTGTCTTGTCTCTGTCTACTTTCTTGTTTGCTGTCACACTAAGATCAAGTCAAGTTTTTTGCACTGCGGGTGTTGATGCTGCAGGAGCTGACTAGTTGATCCATAACATTTATTCTACAGAAGGAAGACTCAAACACTCTCAAACCAGCTGAAAGTAACTCTATGTCCCTAAAAGTGAAGGATTATAAACTATTTTCATCCAAAACAGGAAGGAGTCTGAAAAGCTTTCATCAGTTTAAATAGAAGAAATAAGTCTCATGAGCCTTTCTAATTCATCCTTAAAAATGTTTTTTTTAAAAATGGTGACAGTTGAATTTCAAAACTAAAAAACAATTATTAATGTAGTTGAATGCAGAAACCGTCACTTTCTTTCTAAGACATCTTTGAAGTTTTGCTTTCATGTGGTAAATATTCTCTTTTGACATTCTGCATAAGCTGACAGCAGACGGTAAGCACACCCAAAAGAAACTGCCCTGATTTTTAAATTATTATTTATTTCTAGAAGAACTGCTTACTATAAAAGATTAAAAAGAAAAGCTGTTCAAGTGGCATTATTTCATTTTGGCCTGATATAAGTAAAATGTAAAAACAAAATAAACAGTAAATATAAATGTAATTCTAGTTAATGTCACAAAACTGCAAAAAAAATATATAGGGATATTTTTGATAACATGGTGTTATTTACAACTTTGATGAGTTAAAGGGTTAAACCTTTACCTTGTCATAGCAGAAAGAGACTGCAGACATATTTAACAGCTTTTAATATATTACCAAGACTGAAATTATAATATATTAAAATTATTTTAAGAACAGGCTACTATCCAAGTATTATATTAGAATGACAAAATAAAAGAAATGATAATTTAGTCGCATTTTAAGAAAAAGAAGGTGAAATCTCCAAATATCAATTTACTCTTTGGTCCCTTGTGGGGTCATGGGGCTGCTGGAGCCTAGCCTGGTCATTGTTGGGTGAGGGTGGGATCCACCACAGACAGGTCAGTTGCAGGGCCACAATCATGCACCCATCAGACACACACACTCACACCTAGGGTCAATTTAGAGTCATCAATTTACCTATGAAGCATGTTTTTGGAACGTGGGAGAAAGCTGGAGAGATCCCTTGCATGTACGGGGAGAGGATGCAAACTCCAAACAGATGGGTCCCAAAGGGACTTGAACCGGTGCCTTTTTTGCTGTGAGGCATGAGCGCTGACCACTGTGTCACTGTGCAGCCCCTGTCAATCAGAAGCAAATGTTCCTAAATAAGGCATCAGATTTTGTATCTACATATTTGATACAGAAAAACAAACAAAACTCAAGCATGAAATTGTTTTTTTTCTCAAGTAAAAAATGTAAATTTTCAACATGATAATGATTCTGGTCATTTTTGTGTAGAAAATTACTAAACATTCTGCTGTTATAGAATTGGTAAAAGTTTACAATTGCCCACCTTCAAACATAAAAAAAGGGTTTTAAAACTAATCACAGTTTTTTTGTAAATCATCAATGCCGTATATTTTTTGTGGGGTCACGTAAAATTGCACTTCAATAAACTGGGTGAAGAGGAAGATATATTATGAAATGCAAGCGTCCTCTTATAGACATTGGTTGAAAATTATAAATGAAAAATAAAGCAACTTTTTAGAATGCCTGCAAGAAATGAAAGCTTTTTGTGTCACAATAGTAAAAAAAAAATGCCTGTAAAATCCTGGAGGAAATTCTTGATGTAATAATCTGGTCTTACTTTTTGTAATCAGTAAACATAAGCGTGTTTGCAGCTCCAAAATATTCAGAATCAATAAACAAGTTGAGTCTTATAAAAATCAAACAGTCACCTTAAAAATGTATTTTTTTATTTGGATCTTATTAATATAAGAACTTCTCACTTATTAATATGGAATGTATACCGTTTTAAACTTATTATCTTATAAAATCATTTGATACTTGTAAAACATTGTTTGTTGCATAGCTTGATAGGGTAGAAAGTCACCAGGGCTTGGGGATCTTAGCAAAATTCCTGTAGTTTTGCCTCTTTTAGGTAATCAAACATAGACAACCTGTCAGTAAGAGTTTTTTTCTTATCATTTTGATGACATTTCTGTAATGTTTAAGAGATAAACTGATGAGATGTTTAGGCCCCACCCACTATTGCAAATTTTCAAAGTTTAAGAGCCAGGAAATAGATCTTTAGGGTGACCTGCTTTGTTGTCATCCACATAATTCTGTGCTTGATTGCAAGAATTTACTGTGATAGCATTTTTAAATTGTGTTCTGTGTATTGAAACTTGTTAGTAACATGGAAACTTTTTTTCGGCTATCATCCTGTCTTTCTTACTTAGCTGTGTTGTATACTTACAGATGGTTCATGTTAAAAACTAGTTTCTTTACCATTTTAGTCCTGCAAATCATTGCAAAAGGTACATAAGTAATTCATTGGACATTGTTCTGGGAGTAACAAATCATCATGCATGTCACATGTGATCCAACCAGCTTCCGCCTCCAGTCATTAACAGAATGAAGGAGAAAACTGTGGATTTATAAGGGATCATAAAATGTCTGAGTCTTTTTTCTAGACTGTCAAAAAAAAGATGGAGATCAACATACAATACCTCTGAGTTCTCACCACTCACTGTCACAGTTTTTTTTCCCATTCAGTTGTTGGGACTCCACTGTTGATGAGAGATACAACACATTTCCATCTTTGTTTTTCCTCTTTGCTGGAATGACAGACTACAACAGCAGTGAAAGCAATGCTAAATGAAGGGATGAACTTTAACTGTGAAACATTACCTTTTCAACAATAACACCATAAATGTTTTAGTATTTTTGTGGGGGACATAAAAAAACACATAAATGAGTTTGAAACATGTTGTCTGAGTTGGGTGTTTGCTTGTTGAATGCATCAGTAATGTATGCAAGGACAGAGGCGAGCAGGAAAACAAAAAAATTACATTCCTTTTTCCTAACAGCCTAATATAATTAGCTAAAGTGACTAAATGTATATAAAAAGTGTAATATTGATCCAAGATTTTTGTTTTTAAAGTCTGAAGATTTGAATCAGAGGAGGAGACTGGATTTCAAGTAACCAGTTGCTAGCACCAGTTTATAACAAATGCGTTTTTCTTTTTTGGGTGTCAAACTTTGGAATTTACAAGAAATGATTTGAAAAATTGAACACAGAATCTCCAGTTTAAACATATGTTCGAGAAAATGAAATTGGAAAGTTATGTTAAAAGTAATTCATTGTATGTTGCATCTTTTTTGTTTGCTTTTTGTATTGACTGTGAATGGTCAATGGCGGGGCCATCTAGACTATGTACAAATGCATACAAATACAAGTATTCTGATGTAGCAGGGGCAGGCAGAAGATTAGAACATTCTTCTTCAGTCTGCTCCCATTCGTTCACGAAGCTGTAGGACTGTGCTGTGATCTGTACAGGATTTTGTGCTTCTGATGTTCCTGATGCTTCATGAAAGGAAAAAATAAAGCAAGAAAAAAAACAAAACAAAAAAACCCATTCTAATAAAAAAATTTGAAACTGTGTTTCTGAGTTTTTCTTTGTTCAAATCACTGTGAATCAAGTAAAAAAAAATTGCCCAAGCTGGAACCTGGCTCAAACCATACCTTGGGGTTGTGAGGGGCTGTCAGTGAGCAGGAGAGTGTCTTGACAAATGGATGATGGGAAATGAGTGCAGACTTACTCCCCACCAACAGTCCTGCCCACAACTCAGAGCTGAATTTCTAATGAACTCCTGCACTCTGCAGAAACTATGTCCAAGAAAACCAAACAGGATTTTTATATTTTAACTAAAAACAGCAACAGCAATAGTTCAAAAGATGTTTGGAGAAAGACATTAAAATGGTTAAGAAAAGCTGGACACTTCATTCCATGTTTGTTCTAAGCATATTTTATAGTACTATTTTATAGTACTTTATTTTATAGTGCTTTACAATTTATTTTATAGTGCTTTACAATTTATTTTATAGTGCCGTACACTTTATTTTATAGTGCTATACACTTTGTTTTATAGTGATATTCACTTTATTTTATAGTGCTATACACTTTATTTTATAGTGCTATACACTTTGTTTTATAGTGCCGTACACTTTATTTTATAGTGCTATACACTTTGTTTTATAGTGCTATACTCTTTATTTTATAGTGCTATACACTTTGTTTTATAGTGATATACACTTTATTTTATAGTGCTATACACTTTGTTTTATAGTGATATTCACTTTATTTTATAGTGCTATACACTTTATTTTATAGTGCTATACACTTTATTTTATAGTGCTATACACTTTGTTTTATAGTGATATTCACTTTATTTTATAGTGCTATACACTTTATTTTATAGTGCTGTACACTTTATTTTATAGTTCTATAGACTGTATTAAATAGTGCGATACACTTTATTAAATAGTGCTATACCCTTTATTTTATAGTTCTATAGACTGTATTAAATAGTGCTTTACAATTTATTTTATAGTGCTTTACAATTTATTTTATAGTGCCATACACTTTATTTTATAGTGCTATACACTTTGTTTTATAGTGATATACACTTTATTTTATAGTGCTATACACTTTATTAAATAGTGCTATACACTTTGTTTTATAGTTCTATAGACTGTATTAAATAGTGCGATACACTTTATTTTATAGTGCTATACCCTTTATTTTATAGTGCTGTACCATTTATTTTATAGTGCTGTACCATTTATTTTACAGTGCTCATCTAATCCCCACAACACCTCAAAGTGAACAAGAAAATAAGCAACTGCGCCGTTTTTGATGCTTGGACAAAGCCACTCCTTACCGGCTGCCTCTTCAACAGTAGATCTATGGATGCTCAGTTGCACACAGGTAGGTGGCACGCTTTACACACGCGGTAATGAAGTTTGTGTCTCACCGGTGCTTCTTTCCTGAACTAGGCGTGTGCATCGCCATTAAATGCCCGACGCAGCGCAATCACCTGCTCCACAGTTCCACCTCACGTGACCCTGTCAGACACCCAGCGCAACACCTCCCACTCTAGCTTTTTGTGCATGCACAAGTAAAGGTCGCATAAATAGAAGTGCCCGTTATAAAGTCTGTTATAAAGTTTAAGTTTCCGTTATAAAGTCTGTTCTTCGGTCGGAAGCAGGACCACAAGGCGTCGAACATCCCGATGGAGTACCGCGGCGTTGACCATCTTCTTCTCCCTCTGAGACCAAATGTTCGGGGTAGTAGACTCTTGCCTTGAATGCGGCACACTGTGCTTTGGATTCTAGCATCGATTGGTCGTTTGTTTGCTAAATTTGCAGCAAGTTGAAGCGCAGTTAGGATTTCGCTGAGGGTTAGATTGACTGATTTATTTAGACTTTGAAGAGGTCTCTTCGCGATTCGAACCGCAGCTTCAGCAGCTCCATTCCGATGTGGAGAATCAGCAGGAAGCACTTTCCAAGTCCAGTTTGTACAATTTCTGATGGCATATTCCTCCAATTCAGCTTTGTTCTGTTCTTGCAGGAACTTGTATAGATCTTCAAGTACAGGTTTTGCCCCAGTAAAGTTGGTCCCAGGGTCTGACCAAACCTTTTGGGGGTGTCCCCTCAGAGCAGTGAACCGTTGGTAAGCCATCAGAAAGCTCTCTGCAGAGATACTGTTGACTATCTCAATGTGCAACGCTCTGCTTGCCATGCAGCTGAATACAACCCCCCAGACTTTCATTGTCACCCTTTTCTTGACATCGTCTTTCACCAAGTAGGGACCGAACATGTCAACAGCAACAAACTGGAAGGGTGCGGCAGGCCTTGTTCTTTCAATAGGCAAGTCACCCATGACTTGTTGACACACCCTCGCTTTTGCCTTACGACAAGTAATGCACTGATTAACAGTCTTTTGAGCGAGTTTTCTGCCTTGTATAACCCAAGCTTTCTTCCTCATCCTTAGCAATGTTCCAGCAGCTCCCTCATGCCCTTCATCATGACCTTGTCTCGCCAATAAACTTCCAAGCCAGCAGTTAGCAGGGATTAATGGTACACTGATTTTATCTTTCTTGAAGTATTGAATTCTGCCACCACACAACAATAGTCTGCTTGCTTCATCCTTGTACACAACAAGCCTTTCAATAGTAGTATTGGGAAAGACAAAACCTTCCTGAGCTGCTGCACAGAGATCACAAAATGCATCTTCTTGTTCGTGCAATGTGGGGACTCCTGAGAGCTTAATTGCCTCCCACTTTGGTCTTTCACTGTCTTTAACTTGAATGACTTGAAGCAACTTTTTAGCAGCTCTCCAAATGAAGGCGTGTTACGTCCCCCTGCTGCTGCCACCACATCCTGTCATGCTCCCTCACCCGGCAGGTGAAGCCAATCATCCTAATCAGCACCTGCCGGGTATTTAAGACCAAGGAGGCCACACCAAAAGAGGGCAGAAGGCAGAGGCAGAGCAGGAGGCTGAGAGCAGTGGGTTTGGTTTGTGTCTCTTTTGGTTCCTCAACAGTCTTATACTGTAGGGTTTTATTTTAATTTGGGTTTGGGACCTTGGTAGTCTTAGTTTGCGGGCTTTGTTTCTGTTTTTGTTTTTAGGTAGTTTTGATTAGGCAGCCCTTAGCAGGGAGCTGCTGACTCCGACGGCCAGCATGGCTGGGTCAGCTGTCTCCCTGACCTTTTGTTATGTTTGGCCAAGGTTCCAGTTCCCTTTGGTTCGTCTTTTTGTTTAAACCAGCACTTGAATTATTTTGTTTTTTTTTTTTTTTTGTTTCCAGGACACAGAGTTTTGTTTATTTAATAAACTGTGTTCTTTTTAATTCTGTCCAAGCATTTTCTTTATGTTGCGACCCCATCTTGTCTACCCCTAGACCTGAGCCATGTTGGGGTCGTAACAAGACGATAGTTCGAAGCAACTTCTGCAAATTACTGAAACGCTTGATATCCACCAGCTGATTGAACACAGTACCAGCAGGAGGTCTATGCATTTCTTGACTCTTAATGGAGTGTAATTTTGCACTGGCTCTAGTTGTCACAGCTACAAACACTTTCTTTTGAAGTTTAATGACATTTTCTCGTGCTGTACTAGCAAGCTCCATCGCAGACTTGACTGACCAACTGTTTTCTGGAAGGTAAAGAAACTTGGGGCCATTTTGCCATTCAGAGCATTGACCCAGTTTGTCTGGTCTGACTCCTCTTGAGATAATGTCAGCAATGTTTAATGATCCAGGGATCCATAACCAGTCCTGAATGTCCGTACTGCTTTGGATTTCTCCGATCCTATTGGCAAAAAATGTCTGATATCCGTAGCTCTCTCGCTGAACAGCGCCTGGCACAGTCTGGCTGTCTACCAGACGGTACCACTTCTTTACTTGAATGGTGCAATTTCTCTCAAAATGCTTTTTAAGCCTAGCAGCATAAACAGCACCACAGACCTCAGCCTTGACAGCGTCTCCCTTATGGTCCAATGGTGTCAATTTAGCTTTAGACTCAACCAACCGGATGACTGTATCCTGCTGACCACTCCAACTCAGGTACAACACCGCCCCATAGGAGTGCTCACTACCGTCAGAAAATTAACCTCAGCATAGTTTTCTAGCAGGCATATGGCATCTTCCCACAAACAGTCAGACAATGCAGTGTCCCACATACACTCCACTTGACTGTGTTTGCCTTTCACCTCCTGAAATGCTCTCCTGACGAGAATTGCGCCCATTTATTTAACAGGTGTGACTAATCCAAGGGGATCAAAGTGTAGGGGTTATGGACCCAGGACATTAATTGTTGTTGTGTTTGTCACTTCCTGTTTTATTTTGTTGTATTTCCTGTGCTCACCATTGCTTTCCAGGTCATTTGACACTTCCCTCCTTGTGTGTTCCCTCCCTCCTGGCACACCTGTATGTGGTTAACCAATCCTCTCTCCCTGTTATATGGCCTCGTCTCCCTTGCACGGGTGGTCGGGTGGTTTTGTTGCTCTGGTTTAATGTTCCTCTTTCGAGCCATTAAATCTATTTTGTCCTTCATTCCGAGTTCCGTCTGCATTTGTGTCCGCACGTCAACCCTGACATTACCACCCGACCAGTATAATGGACGCAGCAGACGCGGAGACGTTACGGGCAGTACTCCGCCAACAGGAGGAGCAGATGTCATGCTTACGACAAGGATTACTGGAGATGTCGAGCCGTCACGAACGGCAATTCGCCGCACTGGGTGAACGTTTTGAGCAACTGACGGAGCGTTTTCAACATCTGCCGGCTTTTCCCGCGGCATGCCCATCACCTCCCACACCGATCCAGGGGACCTGGGAGAATGTTCCGGTCGCTCCAACTGCGCAACTAGCCCGTCCAGAACGTTTTTCGGGAGATTCTGGGGACTGTCGGGCTTTTATTACCCAGTGTGAGCTCCACTTTCAACTGCAAGCGCCTCACTATCCTTCGGACCAAGCTAAGGTGGCTTTCATCATATCCCACCTCACCGGGAGAGCAGGCGCATGGGCAACGGCTGAATGGCAGCGTGGAGCACCGACCTGCGCGTCTCTCGCAGCTTTTCTGGAGGCATTTCAGCAGGTGTTCCAGCACACCAAACCGGGCCGAGAGGCAGCTCGAGCCCTTATGCAACTTCGGCAACGGGGCAGAAGGGCAGCTGACTATGCCATCGAGTTCCGCACCCTGGCCTCCACTAGTGGTTGGGACACCACTGCGCTCATGGACGCTTTCGTGGAGGGACTTTCCGAGGAGTTAAAGGACAGACTAATCGCTCTCGAGTTACCTTCCTCCTTGGAACCCCTCATCGCCCTGGTCATCAGAATTGACAATAGCCTGCAGGACCACAAGCAGGAGCATGGCAGGGTGGCACCCCGCCCCCGACGCAGTCCTGTTGAGCACAGGATCATGGACTCACCTGACTTTGCTGCTTTTTCCGCAGAACCCCCGTCTTTAGTCTCAGAGGAACCCATGCAGCTCGGCCGGGGCAGACTGACAGTTTCCGAGCGACGGCGGCGGATGGCGGCAGGTGAGTGCCTTTACTGTGGCGGCCGGGGTCATTTCTGCAGGGATTGCCCCAACTCATCAATAAGAGTGGGCGCGCTTAAGAGCCGTGGTCCGGCTCCCACTATCCCGAGACCTGCTTCCTGTGTTTTGGATGTTCCGGTTATGTTCCAAAAAGGGGGAGTTTCTGTCAGAGCATTGGTGGATTCAGGAGCAGAGCAGAACCTCATGGACGCCGAGCTAGCCAAACAGGTCGGTCTGAAGTCTGAGTTTTTGCCCCGTCCTTTACGAGTGGTCTCCCTCAACGGCCAAGAATTAGCCACCGTCTCACGAGTCACTGAGCCGGTTCATCTGATTGTGTCAGACAATCACCACGAGCACACCCGTTTTTTCCTTTTTTCCTCCCCACAGAACCCACTGGTATTAGGTTGCCCTTGGCTAATGGCTCACAACCCAGTCATCGACTGGCCCTCCAGCCGTGTCTCCGGCTGGAGTGTGAAATGTCACACCACATGTTTGCGTTCAGCTCGGCCTCCTGGGGGAGATCCCGCCGTCCCAGTAGGGCGGCCGCCCTCACCTGACCCATTCAGGGTTCCGTCTGAATGTCATGACCTGACTGTGTTTTCCGAGTCACGAGCCCTGTTGTGTTCAGGGGTTTCCCACGATAGGTTGCCAGATCGTCGCCGCACGCCAGCACCATCCTACCTACCTGGTCAGTTCGTCATGTTGTCCACCTCGCACCTCAGACTCCGGACAGAGTCAAAGAAGCGTTTCCCCAGGTTCATCGGTCCTTTCGAGATCATCAAGGTCATCAATCCTGTGGCAGTCAGGCTGCGCTTGCCCAGGTCCTTGCGCATCCACCCGGTTTTCCACATCTATCAGCTAAAGCCACATGTCACGAGTCCCCTGCAGCGGCCATCCTCTCCGCCACCTCCTCCCCGCATCATTGATGGCCAACCGGCCTACACTGTCCGTCGCCTTCTGGACGTTCGGCGACGGGGTCGTGGCCTCCAGTATCTGGTGGACTGGCAGGGGTACGGGCCTGAGGAGAGGTCCTGGGAGCCTGCTTCACGCATTCTGGACCCTGAACTCATCAGGGACTTCAATCGGCGGCATCGGAACAGACTTCCCCCTGCGCCAGGAGGCGCACCTTGAGGGGGGGGTACTGTAGGGGTTATGGACCCAGGACATTAATTGTTGTTGTGTTTGTCACTTCCTGTTTTATTTTGTTGTATTTCCTGTGCTCACCATTGCTTTCCAGGTCATTTGACACTTCCCTCCTTGTGTGTTCCCTCCCTCCTGGCACACCTGTATGTGGTTAACCAATCCTCTCTCCCTGTTATATGGCCTCGTCTCCCTTGCACGGGTGGTCGGGTGGTTTTGTTGCTCTGGTTTAATGTTCCTCTTTCGAGCCATTAAATCTATTTTGTCCTTCATTCCGAGTTCCGTCTGCATTTGTGTCCGCACGTCAACCCTGACACAAAGAGTCCAGAGACTTGGCTTAAGAGTTCTCTACGAGTGAGTGGATTCGGTGCCTGTTGCCTTACTTCATCTTTTGACAGATCATTTCCCAACCTCATCTTTTTCAGCTTTCTTGAAAAATTCACCAATACCATTAGGTGGAATTCATCAGTGACAGGAGTATATCCCATTCCGAGTGTTTTGTTATCCTCTTCTGTCAGTTGGTTTGGGAGGACAAGAACTGTAGAATCTACTTCTCTCTTGTGGTCTTTTGGATGCTCCCTCCCACTTTGACCTGAGTAGAGCCAAGGTTTGAGTTTAAACCCACGCGCTCTCAGAATCTGTTCAACATTCGTTATTAGTTGAAGCTGACCCCAATCATTATACGAGGTGAGGATATCATCAACATATGTGTCTTCTTCAAGCACTCTCCGCTCAGCCTTGAGATGAGAAAACTCTGGTAAGTTTGCTGTCTCTCTCATAGCAACTTGAGCGATGCAGCCAACAGGTTTATCGCCAATATTGACTCTCGTAATTGCGTATTCGCTGATTTCCTCTGTCCCCGAGTCTCTCCACAAAAAGCAGTGGAGGTGCATTTCTTCATCTTCAAGCAATACAGAGTTGTACATCTTATGTCACCGAGTGCAGCATGGACTCCTTGCCGGAACCGTATGAGAACAGCTCGAATGTGTTTCAGGACATCTGGACCTTTAAAAGGAGGTCGTTTAAACTCAGGCCTTTGAACACCTGACTGCTATTCCAGACGAGACGCACAGGAGTGGTGACTGAATGAGGATTAGGAGCAACTAGATGGCTGATGTACCATACAGGTCCATTCCAACTACTTAACATTTCCTCCGACAAATTGACAGCTTTTCTTGCAACCATGTCATGAACTTGACTTTTGTAAGCTTCTTTCCACCTTGGTTCTTTAGCAAGTTGCCGCTCTGTCCTCAGGACGTTGCTTCCACTGCTTGCTTATTATTTGGCAAAACCGCTGGGTCAGACGTCCACGGATATTTTGAATGCCAGTGGGGTTTGTTAGAATGATGATCTCCAGTTACATACATGAGACCACTTTTGATAATCTCAAACTCTCTCTCCTCAGAAAGACTCATCTCTTTGCCTCCAGGCTGACACTTCCCGCACCGGCAGCCTCCACATTTTGGCTCACATGCAGCGACGATGCTATCCCATTTCCACCACTTCAAGAAATCACAGCTGGTACTTGTGGTAGTTGTCAGTGTAGCTTTGAGCGGTACATCCAAACTCTTGTGGGTAACTTCTTTGTACCTTCCAGCAGCTGAACGCATAGAACGTTCTACCAAAACGTTTCTACCAAACTGAGAGATCTAAACTTCCTGCATCTGTCCAGTTTTCGCTTATGTCCACTCTCTCCACAAACAATGCAAGCTCCTTGTGGACTTGTAGCTTTGGTGGCTTTAGTTCTGGCATGCTTTAGCTGTACTTTTGCCTCTTTCCTTAGAGGTTCTTCATCTCTTAATTGATCCAACTCCTCATAGATTCCCTCCTGACACTTCAAGAATTAAAGCAGTATGTCAAAGCGGTCCTTTGAGGGTTCTACGCCGCTCTTCTCAGCCGCAAACATGAGCCACTCCTTCTTTAGTATTTCAGGTAGATTGCTCTCTAGGGACTTGGCCCTCAAGGGATTTTTAAGAGCACCTGTATCACCAAGCTCAATAAGGTCATGTAAAGCTTTTTCAACCATTCTTATGAGATCCACAATCCTTTTTGGCTGATGACCTTTAACACTAGGCAATGCTTGGAGTTCTTCAATGATTTCCAAGGCTATGGCAGTTTTATTTCCAAAACGGTTGTCCAGCACTCTGAAAATCTCTTCTGCTGATCCACATGTTGACAAATAAAGGTCCCTTGCCAGCTTTTCTTCTAGGCTGTCCAGTAGCTGAAATTTACGAACTTCCTTTGAACCAGTGGGCTCTCCCTGCGCTTGAAGCGCTTCCCAGTCTTTGTTCCAACTGTGAAAGTGTCTTTTACAGCTGTCAAACCTTGCAAGGGCAGTTGGTTTCAGTTTTAAAGCTGGTCCATGATGGCAGGGAGCTACTGTTCGGATCACTTCTTGTTCAGCCTTGGATTGAATCAAAATGGCTTTTCGTGATGTCAGTTTAGCTGAGGAAATCTCAACTTCCTTTACTCTACGCTGAAGGTCTGCTTTCTCCTGTTCAGGTGCCGACTGACTCCACTGATTGTAGGCCTCTTTGCTTGCCTTAACTCGCATTTCTACTTGGCTTAACATCAAGTTGTAAGCTTCCAGGTTTATGTCAGGAGCTGCAGTGGAGGCTGTGTAGCATTCCCCCTCAGCCAACTCAAGGCTTCTTGACAATTCACTGTGCCCAAAATTGGTCCAAATCACATCCTGAATTATCCTTTGCACTTCCTCCAGCTTCTCTTCACACTCCTCTGCTGTATTTTTAATGTCCCTGCGTTGCTCCTCTTTCATGGTCCCTCCATCTTCATCCCAGGTTTCAGCCAGTGCTAACTCAAAATTATCATTTGCATCAATCACTTTGCCTGCCTCTCCTGCAACTTTCAAGGCGTCTTTCAATTCATTGAGTGACATATTTTTGCATGACCTTGTCAGTGAATTAACAAGTCGAGAAAATGTCCTTTTGGCGACTGTTCTACACTTTATTGTGTGCTATACACTTGTGCTGTAACAGTTGCTTTGCGTGTCTCACCTTTATGGACTTTTGAACCGCTCCAGGGTGATGGTTGTTCTTGACTTCATGTGACTCTCAATTCAATTAGCCTCTAAAATGCCCTTTTCACTGAGTCTGATTACGCTGTGACCCTGAGTGACACCTGACATTCGTCTACTGTCACTCTGTTACAGATGGAAGAAGGCCACAGATTGTTCTATATTGTTCTCTTTTTTTCAACATAAAGTTAAGCGATGAAGTGCCTGGATGACTTGATGAATTTTTTTATGAAGGACTGAAGACTCTCTCCTGAGCTCTTTCTAAAAGCCTGCATGCTCATGAAAGCAAGACATGCAATCATGTTCCCATAATCAGTCCTGCAGTTGCATTGCTTTGTCTGCTGGATTTACATTCATGCAGTCACTCAAGAACCGATAAGAGGAGCACCTGCAGACTTGCTAAAAAGAAAGTGCATCATTTCCAGACATCAGCTTTTAGACATGAGAAAAAAAGATTCAATCCTCACTACCTTGTAAAATGTTTTACGAACAAGTGAAATTTGAAAACAACATAGCATTATAGATTTATCAAAAAATGAAAAAAACCTGCAGAAGTAGCTCGGAGAGAAACTGAAGCGCTTAAAAGAATCAAGAAAATAAACTGAGTCTGCAAATGAAATAAATACTTTTTTATCATTGATTTGAAATCAAAACAATGAAATATGGATGCATCTGCAGGAAGTATTAAATAAAAATGGACTAAAATATGCCAAAGTTTGAGGTGGGTTCACTATATAGTATGTTCTTTTTTACTGAAGAAGAGTTTACTGTGATAGCCTATTATTGTTAGTGTTGTAGCTGTCACATAAACTACAGTAGCCTAGCAAAATGTGAGAGGTCAGCAATTTGTGAGGATTTTAAGCACTTGTGCCCCGCACCAACAGTGTCACATAAACCAATTTAGCCAAAAACCAACTGACTGCATTAATGCTAAAGGTTGGAAGCACAAATTAACCAGTCGCAATCTGATCTCAACACTTAGTATACACTTATCAGTGAATGCAGCTTTGAAATGAGGAGTAAGTGTTGTGTTCATTCAGTTTTAAGTTTGGCCCAAATTCAGGACTTTGATATTCTACAAAAATAGAAAAGGTTTTTATGTCCTACAACAGCTCTGGACACCGGGGACCATATTTTTGCAATTCTTTCTTACAGCACAATTGAGCTAAGGTTTTACGAGTACCACATGTTCAAAACCGTGCGATTTGTCTGTATTCAGACTGCGATCAAACGACCTTTCCTGTTTTGAACCAAAGGTTGTAAACAAGACCACGTGGCTAAAGATCTCTTCCCTCATTGGCCAGGAATTACGAGGGTGGGACAAAGAAACTAGAAGCAGAAATTATGGAAGTCCTGCACTTTGCACTTGTTCATTTATTCAAACTTTATATTTTGTTGATCAATTTTGAAACTCTGTATCAATGTCAGGTACAAGGCATCTTACTGCTACTTTGGTATGTCGGAAGTGTGCTTCAAGGCGGTTACTGAGGACGCAACAGCAAAGAATATATATCGGTACGTGTTAATGACATGTATATTATGGGGAAAACAGTGATAAAATCAATGCGTATCATGCTAAAAAGTCATTTTGATTAGCTTGCGTTCATCCGACCATATTTTGATGAATAGCTGTTGCATTGCTGCTCCACGGCTCTCTGTTTACATCACAAAATGACCGGCTACAGTGGTTGTTTTGGTTCAGTTGTTCCACTCCGAATGAGGAAGGATGGCCGTGACGATCCCTTTCGGAAACATTTGATTATAGCTGCTGGAAAACCCATCTAGTGTGGTGTTACGTCCCCCTGCTACTGCCACCACATCCTGTCATGCTGCCTCATCCGGCAGGTGAAGCCAGTCATCCTAATCAGCACCTGCTGGGTATTTAAGACCAAGAAGGCCACGCCAGGGGCCAGGGCCAGGAGGCTGAGAGCAGTGGGTTGGTTTGTGGCTCTTTTGGTTCCTCAACAGTCTTATACTGTTGGGTTTTGTTATTTTAATTTTGGTTTGGTACCTTGGTAGTCTTAGTTTGCGGGCTTTGTTTCTGTTTCTTTATAGGTAGTTTTGATTAGGCAGCCCTTAGCAGGGAGCTGCTTACTCCGACGGCCAGCAGGGCTGGGTCAGCTGTCTCCCTGATCTTTTATGTTTGGCCAAGGTTCCATTTCCCTTTGGTTTGGCATTTTGTTTTAAACCAACACTGGAATTATTTTCTTTTTATCTTTCCAGGACACAGTTTTGTTTATTTAATAAACTGTGTTCGTTTTAATTCTCTGGTGTCCAATCATTTCTTTATGTTGCGACCCCATCTTGTCTACCCCTAGACCTGAGCCATGTTGTGGTCGTGGCGTGGACTGCAGCATCAGTCCTAGGGTCCTAGGTGGTCAGGTCATTCTTTCAAGAACTGGAGCTAAAGGACCCAAAGTGCAGAAGACCCAACTTGGTGACAGAACGTAAAACATTGAATAAATAAACTGAAACACAACAAAAAAAAACTATGGAGAACCAGACACTTAAATACACAGAGGTTGATGAACTAATTGAGGACAGCTGTGGATGCTTAACCTGATACTGGTGTGACTGTCAAGAGCACCATAGAACGTGACCAAACATTGCAAAACCCAGACTAACCAAGAATCCTCCCTTTTTTCAATGATTAGCAACTAAAACAACCACAATTTAGAAAATTAAATTGTTAAATACCACTATATTAAGGAAATTGGTATATGTTTTCTGATAAGAGAACAACTTTACTAAATATTGGTAATAAACAAACCTATGTAATACAAGACTCAGCTTATTCTGGACTTGAATTGTAGGAAAGGATCCGAGTGATGTCCATTACTAATTCATACAAGACAGCCAGTGTGAGCAAAATTACAAAAAACAATATTCATCCCGGGTGTAAAAAATTTATACGTCTTTGTCACGGGCCGCTCGGCCATGAGGATTGAGCCACAGGACAAAAAAGAATCTTTAAATAAAGGGTTGTTTATTTTACCCAACAAAAATACATAGACTTAAGTTAAAATGGGGTCAACTTAACAAAATGTAACTAAGAGACTCAGAACAAAAAGCTCAAACCAACTAAACAAAACTGACCCTCCAAACAGGAAACATCAGGGAGAATTTATACTGGCTGATCAGACCAAAGACACAATAGGGAGGGGACAACAATACAAAACATTGAAAACATAACCATTAACTAATAAAGTAAATTACTAGTAATTTAAAGTAGTAACAAACAAAACTAACTTATACTTCAAATCAAGTTAAACATATTTCAACAAAAGAAACAATAATTCAACAAAGGAATAAACTTTTGTCTCCCCCCCTTCCATCATTTCCAAATGGGAGTGTCCAGGAAGATTTCCAGTTCCTCCCTTTCGCCACATCAGCAATTTGTGCAGCTCCTCCCTCTGCCACATCATCAGGCTTCAAGGAGAACTCAAAAGAAAAGAATTACTTGACACATCAGAACAAAATTAACTAAATGTGTGCACAAATCATGAAATTAATTCTGTTATTGAAGGTGTAAAGTAAAATAAATGTGTGTGCAAGTATAAATGATAAATTCTGCAACAAATTTGAAAGAAATATAACAAACTTAACTTTTAAATGTGGGGCAGCGGGGTCTGCCCTCACAGTCTTCAATGGTGAATAGGAAGCTATGTCATGACCCAAAACAGAATGTTATAGAGAAACATACATTATTACAGCTCCTCAGATTAGAGAAAGAACAGTTGTGTGAAACCATTTGGAAAAGCTCACTTCCATCATAAAAAATAACAGAACTTAAATCTACAACTCCTTATTGCTTTATTTTTCTTGGGAGTTATTTGCTTTTTGCCTGACAGACAACTGGCTGTTTCTTAAAATTAAATCAGTAAATGGAGTGTGACAAAGAGACAGAGGCATTTGGATCCATATGCAACTGGTTTATTAGCAACAGTAATCAGAGATAGGCAGGACAGAGTCAAAGCCCAGCTGGGGTCATGATAAACAGCAAGCCAGCACAATAACCACTCGGCCCATATGCAATAGCAAAACAAGACTTTGCACCTAGCAGCAATTGGTGCCAGACTAAATACTGTTTGTAGATTGCATGATGAGGAGCAGCTGGTGAGACCTGGGAGTAGAGGGCAAAGGCTGATGTCAAAAGGCTTAGGCTCAGCATCAAAGGGTGGCTCCCTCTGGTGATCGGAGCAGGAGATGGACGTTAGAGCTTTGACAGGCAGAGCCTTCAGCTGTCAGGCTTCTTTGTTTTGGAATTAACTCCCTGCTTTAGTTCAGGAGTCAAACACTCTTTCTTTTATCAATGCAACACTTCAAAGTTTCCTCTTTAAGAAAAAAAAAACAAAAAACTCATGGTTGAAGTTGGTCTGCTTGACCCCGGCTTTGACATTAATTACAAGCTAATGTTATGTGTGACTATCGACCTGAGGTGGATGGAGAGTTGGTGATTTGCTCCACAGCTACACCCCAGTCTGGGTTCCCAAATGTCCTGAATTAAACCAAAGAAACATACTCTACTAAGCAGTCTGCACTGACTTCACTGTGAGTTATTTATAGCCTATAAGTAGTAAAAATGAATTTGGCTATGAGTCAGATATACTAAAACGGAACCCATTAACATAGCTCTTTTTTCAGAACAAAATAGTGTTGCTAATTTGAAACATGTCAAAGTTTGACATTGTACTGTCAAACCGTCTGTGTTGGTCCTCAACGGTTCACTGACGGCAGGTTAAATGTCTGAAGTGCATATGTGAACGACTGCTGACAGGTGATTGACAGAAGGCAAGAATCTTTGTCTGGATTTATTAAACTATCTCTGAGGTTTTCTTTTTAAACTTTTAATATGACCCTCCCCTCTAAATATATAATTCTCTAAAATGTTATGAAGATTATTGTTTTGAGACAGGAATAAAACGCAGCAGAAACTTTGATTCTGAGACTCATCTAGGTGTCAGACTGCAGGTGAAACTATTTAACCTAAAATGCAACTGATTAAAGTGGTCTTGCTGGCAAGCAACCTTAACCTTTTGATTTCAGACATGTTTAAAAACTCAGTGCTCAAAGCTTCTAATATAAGGAGATCTTCAGGTAGTTCTGCTTCTTGGCTTGTTTTTTATATTAACCCTCCAAATGACTGGATAGAAGTGACTGTTTCATCAAAAAGTCTTGTTTGAGCCTCATTTCATCTTCAGATAGGCCTGTATCAGATAGTTTAGTGGTTTGCTCATAGGTCAGATGGCTTAGCACTTTGCCCAGACGGATCCATGTGACAGCTGTTTGTAAGCCTGTTCACACGTTCAGCCTCATGCTCCACCAAAAGTGCAACAAACCGTTTATGATGTAATGTTCTTGCTATTTTTGATTCAAATGTACGATTTGAGTGGTCACTTGAGCAATGCTTTCCTGTGTAGCTAAGATAGAGCCTTTAGAGTTATTGTCCTTACATATTACTATTTACATAAATAAATTCTAACTGCAGAGCTTTGTGTTTCAGCACGCCCCACAGTGAAAACAACTCTGGCACTTTAGTCAAATAAAAAAAAAAAAAAGGTTCAAGTGGTATATTTTTGGAATCCTTTTCACAAGTCTACCTCTTGTTTGTGTGTGTGGATACACATAGTAGAGTAGAATATGGAATTTAGTCATTTTTGGCTTTTGAGAGGAAAAAATGAATCAATCTAAATAGGTCAGTAATCAACCATATAGTTAACCTTTTAACACAGGAGATGTCGACGGTAACTCTTCGACCATGTACGCACTCAAAGTGAATCAGCTCATTCTGACGCAAATCAATCTGACACAGATTTGAAACACTTTACTAATGTAAAATGTTGCATGACGGAGCAAACCCGCTTTCTCCACTTCAGAATCCACTGGAATTACATTAATTGCGCAAACAGTTGAAGAGTTATGTTAATCCACCACTGGAGTCTAAACTTCGGTTTCAAAGGTTAAAACTGGACTCAGGTGAATTGTTTCACCAAATTAATAGCAAGTGTACTTGTGTAAATGAAGGGAAAGAACATTGAATGAAATGTTTATAATCTGGTTTCATTTTTTAAATCAAAATAAAGTTTTTTTTACTTGTTTTTTTATCGATAACACAAGGAGTAAATCCAACAACTCTCCCCTCACCATGCTCTAAACATGCACCGTTATATTTTGGATTACTTTAATGATTACCTCTGTTCCTCAGGCTGTGGTTCGTTCAGTGCACTGGGTGTGCAACAAACGGGTTGTGGGTTTGAATGCAGAAACAGCTTGGTTGCATCAGTCAGAAAATACATTAATATTAAAAAAAAAAAATGGTAGCGTTACTCTGTGGTGCAAAAAACCTTGAAAAGTTAAAATTCTAAATCAGAGAAACAGGTTCAAATCCCAAAAAGTTTGCTTTGATTCAGCTGTGTATTCTCTGTCATTGTGCAACATTAAATTTAGCTGCAGTGTTTATTATAAAGAGGAGAATTTGGTGTGAATGAACAATGTAAAAAGTAATTTAAGTATGTTTCTCTTGCATTCAATTTAAAAGGCAAATAAAATATCCTGCCTTTAATAGTCATCTATTGAAATACCTGCCAGTTTATCTTTTTTCAGCTCTGGGTACAATTACTTCTATGAATAAAATTACTACCTGATGTCCTCACTCTCAGACTGTGATGCTGCCAGTTCTGTCGTCTTAAAGTCCCTCATTATCCAGGTACAAACAAAGCAGCACATCAATGCTAAAAGAAGAAAGTGTGAGAGTTCAGTCTTTGCTGTCTGCTAAAACCTATGTCATAACTAATTAGAAACCATGAACAAGTGCTAGTTCTTGAGTTCATTGTCTGGTCTCTAAAATAATTAGTCCATTAGGAAAAAAATACACATAGATGATTACAGTCTTTTCAATGACTGTTTATGAGAACTGGATTGAGTGAACCCTCCCCCCCGGCGTTCCAAACAAGTACCTGCTGGCTCCAAGAAGCCAAAATCTCTTTATACAGAAATAAACAGCTATTACTCATCCATCCATTCATCCATCTTCTTCCACTCATCTGGGACAGGGTCGTGGGGGCAGCAGTCTAAGCAAAGATGCCCAGACTTCCCTCTCCCCGCTCACTTCCTCCAGCTCCTCCGGGGTGAGTGCGAGGCGTTCCCAGCCCAGCCGAGAGGTGTAGTCTCTCCAGCGTGTACTGGGTCTTTCCCAGGGCCTCCACTCAGTGAGACATGTTCGGAACAACCCTCCTGGGAGGTGCCCAGGAGGTATCTGAACCAGATGCCCGAGCCACCTCAACTGGCCCTACAGAGGAAGCTCATTTTGGCCGCTTGTATCCAGGATCTCATTCATTCGGTCAATACCCAGAGCTCATAACCATAGGTGAGTTTTGGAGCAAACATCACCGGGTAAATTAAGAGCTTTGCTTTCTGACAAGATAGAAATGTGACATTAGAAAAGAGGAAATAGAAAGAGATAATTAAAATGTCAGCTTTAACCATCATTACTACTTCCAAATCAGCTTTTCATTTATCCAACAGCTTGAAGATTGCAACACTGGATGGACAGCAACTTTCACCTCAAGAATCTGACATTTCAAAGTAGTCAATGTCAGCATCAATAAATCTTTGTTTAAACAATGAGTGGAACCTTTTGTGTAGATAGTTGTGCCAGTTTTCAACTACCTTTTTCATGCTTTAAAAGTGTGCTGTGCCACTCTATTTGCATCTTCTCCTGCAAGGCTTGTCCACCTTCTGCCAGAAATGGCATTATTGCCTTACCTCAGCCTACCCTCCTTACACTGAAATGATCAGGCTGTTCCCGTTGGCTGTGAAAGAACATTCTGATGTCATTGAAGGGAGAAAAGCTTGTGTGAATTTAATATCACAAAAGACCTTGATGGTAGTGTCAGCTTTCTTTCACAAACCTTTGTATTTCCCCAAAAAGAGTCTTATTTTCAAACTTTTTCTGCCTTTAATGCCTATTGAATGCCTTTAAGTGCCCTGTTCATGACCAGAATTGTGTTTGCACTCAGATGAGAAAAACATTCAACAGTCATCATCAGTGATATCTGTCATTAGTGTTAGCCAGGAGCAGCAAAAGACTGCTGCAGATAAATGGACATAATGACAAATTGATCCATGGCCACATTTCCTGGCAGTGATGACCAACCGTGATACTTTTCTGATGAAAGTCATGTAAAAGCACAAACCAAATGTGGAGCAAAAGAGGCAGCAAAAATGAAAACGGTTAGATTAAAAGCCAAAAAAATAAACCAAAAGGCGTGCAACCAAACAGAAAATAATCTATTTGCATTGCTTTTTTAGTCTAACTTGACATTTTTCTTAACATTTTTGTAGTTTTCAAATTTAAATGTATTCAATTGTGTTATTTAAGAGACTGCATCTGAAGCAAGAAGGAAATAACAAGAATGGACAGAAAAACATCAAAATTTGCTAGTCTTTGCTCTTCTGAAAAAGGAGTTTTTAACATGTTCTATTGGCATTTTTCTGTTGATGGAAGATATGTAAAAAAAAAAAAAAAAAAAATCCATCCATCTTCTTCCACTCATCCGGGACAGGGTTGAGGGGGCAGCAGTCTAAGTAAAGATGCTCAGACTTCCTTCACCCCGGCCACTTCCTCCAGTTTATCTAGGGGGACCTCAAGATGTTCCCAGGTGTGAGGGATCGAGCGGCTAAAGAAGACAACAGAAGAGTTATCAAAATGAAAGTTTTAATTTTTCTCAAAAAAAATATGTTATTTACAGATTGGGCCCATAAAAGAGGTCAAAAGAACAGAATTAACTGAGATAATAAACTGAACTTTAACTTGAACTTTAACTTAACCAACTGAACAGACCAAGTAACAGAAACCAACTGACCTAACCAAAGGCACAACAGGGGAACATATATAGTGGGTGATCAGACCACTCGAAAACATAAGGGGGGAAACTAACAACATTTAACAAAAGACTACAGACAAAACTAAACACAAAACTTTTTTTCTTCAGTAGAAAGAAAGAACAAAACAGAAGTACAAAATTAGAACAAATAAATAGCAATTAACTGAAACTGGAGTCCATGATTTCTCCCCCTTGGAGGCTTCAGAGATGGCGCCTGCCCAATTCCCTGGCTCAAGCATTTAAGAGCTGTGGTGGCTTCGTTCCCCCCTTTGACCAGGGCCACAGCACAGCTCCAGGAGCAGAACCTCAACCACACCTGCAGTGGCCAGCATACCCTCAGCACTGGCAACTCAAAACAGGTGAAATTAAACAAACCACAATGAGTAAACCAAACAAAATAGTTGTTACAAATAAGCACAAAATAAATGTAAAGTTTAACTCAAAGAAATGTGTGTTGATTTTTGAATTAAACTGCAAATGTAAAATATGTGGGGAAAAAAAATCTAAACTGTGTTGTGCAGAGGGGTTACCACCATTTTGTTGTGGGTGTGGCAGAGTATGCTGCCATCACACCAGGCTAGCGAGGCGTTGTCTCTTCAGCGTGTCCTGGGTCTTCCCCTGGGTCTTCCCCTGGGTCTTCCCAGAGGCCTCAGCCAAGTGGGACATGCACTTCCCCAGGGAGGCGTCCAGGAGGCATCCAAACCAGATGCCCAAGCCTCCTCAACTGGCTCCTTTCGATGTGAAGGAGCACAGGTGACGGAGCTTTTCACCCTATCTCTAAGGGAGAGCCCAACCCCCCTTCACCTCGGGAAAGAGAGAGAGAGAGAGAGAACAAGCCACCTTTCTCCGGTCAAGAACCATGGGCTCAGACTTAGCAGTGCTGACCCTCATCCCAGCCGCTTTACACTCGACTGAAAGCCGCTCCAATGCATACTGAAGGTCCTGGCTTGATGAAACCAACAAGACAACATCATCTGCAGAGCAGAAAGGAAATCCTGTGGTGCTCAAACCAGAAACCAGACCCCCTCCGGAACCTGGCAGCTCCTAGAAATTGTCCTTAAAGACTATGAACAGAACTGGTGATAAAGAGCAGCACTGCTGGAGTCCAACATGCACTGGGAACAGGACTAATTTACTGCTATGCGGACCAAGCTCCTGCTCTGGTCATACAGAGACAGAACAGCCCTGAGTAAGACTCTCCGGACCCCAGAGCACTCTCCACAGAACACCACAGGGAAACAGTAACACCTCAAAATCCACAAGACACATATGGACAGGATGAGCGAACTCCCACAAACCCTCCAGCAGCCAAAAGTGGGTGTAGAGCTGATCCACATTTATACAAACAATGCACAGTGCATAAAACATGTATAATATTAATATGATGGAAACATCTGTTTTTATTTCTAATTTATTGGATTGCTGAAAAGATCAAAAGAGCACAGAGTATAAAGAGTACCTGAGAACAGACTGTTTCCTGACAAAGATTTTATTCTATTTCAGTTCTTTACAAATAGGATGCCAGTCGTCAGATGTTCTTGAGCTTCACAAACACACGTATCATCTTCTCTGTTGTAAGTCAGGAGCAGAATGGGCAGAAACTCAAAGAACATGTTGTTCAGAGTCTCACCTTAAAAGGAACATGTGTATTTTTGTGCACTTTACACCTTTGGTAATAAACCTAACAGCAGATACAGATCAATCAGTGTCAAAAAGTTAGGTAACCAGATAGCTAAAATGTTGTGTTGAAAAATCAGCACTAACACTACAGGTGTTCTTTGGGCACTTACACATCACCTGCACATTGTGCGCAGCATTTGTGCACAGTCAGCAAGGGGCCAGTGCACGCACCTTACTAATGACTAGAGTGTGACGTAAAGACACCATACAACAGCATCACACGTACGTCATAGGTGCGTGCAAATTACATTAGCCTTGCAAATATTTCACAATACCCTTACCACACGCATGACCGTGGTACACACGAGTCCCAAGGACATTGCAAGACACATCTGCACTCACGTTAAGATGCAGCTGCTCCTCTCTATGACCCTCTTTGAGCCCAAACAACCCAAAAATCAGTATCAGCGCAGGCCAACCCCTCTTATGGGTGCATGTTACTCAATAAGTCTTAAACCACTATCAGCATATGGGTTTCATTTATCGTTCGTCCCAAGCACGCAAGACATCATCAGCCTAGAGCCTAACAGCCAAATAATGGATTTATTTTATGCACAATTTTCTGTATTACCAATAGATCTTTACTCACATTCCGAAGATCTAAAAGTAACGTTGTGCTCCAAAAAATCTACAAGGAAACTGAAGTTAAAGAGCTTTTTTTCTCTTTTCATAACGCTCTTAGTTAGTCATCATTTATCGTTCGCTAAATTAAATTCTTGGAAAATAAAGTGTGTCTGGCACATTTAGCTGGTGGTTATTGACCCTGAGCACCAGCAAATTAGTGAAACATGAAAAACCCTCTAAAAACGTTCTGCAAACAACTCTTTTTTTACTAACCAAACAGCTCACCTGAGTACAGAACTACTATAATCTTGCTGCTTTTAGCCGTTCTTCTCCCATTGTGTTGATGTTTATTCTCTACAGTGCTGATGTCATCAGGGATTATTGCAACAACGGACTGGTGAATAATGTTGCATGAAATTTATCAGTGAACACACAAACCACATTTTGACTGAAGTTGGCAATTACTCTCAGCATGCTAGTCTTGAACGCCACATCCGTGCATGATTCTGCTTAAACAAGACAAGGCTCCCTGGACCTACCTGGAGAGCCAGGTCAGCTGACAGGGTGAACCCTGTCGTACACTAAAGTAACCAAATGGGAGCATTTCTGTTTAGATGATCAAGGCTGCAGTGCATGTGTGATATGAGGGAGGTCGGAGAAAAATAAGAACAAAGCTAGACTTTTCTAAATTGATCAATAAGACATGCTGCAGCCCCTTCTCAGTCCATAAGAGCCTTCTTTTCTTTATCACATCCTGTTGAAAATGTGTGGATTTAAATTTCATACTTGTCCATGTGTTTTTCTAGACTCCCTTGATATTTTCACTGAAAAAGAAAATAAAAGACATCTTGGTTTAAACAGATTTTGTGTTCAATTGTTCATGCAGGAGAAACTCTGACTTCAAGAGGACTTTGGGAGTCTGCAGTTTACACATAAAAGCATCCTTGTATTATGAGGGCAGTTCATGGTGTTCACAGAAGTACAAAATACTGAGAATATGTATAACTGTGTACGGGCTGCTGAATACGGAGAAGTTCAAACAGAGTACTACTTTCAAATTAATGCAAATTGGTCCTTGTCCTAAAGGAAACTAGGGGAAGAAAACTGAATCAAACTGTCCAAACAATGTTTTTCTTCATGAAATTGGTTCATTTCCATGCTCCTGATGATTTTCTTTGGATTTTGAAACATTTTGTGGGAAAGGAGATTTTAAACCGTCTATATGTTTAAATTTAAATTCTTATTAAAAAAGGTAAAAGGTAAAGGAAATGTAGAATTTTGGCACGACGGAAACATATTTCCTTTACTTTACGCCAAATTGGAACTCCAACGATAAAGGATATAAACTTAGGTTCCTTTTATGAGATGAAAATGACATATTTCATTGTGTATTTTGATGTGTTCCTTGATCAAATGAAAGTCCTGGAATATCTCTCAAAAGTTATGCTTTAATATTAGTTTAAGAATATTTATGTGGCTTTCTCATAAAATACCCATAACTCTCTCTTCAACTTAAAAAATAACAGATGCTGTTTTGAATAATTGTCATACTCCTGCTAGTTATTAGAGGTAAACAAAATCTAACAGTAAATAATGCAAATTTGCTTTTGCCAATGGATACAGATTAGGATGCTTCCACAATAAATAAAACAGAATAAGCAAGAAGGAACTTTAATATATGCCTTTTTTTCATATTCCCTTCCTCTCCTGAAGCAACAATAAAGCACAGAGCCATGACCTGTCAATGCAACTGAAATGAGGACTAAGGTCACAAAGAAACGGAGTGATGGAGATTAGGACTTGAGGCATGTAAACCCCTCATAAAGGCAGAGGCGCAAATGCTTTGGTCCATGTTTTCCTGCAGAAAGATTTGGTGGTTGAATCTGTGGGCAGGTATGTCGCTCTAATAATCCCTGCAAGTCATTCGCTGCAGTTCAAAGTCAAATGACATGGAAGGCGTTAAATCTTTATGTGTGTTGCTATGTGCTTTGTTTGTGAAGCTGAAAACTTCAGTCGGAGGCTGCTGGAATGACTTGCATGGGTAATTAAAAGCTGCTGTGTGTGCGTCTGCCATTTTTGAGCAAACAGTTTCACCCTAAAGCAGAGGATAGAGCCGGGAACAGCTCTGAAATCACTGCTACTCTGGTGGAAAGTGTACTGAACTTGGGGGGTTTCATTATATTCATAAATATGACTGTCATAAAAATTTTATTGGCAAATAAAAATAAAAGCAATGGACCATTGCTTTTAATGCATCCTTCTGTAGTTTTTCATAAGAAGTGAAATGAGTTATTTCATGAGTAAAGCTAGATTTGAACTTCACTGACATAAATGATTGATCAACTCTAGTGGGGGGAACATTGTAGTTTGAGTTGTTTATAACAGTACAACATTTTTGCCATGTTTTGCTCAAGACAACAGAACATGCACATGCACATGTGGACTTTCTCCAGGCACTCCAATTTCCTCCTACTATTTACAATTATGATTAGGATTTAGATATGTGTTTAGATATAACATTTACATTTATTATTTATATATAACTTTACATTTGCCATTTACAGTTTAGTATATATTTTCATTCATATTTAATATTTAGAATCAATGTTTAGATTTAAATTTAGCATTTAAAAGTACATATCCTCAAGTAACAGATAATGCCTTTATTTGGGATAAATACTGACAAAATGTGATATAAATGCAGCACATATGAAAGAAATGGTTAAATGTGGTAAAGTTGGGAAATTATTTTCATGAGGTGAGTTTTTTACATTTGGCGCCACATATCCTACAGCCTGCCAGATCCTGCATGTTAGCAAACATGCCTCAGATGGGACTCTAAATTGCCCTTTTTACCACTACATACAGTGAGGGGTATGAGGGGCATTTAGGACGACGCTAAACGTGGGTTCTGAAACGTGCTTATCGTACTCACAGCTGGAAGAGTCTTGGTGTGAAATGTTAAAGTGGTTTTTCTTTCACAGCATGATACATGAAAGACTTGGTGTCATATAATTGCGGTCGGGGGCAAACCACAATTATTAATTCCTCCATCATGATCAAGTTCATTCATCATCGAATTTTGGACATTTTCAAGACGTGTTTAGAGCCCAAAAGTGTACTTAAAACTTACATGGTGATGCATAAATGTGAGTAATGTGCATGTACGTGTATTTCAATAGATTTTTCATTGGCAGTAGTTGCTTGAATTCACTTTTCAAACCCCAGTGTTATTATACCATTAGGTGTGAGAATGTATGGTTGTTTGTCTTTGTGTAGTTCTGCAATATTCAGGCCAACCGTCCAGGGTTTACATCGCGTTCACTCAACGGTTGCTGGAAGGGCTCCAGCAACACCATGACTAAACAGGTTTAGAAAATGGATGGATGGGTCTCTATTGTTGCAGCTAAAGGTCAAAACCCACCTAAAGATGTTTTTTTTGGTTCATCAACGTGTGCGTCTTATACTTTGCACTGCTCAAGCAAACTTGGTTGCTTATCGCAGGAATGTAGATGTTTTGTGTTATTGCAGTTTTTTCAGAGTTGTTGTGTTTTCAGTGCTTCAACAGCAGAACTACTGTGAACAAAAACTTTAATCTCAGCATATTTGAACTTTTTTCATCCATCTGATGTACTGGTTTGGCTTTGTTCGCTCCAAATTTCAGACAAAGCCTACGAGGCAACAAATCTTCTAAAATTGCGCATTTCATAAAAGGTAGCTATATTTCTGTCAATGCTTTCAACCAATAGGTGTCTCCTCTATGTTTCCTGTCAATCAACCAGGTGCAATAATTCAACAGTTCTTCTGTGCGCTATTCAAACTACTCATTTGCATAATTAGGAACAGTGCAGGTGTTTGTAATTCAAAATCCAAAGTAAAAAACAATGGGCTCCACAAGTTTTTTCTTATTATTTAAAAAAAAACAGAAAATACTAGTAGTTATTAATACTATATCCAAGCTTTGTATCTTACAAGAAGGTGAATAAAAATATATAAATAAGGTAAATAAGACTCATTTTGCTAACGATACAGCTACTGTATAAACATTTTTTTACAAGTTTTGCATGATCAAGTGAACAAATAACAGAGATGGTTTTGTTATGATGCAAAAACTAGGAAGGAAAAAGGGAAAGCAAAAACAAGCACATCTACTTTCAATTATTACTACTATATTCAAGCAAAATGACTCCCAGAAACTGGGGAATAAGAGGGATTTACACTACATGATCCAAGAAAGTCCTATTAATGATCAATTTGATGAACTCTGACCAGAACTGCTGGTGGCAGATTATGTTGCATTGATTTTTAAATACCTTGCCCTTTTGTCACACACCAAAGGCTGGCCTCTTTTTATAACCAGCTTTCGTATTAGTGCCTTCCATTATATTGTGCATGAGATCTGGTCAGATTTGTGTTAATCTCACTCCAATTACAGGCAGTAAATCCACTGCTCTGTGTAGGTGACCAAGAAAATCCTTTTCATATTTTTTTTGTCTCCCTGGTTTTCCTCTATGAGCAACATCCCACCAGGCAGTGTTCCCCAATATCAAAAAACAAAAAGGCCAGACCTTTGAAACTCATTGAAATTCAGTCATTCTGCCTTCAATCATATCGTTCGCCTCAGCATCAGGACCGCTCTTGATTTTAATGCTAATCCCACTGCCCTCTTAGAGTGTAAGGCAGCTGATTGGCTCGACATTGTGAATGTCTTCACTGATTATAACTTAAACCTAATTTATAACAAACCGCATGGTTTCTCAAAAAATATTCAAATGCATCCCTTCACTTTGATGTAATTGCAAGTGACCTGACAAAATGTGGCAAAAACATGCAAAAAAGCATTCATTAGAAGTCGAGTAAACAGAAAATCCAGACAAATGCAGAAAAATTTTGATATTTTATTTATCTGACCCTCCACCTCACAAGTGACGCATGTTAAACAAAAAAAAGTGTTGAAAATTGACATGAACTTTGATGCAAACAAAAGCTATTCATGCATGTTAACACTTCAATTAATCCTGCACACAGCTTCACTAATTGTTCCCATCTCACGAGTTAAACGTGTGAAATGTGGTTTGTTCTTTTTATGGAGATTAGAGATGCATTCATCACATCTACTGGTATACTGAACATTTACTATGATAATGAAACTCTAGGATCATTTCAAATCATAGACTTACTCACATGAAAAGCTCTCCCGTGTGACTTTACAGTCATTTCAGTCTGGTGATGCAGATGCACAAAATAAATGAGAATGGCTTATAAAAAATTTCTTATGGAAATCAAATTCATATTATTGGTATAAAGATTTTCTAGTTCTGTATGGTGGTGTTGTGGTTAGCACTCTCACCACATAGAAAGAAGGCCCTGGTTCAAATCCCAGCTGGGACCTTTCTTAGTGGAGTTTGCGTGTTCTCCCCGTGCATGTGTGGGATTTCTATATGCTTCATAGGTTAATTGATGATGCTGAAATGCCTCTAGGTGTGCCTGGCCTTGCGAAAGACTGTTGACCTGTTTAGGGTGTACCCCTCCATCACCAAACAGTAGCTGGGATAAGCTCTAGCAACCCCATGACCCTGAAAAGGATTCAGTGGAATTCAGCAGAAACTGAATGAAGATGTTTTATTGGTTGGTCAACATTGTTGATTTACTACTGCCTCTGCACATTGGTCATGGCAGTTTGTCCATAAACTAATCTCAATGTTTAGACAGGGAATTCATGCAGGGAAGGAGTTAGAACCGATGAAGCATGTTCAGAAAAAGCTGGAAGATGGAAAACCACAAGGGAAAGTGACAGTTAATGCTTTGTGTTTATCATACCGATAACATAAGTAGGAGTTTGCAGATTCTCTTTGTAAACGTCAGTTTTGTCCAAGTACTCCATCTTGCTGACCCAGTCTGATAACCAGCACATCAGGCCGACAGGTTTTTTTTCAAATTGACCCCACAAAAGGGTGAAGGTCAGCGCTTATCTCCTTCTGCGTTCCTGTGATGAACTGGTGACTTGTCCATTGTATGTCCTGCTCTTTTATGATGAAGCTGAAATTGGTTCAAGTGATTGTAAAGAAATAGGAAGTCTGTATAGAAAACTGAAAATAGAAAGAGTAGCGGTACTGTCAACACCATGCTCCATTTCTATAGTTCCTGAGAATGTCAGAAAATGTATCATCATTTTCTAAAAAAATTTTATTTTAGACTAGTTTGAAATAAAAAATAAATAAATAACAAAAACCAATCTCACTTATCAAGGTTTTTTGTGACCGTCTATAATGCCAAAGTAATTCTCACTTGCCAGGGCTTTTGCCCCTTTTCTATTTTTCTAACATAACCAGACAGGATTCAAGCCTATGACTTCTACAAAACCAGTGGAGATTTGCTTTGTGCTATTTTCCTAGTTTTTTTCATTCTATTTTCTTTCATTTAATAATTCACTTGGGATTAATACAAGTATTTAGAAAAGTAATTACATTTTAAATGAGTTTGCAAAATGTAGCATAAAAACTGATGAAATAGCAAAACATTTCTGATAATGGATGACATAAGGCCCTTTGAAAATGTGAGGATGGGTTAAGATGATGAACTACATTCCCATTATAACTTTACCATACATTTCTCTCAACTTTTGGGCATAGACAGATGTCATATGAATAAATCTTAAAATTTAATACAACATACACAATATAGCTCCCAACACTGATGGTGCAATACATGGAATTATCAACAACTCATAAACCACTTAACAATTCTTGGTAATCATAACTGGAAAAGGAAATTAGATTTAGACTTTGGACTTAAAATGCAGCTGCAGCATTTTGAAATTTAAGGATAGTGAATCTATTTCAAAGTTTGTTCTGATGCTGCTGTAATTTTGTGCTTGCTTCAGTCACTGAAATGGATTTCTTTTTGTTTAAATTCACTGACTTTTGTGAATGGGACCACAGCTCTCCTTTTTCTTTTCATAGACAATGGGGGACAAAGTAGTTTTTAAAAGGGATCCAGTGGAAAAGCTGCAACAAACAGAAATGTGTTTTTTTTTCTCCACATCCTCAGTTATGAAGCTGCTCTTCTTCTCCCTCTCATCTTAAATTGAGGATGCTCTATCATCAGACTATCCCACCTGCCTCTGGATATAGGGTGGCCTATGTTCATCTGGCCTGGAAACCAAGTTGCATTAAGTTTGCACCGATACAGGTCATAAAATTTGCCTTGGTGTCAATTTTATTTTAAGTTTTTTGATTTCCCCTTTTTTTGTGACCACGAATGAAACGTCAGGGGTAGCACTGAAGAGATCAATAAAACACAGAGATAATGTCAAGGCAAAAGATAGAGGTGTTTGTAGTTGGTAGTTGGTTCGGTCAAATGCCTCTAAGAAATAAAAATGTTTTTATCATCACTAATTGAAGACAGAAACTTTTGTGAATTCAGTCATACACACATAATTCAGTGATTTCAAATACAATAATAAAAAAAATCACTGATTCAAGCATTTCGCTCTTCCAGCTCTGCGATCAAGGCAAAGAAGCAGAGGTTAACAGTAAATAACTTTGTGTCAGTCTTATTTTTTGTCTTCAGTAATTGCATCAAAAAATCTAATCAATATTTGGGCTGAAAGCAGCTGTGCTACTGATACGATCCATCAATATTCATCACTTTTGCATTATTCACAGAAAAAAAAAATGCATATTTTCTTCAATTTATCTGTTTAGCGTCACATTTTCAGTAAACGTTAAAGAGCCTTGTTTCTTCCAAAGTAAATGTGAGGGATCGAGCGGCCAAAGAGGACAACAGAAGAGATATCAAAAAATGAAAGTTTTAATTTTTCTCCAAAAATATGTTATTTACAAATTAGGCCCATAAAAGAGGTCAAAAGAACAGAATTAACTGAGGTGACAAACTGAACTTTAACTTAACCAACTGAACAGACCAAGTAACAGAAACAAACTGACCTAACCGAAGACACAACAGGGGGAACATATATAGTGGGTGATCAGACCACTAGAAAAACATGAGGGGGGAACTAACAACATTTAACAAAAGACTACAGACAAAACTAAACACAAAACTTGGTTTTCTTCAGTGGAAAGAAAGAACAAAACAGAAGTACAAAGTTAGAACAAATAAATAGCAATAAACTGAAAGAAAGTTAAACATTAAAGAAGTCCATGATTTCTCCCCCTTGGAGGCTTCTGAGATGGCGCCTGCCCAATTCCCTGGCTCAAGCATTTAAGAGCTGTGGTGGCTTCATTTCCCCCTTTGGCCAGGTCTCACATCACAGCTCCAGGAGCAGAACCTCAACCACACCTGTAGCAACCAGCACACCCTCTGCACTGGAAACTCAAAACAGGTGAAATTAACAAACCAAGATAAATAAACCAAACAAAATAAATGTTACAAATAAGCAAAAAATAAATGTATATTTAACTCAAACCAATGTGTGCTCATTTATGAGTGTAACTGCAAGTGTAAAATATGTGGGGAAAAAAAATATAAAATGTGTTGTGCAGAGGGGTTACCACCATTTTGTTGTGGGTGTGGCAGGGTATGCTGCCATCACAGTAAACATAAAAAAACAGCACCGTTTTGAATTTTCAAAAACTGCCTGACAATCTCTATTGTTGGGACAGTTTAGCCAACTGTTGCATGAAACATGATTAAAGCATGACACGAACTGCACAAACTCTCAAACAGAATAATCAGAGTCAATGTTTCAAAGCAGATGACAATGCAGCTGCAGGCTGTCCAGTTCTCTTAGGTTGACAAACCATTCAACCTTCCGTATAATATTTTCGTTAATGCTGTAAATGTTGGCCCATAGTTTTCACTATGTGGATGAAACACTACTTTCCCTTGTGCAAGCTTTTAGAAGACAAAGACAACATCTGAAATGGTATTTTCATGTTTGCAGGATCCATTACTCAAAGATTAATCTTTGTGAAAGTCTGTGTTGCCCCTTTTTTCTGTTAGGAGAGACACACTCCCAATAGTAAATGTCAGAGTCCTAATCAAACATGTAAATCAAGCACATTAAGTCATCGTTAACTCCACAGCATGCTTTGGTAATGGTGATGGATTCTTTTACTTGTAAAACACTAGATACAAATGAATTTAAACTACTTTGCAACAGTAAAATACACCGTGATGACATTATAAACTAAATGGACATAGAAGGTAGAGACACTTTTGCTTTCTGTTTCGTGTTTGTTTTAAAACAAATGCAATACTGTGGAAGGTTCTTGAAGCGCTTTTCTTTCTCATGTTTATGACTTATGTAAAATCTATTCAAGTAACAATTCTGGACTGTTTTAAGAAAAAAAATACCGTTGTAAATCAGTTTTGTGGCTGCACCAAATGAAAACATTTGCACTGAAACAATTTTACAAACTCAGATCTAAAAATTAGAATCTAAACATCTAAACAATATTTAATCTAAACATTAAAAAAAGCCTGCAAAATATGAGACAATAAAAAAGAAAAACTTGGAAAGCTGGCACCTAATGCTCCCTACTCAATGTTATTCTGAAAGTCAAGAAAAAGTGTCTCTGGATCTTTTAAAACAGAGATGGGGAACTCCAGTCCTCGGGGGCCGCATTCTTGCATGTTTTCCAACATACCATGTTCTAATTGGCTGGACACACCTGAACCAGGTAATCAGTCATGAGTGAGGCTTGGATAACTGGAAATCATGCAGACATTGCTGCCCTCGAGGCCTGAAGTTGCTTATTCCTGTTTTAAAACAAAGTGTGAATGTACAAACTAAAATGCTGGTAAACTTTTGTACTGTACTATTTGTCTTGTCATTCCAGTCCCAAACTTAAATAGCAGCTTAATCTCTCCATTGATTTGTTTCTCTATTAGTCCTTGTCTCATGTTAGATTATCACATCAATACTTCTGAAGGTTTTGCTTTGATGTTTGATTTACTCAACTGTTTATTTAATGTATTTCTTCCCTGAAAATAAAGTGAAAGAAAAATATAATAAAGTTGTATTATATGCAATGCTAACCCAAAAAGTTCATTTAATTTCGTGCAAACGAGTTTTCTCAAGAGGGTTTAACATTTCACTGACCATAATGTAATTGGAAAGTAAATAGTTCAACATTTTAATAGAAATAAAAGCATCTGTTCGCCTATATGAATAAAGTATTTCATTCGTCCACCTCTTCTGGTTCTTCACGTCTTTTTTCCATCCAGAGATTCTGCAAACAAAGAGTAAACTGAAACACAGTGGGATGAAAATGAGTGAAGAAGAACTTGCCAATTTATTTTTGTTTTATGGGAATCAGGTTCATTATTATTGCTCAAACATATGCATAAGTAGTTCATAGCTCTTTGTCATGAGTGGTCCAAACAGGCGTATCGGGTAAATTAAGTAAATCAGCCAACTACTCCTGTTTGCTGAAAAATGCCTTTTTATTGGGCAATGCAGAAATCGGGGGAAGGCCTCTTGACCCATTCTCAGAACTTCCTTATATAATCAGGAACACGTCCTGCAAACATTTCTACAGCCAATCAGAAAGAGCATTTGGTAAGAACACCTGCAAATGGTGATGAGTCATTTACTCAGAAACAAAACAGGAAATACACATATGTGAAGAAAAAGAAAATTCCAGAACTGCAAAATAATTCCTTTAAATTTAAGCATGGAAACTCAAGCAGTCATAAAAAGAAATAAATACAACCAAAATGCAAAACTTTTTGCATCCTCATCACATTTTTCACACACCCTCCTCTTCTGGATTACAAACATCAGGCAAACGTGAAAAATAATCAGGTTTCTCTTACCTGGACAATGCTGAATGGTGAACTGGTATGGCTGGAGGGCTAGGCACCAACAGAGTATTCTGGTATTCTGATATTGTTTTGACTGCATCCATTTTAGTGGCCTGTGATCTGTTTGAAGAGTGAACTCCCTTCCCAGCAGGTAATATCTCAAGGAGTCAATAGACCAATAGCCAATGCCTCCTTCTCTATTGTGGAGTATCTCTTTTCTCTGTCAAACAACTTCTTACTGAGAAACAGGATCGGCTTCTCCTCTCCAGGCTCTCCTTGGGCTAGTACTGCTCCCAAGCCAACACCAGAGGCCTTCCCCTGATCTCTGCATTGCCCAATAATAAAAAAAAAAAATGGCATTTTTCAGCAAACAGGAGTAGTTGGCTGATTTACCCGATACGCCTGTTTGGACCACTCATGACACTCTTTGAAATAGTTCTCTTTCAGGATTGAAATACTACAGTACAGAACTGCTGGTTTTAGTGTCAAGTGGTCTGGCCATTGAGAGACTAAAGGCTCCTGTCTGAGGCAGGAAGGAACATGTTTATGAAGGCACACACATTTATCTCACAAGGAATGAGCATTAGGTCTACAGCTCAGTGTAAATAAAGAATACTCACATAACCTGGCATAAACACAATTCTCCTGTTTTTCTTCCTGCTCTCAAGCAATGTCCAAACTTAAAAGATGTTTAAATTTTCTTTTTGGTCACATCTTGAATGTTTCTGCCACAAGTAAATAAAATCCACAACATTGATGTTAGGCAATCTCCGTGATAACTAAACAATCCAAAGGTGCTGAAGGTGCTTGTACTGTCAGGAGGTTGGAAACATTTAATGTAATAGGATTAAAACTGTGCACATTTAAGGCATCTTGCCCAGTAAATTGAATGTTAACTTTTGCTCTTGACTTTTACGGACTTATTCACAGTGACAGCCCTGACCTTGAGCCATGTTCCATGCCAAGCATATATAAGTAGCACCCAGCCCAGCATTTGAGTCTGCCCTGCTGCTGATGTCTGCTCAATAACCCTGTCCTCACTTTTCTGTGCTCTGTAATTTCATTAAAAGCACTGGACCAATTCACTGAATTTATCATCTTCTATGACATGGATGCCACCTCTAACTCATCTTTGCTGAAAAAAGTTTGGTGCAGCACAATTAAACATGCCTTCTTTGCACACAACTGTTCGGGGGTGCTTAAACCAACTATTTCAGTTGATCTTAGCTAACGAGACTGGTCTGCTAACATCCAACAATTTCATGTCTCAAATCTTTGTTACAAAATTTATATAAAAAAAGCACAAGAGTGATAAATAAAAGAGCAAAACCAGGACATGGACATGTCTTGAAGGAATCAGTTAAAGGTCCCTTTTCTATGTGTTACGACCCAAACATGGCTCAGGTCTAGACAAGATGGGGTCGCAACAAAGAAATGATTGGACACCAGAGAATTAAAACAAACACAGTTTATTAAATAAACAAAACTCTGTGTCCTGGAAAGATAAAAAGCAAAATAATTCAAGTGCTGGTTTAAAACAAAATGCCGAACCAAAGGGAAATGGAACCTTGGCCAAACATAACAAAAGGTCAGGGAGACAGCTGACCCAGCCATGCTGGCCGTCGGAGTCAGCAGCTCCCTGCTAAGGGCTGCCTAATCAAAACTACCTATAAAGAAACAGAAACAACGCCCGCAAACTAAGACTACCAAGGTACCAAACCCAACAGTATAAGACTGTTGAGGAACCAAAAGAGACACAAACCAAACCCACTGCTCTCTGCCTCCTTCTCTGCCTCCTTCTCTGCCTCCTTCTCTGCCTCCTTCTCTGCCTCCTTCTCTGCCTCCTTCTCTGCCTCCTTCTCTGCCTCCTTCTCTGCCTCCTTCTCTGCCTCCTTCTCTGCCTCCTTCTCTGCCTCCTTCTCTGCCTCCTTCTCTGCCTCCTTCTCTGCCTCCTTCTCTGCCTCCTTCTCTGCCTCCTTCTCTGCCTCCTTCTCTGCCTCCTTCTCTGCCTCCTTCTCTGCCTCTGCCTTCTGCCCTCTTTGGTGTGGCCTTCTTGGTCTTAAATACCCGGCAGGTGCTGATTAGGACGATTTGCTTCACCTGCAGGGTGAGGCAGCATGACAGGATGTGGTGGCAGCAGCAGGGGGATGTAACATATGCAACTATCTGTAAAGCATTGCTAAAAAGTCAAATGAGTTTTCATTGCTTGGCAGTGCTTTATGATGACTTGAGCATAAGCATCTTCATGCATGGCATGCGGGCCAATTTCAGTCTGAATGCCATAGTCATACATCACACTATTGTTTCATTTATTTTACCAAGGGCAGAAACCTGATCAACGAGCTTTGCCTTTATGAGATCTTGAAACATAGCAGGAAGCGAGAAGGATTGTCTGCTTAGGTATTACTTGGCTATAAGTTTGAAATTCCAAATATTTCCATTTGGGGCTTAGAATATGTGAGCATTCCACAGAGGAGACAGAATGATGTCCGTTTAATTCACAAGCCTTATCTAGTCTCAAGGGCTTCAACACTTTCTGACAACGTGATGACGTAAATCTCTGCTCTCTGGCTTCTTGCTGTGCTTTGTTGTTAGTCAGATTGGAAGGAAAAGAAGACACGTGTCAAGTAAACCGCTTAGAATTCAAGACAAACATGACTGTGAAGGGAATACGTCTCCAGTAGGACTACACCTGCAGTCTTTTTTGTGGACTGATGATAATTTGTTTGTGGTCTTCTTTTTACTTTCAGAAGTTGCTTTATTTATAGAACGACAGATCACCCTGAACTGAGATGTGAACTTGATGTGTAGATTTGTCGGCAGTTGGAGTTCACAACTAAAAATAATGAGGATCTCAGTAGTTAGGAGGCAAGAAGGGCACTTGTTCAGCTACAACACAGAAATGTGATGACCAGTTTTTATTTTTGAAACTCATCATTGTGTGCACTTTGGGAAGATTTAGTTTGTTTTTGGAGATTTAAACTCTAAAAGAAAGAAATGTTGACAAAAACCTGCTGTGGCATGGTCTTGTGGTATTTAAGGTTTACTTTTAGTGCCATCTAGTGATCAGACATATCTTTTTACTGTCGTCCATTGCCTCTTTTGCTTCTTTTCATCTTAAAGATTTATATTTTTCAATATGTCATAATTACTCCATTGTAAATACATACAAACTATTTGTCCTTGTACTCTTACCTTAAAAATCTCTGTTCTAAAAAAAACTTGACAAATTTGCACTGTAGAATACCTTTGACAGAAAGCAGTACACCTGAAGTTCCCATTACTAAGTATACTTGAGTATAAGTATGGTAAGTTTACTTACGTGTAGAGTAGTGGTAAACTAACTGAATAACTGAGTAAAGTATCTTTTAAAATGTATTCTTGTAAGTATTCATTGTTTGTGGGGCAATTGCTTGTGTATGTTTTAATGTGCTTGTGTGTGTTAATGGAGGGAGGGGGGGTGAAGGGTGGACAGTTTCTCTCTTTTTATTGATTTATTTATTTGTTGTCTCTTTCTGATATTAACTGTTTTTTTCTGGTTGGTTGGCTGGCTGATTGGTTGATGGATGGATGGATGGATGGATGGATGGATGGATGGATGGATGGATGGATGGATGGATGGATGGATGGATGGATGGATGGATGGATGGATGGATGGATGGATGGATGGATGGATTATTTCTTCTTTGGACTAGATTGGAACATCTTAACTTTACAACATATTTATAGTCTATAAAAAGTAAGCTTCAATTATACAGCCACACCTTTAGTACATATGCAGTACACTTAAATAAACTACTTTTTGCAAAGGATAGGCTGCAGCATTGTAAATTGGTCCAACACGTCAATATCTGCTTCACTTACAATTACTGCCTGCCTTGAAAAAGTGGAACAATGATCATCTGTACAAATGATAGAATAATCTGACTGATGTTGGTAGGACTTGTTTGTAGGATTTAAAACAGAACTTTAATCAATCAAAATACATTGCTTTGTTAATACTATAAAGTGGAAGAAGATTTGTATAATTCCTTTGAATAACAAAGAAAGTTAGGGAGGTTTGATTCAAACATGCAACTGTTATTCTGCATCTCTTCTGGATCTGCTCACACATTCAATGACTTTTGGACAGACTTCAAAAGATATGTTATTGACCATCTTAATTAAGACTTTTCTTTACTTTTCATTTTTTAGCAACGTTTTTTAATCAATATTGTTGATCATAATAGGAAAAATGTCACATTAACAAATGTAAATATAGTAACCAAAGGCCTGCTTTTGTACATGTTATCATATTGTTTTTTTTTTTGTTTGTTTTTTTTTTATATCAATCACCAGATAACAAAAAGGCGTTTAAAACAATCTGTGTATGTACAAGTTGAGGTTTGTTTGAGTGTTTGTATCACCCCAAGGCTCTGATCACTGTACACTGACCACATACTTTTCTCTAAAATAGCAACAAAAATGCATTTAAAAAACACAACGAATATCAAATATGCTTTCATAAAAAGTTGTTTTTTCTTTATGTTCACAGTTATTGTGAACGTCTTCTTAGAATTTGTGATAATATCCGGTCTCTGTTCAAAACGCACATGCGTGGGCGTGGCTTTGCGTAATGACGTTGAGCCTGGATACGTAAACCGTTCGGCGCAAAAATTCAAACACGGAGCCGGAGAGAAGGCTGTGTCTCGCTTTGTTACCATTTAGGAAAAAATCTGCTAATAAACACCGAACGTGGACTGCAAGATTTCTAAACAAGTTGTCCGGATAAAGTAAGTATTTTAGTAACGTTTTTGTGTGTGTTATCTTCCATGAATAAAGAACTTGCTCATACAGAGGCTAACGTTTAGCTATTTTGACTGCACAGTTAGCACATGCTGCTACGTTAGCATGTTTGTAGCTTTGCCTCTATCGACTTATCTATAAACAAGAGTTCATCCAGGTAAAGTTTGGGGGGTTTTTTGGTCAAAGCTACACTGAAATCGATTTTTGTGCACTCGTTACGTTAACGTTACGTTAAAGAACCATGATATTTGAGTAGCTGTTTTATCCTTCTGTTTACATCTGGTTTTTTTTCTTTGAGGTTTACAAAACATTTGTAAACCATTCTTTCCTACAATTTTTGCACAGCATAACTTGAAAGCTATTTTATTCTAAAAAGGAAAAATATATGTCTTTAGTTTCTTGTAAGTTTCAATAAAGTTTGACATTCTTCTATTTTTTTCCTGAAAATTAGGTTCCTCGCTTCTCCCTAAAATAAATGTCAAATATTGTGCAATATGCTTCTTACTTTGCAAATACTCACATAAATGCAATTTTGTGATTCTTATTTATTTTTTTCAATTTCTGCATATAGTTTAGCATTCACCAATAAAAAGTAAATCAACACCAAACAAATTTGAAAACAGCATTATTGTCTACTTTACAAACACTAACTTTGAAGTTCTGTTCTCCATGCATGTGTTTGATTAAAAACTTTTTTTTCTGCATCTGTAGCTACAATGAGTGCAGCCTCCACACCTGCATCCAGAGTGCGTCCAAAATGGCCATCCTCTTCAATGAAAGGCAAGGGTCTGTCTCCTGCAGCTTGCAGCACCCCGCTCCTGTCAGCCTTTCCTGGCAATGACGATGAGCAGGAGCGGCGCCAGCGCAGGAGGTCAAGAGTCATCGACCTTCAATCTGCCACAGATTCTTCCTTCACTGAATCTGCGTCTCACAGGTAAGCTGTTGCCTCATAACTATGCACAATAAAAGTTAACCTGAGTGCTAACTTGCTCTAATTGCTTTAATTTTTTGCTCAATATCAGTGCTGTTGGGACTCCTGCTGCCGTACCCAAGCTCTCAAACGCTCAGATTTCAGAGCACTATTCAACCTGCATAAAACTCTCTACAGAGAATGTAAGTTTGTGGGTAGTGTTTACATTCATATACTTGGGCATTATCAGGCATTTTAGGATATCATATCATTGTTTGATTAATATATATTCATTTTTTTCTGGTATGTTTTTTTCTCAGAAAATCACTACCAAAAATGCATTTGGTCTGCATTTGATTGATTACATGGCTGATATTTTAAAGCAGAAGGATTCTGAGCTCACTAACTTTAAGGTTTGTTTTACCAATTTACTTTTCTTGCTTTTGATCATAAGATATTATAGTCCATCTTTATGTCTTTATCTTTTTTTGTGTATTCAATGTTGACAGAGATCCATACTAGAAATATGAAATTTTAACAATCTGTTTTAGAACAGCCTTTAAAGACCATCATCATCATCTTTTCATGTGTTGTAAAATCGTTCCCAGTGGTCTTTTAGTCATGATTGTGCTGTTGTTAGGCAAAATCATAAAAACCTGTTTCATTTTCTGCATTATAGTTTCTTCAGAGCGACGGTAGTACATTAGATATTTACCTCTTGAATAATGGATGGAACTGTTTGTGTGGAACAATCTCCTTCCTCTCAGTTCTCAGTTTACGCGCTTTTCCACTAGTTTACAGCCCTTTACACCCTCAAACTAACATTACTGGTGCAACAAAAATTGCAAGCAATTTTGGAGCTATCCAGTCGTACAGTTTTGATAGATGCCAGCTCAGATGAGGAAAACAAAGACGTACATGGATCTATTTGTCTGTAAGTGAATGCATCAGATTGGAGCAAAGCACCAAGCTTGTAGCCTACCCAGTCTATTTAAAAAGAAGATATTTTTCAAATGTGTCTTTTTCTTTTTTGTCTGATCCTGATTAACCAACCATTTGAATAAAGAAATATTCAGAAATGCGATTTAAAGCAAAATGTTCTTTTTATACGTTCTTCGTCATCAGAAAAATGCCATTAGCACATGTTTAAAACACCAAAAGCACAATTTTCTTTGGAGTGGGTCTTTTAAGGTGATTTTAATGTTGACCCCAGTATAGAGTCACTATATGCCTTGGTTTGCTTCCTAATTGACATTTTGTTTTTGTAAAGGTGGCAGCTGGCACTTTAGATGCCAGTACAAAGATTTATGCTGTGAGGGTGGATGCTGTTCATGCTGATGCTTACAGAGTCTTGGGGGGTCTCGGAGGCGAGACAAAACCAGTAGAGGGTGAGATCCCCTGCACAGTGTGCTGCATAATGTTGTAAATTGTGTTAAAGTTCTCACTGCTTTTGTAAAAAAAAAAAAAAAAAAAAAAAAATGCAAAGAATGAGCTTTGTCTGGTTCTGTCGCTCTGTGAAACTGCAGATCATGCTACAGGAGCAGGGAATGAGGATGATGATGGGGAGGAAGTGACTGCAAAACAGCCAAAGAAGAAAAGACCTCCTAAGAAGACAGTGGAGCAGAACCTGAATAACATCAACAGTACTGAATCTGAGAGGAAGTGTGAGGTATTATGAGATGCTGTCCCATTTTTAAAATATGCTAGACTTGTTTTTGGCATCAAATATTATTTAGTTGTTACAGAAACAAATGTTTGTTTGTTTGTGGTGGTTGTCATTTGATTTAGTCTTTTTCCTATATAACTCTATTGTGTTGTTGTACTTCTTAAAAAAGATCACCATTGTTGTTGCACACCTAGGTGGACCCCATGTTTCAGCGGATGGCCTCATCCTTTGATGAGACCAGCACAGCAGGTGTCTTCTTGTCTGTTCTTTTCAGCGAGAACAGTCGCTGTGAGCTGCTCTTTCCCTCTCACATGATTCTGCTGCAGTCAAAACCATCATACTCTCCCCCAGCTCCACAGAGCATACCTGCATCCCCATTCATGGGTAAAAGTCATATTTTAAAAAGAAGAATGCGTTGCTACTTTTTTTTTTTCTTTACTTTTATTTATTTATTTTTGATTTATGTTTACTTTTGTTTTCCCAGTTGTTTACTCTCTTGGTGTTTTTTTTTAATGTTCCTTTTTATTTTTCTGTTTTGTGTTTCCTGAAGGTGGATTGCGGCGATCTCAGGAGAAAAGCTCCATCTGTCCCTCATTACAAGACTTTTCCTTTACGAATTGGAACCCTGAGCAGGTCACAATCATTTTATAACCCAAAAATGTATTAATCTAATATGATTATTAATATTAGTAATCCTATTTTTATTTGGGTATTATTTCAGTTGGGTATTGCCTTAATATTATTACAATGAACTGAATTTTTCAGAATAAATGCAGTTTAGCCAGTCTTTTATTTTTATTTCTAGTGGTTGACACGGGAGCAGAGCTAGCGAGACACTGCTGCCTGACTCCACTACCAGAACTCCACTAGCTGCTAGCTATCCTGGCTATGCTGACCTGCAGGGATCCACCGCGGGTGCCGTCATAAGACATGTTCATCAAGACAATAATAAAAAAAATCCTTTTTTTTAATTTCCCCCTCTCGGATTAATGTTCAGATTGGGCCATAGGCAGGCGGAAGTACTGTTTATAATGGCTGTCGAGTACACTCCGCTGCAGCTCCCACCGGGAGAGACTGTGGTGAATATAGACACAGCGGCGTGCTTGCCGGCGCCTCTGCACAGCTCTCCAACACATACAACACAAGCTACTCGCTCAACATTATTCATTTTATTTTATTCTGATTCATTAGCTATCTTCAATTTCACTTTAAATCTTATTTTTTGTCTTAGGCTGACCTTTAACACCAGAACAGCCAGCTGTTTCTTCTTTTTATATGTATGTTTCAAGTCAATTCGCTTCCAATAACTACAATAACAATCTGCCTTTATTACTTCTCTTTCAGACCACGAATCAGCTGCTGGAAAAGATGAAAGAAGGTGAACACGTGTTTGATGTGAACGCTGACCCTGAACCAGAGCCAGAGGAAGATGAGAGCCTTGAGTTTGATGCTGATTATGAAGAGGGTCAAGCTGACAGTCAAGAAGGATTTAAGGAATACAAGGAGGGTTGTGAGGCAACTGGCTCTGGAAAAGGAAGGTAAGCTTGAGTAAAGGACTGCAGACCAAAGGTGGTTTGATCTCTGCTCAAAAGGTTGGGAAAGGGTTAGGACAAACAGTATGTTCTGGCTGGCTCAGTGGCCGAGTGGAAGAGTGTCTGCCCTGAAACTTGGAGACCTTGGGTTCAGATTAACAATTTGGTCAAAGACTTCGGTTTCTCCCCCCAAGGATGAGTAAAATGAGATCAAATTTCACACACCCATCATGTGTGTGACACCTGATGAAAATGCAACTTTAAGTTATATAGCAATAAAAACTTGAATTAGGAAAAGTTAAAAAGATTTTATGAATGATGAATGAAATATGCATCATTGGAACTACCGTGGCTTGGAAAAGTTATTCACATCCCTTGAACTTCTTTACATTTTCTCACATTATGACCACAAACATAAATATATTATAGTGGAATTATATGTGAAAGACCAACACAAAGTGGTACACACTGGTGAAGTGGAAAGAAAATTATACAAGCGTTCAATTTCTTTTACAAATAAAAAACTGAAAAGTGCAGTGTGCAAAAGTATTCAGCCCCCCTGAGTCAATACTTTGTGGAACTCCCTTTTGCTGCAATTACAGCTCAAGTCTTTTGGGGTTTGTCTCTATCAGTTTTGCACATCTACAGACTGAAATTTTTCCCCATTCTCCCTTGCAAAACAATTCAAGCTGAGTCAGATTAGATGGAGGACGTTTGTGAACAGCAGTTTTCAGATCTTGACACAGATTCTGGATTGGATTTAGGTCTGGACTTTGACTGGACTATTCCAACACATGAATATGTTTCATTTTTACCATTCCATTGTAGCTTTGGCTTTATGTTTAGGGTCATTGTCCTGTTGGAAGGTGAATCTCTGCTCCAGTCTCAGGTGTTGTTCAGACTCCAACAGGTTTTCCTCCATTATTGCTCTGGATTTGGCTCAAACCATCTTCCCATCAACTCTAACCAGATTCCCTGTCCCTGCTGAAGAGAAGCAGCCCCAGAGCATGATGCTGCCACCACCATGTTTGACAGTGGGTATGGTGTGTTCAGAGTGATGTGCAGTTTTAGATTTCTGCCTCACATAGCGTTTTGCATTTAGGCCAAAAAGTTCCACTTTGGTCTCGTGTGACAAGAACACCTTCTTCCACATGTTTGCTGGGTCACTCACATGGTTTATGTCAAACTGCAAACAAGACTTCTTGTGGTTTTCTTTTAACAAAGGCTTTCTTCTTCACCTTCCATAAAGTCCAGATTTGTGCACCACTGATGGTTGTCCTATGGACAGATTCCTCCATCTGAGCTGTAGATCTCTGCAGTCCATCCAGAGACACCATGGTCCTCCTGGCTGCATCTCTGATCAGTGTCTCCTCGTTCTGCCTGTTAGTTTAGGTGGACGACGATGTCTATGTAGGTTTGCAGTTGTGTCATATTCTTCCCATTTGTTGATGGACTGAACAGTGGTTTGTGAGATGTTCAAAGCTTGGGAAATCTTTTTTTAGCCTAGCCCTGCTTTAAATGTCTCCACAACTTTATCCCTGACCTGTCTGGTGTGTTCCTTACCCTTCATGATGCTGTTTTCTCCCCAATATTCTCTTGACAAACCACAGAGACTGTCACAAAACAGCTGGATTTGTGTACTGAGAATAAACTACCTACAGGTGGACTTTATAAAGTCAACATTTGATCAGTCACCAATCATCATGAAACTTCTGAAGACAATTGGAGGCACTCAGAGAAAAGGGGGGGTGAATACTTTTGCACACTGCACTTTGCAGTTTTTTATATTTAAAAAAATTGCTTCTATGTTTTAGTATTAAAAAGCAGCAGATGACTGACGGTGACTGCTGCTGGCATTAATAAACTATTGGTTTTATTTTTCTCCTACAGGGATGTGATTCCCATTGGAGAAGGAGACATATCCACGATGTGCCTGCAACTGTCCTCACAGCCCAGAGAATATTCGTACTTCAGCCCAAGGACCATGGCCACATGGGCAGGCCCCGGGTACTGGCAATTCAAACCAAAGCACAAATGTGAGTGATGCAAACACTTTAACTACACTTAAAATGGTAGTGTGGATGTTTAAATCCTGGTATTAGTGGAAAGTGAGCCCAGTCTGCATTCTGGTTGTTTTGTTTTTCTGCTGCAGTGGATCATTTGCCTGACAAGGAGACACGAAAAAGGAAACCTAAGAAGACTTTTGAAATAGACTTCAGTGATGATGTCAACTTTGGCACCTACTTTCGCACCACAAGGGTAAAAATCTTTTTTACACTAATGTTTATATTTTTAGTCCATTCAATTATGCCTGTTAAAATAATTACATAGAAGCTGAAAAATGAATCAGAAAAGCATTTCAACAATCCAATATGACGCTTTCTTTGTTCATGTGATGAGTCTACTGTCAAAGAAGTTTGAGGAAGTTTTTTCTGAAAAATAAATCTGTTTTTTTAACCACTTACAGTTGTTTTTATTTTTCTGATTCATCATAAAGGTATTGTTAAAGAGTTGTGGTGCAGCCTTGAAGCACATAGGTCTAATACTATTAACATACCAAACTGCTATTATTTTTGGCAAAATTCTTGATCCCAGATTTGTCATAGAGGTGTTTTCATGTGAAATAAAAGCTTGGTCAGGGTGGATGTCATCATTTCAGTTATTTTCTTTTTTACTTAATAAAATATCCCTTTGTGGTAAAGTTTTAATAGAATATTTGAAATCCTTTTGATGTTAACTAAAACGTTTAGAGTTTAGCATTTCATACATGTAACTATTTTTTCCAGAATAAATAACTGTGCAAAGCTTGTATTTAATCTGTTATTTTTATTTTTTTGTGCCTAATGTTTTAGTAACAGTAACTTTCAGTTATTTTCATTAGTTGCATTTGAATGTTTGTTTGTTTTCCACACAGGCAGCCACTACAAACGTCAAGTCTGCGCTTAGCACCACCAACAAAAAAACAACTTTACCATCAGATTTTCAGTTTCCACCAGAAACGCTCTCCCAGCTCAGCCTCAAACCATCCAGTTCGGTGAGATTTAATCAGTATGCCTTATAAACTCAACGTCTAAAAAAAAAAGTTACATTTCAGGTAGTACTTGTTGAAAAAATTTGTGAACAGTTCCCTAAATCCTTTTTGTTATGCAATAGAATCAACACAATTAATACAGTCATATATGGATACCCACTTTACTGTCATCAAATGTTGACATAATCATTTACACTAAACATCAATAACAAATAAATTCTGCATCTGTGATTATTTTCTGTAGTTGTGTCAAGAAGGTCAGAAGAGGTTGTCAGGAGAAGTTGGAGATGGCATCGGTGACTATGACTACAACAACGCCAACGACACGGCCAACTTCTGCCCAGGCCTTCAGGTCTGGAACTTGTCCTGCTAAATCATTTTACAGATTTTTGGTGATAAGATAAGACTGTAAAGGGACAGTGCTTTTGTTTGTGTGCTCAGATCACAGTGGAGCTGTTAAATCTGACATCTGCTGCTTTTGCAAAGCATTACAGGAGCAGACCCAAGAGACAAGCTAAAGCTTTTTTTATTAGCTCATTTTTTTGTAAAGTTAATCATTTTTTTAACCAAACAAATGCAAGTTTATTTGTTAGAATCTTTTACATTCATCTGATTTTAAAGTTGGTAGCTCATGTGGTAAATGATTCAATTCCCTTTGTCTGCTTTTCCTGAAATCTTACACCATGACAATACACAATATGTGCTGTGTTTGTAGATTAAACAAAGCTATTTGTCACACAGCATGTCATATCCTAGTTTCAGTTCATTCAGTACAGAGGGTAGCGAAGAGAAAGTCGAGACTCTGTGGATTCATTTTCCAGAATCGCCTTGAAGGAATATCACACATAGATTTGCCACCTGAAGGTTTTACAAACGTTCTCTAGGAAAAGTATCAAATAACTTGGTTTTTGCTAGCATGCCATTTCACTCCAACAATCTGTGTGCGGGTACAATAATTTTATCCGATTACTGACATAGCCATAAATTCCTTATTCTTTTAGGTTGCTGTACAAGTTTTTCAACACTTTTCAGCTCTGTCTTAATATCAGTTGATCTCGTTTTCTTTGCATCATTGTTACTCTGCAGTGTAAGTTCTGCAATTTGTCAAACTCTTTTAAATATCTTGAACTAAATGCATCAGATGCTTTTGTCTGTGTCTTTATAGGACATTTTTAGACAGTTTTTGATACAACTCTTTTGATGAATTTACTCAACTAACTACTACATATTTCCTGTAAAAGAGATCAGGTTGCTGTTTATCAGATAACGTTGATCCATGCAAATGTCAACGTTAATGTGTGTAAATATGCAGGTTAGGCCAGCAGGTTCATGAGCGTCTCTTCAGCTAGCATTAATCGGCTGTGTCATCTTCAAACCTCAACATGATGCAGTTTAAAGCAACTTCATAACCTCAAACTGCTGGTGTTACAAAGCTGCTGCCACATCACCAAGAGTGAGAGAGCTGACAAGACATGAATTTGTTTTGCTCTGTCACTACACCGTGAACACTACACCTTCGCAGCTTTAGCTTCTACTAAATCTGTTTAAAGGGAAGACTTTAGATGGAAAATAATCCGCTTAAATGTGTTTCATTCTGTCATCTCCTGCTCTGTCTTCTACTTCAGGGTGGGGAAAGTGATGACGACGATCTTGAAGGATTTACTGGTTCAGATGACATCCAGCCTTCAGGTGGTAGTGAAGCTCCACCCTCACAAGACCTGGAGGGTGTGTCCACATACGGGGAGGATGAACTGGTACCTGAGCCTCACAGAGTAAGTCATGCAGAGTTTTATCTATTTATTGGCTTGGGTCAAACAAACACACAAGAGCATTTAATGCAGGGGTCTCAAACTCAATTTGTCTTGGGGCCACTGACTGTGGCTGAGTCGCAACCTCAGCGCATATGCATGCGTGTGCAGCTCGTGGGTGTCTGGAAGTCAATGCCAATTTAAATCAGAATTTTTGTAAAAATCCAATTTTCTCCATCTTTTTTTGTTTTAGAAAATTACATTTTTTAAAAATTTACAAGGACCCTGGTGTAAAAAAGCTGTGTATAACTTCCTCAGTTAAAACCCCTCTTTGGTTGTAAATTTGTATGGAACATGTACTGTACTGTGTTATTAACTGTACAAAATTACTTAACAAAAAAAAAACTCAGTCAACAAATACATACATCAAACATCAATAGTGGCCGCTTGCACGTGAGTCAACGCAGCAGGTGTGTATTCACCTTGAGCACCTTCAGGTTTTCTGCCCTTAATGTTTTCCTTCTTGCATCTATCAAGCCCGGTCAATGTCCCGACCCCGAGAGCCATACCCCACCGTGATTGGTCGGTTTGTCAGCTCCACACACAATACTTAACAATAAACTAACAACAAACTGACAATTGCACTAACAATAAATTTTCATATTAGGGTGGGGACTGCAAAATATCGTCTTGGGGGCCGCAAATTTCCCACGGTCGCCAGTTTGAGACCCCTGACATAATGGACTTAGTTTGTTTTCTGTTTGTTTGACACTTCATTATTTCTTTGGGATTAAAACGGAAGGCAGTGAATCTTAATTATTAAACATAAAGCCTGTGAACTTTGTACGGTGTGGATTTTTATTCTGCTCGTGTGTGCAGGTCAACAAAATTGAAATCAATTATGCCAAGACAGCAAAGAAGATGGATATGAAGAAGCTGAAGAACAGCATGTGGACTCTTTTAACAGAAAGTCCAGAAAAAAGGGCGCAGGTGCTTTTACTTTGTTTCCTAATTACTTTTTTGTCTCCATTCATTGTGTAGATGAATAGTGTGGGTGTCGAGCATTACTGCTTCAGGACGGTCTGTAGAGGTGGCAGCTGTGTTCATCTGGTTTTTGTCTGCAGGTGAAGGAGACTGTTGAGACTCAGGATGTTTGTGGGGAGAAAGTCTTCAGTCAGACCACAAAGACGCTGCTTCAAAGGTACCAATAGAACAAAGAGCAATGATGACCAACAGAAACCCATGCATACCAGTAACATTGCCTGCTGGTTTGGAATACGCACTTTGGTTTTACCATTTACATTTTTTAATTATTATTTTGGGTGACATTATGTTTTTCTATAGACTGATGCTCACAGAATCTTGTAGATTGACTTTTGAGTGTGATTTGAAGGTAATATTTATTGATATATGATCCTCTCTTCTTTTTGTAACCCTCAGATTGCCGAGCATTATGGCTCAGAACCTGTCTGTGCCGCTGGCCTTTGTGGCTCTGCTTCATCTTGCTAATGAAAAGGTGCCGTTATTATTATTATTTTTTATTTTTTTATTTTAATTTTTGAGACTGCACACTTTCCTACATGAGCCACCATACATTACACATATCCAGACAACCGTAGCCCTTGACAATGCTGTTGGGCAGCATTATATAAGGTTTGTTTGTTAAACTATTTTGTTGTATAACAGCTTATATATTCTAAATTCAAATGAAAGACAAACTTTTATGAGGTTTATTCAAGACATAAAAACAAAAAATAAAGAATGCATAGATATGTCAAACCCAGTTAGATATTAAGTCAAAAACTGACTGGAAAATAAAAGAAAATTCCAATCTTTTTGACATTATAATAACTGCTAATCATAAATAGAAAAATTAGCCTTTACATCAAATAGTGTAATTAATTCTCTGAATGGGAGTGCAAGGATGCAAATGTATAAAATCCCACCTAAAATGAAGATAATACATTATTAAGCATATAATGGAGGAGCCAAAATATATAGTTTTAAATTTTGCAATTTTAATGGTGTTTGTTGTTATGCCAAACATAAGTGTAAGATAAAGATAAGATAACCCCAAAAATAAGTAAAATAAGTGAACATATTTTCTAATTGTAAAGATCTAGTTAAGGGGTCTGCAACCTGAAACTCCAGAGCCACGTGTGAGTCTTATCCCTCCATGGCTCTTTGCTTTTGAAGAAAAATGCAGTTGACCTAATTAAATAATGGGTTTGTAGTTTTGGTTTTAATTTTTTTAGTTGATTAAGTTTGTCTTTTACATTTAGATTTTTTTACATATCAGATAACTGAGTACAATGATGGTCAAAATAATGTCTGACACATTTATTATTAGAATAAGGTTTAAGCACATATTCTTATCTTCTTCTGCACATTGGTGACAAGTTACCAATCAGAGGCAAAGTTCTTACAGTAAATACTTGTATTTGCTGTACATGCATAGATTTTTAAAATGTTATAATTTTGACATGTAATAATAAATAAGAAAAGGATAAAGACATACTAAAGTTTTAATGATAGCAAATGCAGTGTTTGGCTTTCTTGTATTTTTAATGCAAGTTAATCTGCTGCAGCAGGAGTATCTTGCTGATAATTCAACTTTTTTATTGGTTGTCACATAGTAAAATACAAAATGAGAGGAAGCAAAGGAGAATAAACGATTTGTTTACTTTCAGCTAAGTTAGTTAATGGAAAGAAAACATGTTAAAACTAAGTGGACGTGAAATGAGCCGTACAGTAGGCTCTGAAAATATCTCATCAGTTTGTGCAATCGTTTTGTTTTTAAAAGACTATGACAGACACGTCATCACTCTTCTCCACTTTTAAAATGTTTCAAATTGAAAGCTCTTTAAATGAATCCTGTTTATCTTTGCAAAGATTTAGTTTAACATTACATTTTATATGATTTTATTATCAAGAGCAACTTTCAGCTTCAGGAATTTTCCTTTCATAAAAGCTGTGCATTATAACAACAAAACCTATATTATTTTCTACAGAAAAATAGGGAGAAAATGATGTCTGAAGCTCTGACTCTACACCTTTAACTGCTTTGAATTTCTCCTCATCTATTTTACAGAATTTGGAGCTGGTCAAGGTTGATGACATGTCAGACATCATCATCAGACAAGGCCACTAAAGAAAAAATTTTTTTTCATGTTTTTGGTTATTTTTTCATCATTCTGTCCTCTTCTCTGTTTGAATTTAATCTTTTTGTAAAGTATGAAATCTGTCTTTGCCATTATGAGGGGAATAAAAGCAAACTTTTTGAACTCTGTACTATTTCATGGTTTATTGGTTGTGTAGATAAAATAACGTTTTAACCAGTGCTCAAAAGATTTGTGTTGTCAAAGAAATAAATCATTTTTTTATTCACAAAGATTGTGCTCGAGTTTTGTTACGTAAATTTGGGCAAAATATGTGAAATACCGGTATGTTTTTAGCCTGGTTACAGCGTGAGGTTGCAGCTTTTCTGCCGCCTTCCCTGAGAGGTTAAACCGGTTTGTCTGGGTCCATGCTACCATCTGGGTGAAACCACTGATGTTCTTTCATGAAGGAGACAGAACAAGGAGGAGCTGAGAACAAGTCACATTCCATTCCTTTGTGTTAATCAGTTAAGGTTTAATCTTTTTCATATAGAGAATTTTTGATATGAACTGTTTGTTTTACCATACATTTCCAAAGTAAATCCTAATGCAATGGTATAAATGTGCTTTAGTCAAGTTTTTCTATTATACCTAAGCTGTGCAACGTGTCCTACATGTTTGTAGTAATGCAGTTAATTCACAACACAAATGTTTTCATTCTAAAAAAAAAAATCCTTTAGTAAATACACTGAAAGTGGTTATCCTGTCATACCTGTCAGTCTTTTTGTTTAAAAGCACAAAAGATGACTAAATCTTTCGAGTCACCTCAAACAGGTGCATTAAGAGTTAACATTTGTGACTCATCAGTTGGAAAGCTCACATCCAACGCGTGTTGAAAACGCCCTCAGATGGGAATGAAGGGGAAAGGCTCGAGCCACAGCTGTCAATAATAAGGGAAGGAAAGGGGTATGCCTTCAAAATAAAAGCATTTCCTTTGTACTTTGTCAGAAGTTAAAAAACGATAGGGTGAAAACCTCATTAGATCCTCAGTAAAACACAAAATAAATGTAATTTTTTGATTTCTTACTGATGTTTTTATCCATTCATATCTTAACGACTTCATTATATTGAAATAGAGGGAAAAGAGTCTGATACCTTCATTTATAAGTCTACATTTTAGTGGTCCTTTTCTATGTTAATTTAGTACTCTGATAAATTTGAAAAAACAGTTTTGAATTGGGCTCAAATCCTCAGTCTTAAAAAGAATAATGATATTTTTTTACTGTTGCAATTGTTCTTAAGTGTGGGTTCTACGTTGTGTTTTCAGTCGCAGAGCGGAAGCAGCGGTTGTGTTGCGGCTCACCGACCTCTTGAAGCGGAGGAATTCAATGACCGGAAAAAAATAGGACCAGGAAGTCGAAGTGAGGAGCGCGTCCCTGTCTTAGTGGAGCCACAAAGTTTTAACAAATTGTTTTAAACGATTTTAGCTACAAGGTCTGCTTCGGTAAAGGTGTTGTTATTGATAATTGATCAGGGGACACGATTTCCAGCAAGATGGACTTTGATCCGGTAAGTACTGTGATCTGTTTTCAGAGCCGACGTTGTTGTTGGGAGTCATGCAACAGGTGGAACTATATGTCAAATTAACATTGTTTAGCCTAGTTTGACAACATGAAGTTCTATAAACCGATATTTGTATTTGGTGTTGATAACGTTTTTACTGTTGCCCGGCTAAAGCTATTAGCTTTCACTGTTAGAGAGGCTATGGAAAGTTTTTACCTAAGACGCGCAGGTACACAAACACAAGATCCTCAAAGTTACTTTAGTAACGTTTCCAAACTACGAGTCTGTTTTGTTTTTAAGACTTGTAAAAGTTAGGCTCCATTTGCTTCATGACACGGCTAACTTCAACACAAGGTCTGTGTTTTAAAGTTGACACCAACGCACATAAAACCATAAATAACCGCAGGTTTGAACGTGGAACGAGGTCTTGAACTTTTCCGATTTAGATAAACTACTTTGTTTTTGTTTTGTTTTACTTTTATATAATTTGTTAAAACCAAGTTCCAGTTTTTCAAAATTTAGTAAATTAGTTTCAGTGGTGTTTATTAAATATGATTTAACGAACATGGCCTAGTCAAACTGCGCGCGTGCGCAATCATTTTTGTCTTTATTTCTAACATTTTTCATGCCAGAAACATTAAGTCAGCTTTGGTTGCACTCTCAGTTTATCATTTCTCATTTAAATAAAGTTTAAATAATCAGAATTTTACTCTGCTTGATAGACCACAAAAGCCCATTTGAATAGTTTTCACCACTTACTACACACAGTCATTCTTTTACATCCACACTTCGTGTCTCGCGGCAGTTTTCTTGTAACATTTGATCTTATTGCTAGTTGTCCAGAATTCCCTTGGAGACCAAAGCCACTTTAAATTCACAGCACGGCGTGGACGTGTGTCCTTAGCTTTTTGCTTTCTCTGAATGATGTTATTTGATAGCTCTCCACCATTCAGTGAGACTACTGAGGTCTTAGGTGGAGAACAGAGAACTAAATGAAATGGGCTCACCTGACTGGCAGGTAAAACTTTAAAAAGCATTATTACACAATGCTTTATACATAATGAATTAAGAGGAAGATATGAAACTTAAACCCTTTTTAAAAAATTGATATTTAGGCCTGACGTGTTCATTACAGATGTCGAAAGTGAGAATGTGAGTATGAGCTAACAGGGAAAACATGAGGAGGATTAGAAGGAAAGGAGGGATATGAATCAGGAAGCAGAGAACGTATGATGCTGGTAAACCTGCGGTTTCCTAGAAACGACTTTGTTTTTAGGCCGACTGGCTCGTGGGACATGGAAGTCCCTGTTCTGTGTCTGCAGAGAGCACACTTTTTATCCTTTCTGCTCAGAAATCACACCTAGAATTGTGTGAATAATATTCAGTATCCACTGTCCCAGCTGATTCCAGACATGTCAACAAAAGTATTTGTCTCAGAAAACTTTTGTAAAAATGCAGCTGATTTAGTTCATTGTAAACATCTTACTCTGATTTTTGAACAGTTCCTTGATGGTTTTAAAGTTTAAAGAAATGTATGTTTTTAGTGGTGTAAATGCCTACATGACAGCTATCCATAGCACTATAGCAGTTTTTGTATTTTTGTTTTCACTGACCTTAGTTTTTCCATTTTGTTCCTGCAGCACCTCTACAATAAGCAAACAAAAATGACATTTTTATTTTGTACTGTATACATACCTCTAAAACAGACACAAAATTAAACAGGTGGCCTTAAGCAATGTATTCAAAAATAAAACATCATTTTAACCAATGACATGTTCCTAACTGCAGTTAAGCTACATTAGATTCTTAAAAAGGATTTTAAAAAATTGAAGGAAGTAGCATTTCAGGTTTGTATGTGACACTTAAGTGAGACTTTTTGTGCCTGCTGACCATTTACATGCCTTACATTTTTACTTTTTTATCTTTCTTTCTAATAATAAATAAAGGGAGTCCAACCAACCTGAAAAATCTGCTTTTTTGCTTTGAGCGTGCTGTGGTACAGGATCAACATGTAAACATTGATCTGTTGTTGACAGAAAAGAAACAATATGTCTGTTTGCATAAGGTACAGTGTAGCTGTACCAAGAGTGCTGTATTTTTACAAAACATTAAGTCTGTATTACTTTTGTATATAAGATAAAGAGCAAAGTGAATGGTTGGTTACATTTTCATTTAAACTCACACTCCAGTAATATTTTAATCTATTTTAAAACGTTCCCAGTCGTCTTTTAATTGTGACGACTTTATTTATGCAGTTTTTAGCCAAAACAAAACTGTCTTGTTTTCTTGGACATAATTCCTGCAGAATGACAGGAGTTCGTCAGAAACTCACTGCTGAGTTGTGGGCATTACTGTTGGCTCGGATGTAAGCCTCCCCTGATATCCCAGCAACCCTTTGTTTACATGCTCTCCCGCTAGCTCATAGCCCCTCACCATCCCAACCTAACATTACCAATTCAACGAAAATGGCGAACAGCTCTCCAGCTGTGCAGTCTTGAGTCAGGTGGCAGCTCAGATGAAGAAAATAAAGACGTTAATGGATCAATTTGTCTGCAAGTGGATGCACAGAAGTGAGCAGAGTAGAGCGACTTTGACCTGCCCATTGCAGTTTCTATGTCCCAACTGAGATATTTTTTAAACGTCAAATTTTTATCTGCTCCTGATTCATCATGATTTGAATAAAGAAATACTCAGAAACACAGTTTTGATCTTGCATTACTTACATTTACATTCATTTATATATGCTCTCTATCAGTGGGTGATATTCTGTATTTATAACTGTATTTATTACTTTAAAATTCAGTTTCTCAGAAAGTGCCTTGGTCACTAAAAAACAGAAGTTCAGTACTATAATGGTTGGAGTTAAATCACAAGTTATAGGTGCCATCCACAAAGCGTTGCATCCATGGGAAGCTGCAGCAGCTCCACAGCATGATCACCTTCCAATTCACGCAGACAGAGCTTCTTCTACATACTTAACTCGGAGCATCTTCATGTTTTTAATAGGTCCAACATTTCTATGTTCAATATTTTTTTCTTTAGTCTTGGGTGCTATTCAAACTTCCTGAGAATCCAAATGTTTATTTAATTAAATGTTATATTTCATTCATTGCGATGTCGTGTAATCAGACATGTGTCAGCATCCATCAACAGTTTCAAGTTGAAGGCCGATTAAACAATTTTACCTGAAGTTATATCTAATTGGGTTTTTTTGCACGTGTTCCATCCTCACACTGCAAAAACAGCCCTCCTAGAAAGAAGTAAAAAAAAAAAGTATTTAAGTGAAAAAAAGTTTTTTTAAATAAGTAAATAAAGCTTTCAATGTCGATGAGGTAAAAAAAATGATGGTCTTGCCAATAATTCTTATTTCTAGCAAAAAAGTCTATTTACTGAGACATTCTCTTAAACTAAGATTATTTTTTAATTAAAACACTTTTTTGATAAGATTATTTCTTTTGCAAAACAGAAAATAAGATTTTCTTTTTCCTAGGGCTGTCAACGTTAACGCATTGACATGTGATTAATTAAAAAAATTAGTACGTTAATATTTATTACTGACAATTACAGGTCAGAAGTGACTGTCTTCCACTTGCATCAGGCAGTTCAGGTTTCCATGTCATGGGTTAATTTCTGAAAACGCACAATTCGTCAGGCCATATCCCACTTATGCCATGGTTGTTTTTGACTAGAAGATGAAGCAAAAAGTTTGTTTTAAGGAAGCCTGCACAGTGATAAAGAACATTTGGGTTATGTTACCGGAACTTCTTTTTTAGATGTGCCTGAACACTCAGCAGCCAATGCGTTTTGAGTATTCACCCAGACCTTTTAAAGTGCAGAAACACAAAGTTTCTTATTGCTGTATTATTTCTACAGAGAGTAATTTTCTAGAGTCTGTACATTACAGACTTTTAAAGAAATAAGTCTTCAGAGTTCTGCTTATCTTACTGTTGTTGTGTTTTGTACACACAAATTACATTTCTGGGATATCTGAGTTGACGCATTACAAATTTAAATATTTCAGACAATAAAAATGAAGGAAAATATTTCTCTTTTTTATTGTTCTAAAGCCACACATTGTATAAAATTTACCTAGTTAAACATTGTGATTAATCCCAATCCACAACGTTCTACGAAGAATCAAAAGTACAGACTGGGTGTAGTTTTATAAAGCTGAGAACAACACAAGGAAATGAGGAAAAATAGGTTTGCTATATACATCCTGTAAATGCTATATGTATGAGTAACCATAGCGATGTCATTGGATGTGAAGTGCAGCTAACTGTGGTCTCTCCTCACATCATTGCAGGAGCAAGGAGATCTGTCTGGGCCTCAAAAGGATAAAGTTGCTAACCTAAAGGATCAGGTGGATGGGGTCAAAAACATCATGACGGATAATGTTGAGCGGATCCTGGCCCGAGGAGAAAGGCTGGACGACCTCATGGGCAAGTCGGAGGATTTGCAAGCAGGGGTCAGTGCAGTCTCATACTTTGAAGGGCTTGGTGGAGTTTTTGCTGTGCTCCAGTGTCTGTCGCTTTGTGAAAACACACTTGTGGAGCTGCGAACAGAGCCGGTCCCTCTCATTACAGAACACTGAGAGTGCGTCTTTTCTTTCTGTCCCTGAAGTAAACTTCATTGCTTTTTGGCAAGAAATGGTTTCAGCTGCTCCTTATGAAAAGGAGCTCATTAAGAAAAGGAGTCTCCGCCTCAGATCTCTCACCACACGAGTAGACTTGGCTCGTCACGGTGAAAGCTTTGATTTTACTGAAGCAGATACAGCACAGGTAGTGCTGATGGTTTTGTTCGTTTCTCATTTCAGTTCATAACCTTTTCAATCAGCTGTTCAGAATTACAAAATCAGGAGCTTAAAAAGGTGTAAATAAATAACATTCAGTTATAATTAGTTGTTATGTGAGCCTGGGACATTTTTCTAGGCAGCTATGAACAAGTCTGTTGCAAAAAAGGCTTCATGCAAAGCTGATACAGAGTCTGAAACACAAAAGGGTTTACTTTTTCAACAAAAACGGCATGAGGTGGTTAATGGAATAAATAACCCTTATAGATAATCTTAAGCTACTTTTACACCAGACACGATTTACTGCAGGGGCGTCAATGTGCAGACGCGCTCAGAGGTGCTGTGGCACAATTTGAGTGTGCAGCAGCGTGTTTTGGACATTGTGGTTCCTAGTTCCAAACTTTGGCGTAGAAATCAAATCAGGAACTTTGACCTGTGACATGTTGATTTGATCAGTGTGTGGAGTCCAAAACTAACATGGAGAGAATCTGATCATTCTCCTCCTGAACTTTAAGATATTATTTGTATTCAGACAATAATTAATGTTCCTTTAATTTTCCTTCTATTTTTATTTTTTGAACTAATGCGGGACAGCATGTTGTCAAACTGTGTCACAGAGAGATGACTTGGGCAAATCTGTCAAACATTTGAGGTGGGGCCGGCAGGCACCACATGCATTTACTGAGGCATCTGATTGGTCAATTTATAACTTCAATAACTTGGGGGGGGGGGTAAATCATGAAAAAAAAATAATTTAGCACGAAGATGTTAAAAAAAAGTTATCAGAGCAAGAATGGTTATTCAGGCAGATATGATGACTGAGTAATAGCTGTTTATTTCTCTATAGAAGTCTATGGGATTTTGGCTTTTTGGAGCCAGCAGGGGGAAGGGGTCACTGAGTCCAGTTCTGATATGCAGTCAATGGTGAACACCATGGGCTGAAAGCGCATTCAAGAAAACATTGTTAACACTGGTGTAAACGTAGCTTAAGAGCAGATTGGGGCAACTCCCCCTTCAGGTGGGGCCAGACAGTTGTGAAGAACGTGCCCATCATTGCTTTTTTTTTTCCACGATCAGTGAATCTCTCTCTAATTTTTGATTTGGTTTCATTCTTGAAAGCTCCTGGTGGCTGTTCATCAAAGTAATCTCCATGCATGAGTTGTAGTTTTCATCCTCATAAGTTTTCCTCTTGCTCCTCCCCCCACACAGGCTCAGCACTTCAAGCATACGGCGGGGAAAGTCGCCCGCTCTTACTGGTGGAAGAACGTCAAGCTGGTGGTGGTGATGGTGGTCATCGTCCTCATCATTGTCCTCATCATCGTGCTGCTGGCCACCGGTGTCATTCCCACCAGTAACCCTGTGCCTCCAGTTGTCAACCCCACCTCCAAGCCCTGAATCCACAGCAACACTCGGAGCGAGCTGATGCAGATGATGAAGAGCTGATGAAGCAGACGCATCCCTGTTGCACACTGTAATGTACAGACTCTAGAAAATTACTCTCATATGAAGAAATATTGAACACTTCAGTTTCCTCTTGATACATTTTTTCTTCAACTTCAGCCATCTTGTCATCTTCATCATGTGATGAAAGAGCATCCCCGAGTTATTTGTAGAAATAAAACGCCTTCTGGAGACCATGTCAATATTGCAGCAACGGCCAAGTTTCCTCTTATCTAGGATTTTTATTTTTTTGTAGCAAACTTCTTTACAAGTTGTTCTGTATTAAATTGATAAATATATCTGACGCTGGGCTGAACGCAGATTAGAAATGAATGTTACCAGTTTTTGGTTCGTGTTCTTCAAAATCAACAACTTCCTGCGTGTGCTCATCTTTTTGTTTTTTTTGGAAACGTGACTCCAGAAACAAATCTCTGGAGTTTGTTACACTCAGATGGTACTTTTCAAATCCTCTGGAAGCGTCAGCTGTTCATTCAGGGTTTGAGGATCTCGGCGCTGAAAGCAGATAAACTGACAACTTTGAGTCGTGCAAAGTTCATAGTCATTGGATTAGACGATGACGCAAAGCTGTACAATTTAACTGATCGTGTAGTTCCTTGTTGTTGTTTTCCTTGATGTTTTTTCTGCTCGCCTTTTCTTCAAGCATGGCCTGCTTTGTGGCTTCATGTAGTTAAACCAGAAAAAGCAAAAGGGTGATGAGACGCTTTTCCAGCCAATCAGCTGAAAGAGGCCATTGAGATGGTGTGTGAGGCGCCCCCTTCTGGTCTTGTCACGACTGTTACTGCTTGAGAAACTAAATTTCAAAGTTTTCTTATTTCCAGGATGCAAGTTTGTTAAAATGTCTGTTTCTCGTCCTGAAGCATCGGTTTAGCTAATGCAGATGCTTCTACTTAGCTGTAAATAGTTGATATTTTCTCATGCTTCAATAACTAATCAGTGTCTTAATGAAAGTGTTTCTTGAAAATCGTAATTTAATTGCAAATCAAAATATTTTTTTTTAGTTTGAGCAGAAAATTTACATTAAAAATTAATGGAGACATATTACAATTTCTTGCTAGAACCAATGTTTTTATGTGCTTGGTTTCTTCCGGACATGCGTCTGGTAAACGTGTGTCCATGAAACCTGATCGCTGTGCCTCCTGCCCACCTGGTCTGCAGGGTTTCTCTGCATTCAGCCTGCGGTGGTTCTGTCGCATGACATCTTCCCCGCTTCCTTTGTCGTCTGTTTGAGCTGTACATGACTGCTGCTCAGTCATTCTTTGAAGTTTATTTCATATAGAAATGTTCAGACTTCATGGTATTTAATGGTTTTATTGGTGGATTTAATAAATAGTATTTATGCTATTTATCGTGTGCTTTTCTTCTTTTTGCATCTGAAGGGCAGAAAAATGCCCACATTTGTTCATTCAAAAACTTTTAAAGTTGATTTATAAATGTCCAATGAAAGAATAAAGTACACACTGTTCTTTTGGACCGGTGTTCTTTACTTTGATTTTGAATCCGCTTTATTCTGTTGTAATGAGTTTATCTGAAACAGCTGCAACTCACAATCACCCACAATACACGACCAACTTTTTTCTGGAAAACTTGAGAACTGGAAGACAAGAGAATTTTGTCTTAAGGTTCCAGATGTGCAGAAGATGCTGCCAATTCCCTTTCTATTGGCATAGGTATAAAGTTTTGTGATAATCTAAAGCAGAGTCTGCAAACTTTAATGCTAGAAGAGCCATTTGGCCCAGTTTCTTACCAACGAAAACCACTTTATGACTGTGTGACTATTAAGCTATTCTTTTATAAAATCCAGCTTTCAATATATATAAAAAACCGTGAATTATAACAGTGTTTATGTTTTCTACAGATAACTAACTTTTAGCAACCTGCTATTGTTTATATTTTATAACTGACTTTATGTTCACTTTTGTATAAATACTGGTGTGAAGCCCATTGAGACTGTGTTGTGTGATTTTGGGCTCTATAAATAAAATGGAATTGAAGGTTTACTTTTGACCGCAGTGCACATGCGTTCCTTTCAAAATAAAATACACCTTGCATCAAATAAGATCCTCCTGCTGCAGCAAAATTCTCTTGCAATTATTTTTTAGATGTTCACCTCTAAACGGCAAGAAAACACTACTGTGGAGCTAAATATAAGAATCTATGCTTTAAGTTATTTAAATAACATCACATTAAACCCTAAACCATCATTTTACTTAGATTTGACGTCTGCATTTTGGAGGACTCATAAAGCCCCCAAGACTCTCAGCATTGGTTAAAAAAAGTTAATTTTTACTAACATAAGATAATCTTGGATAACATAAGATAACCTTAGTTTGCAAATCTAAACATAATTCCAAAATATCCACTGTTCATTTTTTTAATTCAAATTTTTCTTAAAAGCCAAAGAGCCACAATGGAAGAATAAAAGAGGCTCCGGAGCCCGAGGATGCACACACCTGAGCTAAAACATCAAATCTACTTACAATGACGGGGCTAAATCCAACCTACCAAAGCCTGTTATGGATGCATTATATAAAGAGGAGATAACACAAGTTTTCTCTTAAAGGTGATCTTTTGATTGTTGAAGCATGTAGCTTTGAGTTGCAAGCCACACAACTGAAAGTTAAAGCAATGTTTGTTCGATTTTTACTTATTTTGTCATATGTTTTTCATAATTACTCCTGTTTACTCCTTCGTAACTACCATCAACTAATTTCTATTCTTTTGTTGTACATATTTCTTAATGTATTCTTTTTCTTTTCCTGCACTCGTCCTCTATATTCCTGATTCCATTGTTCTCCATCCTGAGAAGTGAATGTGTTTTTGATAAATTTGCATAAATGTTTTGTTGCAACTCTTTTTTTTCTTTCCTATCAATTATCAGGAATAATCTGTAATTATCAGGACTGACAATGTCCTGTTAGTTTTTCTGGTAAATGAGAGCCGGTAGTTTCCCTCAAGGAAACAGGTTGAGATTAAGAGCACAGCCAGAGAAAACCTGTTTGACTTCATGGTTTTAGCTTTATAAGGTCTTTACCGTAGATCATCTGTGTTTTCTTCAGTTTTTTTTTTAAGGCAATGTTTATAGATGCAGTGCAACGATGATAAAATCTACAAATGGATTTCCTTTGATGGGATTTGTATTTTTCACACTGAAAGCAGTATTTACTGACTGTTGAGTTCAACAAGGAGTTTCTCCTCATTCAAATGTTTAATATTCTGTAAATGACAAACGATGCAAATCACAATAGTTTGGACAATTTTGTTGTTTCTACTTGGTCCAGTTATTTCAGTTTCTTCTGTAAACAAGATATAAAATTCATTCATTCATTTAGGAACATCAATAAATGATCAGCCTTGGGCCGTTATTTTGTTTATTTCAAATCAAGTCGGTTTTGTCTTTTTCTTTCATTCATTCATTCATTCATTTTGTACTTGTCCTGTCCAGCGGCTGAGCAAACAGATATGAGCTGAAGTATTTGTGTTTTATAAATGATGTTGCTCTCGTTCTCCCTGCATATCTTTCAGCTGTTCCATCTGTTCAGATGGTTAAATGTAATTTTATCTAAGCGTTTCTAATCTTGGCTAAAACAGTCATGCAAACTTAAAATTTGTTTTGAAATAAAATATTCTGAAAATCACACGACAACTGTTAAATTACCTATAAAAACTACAGAAGATAAAATAAACTTTTTTTTTTTTGGGGCGGTGGGGGGGTGTTTGAGCCGGGGGTGTACATGTCCGTCCTTTTCGTTGGTTAAAACATTTGTTTGTTTAATCCCAGCAGCATCCACTAGAGGTCAGTGTGTTTGATCCCCAGCCTTTTCCTTGTCTCTGTTTTTGTCACACAACTTTATTTTTTCATCCATGGAATTTTTCAGGTAAATCAAGAAAATCCCTACATCTGAATATATTTCATTAATATTTATTAAGCATTGCAGTTCTTGGTTTTGTTTTGTTAAAGACAAAAACTAATTTTTTCTGCCATAAAAAGTATCTGTCCGTTCTTGTTTGGTGTCATATTTTAGTTGTTTTTAGCTTATAAAGAAATAAAAACTAAGGAGTTGACTTTAACAGATGGTGTAACTGCCTTGAAAAAGACGATGCCTCTAAAAAAACCTCTTGTTCTAGTCTTTTATCCAGGCACCTGAAGAACCACAAAGTGAAACTTCAAATCTGCAAAGGGAACTAGATGCTGTCACTGCTGCTATACAAAGGAGCATGGATAAACTTTGGACAAGATTGACCAATATAGAGGATTTATTATCTAAAACAGAGAAAATTAATGAAGCAGTAAGTCAAGCTTTGTGTCTCATTACATTTCTCTAAAAAGACAACAAACCAAACAAAAACAAAACCCTTATCTCATTAAGCAGCCCAATCATTTCATTTATCAGAAAATGATATAATGCTGTTGTATTTTGTTATTAATTGTGTTAAACAAGCATATGACCCCAATCAAAGGTTTGTCTGTACATAAAAACACTGACATGAACATTGCCAATTAGTTGCTGGTCCAATTCCAATGCATTTGGTGGATGTCGATTGGGTTGAGCTTTAAGGTGTTCATAGTTGTCTTTCAATATATAGTCCACCTTAAGCACAAATCAAAACACTTGTGTTGTTTTCTAGAAGCTTCTGCAGAGCAGCAGGAGTTCCTCAGAAAGTCACCTCTGAGTTGTGGGTGGAGCTGTTGGCATGAAGCAACCCCGTCGCCCTTCCCCTCCCCGCTAGTGAGAGCTCTTTGCTTATATGCTGTCTTGCTAGCTTACTGCCCCTCATACCCCCAACCTAACATTACAGGAGCAAAATAAAAATGGCGAGGGACATTAGAGCTATCCAGCCATTCAGTGATGAGCCAGATTCCAGCTCAGACCAAGAAAACAAAGATGTACACGGACCTATTTGTCTGCAAGTGGATGCATCGGAATGGAGCGGTGAGCTTGTAGCCCACCTGTTGTAACTTCAATGTCACATTGTTCAGTCAAATATTACAAATAGTTTTAATTCCACCAAGGCCTGAAAATGAATGCAATAGAACATCAACAGATTCAAAAAAAACTCTGTTGAGGCATGGAGCTTGATGTGCTTTGAGTAACAACAATGTCTTTTGATCCCTCTCTTTTTAGGCAAGCCAGCTTGAAAAAACTACAGGTAGGGTCGCTTGGTATTATAAAAGTAAGAACATCAAGCTGGACATGCTGCTGGTGGTGATCTTCCTCATCATCGTCCTCTTGATCTTCCTGCTGGCCATAGGAGTAATCCCTGTCAAGGCATCAAATATCAGCACTACCCCCAAACCCTGAGCACACACAAAACCCTTTATACCCCCGAGATATGTGGTAAAGACACAGTTTGGTTTTTCACAGTTTACATAACCGTCAGAGTTCATTATTTTGCTCAGTTTGAGTTCCACTGTTAAATGATAAAGTCCTTGCTCGTGATATCAATATTTAAATGAATATTCTTCCTGAAATGAAAAAAAACCTATTTAAAGTCCTGTGTGGTAAAGACTGCAGTAGAAACAAACGCCACATGGTTTACTCCTTTAACAGAGTAGGAAAGCATTTTCTGGGAGGTTAATTTGAAACTATCCTTTTTCCTCCATCCATTCATTCCTTTTGTCAGGATTCAGCCGTCCAGCTCCACCTCTGACCACCAGAGGGAGCCCTCTCCCGAGTATTGACTGCTTCACATGACCTCACTTGCTGGTTCTCATTCCGGCTCATCAGTGTTGTGTTTATTAGTCTGCTCAACTTGGTACTCCTTGCAAAGTCCTGTTTGTATCATTTGTCTAACAGTCTGAGTGTTATTCTCCTTTTGCCTCTCCGTGTTTGACCCATGCCTGTCTGTCTCCATCCTGCCTCGCTTCTTGCCTCTGACCCCTTGCCTGTTTCCTGACTACGTCCTGCCTAGCATTGTCTGTTTGCTAATGCTAATAAATCGGTTTGCATGTGGATTCAAACGCCTAATCCTTTTCGTCACACCTTTTCTTACCTGCATTCCTTTCGAGGTCACGGAGTTGCCAAAGCCTGACCGGCTACTGCTGAGCAAAGGTTTGGGGACACATTGGACAGGTCATCAGTCTGTCACACGCACACCTACACACTCACTGTTACACCCAGAGACAATTTAGTCATGATGGCAGCAGTTCATCCCTGAACCCCAACATGAGATTCTGATTCAATTATTTTCAAACAAACACAGCATTAAACAATCTGTAAATAGTTTTACAATCCAAATAATTCCCAAGGACACTTTCTTCACAACAATCGAGACTGCCTGTAATGGAACTGTTTGAATTTAAGTTAGTGCTGGTATCAGAAAACTCAATGGTTTGGATTATCTGTATTTAAAATGGCTCATTTTGGTCAACAGATGTGCTTTCCAGAAGGCCCAAATGTCACAACACACGGGTACCATTATCAAGTAGTATTTAATATTTAGTGTGGGTCCCTACGCAAGACCCTTCACTGTGCTGCCTATCTGGGTCTCCCTGTGCCTTGAAAATACAAAAATACAGGTTTGTGTCAGGAAGAGCATCTGGTATAAAACACCTGGCAACCCTTGATGGGATAAGCCAAAAGGCGAACAACATAATAAATTATATACAGAGCCTAAATTTGTGGACTGATCAAATGTGTATTTGGGATTTTTTCACTTTTTAGTAATGCTTCTAAAAGAAAATGTGTTTTTTTTTACATTCTGAAGTGGGAGTGATCATACTTGGCTCATAAAACAACACTTGAATAAAACTTAAAGGTTTCAAACGTCTCTAAGTAGTTCTTGGGATGGACCTTACACAATAGTCTGACAATGATTGTTTTACCAAGTTTCTCAGACGAGTCAGAGCATGTTAGTAGTGTTCAGTGGAGGTTGTTCACAGAGCCCCGCTTCAGTCTTTTATGTCATGATGCAAAAGCAACAACTCAAATTCCAACTAAAGGATGGATGTTTGCAGTCACTTACTAAACAAAATTGTGGAACTGCCCACAAGATGACAACAGAAAGTCAAAGAGATCTGACAGGAGGAAGTGAGTCAGTAGGGTTCCTCTCATGCCTCTGGGTGATGCACAGAAAACTGGGTTGCCACATTTTCCCACATTGTAGAGGTTATTTCTGTTCATATTTTAAAAAAGGGAAACAATGCACCTGCAAATTGTTCATATTTATTATTTCTCTTTAGCATTTTCTGTGTTTCAGAAAAGAGAAATAAATATGTAAACCTTTGTAAGGCCATTGGCTGGAGTTAGATTGGATTTAGTTTTGATTTCTAAAGAATGCAGACAGAAGGAGAGAAGGGAAAGTGGGTATGTTGCAAATTATAGCCAGGCACTACCTGGTGGCCAGAATATTTTCCCTTCTTAAGCAACTGTTTTTTCTGACTTTAGGTGAAAGAAAGGTCTTTTAATTCATGTGGTAGCTGGGTAACTGACTGTCATTAAAAACAGCTTAAAAGTAACTAAAGAAAAAACACAAAACCCACAATGTTCCTTTGAGATAAATGGGCCTTTTATCTTTAAAAAGCTTCCAAACTGAAAGTGATGTAAAGAGCATGTCTTACAAATTAAACTTTATTTAAATCAGAAGGATTGAGACACCTGTGCTTACACTGTTTAATCTGTTTGTCTACAAGTGGAGCATTTTTAGAGGGGTTTGACACAAAAAGAGAGAATGCTAGAGAATGCTTGTCTGGGGCATGAACACAAAGCATATTTGTTGTTGATGGGAATTCAGGCCAGACTGAGTCATGGGAATGCAAATCATCATCCTGACCCATCCTTTGTGACTCTGTGGCTTTTCCCAGAAGAAGTCTTTTGTTGTGATTTTAGCTGTACTGAGGCTGATGTGCTGTTTTCAGTAGAGGATTCATGCTGACTCTCTCAAACAGTATTTTACAACTCAATTAGGTATTGTAGAAAGGTAGTGAATGATTCATACCCTTTCATATTGTACTGGTTCTGTACAACACCCATGCTGTCGTGAACGGCACATGGAACAGTATAATGTAATTAGACCAATTCATTTATTTGGCAAGGATCATTATTATAAAGTACTCAAATGGAAAAGTACCATGGTAATGGATAGGATCAGATTTAAAAGACCAAATGGTCATTCAGGCAAAGGAGTGGCAAACTCCAGGTTGTAACCCACCTTCATCTAAAAGTAGCTGGGATAGGCTCCAGCAACCCATGCTCAACACAAAGTTTGAAAACAGGAGGGATGGATGATTGTTAAAGGTTTTCAAAATGTATTATTGAAATGTATCAAATTATTACAATAAAAGGAAAAAAGGAGATTTCAAGTCAGGCAAATCAAGGTAAAAACACGTAGCCTTTCAGACAAGAGAACAAGTCATGATGGTTCCTAACTAAGCTAGAAAATGTACCTTAAACTGTACCTATAACTGTCTATCATCCACTTATTTTCCGACCCACTTAATGACTTTGAGAGTAACAGGGTTGCTAGAGCCTATCCCACCTACTGTTAGGTAAGGAGTACATCCTGGACCCTAGCCAGTCCATTATAGGAAAACACAGAAACAGACAACCAGATACACTCACATTTAGACCTAATGGATGACATATTGTCACCATTTGACCTAAGATGCATATTTTAGGACTGTGGGACGAGGCCAGAGTGCCCAGAGAAACCCCTCACATGCACAAGGAGAACATGCAAACTCAACAGAAAAAGAACCTAACTGGGATTTCAACAAAGGACCTTCTTGCTGTGAGGCAACAGTGCCTTGTTGCCACTTCCTTCTTTCAAATCCCCAACTTTTGAGATTCTGTCTCAGATGTAGAACAGCACGGAGATCTGGGCCTCTGCGGACATTGGTTTTGGTGTCTTTCACAAGGTCCTCTCAAAAGATGAAGGCATTGTGACAAATAATGCAACTTGTCAAAATTTGTCAGTTCTATATGTGAAAGATAAGGATTCAAGTGCTCATGTAAACGATGAATCCAAAGATCATAAAGCTTCTACGGGCTCCGTATGAGAAACATCAAGAAACCAGCTCAGCAGAAATCCAAAATGTGCTCTACCGTTTGGTTTAGGAGACAGTTAAAGGGTTTGCAATGATGCAAAGTAAATATTATCTAGAGACAGGGACATGTTTGAAATGCCAGGAAAGCCTTTCAGATGAGTTGAGCTTTGTTATGGCAAAAACATTTCTGCTTGTGTTGCTTTTGGTGTCCAACAATCTTGGACTGGAGTCCTGTGAGTAACTCCTCTGGGGAGTTTATGATCATGATTGCTCCTGTAATTCAAACAGAAAACTTTTAACAACATGAAGATTAGCAGTTATTACACTGATGGTTGTGTAAGGCCAAAATAAAAAGATTTCAGTGGAAGATAAGAAAAGTGCAGGTGGTTGTGTTGGTATTGGAGAACATTGACGTAGAGGCTCCAGAAGCGGGAACTCAAAGAACGAAAATGATTTTAATCTATTTAACAATCAAAAGTCTAACGTAGAAGAGTAAAACTTGCTAAAACAAATTAGGAAAAAAGGAAAACGATGCTGCATCTTTTAAGGTAAGCCATACTAAATAAAAAGCTGTTAGTACCTCACAGAATGTGTGGGTTCTAGATGCCAACTTGTGAATAAAAGACTCTTGAATCATCTTAGTAGAGTTGGATTCTTTACATTCCCTAATACATTGCTTCGACACTACGTGTGAAATCTTTCAATAACAAACTGAGCTTGATCATGAGCAGGTAGAAGGACATTTATGCACTTATAAACAAACAGAGCAAACAAGACAACAATATACTGTAAATAAAACTGGATCTGAAGCCGACAAAGGGGAAACCTGCTCAGAGACTAACAAAAATTGGGAAGTTCCAAGTGTTAAGGTCAACACTAACGTTTAGCAAAAAGGTATTTTTTTTTAAAAAAAAGACCAGACATTTTGAAATGTAAACCCACAGACCTCAAAATAGAGCCTGAAAGAACAAAGGAATCCAGTTAACCACTTTTTGCAACTTCTAAAGACCATAATCTTTGCTGTGTAAAAGAAGACAAGTAGGCGATGCAAAATAATTGGATTTTACATACACTTGTCACAATAAATTTAATATACTGTGAAAAACTCAGTGGATGTCATGTACACAGTTTTTGTTTCACTTCACGCATTGTCGGTATAGAGACTTAATTATATTGGGATGATAGACATATCTCCTTCAGTGTTTTCCACATTATGACTGTACTGTGTACTTATTGGGACCAAAATAAAAAAATTCTAAAAGAAAAACTTCAATATTGCATCATTATCAGTATACTGTGGATAAAGACAGTTGATTTAGTCAGAAAGTCATTCCAAGTTCATCATTCAAACAGCCAGGAACTCAAAAAGTCACTTAACGGACCAGCACCAGCTGGCCACAGTGCGCCTTTGGGTTGATAGTGGACAGTCAGATGTTGCAGGTGAATTTGGTGAGTCTCAAAGTGTCTTCAGCAGACTTGTATGAAGACATAGAACTACTGTCAGAGTTTGTGACAGACCCAGGAGCAACCATGACCACTACCTAAAGACCTCTGCACTCAGACATAGTAAACGCCACACAGCTGCAGGCCCGTTTACCAGATGTGAGGGTTCCAGGGTTTCCAGACAAATCATTCACAGCCAACTCCACTGCTTTGACTGAATGACAGACGACCGTTGCAGGTGACTCCACTGAAACCAGGACACCACCGTGAATGTTTGTAGTGGACACAAGACCATGTGACCTGGACAATGCGGACAATAGTTGTCAGAGTTGCTAAAGTAATGAAAATGGGATTTCTCCTCATTCATTGTTATAATCAAAAGGGACATATACATATTTAAAATAAAATTCAGACCAAATAGAACAAGCATTTACGTAAATAACAATGTATCTCATTTATTTTGAGTACTGTACTTTTTTATCACATTTCTGGGGCGTCCACGTGTCATGTTTACTCAAAAACACACAGACAGCCTTTTAGACTTTTTCTTTTCCTTGGTTTACTTACATTCATACATGCTTGTTGTTCAGGCTGTGTTAATCGAAAGTGTGCCCAGCACGTTTATGTGTAAAGTGACTTTCTGCCAAATTACTAACAACAAACCGAGCAAATTATGTATTCAATGGTAAATAATAACATGTTTTTCGTGGGAAACATTTATCCCTATGTGGAATTAAAGCCCCTATATCGTGCAAAATCATTATTTTAGCTTTCAAGTGTATTATAATGTTAATTCCTCCTGATCCTTAATTCTTTTTGCTCCATTACGCATCTCTGAGTATTCCTTTTGAAAACCCTGCGTTCTGAGCACCAGCCCCCCCAATCCACAAAAACTAGTAAGTGAGAACAGTCCCTTCCAGGTAGAGTCCGCTATGCTAGCACTGCCCCCAGGCTAACACAAACACACACTTTCTCTGCAGAGCTAGCGGTGATCGACTTTCATTTTTAATGCATATTATGTACATCCATCTTTGCAAAAATTCAGATTCTGTTTGTTTTCGTGGGAGAAATGCAGACATACTGCCAAGGCCGACTATGGGATGACAGGATGAAATGAGCGCTATCCACAAGGAGAAAAAGGCGGTGCCTCAGAGATCAAGTCGTCCTACTTCCCGGTAGGAACAAAGCACATAAAAATAACTCATATTTTATTTTTAAAAATCATCATTTAGTGTTCCAAAGCTAATACACAATCATGTATATGAATACAGTTTACTCTGAAAGGCTTAAGAATAGCATGACATAGGCCCTATAACAGAAAACAACAATTGTGTCCCTTTACTACACAGGCGGAAGCCCCTCATAGGACAAACAGGTTTTTCCCCAAAGCTTTCCCCATTCAGTTCTATGTAGTTCCTATTTTGTGTGAAAGTTGTCACACTTCTCCAAAGTTCAGAGTCACGTTGCTTTGTGTACATTCTTGTGTACATTACCCTACTTTCCTTTGGTAATTTTCTTCTGTGATATTTTTTTCAACCTTTTTGTCCTGTGTCTTCATTCCTCTATCTGGTGTTAGAAACAAAGCAGACAAACAGAAGCAGGAGATGGGACAGCTGCTGTCTTTTGCTGGGCGTACGTCACTGAAACAGGTCACACGGAAAATTGCCCGGAAAAAAATGTTAATTGCCTGCATTAGTGATGGAGCAGAGACACAAAAGAGCTACATTGACTGTTTGTGAGCATCATTTACTCACAGCAAACTACATGTCTCTGCACACTAAATGCACTATGATACACAATTGACACTCAGTTGTGGTGTAGAAGGCAAAAGACCCACTGGTCTCATGCATATGTTCCTCATGGTGAGCTCAACCACATGCTACTTATGTCTTAAATGACTCTTTGAGCCAAAACAACACCTCTTTTGTTTTCATTTCACAGATAGCCTGCATAATCTTCAACTAGAATAATATCATCCCGTGGCAGGAAATGTACAAATGTCAGCGTGTGTGTTTCAGCACTGAGTAACATGTACTCTGTGGCAGTCTCAGTGGGATTATTTTTAAGGCTTTCACATATTTCACTAAGGGTGGACCGGCAGTTTAAAAACTGCTAAGCTCCAAAAGTGAGAGACACCCACAATTAACCAAGAGTTTTGGAAAGCCCTCCGCATTTTCTTTTTTTTTTTGTTTTGTGCGTTGGCATGTGTGTGTGTTTGTTGCTACACAAAAGAGCTACAGGGAAGAGCATACAAAGCACTATAAAAATAAAAGTTTTACACCAAAGAACTGTTGGAGATGTTTTCTTTGTCTTTCTGTTGTGATTTGTCTCAATCTCGTTGATCTTGCTCCAGGCTTTGTCTTTCACATCTCTACTCTGATACATGAAAAAATTAGATGTCATATCAATGTTCAAACAGTTGGCACTTCCATGAATTAAAAAGAACATCACTCATACACCACTACCAAATCCAAGTCCCCGATTGGTCACAATTTGACCTGGTTTAACCAACTTCCAATGTGCATTCGGTGGATGAGCGTTTTGTACGTAGAGCCCAAAAAACGTTTGTAGAAACTTTTATAGCCTGCGTGAATGCCAGAGTTTTGAATGTGGAAGCCCAAAATGCACCTTTATGTGCAAATACAAAGACTCTTCTTTGAAAGTTTTCGCTACAAGCTGAGAGTGGTGTGAACGTTGTGTACTGTTGTTCAGAATACTTTTCAAAGTGGTCACTTTAGCAGTGATTTCAACCAGATTTTTTCTCCAAAATGTTCATGAAAACTATTAAATTGAACGTTCACTGGTTAGATTTATCAGTTCAAGCTTTTGTGTAAAAATAACCCTGCACATAATATACTTGTATGTGACAACAGAAAATGTCTCTTCATTCTTTAAATCTATTGTATTTCAGTAAATGCAGAGAGGAAAATGATGCAACAGAAACAGAAAATGAAATCTCTTATATTCTTGTGTCAGAGGTCTAAAGGGTTATCGTTTTTCAGATTTCCCTTTGTAACACATAAAGTAATTTAAAGTACCTTCTACACTTTTATCAGGCAGTTAAAGTGAAAAGTGAACACAATCAATAAAATGTTTTGAACAAATTGTCTGTCACAGATATTAAAAATGATAAAGTTTGCTCTCCGCTTTACATGCCTTAAATTCCCCTCCATGAACTGAAACCTTATTGTAGGTTTGAGAGCGTGAGTGAGCCTGGGACCTCTGCTGGCTGGGGCAAAAACCCCTCGGGAGACAATTCCTCTTTGGCAAGCCACACTCAACGCCGTTCTCTAACACACTTAATGAATACATAAAAAACAAGATTCGGTACTCCACCCATATTGACATCACCGGGGTCCCATCATGGAGTCAGGCCAAGGGCTGGAGCTTGCATGACATGACTACATGACATGGTCTTTGTGTTGGCCCACCACTCCACCAACACTGCCAACAGTGGGCTGTTGATGAGCTGTGGCAAAGTTCCAGGTGAATGAAGTCCATCTTGAATAAGCAACACTGCTTGGTGGTCAGGGACAGGGCTTTTGGAAGAAGGATAGAGCGTGAGACGGATGTGTGGATTGATGCAGTGACTGTATTAATGTTGTTGCTGAATCAGTCTGTTGTAGTGGATGGATGGATGATGGATGGATGGATGAACGGCCTTAAATTGAGTAGAAAGAAACATTTGCTTTTTGTTTTTCAACAAATGCATTTTTCATAAACAAAAAGTAGTAAAAAAGATTTTCTAAGTTTTCTGCATTTTTACAAAGGATCATATGACTCCAAGACAATAACTTTAAATTTCATTAAACTTCAGCGTAGAAAATCAAATTATATTGGTTAAGTCAGCTTAAGAAATTACTTATAGATAACTTCCTCTCTGAGGGAGCTGACGTTTGCACGTGAACTAAAACCAGCGATCATCAGCGCTCGATCATGTGACCAACGATGGATAGTCACATTTCCGGAAATACCCTGAACGCCCCTTCACGCTGGAAAAGTCCCGCAGCTGGTGAAGCAGCCGCAGGCGCACAGAAGCGAAAGTGACAGGGACAAAGTCAAACAGACGATCCAAGAAAACAGAAATAAAAAAAACCCCTGCTGGGCGTAACTTCATATTCAAGGCACGCTGAACGCAGGAGAGCTTTATTAGTTTCCTGTTTTTGTAAAGTTGACTTTAGTCGACGTTTTAATGCTCTCGAAGCAGTGACAGTTTGGAGACGAGACTGAGACGCGACAGACATGGTAAGTGAGCGCTGTGCTTCTTTTAGAGTAACTTTATCTGTGGAAAGAAATACTCCAAGAAGTAGATACGTGTTTCAAAACGAATATTTAAACCCGTAAAAACAGGAGAAAGGAGCAAATGTATGCATGCAAACTTAAGTAACGTTGAAGAAATAGAGCTTAAAAGTGAATTATGCAATGAAAAACACTTTTTTTTTACTCTTGTGCTTTGTGTTTTTAACTTTGTGGCAGGAGTTTACATGCCTGCTTCTTTCTGTGGGTTCTTTCATACAAGATGCAGAATTTCTCATTGTATCATCATGCAGTCTGCATGCATGACTTCTAGGTGTGTTTGGATAAAACCAGGTACATGAATGTAGGCAGGAGGGAGGGAGGGAGTGAGAAAAGGAAGGAAGCAAGGAGGGGACCTGGAATGGGCAGCAGTTCCTGAGTTAAGACAACCACTTCACTTTTAAACACACACCATTGTTTGAAGAATATTTTCTGTGCCCAGAGCGAGATAAGCAAACTCTCAGGGCAATGCCTAAAGTAAGTAAGGCTGTTTCCACCTGATGTGGATTCAAATAAGACTTGTTATTTCAGGCCCGTTTGATGGGGAGAACAAACACAGCAAAAGGTATTTATTATTTCATATCAGCCAATCAAGAGGCTAAGTTTGTCAGAGGTGTTGGTTTTCCTGCCGTGACAGAGGTCAAATGTGCAGGGAGAGCAGTGACGATACAAATGACTGTGAGGTCAAATCACTCTAAAGTAACTCTAAAGCTGCTGTGTTCTGGTTTTTCTTCATTGCTTTTCTTCCAGTGTTCATTTTTTAGAGCTTTCAATCAGATTAGGAGATCTATGATTTAACAATCATAAAGTTTATTTTTCCCAGTTGTTTTAGTAATAAAGAGGGAAGTTTTTCATGTTGTAGTTTAGCTTTAGCTGGAAAAACAGGTCTGGGCGTGAGGACCCAACCTCAAAAAATCAAAAATGTTTTCTATTTCCTAAACAGAAAACCAGTCTGATCTGCTTACAGGTGTAGTGTTGCCTTGTTTCTCTTACGAGGAGCTATGTCTAACTGACAAAATGAGTCTCGACACATTTTACACTCAATAAAATCATTTGTTGGGTGAACATAATACAATGGAAAGAATTTTCACTTAAACCAAATGTGTCAATATAGCAATAAACTTGTGCGTTGGTGCAACATAATTTAATAACGTTGCTATAACATGATGATTGCAGCAGTTGACCTGACCCTGCTGCTAGTGTCAGGAAATGGTAGTGAAGGACCTAAAATGCAGGAAACCAGGCTTGGTGGCAGAAACTCAGACATTTAAGAAGAAAAAATAAAAAACGGAGACCTGCCAAAATCATTCAGTCATTTATTTATTTTCTATACTCGTTTTGTCCCTTTTGAGGTCAGGGGGCTGCCGGAGCCTAACCCAGTCACGTATGTGCGGGGAGAACATGCAAACTCCACATGGAAAGGCCCCCCATTAGTGACCCTGTTTCAAGTCCTACTGTAAGGCAAGAGTGATAACCACTGCACCATTGTGCAGCCTATGGCAAAAATCTTGGAGAATCAAAAACGTGGCAAGACAGAGCAATGAACCAAAAAAAAATAGACACTTAAAATCACATTTGAAGACACTTAAATGAATCAACTATAGTTGAATCAACCTCAATGATTTTAAGTGTCTGGTTTTTTTTTTTTTTTGGTTCGTTGCTCTGCTTGGTTCATTGCTCAGATTTTGTACAATCAAATCGCTGTATTTATCTAACGTGGTGTCTGTTAACGAGGCTCAAACACTGGAAAGGCTCCTTCACCCTCGATTTTGCTTCTATTGATGAAGAAAGATTCATTTGAATAATTTTACAAAATAATTCTTACTACTTACTACTTTCTTTTAGCATTTATTACATTTTATTTAGTCAGATTAATGAATGTGTGGCTGAGGATCTCCTGAGACTGCAAAATAAACGGTAAAGTTTATCTTCTGACGTTACAGTAAACTAAATTGGTTAAAATGTGGTTTTCTTTAATATCTGTTTTTAAAAAGGAAAAAAAAGACAAATTATCTTGTGCAACATAACAGTGTTTTGGATTAGATTAACAGCAGAAGTAAGTAATCAAAAGACTGATGGCTCACTAAAGTAGACTTAAGGTATAAGCAGAATAAATTGTATTTTTAACTTTAATTTTTAATTTTCACAGGGTGGCTTATTTTTAAGAACTCATTTGATACAATGATACCAATACAATGTCCATGCCTGCCGTCAGTGCGAAGCAGAGACACTTGATGGATAGAATGTGGACTAGTCAGCAGGAACCCTCGCCTCTGATTGGCTGTTTGAAGTTGTACATTTATTATGCTAAACTAAAAGCTAATCACAAATTCAGAGAGCGACAGCGAGATGAAAGACAACACATCTGAAAAATGTGTTGAAAACGCAAAAAAACATTTCTTTGAAAGGAAAATAAAAGCAACTATTTAATATTTTCATTTGCAAATTATGAAGTTTTATCCTTAAAACTTTACATTTGTCTTAGGAAATTTAAATGTCCACACTGTGACTTTTGTTCACAATACGGTGGCACAAAAATCTCTTCATAGCACATAAGTTCTTTTTCAAACTGCATTTTTCCTCTGCTCCTGATTCACAAAGTTTTAAATAAAGAAATACCCAGAAATACAATTTGAGATTAATTTTCTTTATAAATGCCCTCCATCATCAGAACATGTTAAAAACACCAAAAGGATGATTTATATCCAAGTTGCTCTTTGCTGACAAAACGTTAAATGCAAAGGCCTCAGGATTTAGCTTTTCCTTCATCTGTGGGACAAGGAAACATGTTCAAAAGGGTTAGATAAAGATACAGGTCTGTTATTCTCAATTTGATTGCATACAATTAAGCAGATGCTTTTATTTACAGATTTTGTTGTATACAAGGGGTGTAATTTGAGGTAAAGTCATGCCTAAGGGCACAACAGCAGACTTGCATGGGACTTGAACCGCACTGGCAGGCAGATTGCCAACCCTCCTGTCTGTACATTTGTTAATATTATCAGACTGGCACAAAACAAATGGCTCTCTCATTATACATCAAAATACAGACTTTTTAGAGCTATTGTTGATAGTTAGTGAACATATTAAACTTTTCACTTTTTATTTTCATTCAAATCTGGTAAAAATCTGCACTCTTGCTTACAACTCATTTGAGATGACGAAGTCAAAAAAGTCTTGCTTTTCTTTTGCATTAGCTTATCAAAAGCCATTAACAAAGCCCTACTTAAACTAGAGAAACACCATTTTCATCTGTTCTGATTCACAAAAAGAAATACTCAGAAATTAAATTTTCTGCTTAATTTTCTTTAAATTTGAGTTGCATTGAAATACTCTGGAGAAAAGCATGGAACCGTGCAACATGTTTTGTTCAACATTAGAACTTCAGGAAAACGACTCGGATCATCTGCTTTCACTCAAAGCAAAACAACAATGGACATTTCAGTAGTATCATCCTGAATGTGTTTGGTGTGAATTCTGTATGAAGTCAGATGATGTTTATCCCTCACACCATGTGCTTTGTCCCGCCTGGTTGCAGGAGAATGGTAAGAGCCAACTTCAGCAGATGCAGGAAAATGCGGAGGAGGTGAGGGTGATAATGTTGGACAACCTGCAGAAGGCAAATGAAAGAAAGGAAAAGATGAGCAACCTGGAAGATCGGGCTGACGAGCTGCTGCAACAGGTGAGAAAGTATTCAGTATTGTTATCACAAAATCGACGTTGTGTTGTGTGCTGTGCGTGAGAAGAGCAAACATCTCACAGGCACCACAGCACTAAAATGAGTGTCATAATAAAAGCTATAAATATTATTTAGGTGGAGCGGGAGAGGAAAACAAATGTACAATTTACATCCTGATTTTGCTTTATGGCTCTATATTTAGAAAGGTATTTCCCATTGTTTTCTAAGATGATTGAAATAAGCTGGTCTCTGGCATGACAGAGTAGTGAGTCCAGGACATACCACAAGGCCAATGTCCGTCCGGGGTTTGACAAGCAGGTCACATCACTCCCACCGTACCCCTCTTACAGCTATAATTAGTCATTAAATGCATGCTTTCATCCACAGTGAGTTACAATGAGTTTATCTAAACAGTGCATGCCTTGCCTGTGTTTCAGGATGCTGACACGTTTAGTAAAGCCAGAAAGCCAAAAGGCCTAGATTTCCCCTAAAGTGAAAAAACATTTGGATCCAGTTTCAAGTAAAACAGATTAGGAATGTGCAATAGTTGAAAAGCTCAGGCTTGCAGATATGAGACGCCAGGCTCTTAAAAGAACATGTGGTGATCCATCACAGTGTTGGCTCTGTCTCTGTGTTAAGAAAGGCAGCTGAAAGACGAATTTTGGAAACAATTTTCTTTGCTTATCTCTTCTAAGGTATAAGTACTTTTGATGAAAAATCATCTTCAAACGTCTAAACCTATTTCTAAGGTTGCAGCAGTTGCAATGAGTCACATGTTGATATGAATGACTGATTTTAAATTTACTGTATTTTCTGCATTATACAGCGTATCAGATTATAAGGAACATTGTTAATGAATGGTCTATTTTTAAACGATAAGGCCACTGAAATAGAATGCTGTAAAAAATGGTTTTAAGTACACCCTATAGTGCAGAAACTATGGTAATAATTTAAAAAAATAGTCACCTGGTCAACTCTCTGTTTCCTTTCTGAACTGTTTTTCTCAATATGTTAACGTAAAATGACTTTTTTCTTGTTTTTTTCTAACAGAGTAAACAATTTGAAAAGAGAACCAATACATTGAAACAACAGAAGTGGTGGGAAAACAAGAGGGCAAAAGTGTTTCTTGCCATCGGAGTGGTAGCAGGACTCATCATCTTAGGACTCATAATCTTTATTGTTGTTGCAAATTAAATGATTTGAAGAAGGAAAAAGATGGGAAATGAACTAAAAGCCAAGAAAAGAGAAGTTTTATCTATTTGAGTTTGATTTGTTCTTTCCTGTTTTGCATTTTGGAATATTTATATTATATTATTCTTTCTCTTTGTGTTTGTGTTACGTCGATATGGTACAAATACTTTCTCTGCTGCTTTCTCTCTTTTGATTTCTTTTAAATGCCTCTGGACAATCTGCATTTAATGTCTTAAAGATGGACTTTAACAGAGGAAAAACTGTATCAACATCACAAGGCCTGTACAGAACTGTAATCTTTATAAAAAATGTTTTCTTTATACTCCCTGTGTTGAATCATGCACTGTTTTTACCTTTTGCGATCTTTATGATCCTTAAAAACACATATGGTAAATTTAAAATATGCAGCATATTTACTGTATGTTAATGCATTTGTCAGTGTATTATGTAAATGAAGACTTAAAGAACTGGCCTGTTATTTTCTATGGCTGTAGTGCTCCTCGGTAAGGAATGTTTCCAGTAGCGAAATTGAATAAACTCTTCTGGATGCAAACAGTTCGTCTGCTTTGTTGGTAATAATCAATAATCATTTTTTGATACCTCCAGTGAACAGTCAACAAGGCAAAATAGCTCTTGCCTCATGGTGTACGACTTCTGGGTAACCTGTTATGCTAGCATTTTTGACCATAAGGACCCAAATCTTTTTTGTCCATCTCTCTTGAAAATATGTTCCCACGAGGATCTAGCTTTCTGTGAGGCCACGTCACATAAACCTTTTAACAGAGGAGCAGAAAAACGACTTTCCTCTGACTTTCACCTACCTGATCAAATGAACTGCCACGTTGCAAAGCAAACAAATAGCAATCCGGCTAAAGTGACTATTTTTAGTGGTTTACCTGCTTTGACCTCAATGAAAGTCTGTCTGGAAATGACGGAATGAATGATTTTTTTCAATTAAAAATATGATTTTTTCTTTTTACAAACCTTGGCAAAGTTAAAGGGTTTATCTACTGTAAAAGTGAAATAAAGTTAGTTTTTACCCATTGACTCAAAAACAAAATAAATTTTAAAATAATTTTCTTATGCCTGTTGGTGACTGTGGTAAATGTGGTCCCTTTGTTCATCTGTGGTGTGTTCACTTGAGATCTGTAAGCATTTGTTGTAAGTGCAGCATTCCGTGCTTGCAGGGATCAAAAACAAAGATCGGGTTCTTTGGAAGTTGTCAGTTAGCATCTCTGTAAGAATAAAGCAATGCTGAGGTTCACCTTATGCTTGGATCTCTGTGAAGGAGGAAGTTGGACAGTTGGGAGAAGGTGACCAAATGCCAACAAAACAATCCAGAGATTCATTCCATCCTTAAACTGAAGAATTTCTGATTCTGACCTTCTGGACTGATTTTAATCTTTTTAAAGTGTCACTCTGGTCATGTTTTGATCTATATTAAAAGTGTTCCTAGTGGTCTTTTAATTGTGATTATTTTAGCTAAAATATAAAAACCTGTGTTGTTTTATAAAACATAGTTTCTGCAGTAGTTCATTCAAAATTTGACCTTGTCGAATTTTTCAGTGTTTTCAAAATCAAATATTTGTATCCATATAAATACAAGTATCAATACTTTTATAAGTGTTATGTAACGTGTTGACATTCAATTTTCTTATATATATGATTGCATATCTCGATCATAAGCTGAATCCAACCTTTTGTCTTTTAGTTTAGTAGCTTCTACTTTTTATGTTCTTTTCTGTATACTTTCATCATGTTGCTGAAACTGGAGGCGGTGGTTTGCCAGACTGTTGCTCTAAGCCTCAGAACAAGGCCTTGGATTCTGCTTTACTACTATTCCTGATCATCCTGCTTGCTTTGTTTCCTGAGGAAAAAAAAATCACCCTTCTGCAGTTGTTAACTGCTGCCTGTTTCCTTATGATTGTTGGCCTTTTCTGGATTATTTGATTGACATGTTTTTCCTTTCCCTGCTTTTTTTTATGAACTTCTGCCTCATATGTATTCATATTGGATTGTATTGAGTGAACTATATATATATATATATATATATATATATATATATATATATACTAATAAAGCAAACTGAAAAACGTAAGTACCACAATCCAATATAATAAATATAATGTGTAATATATCAGACCTATATAAATTTTTTCAATAACATGCACTTAATGTGTTATCAATTTATTTTGGTTTCAGCTGGAAATTGGAATTTGTCAGGTTGTCTTGCTGGAGCAGGAGCACCATCCTGTGATCAAAGCTAGTATTTCAGTTGCAATGGCTTTTATTTGCCTGTGTATGCTGTGCTGCGTTGGTGCTGTGGGTGGGGTGGAGCTTTCTAGGAACAGCAATGTTGAGTGTCTTTGAAATGCTCAAAGGGCGATTTGTATCATTTTAAGTTTTACTTTGACTTCACATGTGGTGAGTGGTTGTGAGTAGTCGACTTCACATTATGGATAATCAAATATAGGAAATACATTTTAACCTATCAAAAGTAGCTTTATTAATACATATGAGCAGTAAGGAGATCAAAAGAATTACAATTTTGAACTCAAGTAAATTTCTCAAGTAAATGTAATGAGTAAATGTGAGTGTCCGTTCAAATATAGAGGAGAAGAGTACAAAAAGTCAATCGAAAATGTAGTAAAAATTGCTTATATTTTTGATACTCAGTACAAATACAAAGTAGCAAAAAAAAACATACTTAGGCAAAAGAAAATACAAGAAAAACGTTAAAAAAATTGACAAACCAGAGGGATGTAGGGAAATGTGTAACTGTAACGACTGTTTGACCCGGAACTGACGTCACCAAGTCCTTCCTGCAACAAGACCGGCATTATGGCAGCGGACACGCAGGTCTGTGTGCTCGAGTATTTCGCTGTATTCTTGCCTTCTTGTCAGCGGAGTGCTATAAAAAAACAAACTTCTGAGATATTAAAAACAGTATGTGTTAACACATGAGAGCATTTGGACGTCTATCGAAAAGTCCGGCCGAAAATCTTCCGAGGCTAACTAGCAAGCCGTTAGCGGAGTGATACGTAGCCTCAGAGCGTGACTTGATATTGAGTGGCTCTTTTGCAAACGCCAGCGGACTAGTTTGTGAGCGCAAACAGCTCAAACTATCATCTTGAGTTTATTTAGAAAGTTATAGACTAAAAATTCTAAAGTGAAAGTCAAATCATTTACCAATGAGTGAGTTCTAACCGGCCTAATAGAGTAAAACCTCTGATATTACTATTATTTGTATAAAAGTATATATATGGGATGTGTATACTCGATGTCAAAAAGAAATAAAACCTTCTTTTAAGATACTGTAGTATTATAAAGATTTCTCTAAGCCCCAGAAGCTTGATAAAATAGTCTGGTTTTTGTTTAAGTTGAGAGCATCATTTTGCTCATCACCTTCATTATGATGTCACTTCTGTCAGGTTTCAGACACTCTGAAGAGGTTTGCTATAAAGGTAACCACATCCAGCACTAAAGAGCGCAAGGAGATATTTGGAGACCTGAAACTGTGTCTGAAGGGTAAAGGTAAAGACTTTTTTTTGAGTAAAACTCACTGCATAACAATATAAATGTGCCTGTGATCACTAATGATTCTTCATACGTGGTTTGTTCTAGAGTTACCAGAGCCTGCTGTTAGAGGATTATGCAAGCTTTTTTGCCTCACCCCACACAGATATCGGTAAGTTCAGGTGCTCGTTGGAAAAACAAGACGATTCATTGCTCATATGCATGCGTGTGTTTCTCAGGGATGCTGCGTCACGCAGAGAGCTTCTCTCCATCATTGGCCAGTTGGCTGAGAGTCAGCCTGACATCCTGGTAACCAGCCTTCTTCCCTGCCTTCTGAATAGTGGGGTCTTCAACAAAAATGGAGAGCCCAGGTACTCCTCCAAAATCTGTTTTGTATGCTTTGATTCATAGCTGTATAACAGTTAATCACTTAATTCACTTAAGGGAATCCTGTTTTTTTTATATTATAAAAACTAAAACACTGAAATTTCTAGGTGCCTGCTTTGGCCACATGCCTCCCAGGCCAGTTTTTCTCCTCATGTTTTCCTTTTGTTATTTACAGTAAATCCACAGGCTCTGCTGCCTTTATCGCCATGTCTTGGACCTGCCTTTTAGTGTCCAGAGTGTTCTCTGCCCCAGAGAAAAGAGAAGGACCCACCTGGAAAAGAATGGTCAGTCAAAAAAAGTTAATCTAAATTATAAAGATGTGATTTCTTTGATGGTTTGATTAAAAAAAAAAAAAAAACTAAATAGAGGCTCTATTATTTTTGGAAGCAGTTTCTGTGATTCTGTTGTTTTCTGTTCCAGGTGGAGGTTCAGAGTCTTTTCGTGGCCGAGGTAGTGGGTGGAGCCAAAAAGACGGCTAAGAAATCCAGCCTAAAGCATCTCAATCAGCTCTGGAAGGAGGTGAGCATTGTTTTTTAATCATGTATTATGCCAATGTATATCTCCTATGCAGTTACAGTAGCTGGATTAAACTCATATTTGGTTAAAGAAAGGTGGATTGCATGTATACTGTTAAAGAGCATTCTGAGTATCAAGCAAATAAGCTCATCTAAACATGATTTTTCTTTTAAGCTAAACATTAAATTCTGCTTTAAAGAAACTTGTCGACACTCTAAGTATATTAAAATTACATTGTTTTTAAAAATTGAGACAGGAACAAGATTTTAGAGAAGAATAGACATACAAGGTTTTCTTCTTTGTCATAGGGGCTAGCCTGCATTTTAAAAATAACTTGCGATAGGTGAAATCTGCAAAGTACTCATATTTTAAATTTTAAAATTATGACAGATTTTTAAGGCTTTAAAATCCCTTACTACACTCTTTATGCACTTTTTATGCATAGACATGAACATTTCCACACTTTTCTCTTGTTTAAACTAAAAGTTCAGACCATAAGAAAAATAAGTCCTGCTTTTTAGAATGAAAACAAAGATCTGATCGCATTCAAATATTTATGCAGATTTGGCAAACGACAATTGCTCTGTACAGGAGACACGTCACTGAGATTGATTGACAAAGTCAACAGCCAGTCAGAACACAATGCACTGTAAAAAAAAGAAAAAGGATGAAAAATTGCACTGAAAAAAATCCACGGATCAGTGAGGCAACGAAAGATGAACTGTGTTAAAGCAGGCGGACACTGTAATCAATAATTGACAGTGGATCTTTGAGAAGATACCTTGAAATGTGTCATAAATAATACAATTTTTTATATTTTAACTTATTTAATACTTACGTTTAACACAATTAAGTTTTAACATCAAGGACAAAGTCTTAATTTTGTTTTGATTGTCCTATTTAACTAGATGGATGAGTTTATTTTAACTTGTTGCTTTTGTCATCTCTCAGCCCCAGTAGATGAAGCTATTGTAGTGGCTAATAGAGAGAACGTATCCATATTTCTTTTATAAATAATTAATCTGCTTCAATAGATTGCTAATTTTTTATTACTTTAGATAAAAAATCCCTGCGTTTTTATCGGACATCAGTTGTAATACAGAGGTATTTGTTGATCAGCCTGACATGTTGCTGGTCTCCAACAGAAGCCTGGACTGGTTGATCACTATGTCAGCACTCTTCTAACTCTGGACCAGAACCCTACCACGCTGGTCATGCTGGGGGTCTGCTTAGACTTTTGTGCTGCTCAGAAAGACAAAGCAACAATAGAAAAGCATAAGGTGAGTTTTTTAATGAGATGTTCTGGTTTCATTCATTGTATTTTCAGTTTGGGAAAACTTGTTCCTAATGCAGTCTTACAGTAGGGCTCAACAGTAGCTGGATTCTTCTTTTACACTCTGTCTTTCACAGTTGAAGTGCGTCTATGATGAACATTACAGACCAAACTCATAGTTTTCAGTGACAGCTTGTGACTAACAAATACTGGTTTTTGCCTCATTATATGTGAAAACAGTGCAGTTAAAATTCAGGATTAAAACAGGCTGATCAAGCATCATCCCAAATAAATAAGCTGCAGATATGTTTGTAATTTGTCTTATTTTGCTTTGTTTCTGTACATTTGATCATTCTTCTTTCACCTCTGAACGATCATAAAAGTGACTGTATACTATGTTGTATTTGCTTCAGGGGATGCTTGACTCTCTGTTACTTTTTGATTGTTGAATCTGAATCTGTTCTTTTTCAGAGCGCAGTGCTGGATCTTTACATAAAATCAGTTCTTATGAGCAAGACAAAACCACAGCAACATATTTTGGACAAAAGCAGTTCTTTACTGCGTCACGTGTCCCACACTGAGTTCAAAGAGCTGCTGCTGCCTACCCTGCAGAAGACCATGCTCCGGAGTCCGGAGAACGCTATGCAAAGTGAGACTGAAGGGTTAAAAAAAGATTTTCTTTTAATCTGTTAAAGTTGTGTGCACTGCAGTCAGTAAACATGGTCTGTTATGCTATTACAGCCATTTCCTGCCTGCTCTCTGCTGTAACTCTGGACCTGAGTCAGTACGCTATGGATATCGGAAAGGCCATTTCAAGTAAGACCTGAACTGATGCTGAGATGATCATGTAGTGCAGTTGTCTTCCTCCTTTTTCAGGACATGGACCGGTTTAATGCCAGACAATGTCTTTTCAGACCACCCTGTACCAAACTAAAGTAAATGTCCAATTATTTTTATTATTTTTTTTTGCTTCCAGTTTTCCTCAACTTTTGAGAGTAAAGTTTATCTTCATCCCCTGTAAAATATCTGCACCTGCTTTAAACTTTATTTGTACACTAGATTTCATATAAGAACCATTAAAATATGATAAAGATTTTCTCTTAACCCATAACTGTCAAAGTCGAAGCAGAAAAGATCAGACACCAACTTCAGCCTCATTAAGGTAACTAAAACTGGTGTTTTCAACATAATTTCACAGTTTGAGCAACTTTATTTGCAGCATGCTCATAATATTAGACAGATGGTTGCTAAAAATTTTGCATTATTATTACAGTGTGTAGGAACAATTGTCACAATAAATCCATCTTTTAGTTAAGACTTCTGGTTTTTGTCTGTTAAATGCAGCTTTCTTTTTTCATTTTCATTTTGAAGTCGAAGGCTCTTCTTTTGTTTCCTGATTGGCTCTTACTCGCAAAAAAACCCGCTTTCTAAATACATTTGTTTTTTTGTTAACTTTGCTTGCTTTGGAGTTTCAATGTAGTGGTCGGTTTAGTTACGGATGGATTTTCAACACATGCCCGAGCGACTTGACAAGAATGAGTTGGATTTGATGGAGAGTCTAGTAGTTAAAATATATATATATATATATATATATATATATATATATATATATATATATATATATATATATATATATATATATATATATATTTCAGAAACAGATAATAAACTATACTGAAAAAATGTAGGTCGTGTTTTCTTTTTCTCTGCAAACTGTCCCATGGGCTGGTACCAGTCTGCGGCGGGAGGGGATGGGGACCACTGCTGTAGCCTGTTTTAAGTTGTTCTCAGCTGTTTCTTTCATCACAACCATTATAAAAAAAGCATCTTTTTTTATTGTTTGTGTTTATTGACTGTTGTGCGTGTGTCAGGCCAGCTAAAAGCTAACAATGCTCAGCTGATGGAGGAAGCTGTCCAGGCCATGAAGAACCTGGTCCAGCAGTGCAGCGACCCCACTGCAGTGCAGGATGTCGTCACACACCTTTTCAAGATCCTTGGAGGTGATCTAAAGCCTCAGCTGTTAAAAACGTATTTTTCTTCTGTGCTTGGATTGACCTGAAGCTTTATTCTTTCAGGGTCTGAGGGAAAGCTCACTGTTGTAGCGCAAAAAATGAGTGTTTTGTCTGGTGAGAGACCTTTTGAACATCAACCACTCATGAAATAATACAGGAGCGAATGATAAGAATGAGTTCTTTTTTCACTGTAGGCATCGCGAGCTGCAGCCATCACGCAGTGTCAGGGACCTCCAGCCAGACGCTCAGCTCTGAAGTTGCTGTCATGTTCATCCCATATTTACAACAAGAAGGTAAGTACTGCTCTTCCTTCATAATCAGTTGTGGATGTGGTCACATTGATTAATTTTGTTTTGCATTATTTCCTTTTCCTGATTTCTTAGTTCATGAGGGCACCTTGGTCCACGCAGTGTCTGTTCTCGCCCAGTGGAGCAGCCGCCTCACAGTGGAAGTTCCCTCGTCTTTGCTTGATTGGCTGAGAAAAGCTTTCACTCTTAAGACATCCACCTCTCTGGTGCGGCACGCCTATCTCCAGGCCATGCTAGGGGCTTTCAAAGGTTCATTCCACGGAGGAAACCCTTTCAGAGATGCAGTTGATTCAGCTGAAGTCAAACTCACCTCTCCTGTGTTTAGGTGACACTCTTGTCCAAGCATCAGGTTTTGTGCCTTTGCTGCTGCAGACGGTTGAGAAAGCCTCCGCGCAAAACTCCCAGCACGCTCTGCTTGCAGAGGGCGTGGCAGCATCTGTTCTTTTGAGCAGACTGGCGGTGCTGGAGACGCAAACGGGTACGGTTTCTGTTTCAACCATCGCTCTTTCTTTGGAGTTTCCAACAAAATTTTAGACGAACTAGAGTAGAAACTGTTGCTGATTCTTTTTGTCTGCAGAGGCTAAATTCTGCAGCTTCTGGAATCTGGTTTTGGATGAAAAGAAGCCTCTATTCACCACTGAGAAGTTTCTCTCCCAGACAAGTGAAGAGAGTAAGACCAGTCTGAACACAGCATTTAGCAAATCATCCAGTAATAGATGGTGATGTTTCTTGCACTGTTTTTGCAGCTCTGCTCACAGTGCTGCAGCTCTGTGAAAGGCTGTTTTTGGACCATGCACACAGACTGAACACCAGCAACTCACAGTAAGTCTTGTCTTTCTGTCAACCCATACATCTTTATAATTTTTGTACAATCAAAAGTTTAAAAGTCAGAATCCTTCTCCAACAATGGCTATTATTTCTAAACTTTACTGCAGGTTATCCCTTATTTATTTATGTTTTTAGAAACTTGCTTTCACTCACATGAGTTTTGTGAGAGACCTACTCTGTTTGCTCTTATAAAACTGAATGGAAAGTATCAAAGACTTGGAGGTTAGAAGAAAAAAATTCACTGAGTGTTCCATTCATGCACCTGACCTGTCAAAAACTGAATATCAGAGTGGAGGAAAATGTTAAGGATGATTTGTGCCAAAATTGCTTTTAAACTATTAAACATTTGTGGAGATCGTTTTTTCAATTGTTGTTGTGTTTTATTTTCCGGTTGTGCGCCTGCAGACGTAAGCTTCAGTTTTCCTGTTTTGACTGTTGCTGATGCAGAGAAGCAGCTGGTTTCTTCTCTGCTGCACCTCACCTTCAGTTCCTGATGTGGGTCTTTAGAGCTTTGCTTCTGCATAAAAACTCTTCTCTGGCAATGACATTCTGATTGCAGTTCTTTCTTATTGTCTCTTTTCCTTTTGTTAAAGCCCCAGTACGATAATTGATTTCTTGAAAGTGTTCTCAATGGTTTTGCCATTATGATTATGCCGTTTGTTTTTTTTTTTGCCAAACTCAAAAACGTGTGTTGTTTTCTAGGACATAGTTTCTGTGGAGCGGCAGCAGTTTATTAGAAGTCCACCTTTGAGTTGTGGGTGGGACTGTTGGTTTGGAGCAACTTTGCTCCCCTTTACAGAGAGCTCTCTGTTTATGCTCTCTCGTACTATCTAAAAACCCCAACCTAACATTACCGGTGCAACAAAAATGGCAAGAGCAATGTTGAAGTTGTCCAGTTTTAAGCCAGATTCCACCTCAGACGCGGTTAAATAAAGACACTCATGGTCATTTGTCTGCAAGTGGATGCATCAGTATGGAGTGGAGCAGGAAGCTTGTCGCTGTCCCAGCATATTATTTACATAACATGCAGTCATTTTTTGACAATATTTTGTGGCTTACTCCTTATTCGCAATTTGCATAACAGAATACTCTGAAATGACATTTTAAGCTTAATTTTAATTATATCTGTCCTCCGTCATAAAAAAAAAATGCCATTAGAACATGTTAAAAACACCAAAAACTCAGAAATGCACAAAAACTCCTCAAAACCCCAGTTTCTATAAGTTTCAGTCCAAAAATCATTCCTAATCACTTAAAGCAAGTCATGAATTTTTGCGGGACAATCAGACAGATTGGTTCACTTATCAAACAAACAGTTTTAAGTGCAGTAAAATTGAGCAAACTGTAGAGGATCTGGTTCCTGTCCTAAAACACAGCAGAGCAGTTAGTAATGGATTTTCTTTACTGTAGTTTGCACACAGTAAACAAACAATTCATATATTTGGACAAGTTAGCCTTCGGTGCTGTTATTTTTTTTTCCTTTTCTGTCTGCCTGGGGCTGTGTTCTGTAGGATGTTCCACCACGCTGTGGTTATGGTTCTGCTGTCACGGAGCTGGCGTGTGAGGAAGAGGTCCCAGCAGTCTGTGAAGAAGCTGCTCTCCTCCCTGGGTGGATCCAGTCTGGCCCACGGCCTCTTGGGAGAACTCAGAGTGCTTATCAACAAACACAAAGTACAAATCGGTTATTTTAAAAAACAATAATTTCAGTGCCAAGCTTTGGAATCTTTGAAAGTATAGCATACATGTTCATTTTTAGAAAAAGCTAGCTTACTAAGGAGACTGCTGTAAATTGTGCAGGTTTTACCACCGGATGCCCTGATATCAGAGTCCGGAGAGCTGACAGAAACAGGCCGCAGCTACATCCCTCCTAGTGTCCTGCTGGATGCTCTGTGTACTGTTTGCTCTTCTGCCAGCCAATGGGGTGACACTGCTGAAGCAGAGAATTTGGCCATGGAGATCCTCATCATCAGTCATCATCCCTCTATCGGTAAAGGAGCACTGGAGCATTGCAGCCGTTGACTTTGAGGGAATGGTGTATTGATACAGTTCCTGTGTTTTCAGTAACTGCTCGCTGTGGCCTGTGGTCCATCTTGCTCTCCTCCATGAAGATAAAAGCTGAAGAGTTCATTGAGAAGAATCTTGAGGCCATTCTGCCTCGTCTTCTGGAGGTCAACTCGGACAGCCAGGTCTAGCTATGAACGCTCCCTGTATTTTGTACACATGCTATAGTCAAACTTTTTTCTTATTCAGAAGTTTAATGACTCCGGTTTTTGTCATTTGTCAGTTGTTTAAAAAAATCATTCTCTAATTTAACCACATTTGTGAGAGTTTCTCCAAAAACATCTTTAGTGTATATATTTCTCTACACAGGCAGTGAAAAATGCGGTCGGAACCCTCTGTGGACTCTCCCCCAACAAGCTGCTGCCGCGAGTGATCAGTCACGTCGTGGAAGGCCTCTCTCAGCCTGCACTACTTCTAGTCACAAGAGAAGAGTACACTATCATGCAGACCCCTGAGGGACAACTGTACGACAACAGCATCATCCAGAGGTAACACAGCCTCCTCTTCCTCTCTAGACTTTAGCTGTGGCTAATTGTGGCTTCATCAACTTTCTGTTTGGTGTTTTTCAAACTCCCTGCAGTGCCCAAAAAGAAAACACCAAGAAAGTAAACATGAAGAGAGAGAATAAGGCCTACTCCTACAAGGAACAAATCATCGAGCTTGAGTTACAAGAGGTAAGCTTAAATACTTTCCTTTTTTCTAGTGTGACCTGAAATAAATTGACTTTTGTGTCCGTTACATTATATAGGAAATAAAGAAGAAAAAAGGCATCAAAGATGAGGTGCAGCTAACCAGCAAACAGAAAGAAATGATGCAAATCCAACTGGAAAAGGAGTCAGCGATTCGCAAGAGGCTTCAAGGGGTAATGAAAGTTTGACAGATCCTCAAACATCAAAATCCTCTATTGTGATTTAAATGTGAATCCTTGTTGACCTCTCAGATGGACATAGAGCTGCAGAGTGTGGTGGGTGTGCTGGAGGCCATCTTGAAGGAGAAACCAGCTCAGATCAGCAGGGAGCTCCCTGCCGTCCTACAGGTCCTCATGCCTCTTCTGCAGTCCCCTCTAGCAGCTCCACGAGTCCAGCAGGTCTTCTTGGACATTGGCATGTGCCTCATGTCCAAACACCTTCATCATCTGGGTACAACTGCTTGAGTTTTGTTCTGTTGACCTTTTTACGCTCATCTTTAGCTCTAGGGTTTTGCATTCTTTTGACTATTGTAACTCTTCACCCGTTTACACAATTAACGTAGTTCCAGTGGATTCTGAAGCAGAGAAAAGCAGCCTTCTGCTGTTACGCAATACTGTACTTAGTAATGTGTTGCGTATTAGTGCATAGCTAATATCGAAAGCCTTTTTTCTCTGCATCAGAATCAGCTGATTTACGTTGATCGCGTGAACGGTTGAAGAGTTACAGTATGTTGATGTGTGTTTTTTAGATGTCGCCGTTGCCGAGGACATCTCTGGTGTTAAAGGGTTTCACAGCTTTAGTCCTGAGATGTCAGCTCATAATTTCCTTCTCTGTTTTTGCTCCTCCTAGCTGTTCTTGTGGGTCATGTGACTCTACGATTGCTGAAGCCAGAGTGTGATTTAGACCCAGCTTGGGCGCAAGAGGATTTGGACTCTGCAGCCCACCGCACGGTCCTGCTGCTCCATAATCACACTGTTCCCCAGAGAGAGGGCAAGCAAGCAGGTAGGATCAGCACAGAATTTCCTCAAGTTACAATTGAATAACGGCTATTGTGAATATGTCTGAAGGCCAGAATGTTTCCCATTGTTTTGGTCAGATGTGGCGCCTCTATCTGCACCGGCGTTCTCCTTCTGCTTCCCTCTCCTCAATGCTACACTCAGAGAGTCTTCATGTAGCAATGAAGAGACGGAGAACATGATGATCAGAGCGCTCCAAGTCATCAATGAGCACGCCCAGCTTCGAGCTGACACAGACAGCAGTGACGTTTTCATTGACGAGGTACAGAGCTCACCAATTCTTCTTTGTCTAAAATGTTTATGTGCTGTTTTTAAATGTCTACACATAAGTTTAAATAAAAAAAATAAAAGCAGTATTTATCTTCACTAAGAAAGACTTTGTTCTGCTGGTTCTTTTCTGCTAGAATGGACCAGAACTGCTTCCACGTGTCAACATGCTTCTGCTGCTGACCAGAGTTATTTCCACAGCGACACCACGACTCCAGGTAAAATGAATCTGAACATGTTGTCAAACTGATTCGGATATGATCACTTACTGCAAGTTAGTCTTTAACATTTTATTTGTTTTAGATCTTTTTCCATTCCTTTTAAATTGCAGTGTTTCCTGACTATATCCCAGCTCACCTTTTGCGATCTAACTGTTTCGCAGATGTTTTTTGGGCTATTTTGCATGCTTTTTTTTTTTTTAACAGGGCACAGTGTTCTGTGTCCCTGTTGGCTGTATACCATGTCAATCAGTCTCCTTCATGCCATGTCTCTTGTACAGAATGCGTCCAGTTTGTTGCATCTGCATAAATCTGCCCTTGCAATCAGATCTTTATTTTCATTCTACAATTTTGGACTTGTTTTTCTATGAAGGTTTGAATTGTAACAACTTAATGTTCATGCTTGTCTGAGAAAAGTGTATAAAGTGATAAGTGAAGAGTCTTACAACCCTAAAATATCTAATAATTGTAAAATATAAAGATTATTACTTTTCAGATTGTATCTATCACAGGTTATTTTTTTGAAAGTAACTCCTGCAACAAACAAAGAGTACACTTTATAGCAAACAAGTTATTGCAGAATCTTGTATTTTAAGTTTTTACACTTTGTGTTTTCAGGTTTTGGCATCTCAGTGCTTGACAGCTCTGTGTGCCAGTGCTGGAGGCGGAGAGGGTTGTGCCGTAGCAGAGCAGCCGGAGATAGACGTTCTGCTCAGTGCTCTGCTGTCTCCATGCTTCTCTGTGCGGGATGCTGCCCTCAGGGTAAGCATTAAAACTTTGGATGTGTTTTCTCATCATACTGGCTAGGAGAGGTGTTACATATTGTGCACTATCACTGACTCTCTCTTGTAAACAGAGTTGACTTGACCTTTTATGAGTGCGCAAGGTTTTGTTGTTGCTGCATTATCAAAACCTGATCAGCATGTTCAACAGTATCTTTCAATCCTTTTTATTTTCAGGGTTTGTTGGAAATGGAGTTTGCCCTGCCCACAGACAGCACAGAGGCTAGTGGGATGAGCCTGCTGCGGAGGCTTTGGGTTGCCAGGTTTGATGTTGAGGCAGAAGGACGAGCTTTGGCTGAAAAGTAAGTTGTATAGAGATTATTTTTGCTCTTTCAGATCTCTTTTTTTTATTCAATGCTTAACTGAAATCAGCCTCATTTGACATGGCAGCTCTTCTGTTAATGTTAAATGTAATCCTGGTTGGCTGAATGAATAATTAAATGAAATTATAGTAAAAATAAAACAATTGTAAAAATATTAATCCTAATGAAAGCCTCCCAACACTCATGCATGTTGTAAACAAAAACAGGTAAAACAAACAATAAAATCTAATTAAACTGTGAGAAAACTAACTACTTTAAAGCTAAATGTTAAAATCCTTCACAGTGGATGAAGTTTAGTCATATTTCACCCTCTTATTTATATAAATAATTATAGTTTGTGTCTCCATAAATCAGATTTTTTGTTTTATTTTTGTCATAGTGACAGTAGTGTGAAAATGTTCAAGATTAATTTAAACTTGTCTCTCTGCTCTTCCTATTCAGACTCTGGCAGTCATTGGATCTGGAGTTGGTTCCAGAGCTCTGCTCCCTGCTGATCGGAGACATCATTCACCACGAAGAGGCCATTCGTTCCGCAGCCGCCGAAGCTCTGTCAAGCGCCGTGTCCCAGTACACAGACCAGTCTGCTTCAGTGCTTGGCCAGCTCACAGAACTTTATCATCAGAAACTTTATGTAGGATTTGGTGTTCTGTCCACATTTTATTTGTAGTATTTCCATTTTTGTAAGCTAGTAACCCCTAAAACAACACTTTGTTCTTTGTGTAGAGACCCCCTCCTGTGCTGGATGCTCTAGGCAGAGTGATCTCTGAAGCTCCACCTGACCAGTGGGAAGCCAGGTAAGATACTCTCCTAACGTTTTGCTGTTAGATACTTCCATCATGCCCTTTATTGTTGTCTGAGTTTGTTTCCTCTACACGCTCCTTAGATGCGGGATCGCTCTCACTCTGAACAAGCTGTCTCAGTATTTGGATGAAGCTCAGGTCACCCCTCTTTTCCTTTTCTTCGTCCCTGATGCTCTGAATGATCGGCACCCCGAAGTGCGGCGCTGCATGCTTGACGCTGCTCTCTCAGCTCTCAACACACACGGAAAGGTAATGTTCAGTCGCTGTCTCTTTCAGCCAGCTGTATTTTCCTCCTCAGTGTCTGATGTAGCTGCTTTCTGCATCAGGACAACGTGAGCTCCCTGCTGCCGGTGTTTGAGGAGTTTCTAAAGAATGCTCCTCAGGATGCCAGCTACGACTCTGTCCGGCAGAGTGTAGTTATCCTCATGGGGTCCTTGGCAAAACATTTGGACAAAAATGACCCCAAGGTCAAACCCATTGTGGCCAAGCTTATAACTGCACTATCTACACCTTCACAGCAGGTAAACATCTCCCACTTTTCAACCATTATTAGAACTACAGCTTCAACAGCTCATTTATACATAAAGAAATAAGAAAAACTCAATATTTGATTCATTTTCTTATACCAAAATAGGTCCAGGAGTCTGTGGCCAGCTGCTTGCCTCCTTTAGTTCCTGCTATCAAAGAGGATGCAGCAGGAATTGTAAGAAACCTGCTTCAGCTGCTGCTGGAGAGTGACAAATATGCAGAGAGGAAGGGAGCAGCATATGGCCTGGCTGGACTGGTCAAAGGTCTTGGGATCCTGGCACTTAAGCAGCAGGACATTATGTCAACACTAACTGATGCCATCCAGGACAAGAAGAACTTCAGGCGGAGGGAAGGTCAGTGAGGAGTTCTAAAATTCTATGTCAGCAAAAATGGTGGTGTGTGGATGTAGTGTGTTCGTCGACTGGATCTGTGAGAAAAGCAGGAGGTACAGCAGTAATCACAAGTCTGAGAGGAAGCAACTCATTTTTACAAGCAGGTGTAGACTTTATTTTTATTTTGAGGACAGAGATTTATGAAAAAGCAGGACAGTGAATGACCGTAAAACTTGATGTCATCAAACGTTTCCAAAACCTTCTTGATTACCTTTTAGGAGCCCTGTTTGCCTTTGAGATGCTCTGCAACATGTTGGGGAAGCTGTTTGAGCCGTATGTGGTCCATGTGCTGCCACATCTTTTACTCTGCTTCGGAGATGGAAACCAGTATGTTCGTGAGGTGAGTTGTTAGAAGGGCATCACTGACAAAAGAATACACTCATGGTAAAGGGTGTATACTTCTAGAGTGCTTTTCTACCTTGTGTTGAGATTCAAGGTGCTGCACAGTCGCATTCACACACTGATAACGGCTTGGCCATTTAACTCTGGCACTTACCTATAATCACCAGGAGCAATGTGGGGATCATTGTCTTGCCCATGTACCCTTTGACCATTGACTGGAAAGAGAACTGGACTGAATTGACTTTATTTGGTTGGGGCCGGAAGTAAGTCATTTTCTATGGATGACATCACACTCGCTCAGTCCGGTTTTCTTATGCAGTTAATGACTTTGACTCATGAGTGGGTAGGTTGGGAACCAAACCTGTGATTCTCTGAAAATAAGTCAACTGCTCTACCTCTGCTCTACGGCTGCCCTTAATTTCACAGCAGAAGGCTGTTATTGGCTTTACTCCTGAAATTTAAGTTATTGAAATTTTGTGATTTTTAACATTAGAACATGTATATTTAGGTAGTTTTGCAAATCCAATAAATAGTACAGAACAAAGATTTTTTTATTCTTTTCATATCCCAAAGAAGGACATCATGCCAGCTACCATCATGTTGATGAGACTCAGATGTTACAGAAAGTCTCTTCTGATCCTGCTGCAACAAAATGCGTAAATGTTAACATGTAGATGTTTGTCTAACGCTCTTAAACCCTCCTATTTGTTTCTTCACTTCAGGCTGCAGATGATTGTGCCAAAGCAGTAATGAGGAACTTGAGTGCCCATGGAGTGAAACTGGTCCTCCCCTCCCTGCTGGTAGCTTTGGAGGAGGAGTCCTGGAGGACGAAAGCAGGTGAGGAGCACATGAGATTTTGTGTCAGCTGAGGATAAAATACAACTGTAAAAGTCTTGATGACTGCAGAGGAAATCTGTAGCATAGTACTTTGTTACACCCATCTCTTTCTGTTATGATAATTCAGTTCATTCCTCCCGTAAAGATGCTTGTCTTTGATCTACTGTTTTTTTTCTAGGCTCTGTAGAGTTGTTGGGTGCCATGGCTTATTGTGCACCAAAGCAGCTGTCCTCCTGCCTGCCCAGCATTGTGCCCAAGCTGACCGAGGTACTGACCGACTCCCACGTGAAGGTTCAGAAGGCTGGTCAACAGGCCCTTCGACAAATTGGCTCAGTCATCCGTAACCCCGAGATCTTAGGTAATTATCTCAGTAGAAACATCCATAACATTTAACCAGTCTTCTGCAAGTGACTGCTCATCCCTACCAGAAGCCACTCAAGTAACAAGGTCCCATCGAAACCACTGTGGTTAAGCAGGACTGTGGTACCAATCTTTTGACTGTTTCTGTCTTACTTTGGACACTGAAGTTATGGCCTTGCTCTTCTCTCAGCCATCAGTCCCATTCTGCTGGACGCCCTCACGGATCCTTCAAGAAAAACCCAGACGTGCCTGCAGACCCTGCTTGACACCAAGTTTGTACATTTCATCGATGCTCCCTCTCTGGCCCTCATCATGCCCATCGTGCAGAGAGCCTTCCAGGATCGCTCTACTGACACCCGCAAGATGGCCGCTCAGATCATTGGCAACATGTACTCCCTCACTGACCAGAAGGTAAGCATGGTGAACTAGACATTATGTTTATGTGTTTTCAAGACTTTGTTGTTTTTTTTTTTAAGGGTGATATTTTCTTTCTGCTGACAGGATTTGTCACCATACCTCCCAAGTGTTATTCCTGGGCTGAAGGCCTCCCTGCTGGACCCCGTACCTGAGGTGGGTTTAGTAGTGAATGATCAAATGTCAGGATCAATGGATGTTTGAAAGTGAAATATTTCCCTCCCTCCCTCCTGGCCAGGTGCGCACAGTCTCTGCCAAAGCCCTGGGGGCCATGGTTAAGGGGATGGGAGAATCCTGCTTTGATGACCTTCTGCCATGGCTCATGGAGACGCTGGCATCTGAGCAGAGCTCCGTAGATCGCTCTGGAGCTGCACAAGGTCAGTTATCCTTTAGATCTTTTGAATTTAGCAACAGTCATCACCAGTTTTGATGATCCTCACAGGTCTTGCTGAGGTGATGGCCGGACTGGGAGTAGAGAAGCTGGACAAACTGATGCCAGATGTTGTGCAGACTGCCAGCAAGGTGGACATTGCTTCTCATGTCCGAGATGGCTACATCATGATGTTCATCTACCTGCCTCTGACCTTTGGAGATAAATTCACTCCTTATGTTGGACCCATCATCCCTTGCATTCTAAAGGTACCAGCAGCTCAGACTGATTTGTTGTTTCTTCACTATTGACTTAAACTGTGTACAATATGGTGACCCGTTTGACTGTGCCTCATTAGTTCTCTCTGTTGTTATTCAGGCGTTGGCTGATGAGAATGAATATGTGAGAGACACAGCACTGCGTGCCGGCCAGCGAATCATCAGCATGTATGCAGAGACGGCAATTGCTCTGCTGCTTCCAGAGCTGGAACAAGGCCTCTTTGATGACCTGTGGAGAATCAGGTCAGATCTTAGAAAGCAGCCACATGTCAGCAGTTTAATGCATCTTTTACTGTCTAACCCTGTGTGTATGTGCTTTGTTTGTCTGTAGGTTCAGCTCCGTACAGCTGCTAGGAGACCTTCTGTTCCACATTTCTGGAGTCACAGGAAAGATGACGACAGAAACTGCCTCAGAGGATGACAACTTTGGAACCGCCGCATCCAACAAAGTTAGAAAACATTTATTTTTCTGAATAGCAGTCACACATTATCCTCATTTATTATAGGGGTTACGTTCCATAAAAAAATGCAAGAGGTGAAATTCGTGAAGTAGGATTACAGATGTTTAAGGCTGTAAAACATGGCATTTTATACACTTTTTTCAGACAGACATGAACATTTTCACACTTTTCTTTCTTGTTTAAACTCTTAAAGTAAATTTAATTTGACATCACCAAAGAATTACAAATCTGATGTGTTTATAAGATGCTCAGCTTTGCCTTCTTCCCCATTTCAGGCTATAATTTCTGCTCTGGGCGCTGAGCGGCGCAACCGCGTTCTCTCCGGCCTCTACATGGGCCGCTCTGACACGCAGCTGGTGGTTCGCCAAGCGTCTCTTCATGTGTGGAAGATCGTGGTTACCAACACCCCCAGAACCCTGAGAGAGATCCTCCCTACCCTGTTCAGTCTCCTGCTTGGTTTCCTGGCTTCAACATGTCCAGACAAGAGAACGGTACAACAGTAGATTTAGGAAAAACAGTCTTTGAAATACCTTTAATGCCCATTTTTGCTCCATTGGTGTGAAGTAGCCCATAACGGGAAAAAAATCCTCTCTTCTGCATGATATCAGATTGCTGCTCGAACTCTGGGGGATCTGGTGAGGAAACTAGGTGAGAAGATTCTCCCTGAGATCATTCCCATCCTGGAGGATGGACTGCGCTCAGATAAGAGTGATGAGAGGCAAGGGGTCTGCATTGGTCTCAGCGAGATCATGAAGTCCACCAGCAAAGATGCAGTGAGTCACGTGGACGCCGCAGCAGTTGTACATCTCAGCAGGTGTCCCTTTAGATTATAACTAATTGAAACACTTTTGTGCTGATGGTCTTGTAGGTGCTTGTCTTCTCTGAGTCGCTGGTTCCCACTGTGAGAAAGGCTCTCTGTGACCCCCTGGAGGAAGTCCGGGAGGCAGCAGCCAAAACCTTTGAGCAGCTCCATGCAACCATTGGTCACCAAGCGCTGGATGATATCCTGCCCACTCTGCTCAAACAGCTGGTGAGACACTAAAGACACAAATGCATCCAAATGCAACTGGAAAGCATTAAAAACTCTTCCTGTTACTGTTTTTTCAGGATGATGAAGAAATGGCTGAGTATGCTTTGGATGGCCTGAAGCAAGTTATGGCAGTGAAGAGTCGCTCTGTGCTGCCATACTTGGTTCCAAAGGTAAAACATCAGAATAGGTTCTTGCATTTAGTTTTTATCTTGTTTAAAGCAACTGTCTGCCTGCTCAAACAGCTGACTGCTCCTCCTGTAAGCACCCGAGTGCTGGCCTTCCTCTCAGCTGTGGCTGGAGATGCTCTGACTCGTCACCTCGGAGTCATCCTGCCTGCTCTGCTCTCCTCCCTTAAAGGAAAACTTGGAACAGAGGAGGAAGCTCAGGTAAAACAATTCTTTTCTTATTACTTTATTTTCTACACAATAAGTCACTCCAGAGTGAAAGTCGCAGCAGCTAAAAAAATGCTTAATAAAGAAGAAAAATTCAAGTAAGTCACACTCCCAGCCAACATACTCTCTGAAAAATACAGTACTTTATCTGTCGTTTATGCTTGAAGCTTTTATTCTCCTTTAGAAAGTTCATAAAATTGGTTTCTTCTGTATTATTTGATTAAATAAAACAGTGTTTTAACACCAGTTTATTAAACTTGCTAAAGTATTCTGCCATCTCTTTTTGGATATCCCTTATCATTTTAATAACAACAAAATCTTCAGTAAAACCAGCTTTATGAATGGAATTTTATCTTATGAAGCATATAAACCACTTTAAATCAAAAGTCTGCTAAGCCTTTGTTCCTGATTTTAGTTCTCAGCTAGATTTGGTTCTTTACACTTTTTCTCCAATAGATATGAAGTCTGTTTTAACATGTTAATACATTTTTAAAGCAGATCTGTTACAGTTTTTACAGCTTTATTGAAAATCACAATTTTTGATTCCATACAGAACTTGAGTCATTTTTTATTTGTAAATGCTCCCTCCTCTGAATTCCCATCTGTGGTCTGATGAATGCAGGAACTCTGCAGTTGCCAGACAGTGATCCTCTCCGTGGAAGATGAAGTGGGTCAGCGGATCATCATAGAAGACCTGCTGGAAGCCACTCGAGGAGCCGACCCCGGCCTTAGACAGGCTGCTGTCACCATACTCAACGCGTATTTTGCACGCACCCGTCTTGACTACAGCAGCCACACTCGCACTCTTCTGTCAGGACTTATTCGCCTTCTGAATGACTCCAACCCAGAGGTCTTGTCCCAGAGCTGGGACACTATCAATTCCATAACGAAGGTGTGCTCATAAATTGTTTTGATGTCTTAGTCCGATTTAAGACTGTTAATGCAGCATGCGATGTAGATAAAACAACAAATATTGTTTTTGTTCGCAAATTGGAGATTTAACCTTCTGGGTTTTTCTTTTTTTCCTGCAGAAACTGGATGCTAGCAGCCAGCTGGCTTTAATCGATGACCTCCATCGGGACATCAGATCAATAACTGCAGACGTGAAGGGTCAACACCTACCTGGTTTTTGTTTGCCCAAGAAGGTAACACTCAGAAACACCAGAACATTTCTTTCTTACTGAACTTTAAAGCAAAAAGGTTGCCCCCGCCACATGCTCAAAAACTTGAACCTGGTGACAGTTAATTTTTCAGGAAGGTAAATGACCCCCACCCCCTTCAAAATGATGACATCACAGCAGGAGAAAGGGTCAAAAAGAAACAAACGTGGGCCGAGTCTTAAGAGGATTAAAAAAATATTTCAAGATTCCCTAACAAAACCAAAGCAAACATGTCGAAGATAATCAAAGGAGGTTTTGAATTTATTATGGGATGCCCACAGGACCTACAGCTTGGCGACCATGTTCTGACAAAGTTTGAAATTTGGCGATTTTCACATTTTTTCATACCGCAGGAAAGGAAACCTTTTGTTTGAGCAATCTTCACAAAACTACACACACTTGCCACCAAATTAGATCTACAACCACAATTGAAATGTTGTTTTTTAATCAATATTTTTATGAACATTATTATTTTGAAAATTTAATTAATGAATCAGTGGCTCAAGCTGAGCATAACGATGGCACACAATATGGATATATTGGAAATGTGGCCGTGGTTTACAAGAAGCATCTGTTGCTGAGTAAATCTAAGAGTCTACTTGTGCATATTCTTCTAAACATACATCGACCTGTTCGTCACCTCCAGGTGACCAAGAACGAAAATGGGTACTTTGGAGTCCAGGGGTTCCCAAATCCAAGCCTCAAGGCCCGGCCTCCTGCTGGTTTTCTACAAGTCCTGTCTTATCTTCTGTTGATTACCTTGATCAAATTTGTTCAGCCAATAAGGAGCTTCCGTGGCAGGTTATGGACAGGTCGAGGACACCGGCCCTTGAGGCCTGGGTTTGGACACCCATGTGGGGACAAAATATGCAGAATAGCCCCATTTTGAAAAAAAGTTTACTGTATTTTTTTTGGGTGGGAGTTTGTATTACCTTGTCACATGCAACTCTGAGCGGGGTGGCAGGAGCAGAAAAAGCAGCTTAGCCATGAGGGCAGGTTAATAAGGGGCGGCAAAGGTCGGGTAGCGTCTGCGCGGGTCATACGTCGTTTGTGACTTTAATTTGGTTGTTTTCTCACTGCTTTCACAAAAACTTCATATAAAGATGAAGCTTTGATGGATTGAGTATTTTTAAGGTTATTTATTTTTCTGTCTTGTCCTTGGGTAGGGTGTATCCTGCATCCTTCCTGTCCTGAGAGAGGGTGTGCTCTCCGGCAGCCCTGAGCAGAAAGAAGAGGCTGCCAAAGCATTAGGGGGCATCATCAAACTGACCTCTGCTGAGGCTTTACGGCCTTCTGTGGTCAGCATCACTGGACCTCTCATCCGTATCTTGGGAGATCGTTTTGCCTGGACAGTGAAGACCGCTCTGCTTGAGACTCTCACTCTGCTTCTGGCAAAGGTCTCTGCAGCCGTGGAGTTCAACATCTAAGTGAAACCAGCACGTTTCTTGGATTAATGACAAAAGTACTTTCTGTCCTCCAGGTGGGCATTGTTCTTAAGCCCTTTTTGCCACAGCTCCAAACCACCTTCCTGAAGGCCCTGCAGGATTCCAGTCGTGCAGTGAGACTGAAGGCTGCAGAGGCTCTGGGTCAGCTGGTGTCCATCCATGCCAAAGTTGACCCGCTGTTTACTGAGCAACTCTCTGCCATACGCAATGCAGAAGACTCTGGAGTCAGGTAAAAGGCCATGAGTCATCTCAATTTTCAAGTCAACTCTACCTTTGCTTAATGCTTAGTGTGGGATGGAAAAAATAGCAAGTAGACATATTAACTAAAGGTTTCAGAGGACAGGAATGTGTTCATATTTGCATGTTCCCTGATAAATAACAGCTGCCAGCACAGACATAACTAATGTGTTTGGATTGAAGTACAAATAGTACCTCTGTTACATCATGTATCCACTAGAGAGCACAAACATTCAGGTTTTTGCTATTTCTTCTTCAGTATGGATTAAAAAAAGCATTTTGTTCAAATAAAATTCCTGTGAAATCAGATCTATTGAAATGATGTGACATGAGTAATAAAAAGATTTTAAATCATAGTTATTTTCATTTATGTTAATAAAAGCTGAAGGTTTTAGAGATTTACATTTTCATTTGTTTGTTCACAGAGAGACTATGCTGCAGGCCTTAAGGTTTGTCATCCAGGGGGCCGGATCAAAGGTGGACCCAGCAATCCGCAAAAATATCACCACCACGTTGCTCGGCATGTTAGGACACGACGAGGTATGACGCCTTGCAACATTAAGCGAAACTAAGAAGACTGAATCTGTGGCAGCACACCCAGTGTTCCACCTCACCGGCCTGCAATAATTTCAAAATTCATTAAGGATTTACAGAGCAAACAAGGTGTACACGCTTTAGCGCTTAGAGGAAAGCTTAGGGGTGAAGTTTTGTCTGTAGTCGCAGTAGTGAAGCGGAACTCAGACAGAGGATGTGGTTTTTCTGAAAAGGTGGTTTTGAGACTTCATATCACTTTGAGAAAAAATGACACCAAACCTTTTTGCTCTCTGGCACACCAATGTGTGTGTGTGTGCGTGTGTGTGTGTTTGTGTGTGTGTGTGTGTGTGTGTGTGTGTGTGTGTGTGTGTGTGCGTGTGTGCGTGTGTGTGTGCACACAGGACGCAACTCGAATGGCTTCAGCCGGATGTGTTGGCGAGCTGTGCGCTTTCCTGTCAGAGGAGGAGCTTAAGAGTGTATTACTTCAGCATGTCTTAGGTCTGTATTTATATCCAACCCAATCACATGTCATTTTCTTAATTGTACACAATACAATCTCCCTTTTTTGCATTAAATTATATTTGTATGATATTCTGTGACAGAATCTAGAAACTGTTTGCTTTTGATTCTCCTGAGCTCTGTGGTACACACAATGTGTCATAAACTAACATTTGTCTGCCTCTCTGCCCCTTCTCAGGGGACATGTCTGGTGTAGACTGGATGGTCCGTCATGGCCGCAGCTTGGCCCTGGCCATAGCCGTCAAATCGGCTCCAGAAAAGCTTTGTGGGAAAGAATACTGCGATACTGTGACGGAAACCATTTTGACCAACGCCACAGCTGACAGGGTGAGCACAGAGCATTGAAAGTAGACACAGTGCTGCCTTATGGAAAGCCCTCTGAGGGAAGCAGTGTTTGTGAAAATGCACTGTGGTTTTAATGAGGATTTACATGTTTTAAGGGTTTGACTGGAAGCATTGGCTTACTTCTGTCTCTGGCAGTCGCACTGCAACCCAAGAGCCACAATAAACTCAGAAAGGGGCATTTCTGCTCCAAACCCACACACACATATATACAAATTTTATTGAAACGCATTTTTTAACAAACACATCCAATTTTGATACATTTTGACTGTAGATTTGACGATTCCTTCTGTTTGTATTCATTCTGTTGAGCTAAAATAACAAAAATTATTTGTTTTGTATTATGAGAATACAAGTTGATGTAAGCCTGATTCTAACAAAAATGAATAAACATTCATGCTATAAGGAGATTTTTCATTCTAGTTTAGATTTAATTTCCGGTTGCATCATGGATCAATAACTTGTCATGTGCACTATCAATTCCTCTTCCAGATTCCTATTGCAACAAGCGGGATTAGAGGCATGGGATACCTGATGAGACATCACCTCAGAGTGGAAGGAGGCAGTAGTATCTCACAACGCATCATCACCCAGTTTGTTAAGGTGAGTAACACATTTTTTATTTGGTTATTGGTATATTATGATTACTTCTACTTTGCGACACACTTAGGAGTTGGCTCATTCACCAAAAATTGCACTGGACTTTGTGGAAAAATTTAGTTTGATTCTGTAAGCAATTGATGACATACATAGTTGCAGGGTAATAGTAATCATCTGAAATCTTTGCTGGTAAAGTCCAAGTTTATCAAATTGTGTATTTTGAAAACTTACATTTTTCAGTTAATGTAGAGATATTTTATTCTGTAGCTCTGTTGAATATTGTTCTGTTTTTATTGGATATATTTAAATGCAGTCACAGTTTAATATTACGGTCAGATTTTCTGGGAATAATTTCATTGGTATTTAAGCAGTGCTGGCTTGTTACTGATGTGTTTTTCAGAGTAAATAGTATTATTGAAATATGGGACATATCAAGATTACGCCTTTGTTTTGTAGCCTTGTGTACACCTTAACTAAAGTGATTTGTGACCATTGACAGTATAAGAGAACTGGACCGAGCAAGTGTGACATCACCAATAGAAAATTGTTTACTTCTGGCTCCAACCAAATAAAGTCAATTTAGTTGCTATTTCTTCACAAAACGGATGGAACCATGTTGGAGCCAGACTTTGTCAGTAAGCAGAGATTTGTTCATGTTGATATTTGTAATCATTTCTATGGTAACCACTATTGCCAATCATGAGTAAGCATGTTAGAAATCCACACCCCTACCACTCTAAAGCAGCCTACTGTAATTCTGTTAGTCAAATATTTTGAACGTTTGACCTGGGGGTCAGCAGGCACCACCTACTTCATTAAGCCATTTGATTGGCTACTTTAGAACTTGAATAACTCTCATTACAGAAAAAAACTAGGAATAGGTTTTTGTTTAAGAAAATGTATTAAATCAAAAATGATTATTCTGACAAATAAAATGACTGAGTAATAGCTGTTTATGTCTCTGTGGAAGTCTGTGGAATTTTGGCTTCTTGGAGCCAGCAGGTACTTCCAGTTTGGTATGTGAGGGGGGAGGGGTCACTCAGTCCAGTTGTCATATACAGTCAATGATTGTGACACGGTGTTGCTTTCAGCTCCAGCAGAGTTGGAGCAGATCAGGGGGCCTGCTGGAGACAAAAAAACATAACGAGTTACTTGTAAAAGTAAAGCAAGAATATGTCCATAAACATTGCCTTAGGTGGTGCTCCTTAGGTGGTGGATGTAGGCTTTGAGTTGTGACACGTTCTCTCTGTGTGGCTCCACAGTGTCTCCAGAATCAATCTAGTGATATCAGACTGGTGTCAGAGCGGATGCTATGGTGGGTTTTCAGAGAGCCGTCAACACCATCCATGGAAGCCGGTCTCATTAAGCCTCTGCTGAAAGTCCTACTGGACAACACCAAGGATAAGAACACGACAGTCAGAGCCCAGAGCGAACACACCATTGTCAACTTACTGAGACTCCGCCATGGGGAGGAGACATTACAAGTGAGGCCTCCGCTTAAACACTTCTGTTCAAAGCCTATCATCTGTCATTTTCACATTTTTAATGATTTGATTTTTTTCTTTCACATCAGAGTGTCACTGCCATTCTGGACTCTGCAAGTAATGATCTGCTGTCAGAATGTCACCGCCGCTCACTAAAGAAAATCGCCAGCCTTCCAGACTCCAATGAAGAAATTGATGATACCATTCTGACATGAGGCGGGAATAACCAGTGAAATCAAACCTGCCCAGGTTGAAAAAAAGTTCAACAACCTCAGACACACTCAGTGGACAAGCTCATTCTTTCCTGCGTGGGCTTGTTAGATGAGCTTTGTTTGCTGTGATCTTCACACATACCAGAAATTTGTTTCTTTCTCCACTTCAAATGATAATTTTAAAGGCTTTTAGGCCAAATTTCATTTTATTTTTTTTCTTCTCGTGTACAGGTTATTTTCCTGTACTGAACTTTATTTGACAGCCACAATGCCAAATCTGTTTTGATACTTAAGTGTTTTGCTACCTATTTTACCAAAAAAACAACAAACATTTGGGATGCCTATGTCATGTAACAACTCCCATCTCTAACTTTTATTTGGACTTTGTGTGTGACAGTTGTTTGGGGAAAGAAACCTGTTAAACAACAATCATTGTTATCAATGATACAGTTGTACAAAGTGATGCAAAATAAAAATAAAAAATCACAAAAAATTTATGGAATAATGTTTTTTCTTTCGTTTACGCTGCATGTCTCTGTAGGCTGTTTAAAGTCCAACTATGATTATCTTTTGATTTAGTTTTAAAGTGCTCCCAGTCGTCTTCTGATTATGATTATGCTAATCTGTGCCGTTTTTCTAGGACATAGTTTCTGCAGAGCGATAGGATTTCATCAGAGATTTGCAGCTGAGTTGTGGGTGGGACTGTTGATGTGGAGTGAGCCTTCCCTCATTTCCCATCATCCCTTTGTTTACAAATTCTCCCCCTAGCTGACAGCGCCACACAACCCCAACCTAACATTATCAGTGCAACAAAAATAGCGAGCAATCTTAGAGCTGTACAGTGTTAATTTAGATTCCAGCTTGGACGAGGAAAACAAAGACGTACACGGATCTATTTGCAGTGGGATGCAATGGAATGGAGTGGAGCAGAAAGCTTGCAGATTAATTTTAGTCTTAATTTTCTTAATGTATGTCTTTCATCCCGAGAAAAACTCTACAAACCCATATTAAAAACACCCCAAACACCATTTTCATTGGAGTGGGTCATCAAAATGTGCCGTTATTGTTGGTGAAACTGATAATCGCACACTTTGTCTTGCTCGAGGAAAGTTAGATATACAATCACGGCTATGAAGAGCTTTTTTTCTTTTTAAACAAGTATGCGTTTTAAGCTTGTGAAACGGCTGGATGTCCTGCAGCTTCCTGCGGCTCCTCCGCTGGTGTAACCTGCTCTCATCAGTGGGATGTGACGGTGGCGCTGTGGCTGGGGCCTGCGCATTGGGGCTGGGTCATACTTGGGCGCAGCTCTAGAGAAGGAAGCGGAGTTTCCGGCTGTTTGCAACGGAGTGAGAGGGTTGCTGACGCCGCGAAACCCCGAGGGAAAAGAACGCCGCCGGCTCGGGGGGCTAATAGCTTCATGCATTGATAGTGGTCGCTTTCTTTTGTACTGGGGGGGTTGTTGAATTTCTTACAAACTTGAAGAGTGGTGCAGCTAATCAAAGGAAGAAGCGGCACAAGGCGGGGGTGAGCTACCAGCTACCGGCATGGCCAGAGACTACGATTACCTCTTCAAGCTGCTCATCATCGGTGACAGCGGTAAGGCGATGCCGGGGATGCGACACGGGAAGTAGGCCTTATTTTTGGGGGATTCATTTTAAACGGGGGAGGGGGGACACAAACGCAAGAAGGTGACACGCTCTGCTTCGGTTTCTCGGACTACATGTATCTGCTTTGATTTATATAAAGAAATTAGTATAAAACAGACGCCGCCGCCATATTTCTGAGCCGGTGACGGGGCGGCGGTTGTGTGTCCGGACAGGGCATGTCAGCCGATCAGGCCGGATACCGCCTACAGATATTCATGCTCCAACTCTTAATTTTGTTTGTTTATTTTTTTCACCACTTGTTTGTCGTGATATTTTTTTTAACATGACAAAAGCTCACTCTGATTCTCGTGTACTCATTTGAACAAGAACTCCCTTATTTTGCAGCGTGTTTATTTTCACCGTAGCTTAAATGTTGGCTAACTTGAAGCTAGGCTAATGTCACGATTTCAGACTTGGTTCGGTGGAAAACCACTTCATATAATCATTTCCCTTATAAATTACATTTACTTAGAAATTATCATTAAAAGTAGGCTACGTTCCCACATTTATGTGAAGCCATTGAAATGACATTTGTTGGGTAGTTAGCTTGCTAACATGAAAGTCTCAGCTCCTTCATAAGGGAGGATTGCAGCACTGCAGACACTGGTTCCAAGCTGAAGTGAGACTAACAACGTGGTTAGTTTCAACTGAGCGTAAAGATGCCACACATCTCTTTGTTAAAATGTTCAGCTTCAATGTGACATATTTAATTGTTTTGTTACAATGAAAATCTCCGTCTCACTGTCATAGTTCATGCTGGAGGCCGGTGCAAATGTGATTACCCCTCTAGTGCTTTGGCAAAACAAACAACAAACAAAAGTGACTTTTTCCACTTTGCTCCAACATCAGGAGTAGAGACCAATTGGACGTCTTTGTGAGCAGTCATCTTTGCTTGCATTGACAGCCCAGCCCTGGCACTGCTGCTCCATCAGCTGGGTGGTCAGTGTAGGTCAAGCTCTTCAGTGTGATGAACACAGAAGCCAGTGTGTTCTCAGCTGCCTTGCAGGCATCAAACCCTCTGCACCTATGCAGCATTAGGAGTATTCAAATACATTGTTGCTGTTTTTCTATCATACTACCTTGATTTATGTTGGAGGGATTTAAATATAGATCATTATTGTAACATCAGTGTCACATTTAACAGTTTGGTTCAGGCCTTTATTATGATTCTGCCAGATGTGAAAACATAGAAACTCTTGGTTGAAAAAGCTGGTGGTTTAAGTTTGGCTGGTTGTGTTACATCGAGTGCTTTTTAGCGACTGAGATTTTTGGTTTGGAAAGTGGATGAGTGTTCCTATTCAGTCTCTCCTGCTCTGAAGTCTGATTATTATTTGTTCAAACAAAATTTTGTTGAGTGAAATCACAGGAACTTTCGAGCTTCTATATCGGGACCAAAGAAAAAGCAGCTGACAATGACAATAAAGGGAATGCTAAATAAACGTCCTGTCTGCAACTTTAAATTGAATTTCTAACCAAAAACACAATTAGTGAAAGACACAATGTCAATGCTCTTTACCTCCACTTTTCTATTTATATAATTTGTTATGTTTGTATTTGTTGTTTTGACCAGCATCTTTCATTCTAAGTTTGTTCTGATTTTGCATTTTTCTATTGATAAAGTATGATGTGACCTTTTTTAACTTAAACTTCTGAAAAACTGAGAATATCAATCCTTGTATGCAGAAGGCTTAGACCACTGTTGATGTTCCCACACTTGGCTGCCTTAAAATGTTGTAGGTAGATTATAAGGTGGCATGTAAAATCCCCTAAAACTTCTGAAACCATTGTGAGGTTTAGTTTGCCTGGTTAAAGACCAATCCTGTAGAAAAATGTTAGTAATAATGGCACGTCTGTGTCTTCATGTCATATATCTGCTTGAAACCTCTTCCTGTGCTTGCGTTTCCTTTGCAGGAGTGGGGAAGAGCAGTCTCCTCCTGCGATTTGCAGACAATACATTTTCAGGTGTGTGGCTCTGTCTCGGCAGTGACTCAGACTCGAGGCTTTTGACATTATGACTGCTTCTTAGTAAACCTTTTTCTGTTGTTGCTGTTCTTCTCACATGATTGTTTTACAGGTAGCTATATCACCACAATCGGTGTAGATTTTAAGATCCGGACAGTGGAGCTCAACGGGGAGAAGGTGAAGCTTCAGATCTGGGACACAGCAGGGCAGGAGCGCTTTCGCACCATCACCTCCACGTACGTAGATTCACTCTTACCCTTTCGTGTGATCAGAGCTGAAACCAGGTAAAGCTCTTTGTGGTCTTTGGATTGGGCTTTCATATGAGCAGTTGGTTAATGTCTACTGCCAGTCTTTTTTTTTATCGTGAAACTGGGTGTATTTCCCTTCTTTTTCTAATTACAGACGTAAAAGGGAGGCTCCTACATGGTGGCAGCAGATGTGTCTTTTTATTCGTGTTACAAAGTTGTCCAGCACCTTCCATATGTTGCCAACATTAATTTTAAAGCAAAGTTTATCCCTTTGAAAGAGGAAATAAATTTGTACAAGTCACTTCAACAGACTAAACTATCTCTACCATAACACTAATGTTCTGTGCTCAGAAACATTAGAGATGGTTGTTTCTGCTCATTAAAAGCCAGATGTTAGTGTTAAAACATGGCTGCTTTCACTTATCTGGCAGAGGGGTGCAGATTACTGAATCTTTACCTTCAAAACTCACGGTTTTTTAATGTTGGGCTGAACAAAAGCAGCTGAGGTGTAAAATATATCCTCAAATCTTAAAAAGAAAGTCTAATTTTTTTTTATAGATTATTAATACACATATCTAATGATCTGCGTCGTTTAGAGGAAAAGATTAAAGAAATCATACTCTTGCACGTTATGTGTGAAGTAAAATGGTCATTCTCACCGCTGCAATGAGTGCTGTGAGGGTCTTTGACTCTGTTGTTATTATGAATATTTTTAGTCACTCTGCAGCTCTCCTGTGAGTGCTTAGCAACAGGGTTGCATTAACTAACATAACAGAAGAAGGCGAGACAGATGAAGCATCCCAAACTTTTAAAGCGAGCAGCGCAGGAGGAATGCGGATGGGGACTCTCTTGAGAGCAACTGTTGGATTTGTTTAACAGTTTTTAGAGAAACTGCATTCATAAGATATTCACTGTAGGCCCAGCAGTAAAAGACTTTTATTGTCCTTTACATCAGTGGTCCCAAACCTTCAGGCCACAGACTGGTTTAATGTCAGACAATATTTTCATGGACGACTATAAAGATGGTTTCCATTTTTTTTAAGCTTCTTTAACATTTGAGGGTAAAGTTTATCTTCATCCTCGGTAAAATATCTGCAGTTGCCTTAAACTTTAAAGGTGCGGCAGATAATTAAAACAAAGTGTTTATTAAAGCTGGTATTACTAAAAATAAGAAACGTAAATCCACCATTTTAGCAACTTTATTAGCAGCATCCTCGTAACATTAGACAGCCTGTTACTGAATATTCTACATTATTATGGTGCGTGGAAACAAATCCCTATTTGGAGTAAAGATCTCTGATTTTTGTCTGTAAAATGCAGCTTTTATTTTGAAGTTGAAGGCTCTTCTAATGTTTTCTCATTGGCCCTTTGCTGCTAAAAGAAACTTTCCACAAGTCTTTGGTTTTTTTGCTAACTTTGCTAGCTTGAGGGTTTTAATGTAACTGTTGAAGCAATCGCTTTAAGAAAGTAGTGGATGTATTTTCAACACGTGACCGACTTGACATGCATCAAAAATGAGTTGGATGTGGTAGGGAGAATCCAGTAATTTTTCTGAATCTAAATAATGCAGAAAAATAGTTTTGTTTTTGCTCTCTGTGGCCCGCTAGCAACTTTTCCATGGACTGGTACCAGTCTGTGACCTAGTGATTTGGGGTGATTGCTTTACATCACAATTGCACATCTGGACAAAAAAAACAAGGAAAAATAAGAGAGCATGTTTGATAGCAGGAATCATGATGTGGTGAAGGGAACAACGCAGGAGCAAGCGCCAAAGTCCTCCAGTAATGATCCGCTGGTGCCTTTCTTCCCTTGAGAATAATGACGTTCCTCGTTTGGAAAACCAATGCCATGGGTTTAGCAGGCATCCCTCAAACAAACAACCTATTTAGACATGATTGTTCATTGCGCTGAAGTGGAGTGGTGCAGCTCCTCATTAGGTCCTAAATTAGTTTCCCTCAGGAGAAGGATTTTAGGCAGCGCTGTGTGGATCCCTGGTGGTAACTGCATGGCTGATGCTGAAGTTACTCACTTGTTGCAGCCTGTGGCCTGTTCACACTACACTCCTTTCTTCAGTATTGTCATGTCAGACATGTTTTACCACCATGGGTGGCGATGGAACAGTGACATGGGTGCATTCTTTCTGCACAGACATGCAAAAAAAAGCAAAGCTGTGTTACAGGGAAGAAAACAGCAAAAGTGACAGTGAGACTACAGTTTTAAGGTTTGTGGCGAGCTTTTGAAAGGAAATGCATCACCTGAGCGCTCTTTAATAGCCAGATACGATATCCAACAATGCCATCTGATCTGGCTCTGAGCAGGAGAACAATGTATTTCTAGGGGAAGTAAAACAAGCACGGCCAAAGTAGGTCATTATTATTTAGGCTTTTATTTTCAAAAATAGCTTGAGGTCACTTAGAGTTGCTTTCTTGTAATTTTAAAGACTAACCTGAGAGAAAATTGCCTTATTGGTGTTTTGAGCATGTTCTTGAGGCATTTTTCTGAATATACTGAACATATATAAAGAAAATTAAGATTGAAACTGCATTTATGAGTGTTTCTTTATGCAAATTGTTGTAAATCAGGAGCAGATGAAAAAAATTCCCTTTGAAAAAGCTTGTAGTTGTGACATAAAAAATACAATCTGCCGGCCACATGTCCCCTGTTCCGATGTGTCTACTTGCAGAGAAATAGATCCATGTACGTCTTTGTTTTCCTCATCCGAGCTGGCATCTGGTGTAAAGCTGTATGGCTGGACAGCTCAAATATTGCTCACCATTTTTGTTGCACCGGTAATGTTAGGTAGGGTTGTGAGGTGCTGTAAGCTAGTGGAAGAACGTGTAAACAGATGGATGACAGGAAGTAGGGGCAGGCTTACTTTGCACCAGCTCACAGCTTTTTCAATTTTGGCTTAAGAACAGTATAGTTAAAAGACCTCTGGGAGTGCTTTTACAATCGATCAAAAGAGGATCTTTTGTGGAGCTTGAATGAAACTTTGGGTCCAAATGTGAGTTTAGCTGAAGGAATCACAGAAGTATATATACAGTAAGCTTCATGACACATGGAAGACTCCAGTTCATTAGCATATCTCTGCTTTGTTTCTTAACTTTCTCCTACACAAGTTGTAGTGTAAGGGTTGGCCTCACTTGCTTACACTGCATGTTTGTCGTGTTTTGTATTTAGGGCCATTGAGCAGACACACACAGACAAATCCAAAGTGCAAACCTCTTCAGCTGGCTCATTACTGCTGGACATTGGGCACATACCCAGACAACTCTCTGTCCCAACACTGCTGCGGATACACTGTCACTCTCACACAAACAGCCACATCCACCCTTAGTGGGCCCGACAAAACGCTCTCTGTGTTTGTTTGGCGGTGCTCCTCTCTGGGGATGCTCCCTGTTGGAGCTCCAAGTCCAGTGTCATCACCTGTGTGTGGAGAGCATGTTGGTGTTGGCTTTCAGGGCAGTTTCCTTTATTTCTCAATTACATTCATAACTTATTGTGGCTTTCACTTATATTTTCTGAAGAAAAAATCAAGCCTAAAACAAAACATTTGATTCTGAGTATTCTATATACCGTAATTGACTTATGCCTCCACCTTCTGGACTTTAGCCCCAATAAACAGGTTTTTTCTGTGTGTGTAAATTAAATGATAATGAACTGGTACATGTTCCAGGGAAACATTGTGCTAAACCTCTGTGCAGTCACAGAAGCAGGTCGGACAGCTGGGCATTAATTTTGACTATCAATCTAATTGCTTATTAGCCTATTATCTTGTAAATAAAAAATAGAGAACGGCTTATTTTCATTTATTTTATTTTTTCCAGTTAAATAGCATCAGAACCTTGCAGCTAATTATTTTTTTAAGTTCATAACACTTTTAAAGACCCACACCAAAGAAAATGTTTTGGGTGTTTTTAACATGTTCTTGTGGCATTTTCTGATGAGGGATGACCTGCTTAAAACGGCTTTTCTGAGTATTTCTTTATTCAAATCCTTGTGAATCAGGAGCAGACGAAGAAATGCAATTTGAGACACATCCTTGAAATACGGTAGACGGGACACAAGCTCGCTGCTTCAAGCTCTTAGCAACGGAGAGCGGAAGGCTGGACGGGGGTGCTCCACGCCAGAGGCAAAGTTCTAATGAACTGCTGCCACTCTGCAGAAACTATGTCCTTGAAAACAAAAAGATGATTGGAGCAGGACTATTAAGTTTTATTTACTTTTCTGAGCTTTATCTACCACTAACCGTATGGAAAGCTCTAACATGTTTTTCCATTCCTCTAATCCATTTAATAAACACACTTGAAGTACTTAAATGGGCTTTTATTAAAATGATATAAAGTCAGTTTGGCTTCATAGAAATACTCTGAAATGTATTGACTCGTTGCATTTGTCTTGATGTTTCTTGGCTTGTGTGGTGCTGTAGGACAACGTTGGGCATTATAAACTCCACTGAAATGACTCATCTCTCGTGGACGTTGATGACTTGTTCTTTCTCATTTCTGAATCTTAGCTGTCATGATTTACGCTCTCCGTGTGTGTATTTTCAGATACTACAGGGGAACACATGGGGTCATAGTTGTATACGACGTCACGAGTGCCGAGTCCTTCGTCAACGTCAAACGATGGCTACACGAAATCAACCAGAACTGTGACGATGTGTGCCGAATATTAGGTGAGCGTGCTCCTCTCCTAAATCCAGCTACTTCCGCCCCGCTCTTCAGGACCTTCTTGTTTCAGTAGAAATGCGCTCCGTCTCACCGCCTTGTCCATATTTTCTGTTTTTAGTGGGAAACAAAAACGACGACCCCAGCTCCAAGGTGGTTGAGACGACTGATGCGCAGAAGTTCGCAGAGCAGATGGGAATCAGCTTGTTTGAAACGAGTGCGAAAGAGAATATCAATGTGGAAGAGGTAACTTTGTAAAACTTGATTGGCCAACTAGGTAATAATTCCACTGTGATCTACAGTGATTTGATTGATGTTAGAGTGGGTGGTGAAGTCTTCTTAGTCCTATATCTTGCTTTAGAAAGAACGAAAAATTTCATCTGAACTTTATTTTGAGCAGATTTGATCCACTGGAGCATTGTCTGTTTTTGAAACAGTTTTCAATGTGATGAGCACTGATGGATTCTGAAGCAGATCACTTGTGTCTCTTGCAGATGTTCAACTGCATCACAGAGTTAGTGCTACGAGCCAAGAAGGAGGTGCTAGCAAAGCAGCAGCAGCAGCAACAGAACGACGTGGTCAAGCTCACCCGGAACAGTAAACGAAAGAAAAAGTGCTGCTAACAAACGCCGAGCCATCCACCGCAAGACCGGAGGCCACTTTTCGTCATAAAAGCATTCATATTTGATGGGACTCAGAGCATCTAAATTAAAGAGAAGATAAAGTTTTAATAAATATACAGTAAAAGATGAAATAAAATAACATAAATGGAAAAAAATGGTCCCTTTTGGACAAACTAATCATGGAGACTTAAAAAAATATATAGATTTTTATCAGATGTCCAAACAAGTTTTACTTGGAATTCATCCGATGTGCTTCGTTGACATGAGGTCCTCCAACTGTTAAGGATCTGCAAGCAAACAACTGACTGCCACAAAGCTCAGATTTCTATCGGCATCATCCTCGCGCTCCTCCATCAGCATCTTATCCGTCTCTCATTCCTCTGCACACGGGACATCCAGACTCACCACCGACTGCACCTGACTCGGCGGAGGGCTCGCCTTTCCTGGAGTCCTTTTTGGGGTTTGTTTGGGACTGGGACGTGTTGGGCGTATGAGGAAGAGGAGCGACCTCGGCTCCTGCCAAACACTCGTGACATCATTGTGTTTGTCCTTCTTGGGGAAAAATCACTGGGAGGAGGATGATGGTGTTGATTGATAGATGACCTTTTAGCAGCTTATCTGAACAGAACTGGTGACTTCGCGTGTTTATTTTTGTGTATTTTGCCAAGCTTTCACACCTTTTTTCCCATTCTAACCTCCAGTAGTGCTGAGCCCTTGATAATCAATTCTTTTCCTTAGTTTTTTCTTTAAAGTGCAGCAGAGCAGTTTATTCAACGATTAAAGTTCTGACTGCACATTCACAGCAGTCTTACAATGCTTTAATAGTCTGATTTTTAATTTTTTTTCTTTTTACTGCCAATGTTTTAAAGAATTAGGAGCTCATCAGAGTATCTTATTGGACTGTTGCCATAATGGTCAGCAACTGGCCGAGAAGCAGGGTGAATCAGCGTCTGATAGGACCCTGTTGAGTCCTCAGGAAGTGCTCCCCTTTATTATTATTCTTTTTTTTTTTTTTTTACTCATTTCTTGCAGCCTTCTTTTTCTTTAACAGCCGCATATCAGCAATTCTGACAGCGGCAGCCTGGCAGCCTGCGATCCAGGGGCACATGGAAGCTTTATGTCTGGAATGTGCCGTCTCCTGTGACTGTCACAGTGATGACCAATCAACCCACGGTGGATTCTGGCTTCTGCTCTCCGTTATTTTTAAAGCAAGCTTTTCTCTAAAGAAGCATGTAGGATGCATTGGGTTTGGAAGCTTGCTTGCACCCTGCAGAGTAGCCTGTGGACAGCTGACTGATGTTTAAAGTTTCTGTGTGTCGTCATCAGGACGCGATCAAACGGAAGTGTTAGCAGACAGTGCAGTGAACAAAAGAGGGCGACCTGCAGCACTGGAACGTTCCTGTGAACGTTCTTCACTAGGTCTGTCACAGAGACTAACGGTGTGCGCGGGTGGTTTGTTTTTTACGTTTCTGTTTAGAATTGGGAGAGCTGTAGGTGTTGTGTAAGCTGCTGTAGAAAACATTTCACCTTATCATCCTCTCTTGGCAGACTGGGTGGTAGTTTCAAATCCTACATGTCAAAAGGACATGAAGGGGGGACAATAGAAATGGTATCAAATCTCATCTTTTTTTTTTCTTTTTTGTTGTCATTACGTGTATGTAAATATAAATATATTTGTGTGTTTTTATTAAGTATAGAACATGCACACACAATTAGCACACCGACCTGTGCATGTGTCTAACATGCGCCGTGCGCTTTGGTTGAAACACACTTGTCAGCTGTGGTTTGCTGTACACTGGAGAAAAAAGAAAGATGTACTATTCAATTTCCATACATGAATTTAATCAGTAATAAACGTTTTAAAGTAATAAATATTGGACACTTAGAGATTGATCTCCTTCGTCTGTAATTTCTGAACTGTGTTGAGGTTTTTTTTCTTGTATTTCTTTGCTTTCAGTGAGTTTTCTATAAACAAGGGGAGCTCGATCATCCTGGTTGAAAAACTTCCCAAATTGGATTTTGAGCTGAAAAAAATAGATTAATTTTGTTAAATCCCCTTTCTGATGAAAATGGTGATTATAACATATTATTGCGGCATTTTTCTGATGGAGGACATTTTAAGAAAAGTACATTTTTTAACCAAAAAAATCGTATTTTCCTAAAAGAAAATATTTTTTTTTCTCATAACATTTTTGCTCCTTTAAATCACATTTTCTGAGCTTTTTCCTTTGAAAGATGCCTATGTTTACCATGATTGCATTAGTTTCTGTATTGCTTTTATCTAACGCAGCCTTCAATGCCAAATTACGTTTTCATTATCTGGAGGTTCTGAACATCAACAAAAAGATTCTGTTTATCTGGTATTTATTATTATATTCCAGTTACATTGCATAGTAAAAATACATAATCAGGCCCATTTTATTTGGATAAAATAGATCACTTCTTCCCTTTGCTTTATTGGTCATTCATTTGTGCTAAAAGCTTTAAACATTTGATGTTTTCCCCTGACCGTGAGAATCCCAATGCGTCTGTAGATTCAGTTCAACACAGGAGACAAGAAAATTGCAAAGGTTTATTGGTAGAAAAAATGCTAAGAAAATTGCATGATAAATACTCTGAATAGTCTCAAACAACAACAAAACAGTGGGGCTGTGGCTGAGGTGAATGGAAGCACTCACAGTAAACAAGGAGTGCAACGAAAGCACTGAATTCCAAAATACCACGACTGAGGAGAGACGAGACAGAAAACACGCTTGTGTCTGCAACACTCAGCTGTCACTGCAGGACACAGCTTTCACATGGAACTAAGTCCCGTCTAAAGAGTCTAAACAAACGAGAACATCTAAACGGAGCAAAATAAAGATTTAAAACATTAAAAGTCTGGTATGGACAAAAATCCCGTCCCTGCATGTCTGAGCAGTGACAGACAGTCTAATGAATGGCTGTTTATCTTTAAATATTTGTTCATGTACACATAAACAACAATCGTGTCTGATAGTCACCATTTGATTGAATCATTTAGATTTACTTTGGATCTTTTCATGAATAAAACAGATTTAATACAAGACTGCTTGTTCAATGAAAAACATTTCACCTTTAACCAGAAGGTTGAACAAGTTCACTGATAGTGGCGCGCTGTTTGTTTTCTTTTAAGGAACCACTAAGGATGACTGTTTGCGAGCGAAACATCCGTTTGAATAGAGAATTGTGACTCCTTTTAGGGGTTTTATAACTTTTTTTTTGTCATATTTGTGGATAATTTAGGTGAGAAAAAACTAAAACAGCCTCAGAAGTATGTCCCACCAACTCTAATGTGTGTCACACCAGTCCATAAAACAAACAAACAAACAAAAAACACAATAAAACAAGAAAGAATCTCCAACCCACCAGTGCAATTCATTCACTGTCTGGACTGATGGCCTCCAAGCCTACAATTATCATTGGATGAATAGATCTGTCACTATAAAAGGTTTTCTTTTCAAAATGTATTTCTTTTTTTTTTCTTATAAATATATCAATTTCATCCAAACCTAGTTTACTCTTTATAAAAATCATTCTTTGGGTTGATCCTTCCCAACAACCAGCTGAGGTGACACAAACACGTCTGCATAGGTTTTCCACACAGCTGCTCTACACACGACTTCAAACACACGTCAGACTTCACTCCACAAATTAATCATGCCCAGGGATCTGAGGAGACACACTCCTTCAACAAATGAAGCAACACTCGTGTCGCTTAGAATGGAAGCCCGACAAGATAGGAAATCAAAGTGCAGTTGAAGCGATGGGGATGGAGGTAGACCGTTTGAAGATGCAAACCATCACTGTGGACGTTGAGCAATACACAGGAAGATTACTGAAGAAGCCAAAAGTGGGACACTAACTAAAACAGTTATTATTGATTAAATGAGAGTTCTTTATGGTTTTGTCTCTTTCCTAAACCTTTCTGAAAGTTTGGTTAGCTGGGAAGATGGTGGAGTCTGTCTGTGGTTCCCAAACTTCAGGAAACCAACCCCAGCAGTATCGTTAAGTTTTCCCACCTCAATAGTTTATTCAGATGTTAGAGATGAACGGTCTGAAAATCATTCATCTTTTGATTGTAAGGTTTACTTTTCTTATTTTTTACTTTATTCTACATGAATGGAGTTACCTTAACAAGATTAATCAAACTTTGGCAAAGAAAATACTGATTTACAAAAGAAACTGTGCTAGAAATGCTAGATAAAATAAGTTACAGTATTTCGTAATTGATCTATTTATGATCTTTATCACAATATGGCTTTGAAATACTGATGTTCTCCTGAACAAATGAATAAACCAGAGAGTCGGCCTGTTCCCACCTTCTCAACTCCCATCATCTTCCAGCAAACCTCATTCCCAGGATCCTGCTTTGTCCCATACATCCGTCTGTCTTCCTTCAAACTGGTGTGCATAATAGAACTGAGTGGGGTTTTCCTCCACTACAGAGCTGGCAGTAGGTTTATAGAGATGGTTGTAGGCACTATAAGGAAGCCTTCTGTGGAGGTAAACTTTGTTACCATATCGGGTTCTGTAAAACCAAGAATTCTCCATAAAGTCTGGAAAATTTCTGCTCTTTTTACTTGCTGAACTGTCAGACAGTTAACCAATTTGGAGACTACTGATGGGACGGTTAAAGTGCAAATAATCTCTCGCCTCCTGCATGCCTGTCTTTGGCTGAATTCGAACCACGGTGAAGTGATGTCGCCACCTGTGCCTGTCTCTGCGGGCCAGATTAACAGGGCTCAGCTCTTCTTGAAAAAAGAGAAAAGTCTCTTGTCACGCTCAGAAATGCGGTGAGCTCGCTTTGACGCCTGACTCCTTGATGAGCCTGACAGGGAAGTGTGCGCCAAGCGCCACTCGTCCTGGTGCTTGTCCATCAGCTGTTGGTCAATGACTCTGTGCATATCATCCTGAAAGCAGGGAGAAAGACAAGAGTGAGGCAAAGGCAAGAAAGAGAGTTCAGATATTGAGTCAAGTTTATAGCTGTATAAATAAGTACAAGATTCTCCAATTTAAAACCTCAAAAATAAGTAGAGGCTTTGGTGTCGAAAAAAATTCAGTATCCTAAATGTTCTCTTTTACCTTTATAACATGTAATGAATTTATTAAATGACATAACAAACTACTGAGTCAGAATCAAACTAATCTGAGGGCAACAAGTCATGTTGTACTGTTAGTAGCCACTAGAGGGAACGAACACGCTTTTAGCAGTGATTGTACTCATCCAGCTGCTCCCTATTCTTTTATTTATTTCAGTTTTTACAAAGTTTTAAAATAGACGACTTCTCAGACTGCAAGTCTTCTTAGAAGGAAAACTGATCGAAGCCCCTAAAATGCCTTTGGAAACCATGCTAGCATCATTTCAGCTATCTATCCATCTTCTCTTTTATCTTCTTCTGTATCTGTTTGATAGTCCTATAAGTTTTATGTTGAATGCTCTTCCTGGCACTACCCTCTGCATTTACCGGGGTTAGGTCAGGCACAAGCAGGACTCGGGTTTGTGCCCTGATGAAGCTGCTTTTTTTTTCCACGTCTGTCTATTTGTCCTTTCTTATGGTTTTTTTGTGTCGTTTCTTTTTTATTTTGTTTGGTTTGTACTTTTTTTTTTTTTTTTTTGTAATGTTAATGTCTTCAGTTAATTTTGGATTGTTGCGGGCCATCATATCTGGGGGGGGGCAGTCACAGCATTTGGGGACAATGCCCCCCCTGCCCGTACTTATATCCGGCGTTGCCTTCAGCTACTTTCCTTGCAGCTCTTAGGACTTTATTCTTACCTGAATTTAGTTTTTTATTTAAAATTGTTCTCATTTATCAACAGGTGAACAGAACAGAGAACAAACATGAACATTAATCAGGTGCGTGGACAAAGGAGGATGAGAAAAGGTGGATAGAAAGGTGAGGGAAGGGGCGGATGGTTCTCTGATCTGGTTGATGGTTGCGATGGTTTGGAGACAGACGCAGGCTGGATGGGCGTTTCCCTTAGACTTGAAATGCCTCCCCATGAAATGACTCGGCTCTACCAGGGTAAGATGGTGGGATGGGGGGCTCTGGGCTCACCTCTAAGGCAGGAGGGGGGGGTACCACAGGGAAGAAAGGGTGGTGCTGACGCTGAAAAAGGCCACTAGATCAGAAACCACAAGAGCCAAACTGTAAAGAGCCCTGAGGAGGCAAACTGTGGGCAAGGAGAAGAGGGAAGAGCTGCTGGTTACAGAAAAGGGAGGGAAGAAGGGAAGAGACGGCGCACACACTGTCCTCACACAGGCGGAGGTACTCCTGAGTCCTCAAAATCTCCTTATATGTAAACATTTAGTGTCAGAGCTTTGTCAGCTGTCTTTAATTAAAACTAATGCAAGTTACAGCAAAGAAAAACATTGAAAAACACTGAAATTATTGTCCTTTTGTATCAGGTATAACTGCAGAGACGCTGGATAGAATAAATTACATTATTACTGAAAAAGAATTTTCTCTTTCTGCAAACCTCCCTGTTTGTAGAAAGAGAATAGAATCATACACAAACTTTTACTATGCATCTTCTAACACACGACATACCTGCCAAGCCTCCAACTGTTGTGACAGGTTGAGCTTTTGCTGGATGGCGTCCAGCAGCTGGCTGTTCAAAGACATGATGTCTATTTTACATTTGGCCAGCTCCATCTCCACAGCTTTCTTCCTGCAAGACAAAAACGCCTCCTTATAGGCTGAAACGCCAGTGCAAAAAAAAAGACACTCAAAACATACGGTGTAAAGACAGAAGCTGGTGAGGAAGTCAATAAAAAACAGAACTTCTTTAAATATTGAAACTTTTCTTCATGCATGACAAAAGCAGTCAGACTCAGACCAACTCTTTAAAACTCACAAAGATTTCAAACCTTGTTTTTACACATTTAGAATATGTTACCAGGTTTGAACTTCTTTTAACTTCCCTTTGCTCCACATTTGTTTCATAATCCGCACAGTTACGATTTTTTTTGTCTCATCAAAAGCTGGGATCTGGAAATAAGGACGTTAATGATAAAACGAGTTAAAATCCTTTTTTTCCAAACTCTTGATATGAAAACTTGGTTTAAGACTTAAAAACACTGATATTTCCCTTTAATTTTTGGTTTAATTTAAGGATTTTATTTTAAATTTCAGTAAATGTTGACAAATTAGACTGGCATTCATTGTCATTATTTGGAAACAAAAATCACGCTTCTATTCAAAGACTATAAAGAAGTAATATTTTAGATGAGGATTTGCTAAGAGGGACCAACTTTTAATAAGATTGTATTCTCATTTTGTTCACAATTTGTTCTAAAATGAGTCATTTCCACTTTGTAAATTAGTTTTTGTCACTTGATTTAAAATAAACTATGATTAGACATCAAAACCTAATAAGTGCAACTACTTGCTTGGAACTAACAAACAAACTCCTTATTGGGCTGGATACCCTTCAGTTTTAAATAATTCTTTTTAACAATCTTTAGGATCTTCAGGATTTTGGTATCTTATTATAAGATTTCTTGTTAGTAAGAATTAAAAGATAATTTTACAACTTTTTAGCGATTTCTTTTTTTCCCCCCTAAGTTTAGTGTTTGTTCCTGTTTTTAGGCTGCTTTTTGTGCATTTTGTTGTAGCTTTTTTTTGCTACTTTTTGCAGAGCGTGCAGCAAACGTGTCAGGAGCAAAAGTCTCTTTATATCATTAAGGGAAATATTAACACGAATACCAATTTGATTAGCCTTTTCTTACCTTTTGTGGTGTCTATGTTTCCACATACCAGCACATTTTATTAAAAGATTATGTTTTTAAATATGAATAAAATGCCTGTTGATGAACAACTTCAACATAGTTGTGTGACCTTGTTATTCTAAAACATCTGATAAAACACAGTGTGCTAGCCTGGTTAGACAAGTATAACTGGTTTAAGGGGTCAAGATATAGACGACGTAGATTTGGTTAAATCTGTCACCGGTTTACTGCAGACACACCTGGGAGGAGACCTAAACCGACTGAGAAGCTAACTCAACATTGTGTTCATGAACACAGAGTACATTACAACATAAACTTGATATTTCTACTAAACTAATAGGGTATTTTTATTTTGGAATTTCTGCAATATTCTGCATTTCATATATTTGTGGTTCTGACGGCATCATCTGCAGAGGACGCTCAGTGATGCAGCATTTACATTTCTCTGTGTGGTCTTACTTGGCTATGGCGTCGTCTCGGTCTCTGATGGCGCTCTGGAGCTGCTCGCTGGGTTCTCTGACTTCAGCCATCACCCTCAGTTGATCGTTCTCCTCCCGGAGCGAGCACATCTCCACTGAGAGCAGTGCCATCTGCGGTTCACAGGAGAGGGTGAAACGAGTGGGTCAGACGCATTGCTTCTGCATTCCTGCATCGCTTCCAGGCTCAGAGAGTAAAGCAGTGTTCATGTGTGAGATAATGAGCTGACCCAATTAAACTGGAAGGAAAAAGAACCACGTGGTTGCACAAGCTCTATACAGGAAACTTACTAAAAGAATATTTTACTTTCATTTTTTGGAAAAAGTGACAGCAAGGTTGAAGAGATGTTTGTTTTTTAAACTAAATAGATAAACTTCATTCCAGCGAGATTATATTAATTAGAAATAAATGGCTTCATCCATGCCCCCTCAGTCGCATGCACAAGCACAGAACAGCAGCAAAGATGTTGCTCTTCTGCAGATGTTGTTACCTGGTTGTGCAGTTGTAGCAGCTCCTCCTCGTTGCTGTGCGTTTTGTCTTGTTCAGCCTCATAGAGCTGCCTGACCTCCTGCAGCTCTTCTCCAAGCTTCCTCACCTGTTCCTCTAGACCCTCTTCATCACTCCGCCGTGAGCCCTTTTCACAAAAAAACATCCCCCTTTCAAAGCTCAGCTTAGATTTCTTCACATGTCATGATGCGATGGGTGTGTCCTGTCCAAACCGTGGACTCGTTGCCATCCAGCAGATTCTGCGTGAGCCTCCGTAGCTCCAGCAGGCTGGTGTGGAGACTGCCTGTGGGTACATCTTTAACAGAGGATGTCTCAGAGGACTCATCCATGGAGGAATCAGTGGACAGAGCTGAATCTGTGACATCATTTCCCCGCAGATGAGAGCAGAGAGAGCGCACCTCACAATAGGCCTCCCACAGCTGAAGACGCAGCTGAACAGTTGAGGACAATTATTGGCAATCCATCCTCTCTGGTGCTTTTAGCCTAATTGCGCTGTGTGATGAAGCCATAACTACCTGTTCCCTCTCTTGCTCCTGCTCCTCCTGCTCCATGCTCTGTTCGATCTCACACAGCAAGCTGGATGGGTGGGGGGTTAGACTCTGGAGGCTGTGCTCCTCTGTCAGCTCTGCTAGTCTTGTTGTCAACTGCCTGTGAGACACCTGGACCTCCTGGAGCTCCAACTGGCTCTGCCGCAACTAGACACAACAGATGAGTCAAAACCATTTTTTTTTAAACAAAAAAAAATCTCTGCAAGACACTTTGCTCACAATCTCTGCACAATGAGAGCAGCTACCCATGAAGCTTAGAGAGTCTGTACCTGAAGGTCCTTCTCTCGACACTGTCTCTCCAGCACCAGAGTCCTCTCTCTGAGATCGTCCACCGTATTCTGCAGCAGCTCGTTCTCCTCGACGATGGCGTGCACCCGGCGCTCCAGCTCCATCTTCCTCTCCGACAGCATCTTAATCTGACATGTCAGAAAGACAATAGTCGGACACCGCACTGGAGGAAAGCAGGCATTAAATAGAGCAGCTCAATTGTTCAGATTTCCATCTCGACAGCCTGATTAACGGCTACATTTGCTGTCATCCTGCCTCTACAGCAGCTCTTACACAATATTGAAAAGTACTCCCCCTGGTCTGAAAAATGCCTGTTGCCTGGCAGGGGCGTGGGTGTTTGTTTCCACCCTGAGTCTTCAGGAATGCTTCAGGAGATGTTTAACCATGCTCACAATGCTTGATGTCTGCTCCCTAACCCTGCAGGAGCAGCGGCCTTCAACTGAAGGATAACGCTGCAGAAAACACAACACTCACTCCCCTTTTGTCTTGAGCAGAAACGCCACTTGCTGCTCGTTTTTTTTTCCCGACCTACATCTGGTAACCTACTTTGCAGCACACATGGATCAGTTATGTTTCTGACTTCTATATGTCCACGTGGGTTGCCAGATTCTGGCTGTCTTGGGTCTGGGGACTCATATAGATAAACCAAAAGTCCATTAGTCATCAGCCTGTGTCATCTGAAGTTAAAACACTGGGAAAAGTGGGAGCATCCAGACATTGCGGTATCTCAGCTAAATATAGAGCAGTAGCCTTTTCTCCCAATTATAGCACTGGCTCTGCAGTCTGGGTGTTTTCCTCACTGCTGTGAACTGAAGCAATGGGGAAATCTGAACAGCTCATGTTCACAACACGTCCAGCTCTTCATGCAAACCTCAACACTTTTCTCAAGCTTTGCAGGAGGCACGTTTTTTAAGGAATGTGGGATTTACGCAGACATAAAGCAACAATTTATTTCCGTTTGACCAGAAAAGCAACAATAAATGACAAAAAAATGAAAAGCTGTAATGGCTGAAAGCTCATTTGTGCTGTTTTACAGACATGACATGCAGCATGCAGTCTGAAGCACTCACTTCTAGCACTTGCTGCTCCAAGAGATAGGGAGGGTGAAGGAGTGAGACATGGGAGTGAAGATACACAATGGTTAGACATAAAATAATAACAAAGTGGGTTTCAGAGAAACACCAAAAGCTCTCTAACAGACTAAACTCTTAAAAAGACTACAGCTGCAGCAGAAGCTCATTTCCAAAGACTTTAAAGTGAGTTCTGCTGGTTTGATTAAGCGGCTTTTGTGATTCTTTACTTTTGTAAAGACCCACTCCGATGCAAAATGATATTTTTGGTGTTTTTAACTTGTTCTTGTGCCATTTTTCTGATGATAGAGGACATTTATTAAAGAAAATGAAACTTAAGTGTTTCTTTATTCAAATCGTTGTGAATCAGGACGAGACAGAAAATTCTTATTTGTGAAACAGAAAATACGCAACTTCTCAGCAACAGGAAGGGAAAGGGGGGCGGGGTTGCCCTATGCCAATTCAGAGGTAAATTTCCAATGAACTCCTACCACTCTGCAGATACTTTGTCCTAGAAAACAACACAGGTTATTTTTTTTTTATTATTTTGGATAAAAATGATATAATCGTAATTAAAAGACCACTGGGAACACTTTTACAATAAATCAAAAGATGATCGGAGTGGCTCTTTGACCCACTGTGTGTATGTAAACACATAGTAAGTGACAGGTAAACAAACCAAAATAAATTCAAGTTAAATCAAGTCCCTACATTTCTGAGCTGAGAATGTGTAAAAACAGAGTCAATTTCTGACTAAATCTAATGTTTATTGAAACAGAAAAATAAACTTGCTCAACTTTAGAGTGCAAAACTTCAGCTAAGAATATTTACAACTTGTAACCTCTTTTGTGTTACATTTTCTCACATTTTTGTGACACAAAAGAACATTTCTGTTGTTTTCTGTTGGCTCATAGTTGCTCCACTGGTGTGCAGTCTAATAAGTTCATAATACGTTCAGTACAGTTTATTTAATTACATTTAAAGTTCATTTAAAGAATCCAAAATGGCATTTTGAAGAGCTGACCTCAGCCTGTAGGGCCTCTAGTCGGGTCATGTGCTGGCTTGTAGACATACTCTTCTCCCTGAAGTCATCCCGTAATGAATGGACCTGAGTGGACAGCTGCCTTTCCACCTCTGCAGCCTGTGTGTGGACATAAGACAGGTCACACAATCACTTTAATTCAAACATAGGCTTAGTGATACACAATATTAAATCTTGCAAATTCATTTTTTTCCAGATTATAATCAATTGCTTTTTCATAGCAGTAAACATGCTTCTGTATCCTTCCTAGGAGTTGCTGTGGTTGATTTCATTCCCGCTTTTCTTGAACAATACTGTCCCTCAGATGTCACTGTCCTTCATGAACTCCTCTGACAGAAATGATCTGCTCTGGATGTGTGCAGTCACGGGCAGCAGCACGGCCCGGCCTGTGGCTCTTATTGGACAGGTGGGCTTCGGCCATGCAGAGTCAGGCTGAGCATCACCACCGTGGCGCTGCATTCAAGATGCTACTGTCTGTGTTGCCATCGTTACCATGGCAACAGCATGTCCTCAAATGTTCTTCATTTTCTCATCCTCTGCTCCATTTTTTGGTGTTTTTTTTCATTTGTTTTATCGTTTTAAGAAAAGCCAAACATCACCAAATAATATGAACTCCGGCAAAATAATTCTAAACCTCAACTTTCTTTTTAGGCATTGCTCCATCTTTTTAATCAGTGTATCCTTAAAATGCATGGATAGAGCACTTTTCAAGAAGTTACTCTCTACTCGATTTACCCAAAATGTAATTTTTAAAAATTTTTTATTATATTATAATATTGTGAAAGTTTGTTTTCGTCTTACAGTTTTAACAAATATTACGGACCAAAGAACTACCTCTGTATGCTGGCTGTTTTGCATACATTTGGATTCTTTTGTTGACCGTACAAAACTGGAAAGCTCTCCGAATGCATCTAAGACATCAAACAACCAGACTTTCAAAGGGTTATTCTTCAAAGAGGTATCCGACAGGGCTACCCACTCTCCCCATCAATGTTTGATATCTTCAGTGAACAGGAGCAACTCATTGCAGAGAATTCATAGAAAAAACCAAAACAAAACAAGTCATGCAAATTTCTACAAAATTCACAATCTTTTTTTTTTCATTTTTCAATCAATCTTTTGTCCACCATTTACGTATTAAAAATAAATTTCAGAAAATGTTTTGTTCCCCCTGAACTTGTGCCTTCGTCATGGGGATTGACCCATACGGGTTCTGCGCACTTTTGGGTTGTTTTTTGGGTTGTTTTTTTGGGTTGTTTTTTGGGTTGTGTTTTGGGTTGTTTTTTGGGTTGTGTTTTGGGTTGTTTTTTTGGTTGTTCGGGCCATTACAACCTAGTCGTTAGACAATAACTATCTATAATAACATTGTTACATGATAATTCACATTTTGAAATGATCTATGTTTACATAATAAAAGTTAGGCAGTTAAACCATGATAAACCTTTGAAACAGTAGGAATTACCTCTGAGTGGAACTCCACAAAGTCGCAGCATTTTAAGAACTCTTCAGTGATCTGAGAGGCTGCACAGTTGGATGCATTAACCCACTTCTGTTCTGTCTTCAGATAACACTGCTTCCAGTCTGTCTTTCAGTGAATAACAATGCAGTACACGGCAGACCAGACTGCTACAATGGAATGTTTCTGATATTAGTGCAGAAATAATAACAATATTTCCTTGCTGCACCATAGTTCTCATAACAGAACAGAACAGAACTGGTGCAACTGTTGCTTTGTGTTACTCAGGGGTGAAGCATGTCAGTGAGAATGTCTCACAAAGACAGACGACAGTCCACCTTCACACTCAGGCAAACACGCAGCTCTTTAGGACATTCATGGAGTTAAAAAAAACTGCATAATTAACAAAGACACTTCAAAACAATATTTTTTTTTTGCCTGAGTCACTTTACTGTTCCAATGTGTAATCATTGCACACTGAAATGAAGACTTTTTGAGTTTACACCCAAAGTAGATCAATTGTAAGAAAATTGACACTTTCTATATTGTTAGTTAACATTTTGCAGAAGGACATGAGGAATGACATGGAGACATCTGAGTAATTCTGTCTGGTGATTCTGGTGATGTAGGACCCAAAATTATTGGCAGAAACTAAGACATTTAGTAAATAAACTGAAACATGCTGAGGCGGCAGTGGTCTGATCGGAAGATTGCAGTTTTGATTCCCGCCTTGCCTGCCCATGAGGTCAAAGTGTCCTTGGGAAAGACACTGAACCCCACATTGCCCCTGGTGGAAGTTTGGCGCCAGTGTTCAGCAGCGGAGCCGCCATGAGTGTGTGAATGGGACTGCCACTGTAATAAGCTTTGGGTCTTCAGGGAAGGTAGAAAAGTGCCATACAAGTAAACGCCATTTACATTTACACGCCAAAACCAAAGGTGCAATAGAGCGTCAAACCAGATGACATGACCAGGAAAAACGGAAAACCAAACACTGAGGGTAACCAACAGAAATCAGATGATTAACATGAACCTGGAGTGACTGACAGGAGAACAACTCAAAACATTACATGAACCTAAGAAATAAGTCAAAGCACAATCCCCATAAATACACTTGGGTTTTAAATTCAAGAACATTTTTGAAAAAAAAAAAGGTTTTCTGCTTAACTGTTTGTTTACCTAATTAACTGGTTGTGTGGGAACTCCTTGATATTTATTTGGATTTTATTATAAACCTGAATAAGCTTAGCAGATCCCTTCATGATTCAGGTTTACAAATATGACTGATTTGCATCAAAACCAAGATTAAAAAGTCCATATGAATTGATTTTTCAACATGTTATTTAGGATTTTCTTGTAATTTGAAAAGCACCTTTAACCGCAGCAGTAAATAAATACATTTCACATTCAGATTTCTTTGTTTTTGAAAAAAAACTTTCCCATTTTAAGAATTCTTTACTCATTTCTAAGGGGCCTGTTTTTGAAGAGAACAGAGAAAACCAGATTAAAACATTTCTTAAAAAGTGTTTCTGCACAAACCGAGACCACCAGAACCTGTGATTTCAGGTCTTAAATTGGTATTTTGTATTATAAAGGGGCATTGGGGCATTTGCTCAGTTCACAGAAGTGCTCTGAGACCAGTGCAGCCTCATCTCATGAGACGTCGGTGAAGTGACATCTGACCCACTGACCCAATAAGCTTTGAGATTTCAGATTGTGCTGTCAAATGGAAAGCTGCCCACAGGCTTTTGGATAGTCTTTTAATCTGGACATGCATTCCTCAGATCCCAGATAATCAGCAGAACTGGGAAACAAACTAAATAAATAAATAAATAAACAAACAGATGTGGCGGAGTTGAGCTGAATATCTGCTACTTTTAAAAGCATTTCAAATATCACAGATACACTCTTGGGTGGATCTAAAGCAAAACCATCAAAGGTCTGAGGTGGAACGACTTGACATCAAGCTTTCAGTCCCATTTTGCCGCTATGCAGACCACATTTCCATGGTAACAACTGCACATGTTTCAATTTGCATGTCACTCTGGTTGTCACAGCAACCAGGGAGTGCTAGGATTGGTGGAGCTGTGGGTAGTGGTGTCAGTGTTTCTGCTTTTTTTCCTTTTCATAGAGGACTGACTGCCACAGGCTGCCACAGGCTTCCAGATGACGCTCAGAAGGTTGCGTAAGCAATCCTGCAGGTGAGAATATGTGCCAGTCACAAAGTTGGCCTCAAAAGCAGAAGCTTGCACTGATGGGATGCAGACGATGTGTGCCAACAACTGAAAAAAAAGTCTAAGGATTTTAGTGTTGGCTGCAACTAGAAGACGTGAATCTTCATCTTGTGCATGTCTGATGTTCACAAAGTCCCAGTGAGGCCAATCATAAAAAGACAATCCAAAGTTCTTCATTCCTGTTGTAAAAAAGTCAATTTTGAACTTTGATTAATGATTTTAATATAACACTTAGAGAGCAGAGGAGACTATGGCTATAAAAGCTCAAATAAATAATGATGAGTCACAAGTGGCCACCATCAGCAACTTTTCAGTCACTTCAGCAAAACCTGCCGTGACTGTAAGACAAGTAAAGTACACACTTGCTGCTGGTGTTGCTCAGCGCCCTGACTGCGTGTGTGGTAATGTAATTACAGAAAGGTCCTCTGCCTTTTGCTTCTCTGTGATCAGATTAGATCTGAAGACATTGGCTGTTCTGGCATAGAAAGAACACCCTGGATCAGTTCCAGTGTATTCATGTCTATGAACACACGCGCACAAATATTCACTTAGATCAGCAGAGACCTGCACTCTGGAAACATACGGAAGTGTGGCTGAATTAAAGGGCGGACATAATAAAAAGTTACTGCTTTTTAACAATTATTAGGGGTGTAACAATTAATCTTAACAACTTTTTGATTCATATCATAATTTGTGGTTGACGATCTGATTTATAGTTGATAATGGTCCCTTTTGACCAATCCGATTGGATCCAATTCACTGACCTAAAATGGATTAAGGTCATCTTTAGTCAAAACTTCAACCAGTATGACTCAGACATAAATACCTGGTACTGAACAGTGCAGGTGAAGTTTTCCAAATTCCTTGTATTTATTGTAAGATAATCAAGTGTAAATAAAATTGTGTACAAACAAACAGGTTTGTAAACTAAATGTGAATGTTAATCCATTTCCATTTTAGTTTGACAAAGTTCAGCCCGCTGTTGTTTTTCCACATCAAAATAATACAAAGGGAACATTATTAGAATATTCTACAACTGTATGGTCACGTTTTTGCTAAATTCAAAGTGTTTCCACACATTGGACTGTAAGGATGGATTGATTTTTTTTTTTTTGCTGCATCACGTGTGTGTTGTTTGCTGTGATGTCACCTGGTTGTATTTTACAGTATAGTAAAATAAACCTACTGTGACTTTGTCAAAATGAAATACATTTATTATATCAATATTGGAAGATACCCTTTGAATTGAGGCACAGCTGGTTTATTATTGATTTAGTTAATTCATTGTTACAGCCGTAATAATTATCTACAACATCTACATTTTCTTTGGTCACTAATAAAGATGAACAAACCTCCCTCTGGTGCCTGACTACAAGCATATGTTGATACAATTAGCACAGGTTGTAGCTAATCCTTCTGCATTTAATGCCAGGTCTTTCTCATTGACTTGCATAACTTCCCAAGCTGTGTCTGGTCTAAAAATGACCATCAAATTGCAACCATTTAAAGAGTCCATAGATTCCTGAGTTAATATGAAAGGTTCATATTTATATATCAATAATACAAGATTAGTTTGTGCAGTTTTCTCTTAAAATCCTTTAAATCTTCTAACTCTTTAATAAGCATTGAAAAAAATTCACTAAATTACTTTAAGAACTTTAATTACTAGTACAACTTTAGGCATTTTTAGTGACAGAAAACAGAAAAAATAAAACTATTTATACTATATTAGCTACTACTTTAATTACATATTTTCTGCATGTTTTTCTCATTAGTTAATCATTTTTAATGATTTTGAGTTTTGTTTCTGCACCATAGATGCATCAAAGATGTATTCCATGTAAATAAGATGACTCACCTGAAACGTTCTCCACACATATTAGATCAGCCACAACTTCAGAAAGTGTCTTTATTCAGTAGAAGGGTGATAAATGGCTAAAGGTGAAGACTTTTTGTTCTTTTTGGAACTTTGGTGGTGGATCGTCCCAGCGTTTGATTTCCACCTGCATCTCCCAGAGCACTTCCTGTTTGTTTTAAGTGAACACATTGGGATTCGGCTTCTTTTTATGGCCAGCTGGTTATCATCTCCCATTCATGCTCCCCTCAAGTGTAATTTGCAGATGGTAGGCCGGAACAAGCTTATCACTTAGGCAACACACATGACCATACGGAAATCCAGTTATGGAGAAGGTTAACTGAAAATCAAATAGACTCGCTTTAATCATAATGAGATTGTTCCACTTTCAGAGTTAAACATCGTGGGAAGCAGACGAAAAGAGTCAGGAAGTCCCTGGTGGATTTCTGCGAGTACTCTCGCATTCTCTCTATCCTGTCAGAGCTGTAAACAGCAATATTACTAAGTCACAGCTCATTGCTAAGTAATGAGTTCAGACAGAAAGATGAAAAACACACAAACAAAGAGGAATATATTGATAGAACGCAGACACAGCCTTCCTGACTTGATTTATTTTATTACCAAGCAAGTTTCCTCTCATCTGACCGACACTGATTCATGAGATCTGGATCGATGCGTCCAATTAGGTCTCTTGAATTTTATTAAGCAACAAAGACCACAAAAACGTGTCTTCCCTCAAACACATCCCTCTCAGCGTATTTCTTGATGTATTTTCACAATCAACTGACTTAGATTCCCTTTAATAATGCTGAGTTTCTATCCTCACAACAGAGCAGAGCAGCTCGGCCTTTAATTGAACTGCAGTCAATGTTTAATCTGGTTTAATCTGATCAAGACCAGGAGAGAATCTGCTCCGTGCATCAGCACTTTGAGGGTTAAACATCCACCTCCCTGAGCCTCTTCTCCTCCGAGCAGCAGGTGCCTGGCAGCAGAGCACATCTTCTCCCAGGAGGGGAGCATACAGAATGTGAAAGTCATCACAGACAGGGTTATCAAAGCTTCTCAGCCTTTGGCGTGTACAGCTCCAGGGGCTCCTAAAATGCAGCTTTAGCACAAATTGCTGTTCTCCATGACCATAATCAGAGACATGCTGTACATTATGTTTCTTTCTTTATACAAGCAAAAAAACCTGAAGTTGTGGACCTAAAAGTCCTAACATGATGACATGAGTATGTTTTAAGCATTGAAATGAGCTCAAGGTAGTTCTGTTAAAAGAACCAGATTGCTTGTCCACTGTGAACCTGATAAATTCAATATCATCGACTTCAAAAGGGTTGATTACAGAGATGATGCATGAAAAAGTTATGTTATCTGAAAGAAGCGCTCTTGTTTTTAGTGTTTCTTGAGCAAATTGAGATGTTGCACTGAACTCCTAACCAGTTTAAATCCACAAACTGACTCTTCTTGCAGATGATCTCTGTGGATTGTCATGTGAGAGTTTGACCAAAGGGCTCAGCGATTGTTTGCACTCACTTCAACAACACAGACTTGATGTAACTGTAATGTTCTGAAGGGCTCCCAGGTAACTCTTACTCTGAAGACCTTTCACATTATTGTGTATAGTCTTGTCTATGTCTTGTGTATTGTCTGCTGCTTTTTTTAACAGCTTAACTTCTAACGGTCTAACTGCGTGGAAAAACCCCGCCCCCTTTCCCATCAGTCATTAACAGAGAGCTCTCTGTTTACACAAGGGGTGTCAGAACTAGGCCTTGTGGCTGGCCGCCTGCTGGTTTTGCAAAAACCCTGCCTTATCTGCTGCTGATTACCTGAACCAGGTGTGTTTAGCCAATGAGGAGCTTCAGTGGCACGTTCGTTTAAAAACATGGAGGACATCACCCCTTGAGGCCTAGAGTTTGACATCCCTGATTTACATGCTCTCTGGCTAGCTTACAAACAATGCAATAGCGGAGCTATTCAGCCGTACAGTTTAAGCCGGATTCCAGTTCAGACGATGAGAACAAAGGCGTACATGGATGCAGTCGTCTACAAGTGGATGCATCAGAATGGATGCATCCACTTGAAATGCTTCAAAACTGCATTTTTTTGTCAGCTCCTGATTAACAATGATTTAAATAAAGGAATGCTCAGAAATGCAATTTTAAGCTTAATATTCTTCCAACGTGAGAAAAATGCCACAAGAAGATGCTAAAAACACCAAAAACGCAATTTTTATTAGAGTGGATCTTTAAGAAACTCAAGACTTTTTTACTGGAAAAGTCTGGAAGCACAATATAAAGAAGGGGAGAAATTACTTCATAAAACTGCACATTGCTGCAGATTAAAGTTTCAACATTACCCTCGAGCACTGAGGCTTACGCTAGCGTCAGTCAATTTTCCTTTCTGTTCATCTACAAATCTCATGTTCCAATAAGTAAATTAAGAGTACCTGTCAATATGCAGAGTGTTGTTGCATAAGTGTGCAGAGTAGTCAGGGGTAAATTATTCTGCATAAAATCCAGAATTTTCTGCTTTTATATTGATGAGGTGGCATAATTGAGAAGAGGTGACTCACACAGCATAAGTGGAGTTAGATCCACCCAGAGAGCAAACCCTGTCTCAACAACAACCTTAACTCTGAAGGATGCAGAGGCTGGGCAAACACCCTTCCACAACACACTGTTTCAGATGGTCTTACACACACTTAAAGCAGCATTAGCACCACGTGATATGGTGACTCAAAGCTCAGGCTAATTAAAGCTGCACATCACACTTTGCTCACAGGCATACGCAGCTCCTCACCCTGCTGAGTTGCTCCAGGAGCCTCTGGTTCTGCTCTGAGAGCTCACTGATGGCCTTGGTCTTGTCCCTGTCCACTTCTCTCAGCTGGATCTGGTGGCGCTCCAGCTCAACCTGCAGCTGCTGGACGTCTGTCTCCAGCTCGGCCACTCGGCTCTCCCACTCCCCCTCTCGACTTTCCAAACGCCGTCGTAGTTCATGCTTCTCTTGCTCCAAGTGCTGGGCACAAAGAAACATAAAGTTAAAGCTTTAACCTGCTATGGACACAACAATTACAATGAATGGGAGAAAGCATTTCCCCAAAGTTAAACCGCAACCCTTCCTCTTTCCAATGTTTTATCTTTCTTAAAAAATAAAAATCTACTAATTATGTTTGTGACATAAAAGCACATTAAACCAGACACTACATGGCCCTTTCTGAGCCAGAAAACTGGGGTTTTGTTAAAAATAGAAGCAATACATCAAAGTATTGTAAGAAAACATGAGAAATATATGCAGGAAAGTCAATTCTGTAAGCCCTAAAGTAACATTTTATATAAGAGGGAGCTTCTTTTGTTTTCCTCTAAAGATGTTCACTGCTTGGGAGAACATTGTTTTTTTTTTTTGGTTAAGTCCAAGAAAAAATAAGAAAGTATTTTTGAAAATCGGATTAAAGCAGGTTCTAAAGACGGATTAACCACAACCACATCCGCACAGCAAAAACGGAATCTTAAGAAAATTTAAAAAAAACTCTTGTTTCAATGAAGAAGTCTTATTTTCTGTCTATCAAGAAAAATCATCTTATCAAGAAAGTTTTCAATAGGGAAATAATCTTAGTATGAGAAAACATGTCTTAGTGACTGGAATATATATTTTAAAATACAAAATCTGCCAATGGGGTAAGACTTCTGTTTATTACGTACTGCTTAGGAGCCTTTCATTGCAGTGAAAACAAAAACTAAAAAAATCCCTAAAAAGTTTTAATAACTTCCCAAATGGAGCATCACCACACTTAGCATCATTGACAGGAATAATTTGCAGCAGATTTTTCCTCTGAGAGGATGAATGAGGATCAAAAGGGATGAGCAGATGCCCGGCAGATCCGGCAGATCCAGCAGACCACGCAAAGCAACAGGATTAGTCTGTTTCTGAAGGCCCTTAGATTGGAGGAAGGATTTGGAAAAACAACTGAACTCTTTCACCGTAAACATGATGCTCTCTAACAGGCCGGGGCACTGACTTTAAGCTGTCAGGGGTATTTGTTCTAACAACAGAAGTTTGTTGGTTGAACTATTTGACCGTAGAACTTCCTGGAACTTTTTTCAACTGATAAAGCATCAAGTTAGCTCACTTTGATATTTTGAGGAAATCCACACTTTTAAACCCCAACAGAAGGCCATTTCTTCTCATGTTTACCTCTAGTTTCTCGTTCAGATCTTTGTGCATGTTCTCATATTGCTTAGTCAAGTCTTGGTTTCTCTCTAGCAGCGCTTTTCCAAGTTTAGCGGCTAAAACCAAGTCTTGCTCCTTTTGGCGGAAGAGCAACAGTAAATCTGCGTTGTGACCGACTGCAGGCGCCTCCAGCTCCGACAGGTCCTGCTCGTCTGCCCGCTCCCCGGTGATCATGGCCAGTTCCTCCTCCAAGGCCATGCCGAGGCCTCCGGAGCCAGCCTGGCGCAGCGGGTGACCCTGAAAGTCGCCCGAGTCCGCAGCGGCGGCGCCGCAGCGCGGCTCCATGCTGTCGCTGTCCAGCTCCAGTGGTGCTGAAATCCCCGCAGACGACTGCAGGTCCACGCAGAACGCGGACATCACCGACCGGCGACAGATCGCTGCCGACTGACGGACTTTACTCCGGATAAGCCCACCCTGCTCGAACTGGGCTGGGCTGACCGGATCGCTTCGTAATCAGCGATTCATCCATTTTTTTTCTCCGAGTGTGAAGATGAATCCAGTTCTGAGTGAATCGAAGTCTCCTTTGGGTTTGTTTGCTCGTGAAGCAGCAGTGACCGTGGCTCCGGTTCAATTCCAGCAAACACCGCCTCCTCTGCAGCTCATATACTCGCTTTTAAAGAACTGACACACAAACCGGACTCGATCCCGGTATTAACCGCCTCCCAGAGCTTTTCGTCACCCTCGGTCGGTCAGGGTCCATCCCGTCCCGGGGTCCAGGAACCCCCATAATCTCGAGCCTGTTACTCCACAGCCACTTGCCAGGCAAACACGATTAGCGCGAGCACGAGGCCTTCTCAAATCCGTTTTCCTTCAAGGGTGCGCGTTCCCGCCACGGCGCTGACGGCAGCTGAGACCCGTTTCAGTGAGGCCGCTGATTGGCTGGAAACGATAGCGCCATATTTTGGTCCAACTCACGCTCATCTGTCACAGCAAGAGAACGAGAACGTGAGGCGGTGAAGAAACGGCAGGCTGGCGCCTGGAGAGACGCGCCACGACGCACCGGACTGCAGGAGAAGCCATTTCTAATTAAAATAAAATACAATGAAATCCAAAACATTAGAAAAAAAGATTTATCATTCATTCTTCTGCGCGAAACTTTGACAGATCACTGCCTGTTTGAATTAAACGAAAAACGAATGGAAATAAAATCACTAGAACAATAAAACAAAAAGATGAGCTATTCTTGGATGAATACTGCAAACACAAAAATACAGGCTGTCTGAAACAAGTTTACGACAAAAACGTCTAAAAGATAACAGGATTAATTTAAAAAAAGCTGAATAAAACATTCTGTGAGGATTGGTGCTTTTTAAAGTTTAGTTTTCCTGGTTTTCTTGTTGTTTTGTCTTCCATTTGATTCTTTTTTTCTGGTTTATGTCAGTAAATCTGTGTAAGTCAGTTAATATATATTTCAGTGATCCACAGAATCATTTCTTGAAAAGATTTATGTTCACTTTAAAAAAACAGCCTTTTAGCATTCATTAGGCATCCATTTTCCCAATAAAATAAAGTTCCACAAATACACCGCAACAGTTGCTGCCTACACTGACAAAAGATGCAGACATCTTGCTCAATCATCTCACCACTTCAAGCCATCTAAAGGCAAAATGAATAGTTCTTGTAGCATTATTCTGATTATGGAGGACATATATAGAACATTAAGCTTACATTGATTTCTTAGTATTTCTTTCCACAAATTGTTGTGAATCTGGTGCAGATGAAAGAAATTGTTGTTTGAAAAAGTTTATATGTGTGACAGATAAAGTTGGTGCTTCCACTTGTATCCAAATTAATTCATGTATGTCGTTGTTTACCTCGTCCAAGCTAGTGTCTGGTTCAAAACTGTACAGCTGGATAGCTTTATTGCTCACTGATTTGTTGCTCCAGTAATGTTCGTTTGGGGTTGTGAGGGGCTGTAAGCCAGCGGGAGATCGTGTAAACAAAAGGATGATGGGAAATGAAGGGAGACTCACTCTGTGCCAACAGTCCACAACTCAGAGGTGAATTTCCAATGAATTGCTGCCGCTCTGGAGAAACTAGGTCCTATAGAAAACAACAGGTTTTATGGCTTAAAACAGCATAATTATAATTAAAAGACCACTGGGGAAACTTTTAGAATAGATCAAAAGATGACCAGAGTGGGATACAAATGGAGAAGTTGATTCCTATTCAAAACTGAATAGAAGAAATAACTGTTTTATTGGAAAAAAAACAAACAAAAAAGCAAACTCCACATACCTCTGTGATGAAATGGATCAAGGCAGAAGTCCGTTTTTTTTCTGGGATTTGTTGTTAAAGATGTCTAAAAGAGCTTGAATGCACATAAAAAGTTTATTTGGAGAAAAGTGGGTAAAATATTACTAAAAGTGAAATAAGAAGAAAAGCAAACTACAATCAGATATATGAGACTCTAAGTAGGTCTGTGAACAATTTTTCAGCATAGTTAATGGTTTCCAGAGTCACACTTGTTGCTTCTTCTAACTGACCAACAATAGAGTTTCTTCCTAAAACGAGAGCTACAGGTCAATAGACAATAAATGCTTTAGAAGACCTTGATCTTCTCCTCTTTAAGGTCAACTTTTTTCCTTTCTTGAAATCTTAAAGGCAGAACAAGTTTAAGGCAATCACTCAGTTGCTTGAAACAAAAGTTCAGTTTCTGTCCCATCCAGGAAATCTTCACACAGTCCCACTGTTAATCCGAGCTATCAAGCTCTTTTCCGGAACACTCCATTAAAAATAATATCTATCTCAAGTTTATTAAAGTCTGACAGTAACAACCAGTGTTTGTGAGATTTGATGGTACATGATTGGGAGATTTGAAGGCAAAAATCCTAAAACTTTGGCTTTCAATTAATCGAGCACCTTTCAGACTGTGTGAATCCCTTCATTTTCTAACAGAAATCGTAGCTAAAGCAACATAAACACATTTTTTCTCTTTATAGGAACATTTTCCCAACATTAGGCAACAATAGCTTTTAAGTAAAGTTTATCTTAATGAAATGTGACTGCAGAAACAAGCGAACAAAGATATAGTATGTATGATGTGAATACTGGTCAAAAGATTAAGGCTTTGATTGTTCTTTGTGAACTTATAGGCCCCCAGATCTTTCAGTACATTTGGGCCTTTGGGGGGGGGCTGTTAGGATGGACAGGCGATGAGTCTACCATGTTGGGGGGCTGGGTCTTGGGGATGAATGATTATAAACAAAGCCTCTTGATCTGATAAACCGAAGGTACAAAAGAAGTGGGTCACTGCCTCCTGATTGGCTGTAGCTTTGCATTAGGAGCAGGGGGGGGGGTACCATGGATGATGAGGGATTTCCCCACAATAAATAAAAAATAAAATAAAGCAAAAAAATTCTAAGCAACATACGTTTTATTCATATTTTATTCATATTTGTGTAATACTGATGATTAATGGTGACTAATAAGAAAAATGACAAATCTTTAGGATAAACAAAATAGCTTCACAGAGTTTGGGTTGTTTGTGCTTTTATTGTTACTTGCTGATCATCTCAGTGATACCACTAACTTTTTATTTTGCAGCTTTATGCAGTATGGAGCTTGTTGTGACGATCAAAAGGGTTATGGTCAGGGAGAATATTTAGCACATGAAGTATTGTAGGTAGGTAGGTAGTTATAGAGCGCCATCTGTAGGAATTATAGAAAATTGCAATTAATCAAAAAATGAAAATTGATAAAAAAGGAAAACCACCAGAGAGCTGCTTTAAATGTAAAGTAAATGTCTCAGTGCATATTCTCATGGAGATTAAACTGGTGAATACACAACTTATCTATCCACATTTTGAGCTGTTGTGTGATTAAATGGGTCATAAAATAGACATTTCCATACAGTTTGAAAGTGAGAGCATACATTAAATATTAACAGCAGGCTCTTTGAAAATTGTGTTTGTGCTTGTATAACATTTTCTGAGGCAGTGCAAGTTTCAGTTGGACGTTACGTAACAAAATTAGGGCATTTAAACGTGTGGATTGCTGTTTTTCCAGATAGCATCAGCGTGGGAGAATGCACTGTTTAGGGGTGAGGCTGGTTGAGTTCATAGCCAGTGGATGGCAGTGTTTGTGTACTTAAACTATGATGAGAAAAGCTTTAGCATTTGCTGATGAGGTGGTATGTCATACCACACTTTTACTTTGATGTATAGGACAAGTCAATGGACATAATGCAGTTCACGCTGAAGTAAAGCAATCACATTAAAAACAAGGTTTCATGCTGCAAAAAAAAAAAAAAGAAAATAAATCACATGCAACTATCATAACAGGATGACTTTGATTGTGATTATGTTTAATGATAGTGGCTCTCAGTAGAGGGATTCCAATAACTTACATTATTTGTGTTTCGATCTTTTAGTCAAAATTAAGATGTGATTGGTCTTTCACAGATACAATACCTTGTTGCTAGGTAACGTCAGGATTAAGCCTTCGATTCTGCCTAGCATCATTTCACTGAATGCAGTTCTTTTGAACTCTGACAGGAAAGCACAAAAAGACAGATGTTGCATTTCACATCGACAGTATTGCAAGCAAATTCAGGATTATATTTGGGATTTAGCAGCGCTAGCAGTTCTTAAAGTTTTTTTTTTAATTGGTGTTTTTCTTTTTTTGCAGGCAGCAGATTGTATATGTGACAGTTTGGCAAAACTGTACAGTGGCAGCAGCACTAACCTTTAACAATACAATGCGTTACGTAACGGTGGGAAACGATCACATCTATTTATAAACCACTGCCTTTTTCTTAGGGATATTTTTAGATCAATAAGACATCCTCTCTTTGAAATGTTGACTTATTCTCCCTGGAAACATTGTACTCTTAGACCCTTTAAATGCTTTTTTATTCATTCATGTCTTTTTCTGAGGCAGAGGATTGCTCAGTCCTCTCCAGTCTACCAGGAGATCTCTGCAACCAAAAACATCCTTTCTGGAAGTGTCGCTTCACAAGACCACTCTGGGAAGTTTTTATTAATAATTAATTTAGTTTTAATTGAAGCTGCAATCATTGTTTAATGGATCATGTTTCTACTGCTAAATGTTACATTAAAACCTTTACATTTTTGAGCCAAAAACAAGTTGGATGCTCTATATTTAATTTTTCAACAGCAAATGTCGGCACACTTTAGTGTCATCTCACACTTGGAGGCAAAATTGGATCCTCTAGATGAAAGAAACCCTGTTTGAACAATAAAAAATGCTCTTTATGTTATTTATTTTTTTGTTTGTTTGCATTGAAATGAATTTTCATTCGGGTCTTTTGATGGACTGGTGAACCATTCAGGGTGTATCCTACCTTCACCTGACAGTGACTGGGATAGGCTCCAGCAGCCTTGTGACTCCAAAAGGGATTAAACAGGTTTGGAAAACAAATGGATGGAGTTTTAATGTATGTTTTAAAGAAAAACAAGCCTCCCAAAATTGTGTTACCGTTTAGAATGTTGCTTATTTCTGTCTCGTTCTGAAGCTACGTTCAAAATCGAACACGTCTTGCATGAAAAAACGCACTAAATGTGCCACTAAGTGGACAAGCAGGGACGGGCTTCTCTCTTTTGTTTTCTACTGTTCATAGCGCATGTCCACCACCCACACTTGGAAGAGGCTTGGTGCAAAACACTGACTCGGCATAAACTCGCTATTCTTGCTCCAGGTTTTTTGCTTCACAGCCCTATTCTGATATTTGAAAGACTTGGTCTCATATAATTCCACCCAGGCAATCATTACAAATCCAATTAATAATTTCTCCTCCGTGTTGTGCACCTTCTGAAACCCAAACACCCACACATACACCCACACCCACAGGAGGAAGTGGAGATCCCAGGTACTTATAGTCATGTCCTCCAATCCTCAGTAGCCGCTAATTGTCCTCCATTCAAACCTGAGCTGCCACAAGATCTTAGTTCATCAATCCATTACCTGAAACAAAAACACGAGGAACCTACACACATACAAAAAGACCTTTCACACCTTACACAACCCCCAAAATATAAGAAACTAATACCACAATGGTCATAACACTCCACAATTAATTTTAAGAAGGTTGACACTTTAGTGTGCAAAAGTGAAATTAAACACGTCAATACTAAATCCTAGGCCCTGATTGGTCAAAGTTTGACCTGGTTTAACTTTCAACACACGTTCAATGAAGGCACACTTGTATGTAAAACCAGAGAACAGTTGTAGAAACTTGCATACCTATGTGTAACCTCAAAAACAGAACACTAAAACATGCATTTATAAGTGTTAACATAAACTTTTCATTGGAAGTGTACACCTGAACACGCATTGCCAAAGGTGGTGTGGAAGTAAAGTAACATAAGACTTGGGTGATAATCAGTCTGTATTTGCCATATTTTCTCTGTACCAGTTATCTTTGAAGCACCAAATTATTACTTTTTCAAAGACTACATCAAAGATGTTTTTAAGTCTCACTCTGATTATTATGATTTTGCTGTTTTTAGGCAAAATCCAAATACTGATTTATGACATGGTTTCTGCAGAGCGGCAGTAGTTCACTCGAAATTCACCTCTGAGAAGTGATTGGGACTGTTGGTGCAGAGTGAGCCCGCCCCCTTCCCATCATCCATCTGTCTACACGCTCTCATGCTAGCTTACAGCCCCTCACACTCCCAACCTAACATTACTGGTGCAACAAAAAATGGTGATCAATATTGAAGCTGTACAGCTGTACAGTTCTGAGCCAGATGGCAGCTCAGATGAGGAAAACCAAGACATACATGGATCCATTTGTCTACAAGCAGATGCATCAGAATGAAACGGAGCTTGAGCTTGTGGCTTGCCGTAGTAGCTTCTAGGTCACACCTACAAGCTTTTTGCAATGGCAGTTTTGTGCCTGCTTTTGATTCACAACTATAAAGAAATTCTCAGAAAGGATATTTTAGCTTAATTTCTTTAATGTATATATATGTCCTCCATCATTAGAAAAATGTCACAAGAGCATGTTAAAAACACCAAAAGCATGATATTCCTCAGAGTGGGTCTTTATCACATGCTGTGACGTAACACATTTTTCCAGATTAGGTAGCATTGGTGTGTGTGAAACCTGTGAATGGACTCAAAGTATGTACCTGTGACCTCACCTGACTTACAGTACTTTTGATAAAGACGAGTTTTGGTTTCTGTGTCATTCATCTTATGATAGCTGACATTTTTAAATGCAGTGGCTGACAGTGCATGGTTAAGATACAGTATATGTTGAGTAGGTTGCAAAGGATATCAAAAGTTTGCTTCAATGTTATTTCTTAATTGGTGCTTGACTTGTCCTTCAACTTCAAGAAATAACTTCTACATGTCATCATGCCTGCAAATGTTCTCCTGCAGAATAGAAGTGAAGTGGTGAAATAATGACACATGTAAATGCACACAGATCTTAACACTAATCACTTGAAGGGAAACACTATGAAGGGAAAAGATTTAAGGTTTGTATCACCAAGCTAATGATGAAGACGTGAGGGCGAGAACATGTGATCACGGCTGTGCTGCAATACTTCAGAATGCCAGTTCTGTGTAGTCCTTCTCTCCCTCCCTCATTCCTTATAAGCAATCGTCTCCGCTCACTCCAGTCGCCGCACAGCTTTCTACCCCGCCACAGTGCAGCTCTCTCTCCTGTTGGCTTTACTTTCTCCCCAACGAGGATGACATCCCCGATTTTGATGAAGCAGCGAGGCTCTCATTTAGGCAGGAGGCTTCTGAGGGAGACCCCACATGAACGATGCTGCTGGACGAATAGGTGCCGCTTCTAAGGGGCTTCACACAAAAAACCTGACAGCTATAGCAGTCTCAGGGTAAGTGTTGCACTATTTTACTGAGCATCCTGTCAGAAGGCAGGGGGGGGCAGACGGAAGCCAGAATGCTTTCTAGACAGCCCTGCTCTGCCACAGTTTTTATTTTCCCTCTATGAGCATGCTGGGACTAATAATACATTGACTGACACTACAGTGAAGATTAACAGAGAGCATGCAGTTACTAAAGTAGCATCAAGCCAACGCAGCAGCTGTATCTCATCTATTAAGGCTGAGCACTCTTCCTGGTCACGACGCTGAAATGCTGTGTGTCTGTTTGCCCATCCCTCCTTAGTGCTGTGCTCACTGAAGCACACACTCATACAGATGGTTATCAACCCCCTTAAATCATCTTTGAACTCCCCAGGATTTGTGGGTTTTCCTATAGAAATCCCGCAGAAACACACACACATAAACTCTTTAACACTTCTACATGCATGATGAAGGAAGTTTTGTGGTAAAGTTCATGAACCTGAGTCCTTTTTTGGACAATGTCACATGAAAACGTTCACAGTGGAGAAGTTGTGAGTAGAAATTGCTGCAGTAGAAGTGCTGAGATCACAAAGTCAGGTAGAAAAAGTATTGCAAGATGAAGCCTGTGGTTGGAGGAAAGTATCGCTATGGTAACAGCAGGTTTTGTCAAGGGTAGAGGAGAGGTGAAGGAAGGAAGGAAGCGATCTGTTACTTTCTGGTTTTGTATTCAGCTAGATCTGACATTTCAGCTCTGACTGGACTTATTCAAGCCCACCACAAAGGGTATTTATGCAGAACTGGAAACAGCAAAAACAAAACAGGAGCACGGATGGAACCAGAGATGCTGGATGTCCAGAGTTTATCTGTTGTATGTTGGAGTTAAAAGTCATTCAGGAGCTGTGTTCAGCTGCCTCTAAATGTCAGCCAACACTGGTGTTAAAAGGTAAAGACGAACACACCTCTGAGAGGGTAGTTTAAAAAAAAAAAACCTTGCAAAACATTTCTGCTGAAGGTAAACTGAGCTGTGATGAGAAGAGCGCTTCAGTGCTCCAAATCTGTTAGTGTGCTTTTTCCCAAATGGCTTCATCACAAGCCCACAGTTGTCATTAGGGTTTGTGAGACAATGGTGGGCCGTATTTTTGGAGAGCTTTCCCAGAGCTCAATACACGATTATAGACAGTGATGTTCACTTATCTCAGATGAATAAGTCTTTAGCTGCAGACTGCTTAAGTGCGGTCCTTGTCACTGAAGTGACCTGTGAAGTGTTTGCAGTTCCACCTCGTTACAGCCATGTCACTGGAGAGCGCAGGAACAACATCACAGTTCCAATCAACAAGTAATTATGGCTTAGAATGTACGTTTTTAAAGTGTTTTATGTAATTAGTTGGTTTGTCTGTAACTATCTGTTTGGAAAGTCTTTTTTTATAGTCAAAGACTGGACTTCTTTTCAAAAATGGGCATTTTATGGTTAAATCCAAACTAACAAGGAGCAAAACTCACTAAACTGTGATTTCATGCATGTTTTGAGGAAAGTTGAGAGCTGGAGAGTCCTGTTAGAACACGAGAACTGCTGTCTGTAGCACAATCTTTCTAGCATGACTGTGCATTTGCAAATTTGTTGTTGTCATGACAATGAGCAGAAAATGTTTCTTAGTACTATATGTGGAGAGCAGGGTCTGAGAGATCAAAACAGAGAGGAGTAGATAGAGGAAGGACAGAAAGCTTGTTTTTGGAGAGGTATTTGTGCCACTAGAGCATGATTCAGTGCTGCCTACGGTCCATACAGTTGCACCGCTCCATGGTCACCCAGACTGAATGTGGAGCAGCACCATGACTAGGATGCAACCTTTCTCCATTTTTCCTCCTCTTCAACAACTCTGACTCACAGACCAACACATATTACTCAACCCACAAAAAGAGTGGAAGGTTGCGTGGTGTTCTGTGAATGATGTTGCTGTTGTTTGGCATTGTTAGAGGAACATGTAACTGCAGATGTTATGAAACCAAACTACTCCTCAGTCTGTTTTTGAAGTGTTAAACTTGAGGATGTTCAGTTTGCTTTCCAGCAGTTTAGAAATATTTATTTAATGATCAGTGCTGGAGCTTTTTGAGAAAGCAGAATGAGCTATGAAGTCTGGCTTCTTTCAACACCCAGATCTGTTTCATCTACGGTGGCCCTCAAGTCCAAATCACACTAACAAATCATTCCATTCAAAAACATATTAAAGATTACAATCAAAAAGAAAAACAAATAATTAAAATAGAAAACACAACACAACATTTCAAATATCAAGTCAAGTTCTAGAAACCAAAACAGAATCTCAAAAAAATGATTTAAAAGGAAAATGAAACGTTTTGGAAAGTGATTTCCAGAAATCAAAAGGAAACGTTAAAAAACAAAACACACTTATATACCAGAAAAGGTAAGTGCAATGGGACATCATTCCTTGAATGTTTATGTTTGATTTTTAACATTTGAGTGTTTTTAAATGCGTCTTCATTGTCATGACTACTACAGAGCATATCCAGTATCACTTCGTATCAAATAACCTTTGAAACGATGGACAAAATTAGGCACCAAGGATCTGAGCATCTTTTAGGTAGAAGATAAGCAGGTGCATGAGAAAACTCACTTCGGCCGACACTTGGTTCATGCATCATCACTCATTACAAGCCACCTGCTCCGCCGTCATGTCATCATGTCATGCTAATGAAAGTTGAGCTCCAGGCTGTGTTGTAATGTGGCTTGAGCACATTCGGCTTGGACGGTTGTGTTGCTGAACACATCAGCTCTCGCAGCCTGCAAATGACTCTTGAAAACAACTAATTGTATCAGTCACACCAAGAAAACACGAGAACAGCACAGCCATCCTAAAATACTTGCATGTTTTCTCATTCTCATTGCAGCCACCCCTGTAACATTTCTTGAACTTTAACTGAGAGCACAGTTGAACCATTCAAAATGACAGTGGACAGCCAGCACTGCATTTTTCATGCAATTCTGCAACAGTAAAAGCACAGTTGAGCCCAAGTTGAGGATGGAGTAAGAAGGAGTGGGAGGTGAGGCCGTGCTTTTAATAGACGTTCTCTCTGTCGCTCATTCTCATGCCTGCTACTTGATCACAAAAGCTGCCAAACATATCCAGGGGTGATAAAAAAGGCTGTTGTGTGAGCATGAGCAGGCTATTGATAGCTTCTGCTGACATACGAAAGGCTATATGAATGGCCAGAGCACTATACCCGATAAAGCATAGTCTGTCATCGATATCTGCTCTTTTTAACATCTGAATCTGATTTATCTGGACGACTGACAATTAATTCTGTTAAAGATTTGGTCTTTTTGATTGAATCCTCCAAGATAAACCAGATATGAGAGTTTCAAATGCAGATCGGTGAGCTATTTAAAAGCTAAGTGTTTTTATGTAAGAGCTCTGAGTCAGTCGAGATATTTCAAGAGAGGCTGAGCAGTTTCTTTTCTCTCTATCAAACATCTCTCTCCTCTGCTTACAGATCAGACCAGAATCACCATCATCAACGGACAAGTCCAACCTCTTCTAAAGCACAAAGCATTCTGGAATTTCTGAACAAATGTCACAGGTATTTCTCCTCTGAAGGAAGCATTTTGACTCCTTACAACACTAAATCAAACATTACATATGTATTTTTTTGGGTGCACTTCAGCCGAACTGTTGATCATGCTTTGATCGTTTCATGTGTCCTTTCTCTATCAGCTCTATCAGCTCATGATCTCATTTCAGGAACAATTTCATAGAGATGATCCCCTCTATCGGGCAGAAACCTTTTCACAAGAGAAGTGAAAGCTTTTACAGCTTTTATGATAATAATAACACATGAAAAGTGTGATAGACGGGTGCTTAAACTTTGCAAACATGCATTTCACTTTCCTTTTGTATTTGCTGAACTTTATGAGCTTTTATTTTTTCAAAAGTTAAGCAAAATTTAAAGTTAGAGTCTGCATTTTATGAACACAGGTGTTATTTAGGAGCTTCTTAGATTCAGAAGAGATTTCATTTTTGTGAAATAATTTGCATTTTCTCAGCGATGAATGCATCTGAACTTCAAAAGACCAAAATCAAGCAGTGGTTCAAGCAGTTCTAGAAATTCATCTCTGAGTTGTGGGTGTGACTGCAGGTAAGCCTGCTCTCATTAACCATCATCCCTTTGTTTACACTCTCTATTGCTCGCTAACGGCCCCTCACTTTCCCAATCTGACATTACCATGCATATGATGCAACAAAAATGGGAATCAATATTACCATAATTTAGCCATAAGCTTACTAATGAGGACAGCAAAGGTGTTGAATGAATCTATTTGTCTGCAAGTGGATTCATCAGCATAAAGAGAAAAGGAGCAGGGAACTTGTAAATTTTTCGACGCACCAACAATCTGTTTCAAATGGCATTTTTACGTTTGCTCCTGATTCACCCCGATTTGAATGAATAGATACTGAGAAAGGCCATTTTAAGCTCATCATTTCTATCATCAGAAAAAAGACACACAGACATGTTAAAAACCCCATTATTTTCATTGGAGTAGATCTTTAAAGCTGTTTGCTGTCCATCAAAGATTTGTGAATGACTTTTTTTTTAAGTCTCTGGTGATTATTAACAAGACTTGGGGCCAGTGTTTAGCCAGTTTCCTCACATTGTGGTGATGTGTTTTGTCAGCATGTTTCTTCACTTGAGTGTTAGCTCTGTCAAAGTCAGCAGTGCTGTTGTGATTCTGTAGTGAACTGTGACAGCATTGATGCTGTTTTTCTGCTCTTTATTGCTATTTGAACCCTGTGGTGTAACAGTGACCCTTAGGATACTCAACACATTTAGTTAAACTGCAGAAACACTGTTTAATACCTTTCTGAAGCTGCTTTTCTCTATCTGGAATCCAGTTCAGTCAGGAGTAAGTTAAAGTACTTTAGATAAACAAGATAAGACTTCTAACAATACCTATCAGCTCATCACAGCTTTGCTCAAAGTTATTTTTTATACAGTAAAATACTCATTGAGGAAAACTGAAAATGTTACTTCATAAAATAATTCTTGCTCTGTTGACATATTAACAACGGTACAACTCTTATTAGTTTTTGCAAAAACCTTAAAATTTTCTGCAAAAGGTTTCATACAAGCTGCAAACTCAAAAGGCTTTGCTCCAAGACTGGAGTGAACTTTTGAGAGACAAAGTAATTTCAGCCCCTGAGAACAAATACTGCAGACATATACGTTTAAAAGGGACCTCTGCTTGAGTTTTAATGATTCCAGAGCAACACAAGAGCAAAGCCCACAGTGTTTGGTCAAAGCTCTGAGACCGCTGATGAACCTCAGAGCTCTGAGGTAATCAGTGTCAAGACCTAAATTACATCATCATAATGCAACACTGACAGTGAAAAAAACAAAACAACAACATTTCTGTTGTCTTCCAAGAAGAGTAAGATTTTAAAAAAATAAAGAAAACCTCTGTTATGTCTTTTTGTAAATTGGAGAAAAGTAAAATTGTAGATTTTTTGCCTTTTTTCTTTAACCTGCCGTATTCCCTGACCTCAGCAGTGACTTTGCCCATCATTTTAGTTGTTTACAATGATGCAGGAATGAAACCGACCACCCTGTTAGTACGGTTTTCACTTTAACTTTACTGGGGATAATTCAAAAGGTATTTAGTTTTTAAAAGTTTTGGTTTAAATCAAACATTAAAAAGTTGTAACACATAAATTTGATATTCCTTGAAATAAATCCTTGAAACTTTGTATACTGTAGGTCCATGTAGTTTCATCTGTTTTTTTTTTTTTTTTACTTTTTCACATTCTTTTGACCTTGTCTTTGTGTACTATAATCAAAAGTATTTCTGTAAAAAAAAAAAGAAGAAGCTGGGGTTGATCTAAAAAAATGGATATCAAATTTTGCCAACATTTTGCCAAAAATTTGGACATAAATGAATAGAGCAAACTCTAAAAAAGAAAAAAAACACTCAAAAAAGTCCCTAAGAGTTAAACTTATCTTAGATTTTGTTTGCGTAGAATTTAAGGTCAGCTTTAACTCTTAAAGGGCATTAAGAGCTGACTGTATCCGTCAGTCATTTAGAGTCATGATGTGTAAAATAACCTCATGGTTGATTATGGATGGCTGGATGGAAGCTGTGTTGTGTTCTTGTTTTTCCAGGTTGAGCAAGAGATCTCGCTGGTCCAGAGGAAGATGTCCGACCTCGAGTCAGTGCTCCAGCAGAAAGACATAGAGCTGAAGGCTTCAGAGACTCAGAGGACAATCTTGGAACAAGACCTGGCAACCTACATCACAGAATGCAGTGTGAGTTGTTGGAATTATTCTTCTGTTGGAATTCTTTTTGCTGCTACTTCACAGCCTGGAGGTGAAGGAATTATTAGCTCACCTGAATGAATGTGTGCACACAATATTTTCAGAGTCTGAAGCGCAGTTTGGAACAGGCGCGCATGGAAGTGTCACAGGAGGACGACAAAGCACTGCAGCTCCTGCATGACATCCGGGAGCAAAGCAACAAACTTCAGGAGATCAAGGAACAGGTCAGTCAGGACATGGATGAACACTGAACTCTATTCTTCATGTTGCTCCAAAAACTAAACAACAAGAGGTGAAGCAAATCATTTTAATAACCATTCAATTCATATCATAACTTGTTGCTTGGTAGTTTTTACATTAAAGCAAAATAAACCTACCGTGCCTCAATGCAAATGTATTTTCTACTGTTAGCATGATTATGCGAGATTGTGCAAGAGGCTGAGAGGAACCGACTAGATATAGTTGGGCTCACCTCTACGCACAGTCTGGGCTCTGAAACTCAGTCACTCGAGAGGGGTTGGACTCTCTACCATTCTGGAGTTGCACATGGTGAGAGGCGGCGGGCTGGGGTGGGCTTACTCGTGAGCACCCAGCTTAGCCGCCAAGTGTTGGAGTTCACCCCGGTGGACGAGAGAGTTGCATCCCTCCGCCTTCGGGTGGGGGACAGGTCTCTGACTGTGGTTTCAGCTTACGGGCCGAACAGCAGTTCGGAGTACCCAGCTTTCTTGTCTCTCGGAGGGGTACTGGAAAGCGCCCCAACGGGGGACTCCATTGTCCTCCTGGGCGACTTCAATGCCCACGTGGGCAATGACAGTAGCACCTGGAGGGGTGTGATTGGTAGGAACGGCTTCCCTGATCTGAACCCAAGCTGTGTTTTGTTGTTGGACTTCTGTGCCCGTAATAGTTTGTCCATAACAAACACCCTGTTTGAGCACAGGGTGTCCATCAATACATGTGGCATCAGGACACCCTCAGCAGGAGATCGATGATCGACTTTGTAGTCATTTCAGGTGACCTTCGGCCATGTGTTTTGGACACTCAGGTAAAGGGAGGGGCATAGCTGACCACTGATCACTACCTGGTGGTGAGTTGGATAAGTTTGCGGGCAATGAGGCCGGAAAGACTTGGCAGACCCAAACGTACTGTGAGGGTCTGCTGGGAACGTCTGGCTGAGCCCTCCGTCAAGGAAATCTTTAACTCCCACATCCGGGAGAGCTTCAAACAGTTACAGAGGGAGGCTGGTGGCATTGAGTCTGAATGGACCATGTTCTCCACCTCCATTGTTTCTGCTGCTGTTCAGAGCTGTGGTCGCAAGGTCTTTGGTGCCTTTTGTGGCGGCAACCCGAACCCGTTGGTGGACACCGGAAGTAAGAGATGCCGTCAAGCTGAAGAAGGAGTCCTATCATGTCTGGCTGGCTTGTGGGACTCCAGAGGCAGCTGACAGGTATCGGCAATCTAAGTGAGCTGTGGCTCAGGCTGTAGTAGAGGCAAAAACTCGGTCCTGGGAGGAGTTCGGTGAGGCCATGGAGAAGGACTATCGGTTGGCCTCGAAGAGGTTCTGGCAAACCGTCCAGCGCCTCAGGAAAGGGAAGCAGTTTTCTGCAGGCACCGTTTTCATTGCAGGTGGGGAGCTGCTGACTTCGACTGGGGACATTGTCGGGGGGTGGAAGGAATACTTCGAGGATCTCCTCAATCCTGCTGACACGCCTTCTCTTGAGGAAGCAGAGGCAGAGAACTTTGGGGTAGGGCTGTCCATTACCCAAGCTGAAGTCACCCATGTGGTCAACAAGCTCCTCGGTGGTAAGGCACCGGGAGTGGACGAGGTCCGCCCTGAGTACCTCAAGTCTCTGGATGCTGTGGGAGGGTCTTGGTTAACACGTCTCTTTAGTATTGCGTGGCAGTCGGGAACAGTATCACTGGACTGGCAGACAGGGGTGGTGGTTCCCCTTTTCAAGAAGGGGGACCGGAGGGTGTGTTCCAACTACTGGGAAATCACACTCCTCAGCCTCCCTGGGAAAGTCTATGCCAGGGTACTGGAGAGGAGAGTCCGGCCAATAGTCGAACCTCAGATTCAAGAACAGCAATGCGGTTTCCATCCTGGTCGTGGAACTGTGGATCAGCTCTACACCCTGTCTAGGGTACCGGAGGGTTTGAGGGAGTTCGCTCATCCTGTCTATATGTGTTTTGTGGATTTGGAGAAAGCGTTCGACCGTGTGCACCATGGTGTCCTGTGGAGGGTGCTCTGGGGTCCGGGGAGCCTTACTCAGGGCTGTCCAGTCTCTGTATGACCAGAACAGGAGCTTTGTTAGCATAGCTGGCACTAAGTCAGACCTGTTCCCGTTGCATGTTGGACTCCGGCAGGGCTGCCCTTTGTCACCGGTTCTGTTCATAGTCTTTATGGACAGAATTTCTAGGTGCAGCCAGGGTCCGGAGGGGATCTGGTTTGGGAACCACAGGATTTCCTCTGTGCTCTTTGCAGATGATATTGTCCTGTTGGCTTCATCGAGGCAGGACCTCCAGCATGCATTGGAACAGTTTGCAGCCAAGTGAAAAGCGGCTGGGATGAGGGTCAGCACCGCTAAGTCTGAGGTCATGGTTCTCGATCGGAGAAAGGTGGTTTGCCCTCTCTGGGTGGGTGGAGTGCTCCTTCCCCAAGTGGAGGAGTTTAAGTATCTTGGGGTCTTGATCACGAGTGAGGGAAGATCTGAGCGTGAGATTGACAGGCGGATTGGTGCGGCGTCCACCGTCATGCGGTCGCTGTACTGGTCTGTCGTGGTAAAGAGAGAACTAAGCCAGAAAGCAAAGCTCTCAACTTACCGGTCGATCTACGCCCCAATACTCACCTATGGCCGGGTCACGACCGAAAGAACAAGGTCCCGGATCCAAGCGGCTGAAATGAGCTTCCTCTGTAAGGTGGCTGGGCGCTCACTTAGAGATAGGGTGAGAAGCTCGGTCAGCCGGGAGGAGCTCAGAGTAGAGCCGCTTCTCCACATCAACAGGAGCCAGTTGAGGTGGCTCGGGCATTTGGTTCGGATGCCCCCTAGACGCCTCCCTAGGGAGGTGTTCCGGGCATGTCCCACTGGGAGGAGGCCCCGGGGAAGACCCAGGACACGCTGGAGAGACTATGTCTCTCAGTTGGCCTGGGAACGACTCGGGGTCCCCCCAGAAGAGCTGGAGGAAGTGGCCGGGGAAGTCTGGGCATCTTTACTTAGACTGCTGCCCCTGCGACCCGGTCCCAGGTAAGCGGAAAAAAATGGATGGATGGATGGATGGATGGATGGATGGATGGATGGATAGTTATTTCTTTAATGGTATAAGCCAATTCGATTACCAGCTTGTCTCAGACAGGTTGATCTGGTTGGATCATAAGAATATAAATCGATTCACCAATAAAGTCGATTAATTGTTACAACCCTATAAATAACCAATAAGGAGATGTGCTCCAAAAGGGCAAATCTGTAAACTATTTCTATTTAATTCATCAATCTCTTCCTGGAATAGTAAAAGGAAATCTGATGGGAAACCTTCACTGAATTTTTCCATCCATAATTTGCTAAAGTGGAGCTTTAATTTGCATTCTTTCACAAAGGTCTTCAAAAGAGGGAGGTTAAGAGACCAAGGCAGAGTAGATGGGATGAGTATTAATTAGACAAGCTCATAATGTTGGACCCCCACACTCTGCAGGGGTGCTTTCATTTAATATGGAAATGCTTTGTTGTCCAAAACCCTCTAAACATAAATGATTATTACATTTTGACCATAAATGCAGCTTTCTGATGGCTTGTTTGTCTAAGTGCAGAAATTAGGGGTCAGTCTCAATCTCAGGGTCATGTGATTATAGCCGTTGTTCAGCTCGCTTTATGCTGAGATTATCATTGATGCTTTCTGGGTCAACTCAGTGTGAATCTCAGTGAAATCAGCAGCTGAGAGACTGAGAGTGCACACCCACCTTTGACACCTTTAATTATTAAAATCAAACATGACAGTGTGCTTTCTTTGGGAGAGTATGAGCTCATCAGTGAGTATTCAACGCAAGTTTGGCAGTTTTATGTATGACGAGAAAAAATTGTTGTCAGTGTATCAGAAAAGCAACCTGCTTTTGTATGCCTACGCAAGTGCTGGTTACCAGCTATCTAACACATTGTGCAGTGGTTGCCATGGTGATAATAGCCATTTACCTAGAGTGAGGAGAGAATTGTTGCAGTGGGCAGGCTGTTGTGACGAGATGCTGGGGCCTTTGCTTGCTCTGTTTGAGAACCCTGTTTGACCATCATGTACCGCCTACGTCAAAACATTGATCCGTGTCTCAGGTTTCCTCCAGGTTCCCTGTGCTCCTCATGACTTCTGATTATTTTAAAACTGTAGCTTCCGTCTAATGTCTAAGATTTTTTTAAGGGAAAACACATCAATAATAAGGAACTTTATAGCTCAGAATTCTCAATGTTGATGAGAAATGAAGCTTTAAGTGCAGTGAGAGCAGAACAGAACAGAAACCTTCAAAAAAGGCTTCTTTTGCCGATACCCAGAGGACACATTATGTAAGTCTGGTTGTTTCTCTTGTTATTCTGAGACTAATGCTCAGACTAATGCTGGAAAACTTAAGAAGTTGAATTCATTTACCATAAGGGCTACATTTTAAAAAATGAGGAATGGATATGAAACTTTTTTATTAATCAAATCAGTTAATCAATAATCCCTTGAAAAATGTTTATTTTCCTTCAAATATTTCTGTCATCATTTTCTAATGTTGGAATTTGTTTCAAATCAAGGATTTTGTTCTCACTGCAGACACTTTTTTAGACAAACGATGGCTTTCTGTACTTTTAAAACCCCAAATTCATGATAAATCAATAACCTGTTCATGGTAATTTTCCTTTATTGTTTAAGCAAAAGCAAAACATTATTTTGTTTATCCTTGTCTCCTGTATTTAACTTTATTAAGTTAGGAATCGTAACCCTTTTTCTTCAGCTGATTTGTTTGATCACTATGGAGAAGTACGAAATCCTGATCGGCAGCTCTCAGGAAAATGCAATGTGGAAGCTCATATTAAAAACTTGATTTACGTTTGTTTTTTATTCTCATTCAATTTTGTAATAATACTTTTCGTATTGTAGCTTGAATCTCTTAGACTGGTGTTGGTCTCAAAGCAATATGATCATTTCCTGGTCATGCCAGCATAGAGCCATCATTACAGGCTTCTACAAACACAGCATTACAGCTACATTGTTTTCAAAAACTGCTTTAAAGTTGGTGCGTCTTCTCCAATCTCCTTCAATCTGGATCTTCGTTGGGTTCTAAACATTGTAATTTCGCTTATACGGGTTAACTGTCTAGAAGTGTTTTTATTTCTTCACCATGTCTAAATCCTTGGTACCAAATTTGAGAAAATCTGCAAACCGAGAATGAAAACAAAACAAACATCTAGCCTCAAGAACAGTGGCTGTTTTGGAGGCTAGATGATGCTTGTCTGTGGTATGAGGTTAAAAGGAAAAGGCAGTTTGACAGCTAAAAACAATTGAAATCATTTTACAGCAAATAAACTCTAAAAACATCTTTTTCAACCTACATTTGAAATATTATGACTGGATGCTGAGGGCTTTATGGTGGCACTGTGGCCTCAGAGCAAAAAGATAACATTCTAATCCTGAGTGAGGCTCCTCTCTGTGAGGTGTTTGAGTGTTTTCTTAGTGCGTGTGGATGTTTCCTTCTCTGAGAGATACCTTTCATAGGTCAATTGGAGACTCTTAATTGCCCCTAAAGCAATGACTGTAGGGATGTTCTGTTGTCTGTGTGTGTGGATCTGAAATGGACAGGTGAGCTGGTCTTTGGCATCATGGCGGACAAAATGGCGGACGGAGGAACGACAGCAGCAGCAGCAGCGACAGCGAGTCAAGATGAGAATTCAACACAAAGTTCGAATCCAACCAATAATATGGACTCGCAATCTCTATTTAAAGCTGTTGAAATCATATCCGACCTTAAAGAAGATATCCGTCGTTTGAAAGCTGAGCTGGAAATGAAGGACGCTCTTCTATCCAAGTTCATGGATGTCTCCTTCGCTCAGTCCAAGCGGCTAACATCACTTAGCGCCGCGCTCCAGGACACAGCTCCATGGGACTCTTCCACCTGTCCACGACTATCTTCATTTTCAACACCCAAACAAAGATCAGATGATGAAGAAGTGGTTGTCCGGATGCCCAGAAGGAGTTTTGATGAGGCTCAAAACCCTCCCATACTGAGTCTCTCAAACCGCTTCGCTAGCCTGGCTGCGGATTGTCCGGCTCCTTCGACAGCGGCTCAGTCTACTCCTGACCTGGGCTCCGTCGTTGAGTTCCCTGCTCTTCGGAGAGACACCACGGAGATTCTGGAGGAACGTGGAAGGACCGCAGCTGGCAGCAACCCAGTTCGGGTTCCGAGGATTACCGCGAAAACCTCATCTGGATCTGACGAGCGTCGGCGGTTGGAGCCCCCTGCGTCCTCCCGGTCTGGAACGTCTTCCTCCCGCCTCCGGATCCTGAAGGAGGCCGCCCGCTTCCACTCCCGCAGTGCCCGCGCCTCGCCGTCATCACAGGTCGACCACCGGCTCCAAGGTGAGGCTATCGCCGCTGCCCCGCAGGTACACTCTGCTGCAGCTTCACCTGTCAGCGGTTCACCTGCTTCCACGTCTCCTCCTCCTCTGTTTGCACCAACAACGGCAATAATCGGTGACTCCATAATAAGGAAGGTCCGCTTCTTTAACGCGGTCACTCACTGTTTTCCTGGAGCCACGGTTCTGGACATCCTGGAAAAACTCCCAGAACTGCTGCGCTCTTTTCCTTCTTCAGTCAGGAGACTGATTTTACACGTGGGTTTTAACGACACGTCTTATCGAGAGTCTGAAACGACGAAAAAGGCTTTTATTGAACTTTTTAATTTTTTAAAGTCGTGTTCATTGACTGGTTTTATTTGTGGACCCCTCCCCTCCCCTCCCTTCCCGCGGCCAGGGCCGGTTCAGCAGGCTGCTGAGTCTGAGCTCCTGGCTCCATTCTGCTTCCAGTAGGAACGGATTTGGTTTTATTGACAATTTTAATTTGTTCTGGAACAGAAACTCTTTTTACTAAACTCATGGAATCCACCCCAGTCCACTGGGCAGTAATGTCTTAGCTGCCAACATCAGACACTCCGTCCAGACATCACCAGCCCCCATCATGACCACACCAGTCCAAACCACATCTTAATCTGCACAAACATCTGTGTGTGGAAGTGACTGACTGGATTCTGTACATTCCTCCCACAATCTCCAACACATAACTGGTGCTTCCTGTCAAAGACCTGCTGTCCCATTAGTCTGTAACATTGAGACCATTATTACAGACAGGTCCTCTACGAGAGGACGTGTTGGGAGGAAACAAAACATGCACTGCCTTTGCCCAATAAAGGAAGCACCAAAGCAGGAGGACGCAGTTTCAACAATAAACAATCCACCACCATCTTTTAACATGGCACTTTTTAATGCTCGGTCCTTGTCCAACAAGACTTTTATTATGAATGATTTTATTTTAGATTATGACATTGATGCTCTCTTTTTAACTGAAACATGGCTGAGCACAGACGCGTCCACTGTTCTCACAGAGGCCTCCCCACCAAATTTTAGTTTTGTTTTTTCAACCAGGGAGGGAAAAAAGGGTGGTGGTACTGCATCCATTATATCCAACTCCTTTGCAGTAAAGCAAATTACTTTAGATCAGTACCCCAGCTTTGAACACCATGCCCTTGTTTTTAACAGCCCTCCAGTTTTATTCATCACAGTATATAGACCACCAAAACCAAACACTGGTTTTATTGAGGAGTTTTCTGAGTTCTTAGCATCTGTCCACATTTCCTTTAACATGATTTTAATAACTGGTGATTTTAACCTGCATGTTGACAAGGAATCTGACCATTGCGCTACTCAGTTTATGGAATTACTTGCTTCTCTGGATTTTCAACAACCTGTCATGCAGCCGACTCACAACAGGGGACACACTCTTGACCTGGTAATCAGTCATGGTTTGCCGACAAGTGTGTCCACTGTTGTGGATCTGGCTGTATCTGATCATTACTGTGTGTTTTTTAACATCACTGGTTTTATAAAACAACAGACCTCTGTGAGAACGGTGAAGAAGCGCTACTTAACTCCTGAAGTGGTCGGAAAATTTATTTCAACTGTTTGTACTAACACTCCACTTGTCTTACCAGCCCCCTGTGACCTAAACGTAAAAAGTTTTAACAGCAAATTAAAATCCAGTCTTGATTCAGTTGCTCCACCTAAATCTAAAAAGATAAGAATTAAACCCACACCCCCTTGGAGAACTGAAGGAATAAAACAATTGAAGAGACAATGTAGATCCGCGGAAAGACGTTGGAGAAAACAGAAACTTGAAATAAATTACCAATTATACGTAAATCAACTAAAACTATTTAATCAATCAGTGAAACAAACCAGGAACGCATACTTTGCAAAGATCATCTCTGAGAATAAAAACAATCCCAGAGTCCTCTTCTCCACAATTGAATCTTTGATCAACCCTGACCTAAATACAAACACAATGCCAGCTACCGCGTCATTGTGTGAAGAGTTTGTTGACCACTTCAGGAGCAAAATAGATTCTGTCAGATCCAATATCTTAAATGAACAAAAAAGCCTTTTTATTGAAAATAATGGCTTGAAATTACACGGGGAAGCACTGGACAGTTTTGACCTGGTTGAAGCTGCAACACTTGGTCGAGTTTTCTCCCAACTTAACCCAACAACCTGCTTTCTAGATCCCATCCCCACATCCTTTTTTTAAACATTTTATGGGTCTTTTGAGAGTGAGATTTTATATATAATGAACTACTCTCTTCAGACGGGTATTTTCCCTGCTGCCTTTAAAACTGCAGTTGTGAAACCACTACTTAAGAAAAATAACTTAGACCCCTCAGTTTTTAATAACTACAGACCAGTGTCTAACCTGCCATTTTTAAGCAAGGTTTTAGAAAAACTTGTGTTTATTCAACTGAATGAGTTTCTCTTACAAAACAACATTTTTGAGACAAACCAGTCTGGATTTAGAACAAACCACAGCACTGAGACAGCCCTGTTAAAGAAAGTTAATGATATCAGGTGTGCCTTGGATTCAGATCTCAGTATTAGTCCTACTAGATCTAAATGTTGCTTTTGATACTGTTGATCACCTGATCCTCTTGAACAGACTCAAAAGTCTTGGCATATCAGGGACAGTTCTCAAGTGGTTCAAATCCTATCTCATGGAGAGATACTTTATGGTAAACATGGACACATACTTTTCTAGGGTCCACGAAATTAAATGTGGTGTGCCTCAAGGCTCCATACTTGGCCCCTTACTTTTTAACATCTACATGCTTCCTCTAGGGAATGTCATCAGGAGGCATAGCTATGCTGATGATACGCAGCTGTACATACCTATGTCTCCTGATGACACAGGGCCAATAGAAGCACTTTTTAACTGTATTTTAGTGGTAAAATCATGGATGGCAAATAATTTTCTGCAGCTCACCCAGGAGAAAACTGAAATTTTAATTATTGGTCCTGAAGCTAACAAAGAGAAACAGTTTTTGAAGTTAAAAGAACTTTCATTAGGTTATTCAGAAACAGTAAGAAACCTTGGCGTTATTTTTGACTCTAAGCTAACTTTCATCCCACATATTAAACATGTGGTTAAAACGTGTTTTTATCATCTTAGAAACTTGGCTAGAGTCCGCCCACTACTCTCTCTCGCTAACATGGAGATGCTGATGCATGCTTTTATCACAAGTAGAATTGATTATTGTAATGCCCTGCTTGCTGGTCTTCCAAAAACTTAAGAACCTTCAGCTTCTCCAAAAATTCTGCTGCAAGACTTCTTACTAAGACCAGGCGACAGGCCCATATCACTCCAATTTTAAAATCCCTGCATTGGCTCCCCATAAGCTTCAGGATTGATTTTAAGATACTTTTAATGGTTTTTAAATGTCTTAACGGTCTTGCGCCTTCTTATCTGTCTGACCTTTTAGTTAAATATGAACCCTCACGGACCCTGAGATCCTCTGACACTGGTCTTCTAACCATTCCAGCTGTGAAAACCAAAACTTACGGAGAGGCATCCTTTCAGTATTATGGCCCTCGTTTGTGGAACGGTCTGCCAGAGGATCTCAGAGCTGCAGAGAGCATAGATGTTTTTAAGAAAAGGTTCAAGACCCACCTTTTTAACCTGGCTTTCATATAATTTTTACTTTGTATCTTTTACCTATTTATCTATTATCTATTTTATAATGTTTTATCAATCTACAATAAATTATTAATTTATTTTAAATTCCTCATTATAATGTTTTATTGTTGGTTATTTGCTTTTATCAATATGTTTACTTTTTAATTTAATTTTATATTGTTTCCGGTGCTTCCTCAGTTGGGTTCTCTTTCTCTGGGTTGGCTGCCGTTCAGCTGTGGCGGCTCTGGATGGGGAACTGCATTGCTGCCTCGCTGTGGTGGGGCGGGTCCCTGCTTGTGTCGCTGCATTTGGTTGGCTGTGCCGCTACTCACATGGAGAGAGAGGTCCCAACTATTTGCGTTTTTAAAAGCAAACTGTCATGCTCAGCCTGTTTCCCATTGCCAATCTCCATCAGTTAGGGGGTGGGAGGTCTGAAAGGGTTGGGGGGTTGTGTACGGATCTGGGGGAAGGGACTTTATGTTAATTTATGCTTATTTTTATATTATTATTTGTTTTTTATTCGCTTATTTAGTATCACTATTATTTTGTTTTATTTTGTGTAAAGCACTTGGTGTTATGTTTTATATGAAAAGTGCTATATAAATAAAGATTGATTGATTGATTGGTGAGAAACAGCTTTTGCCTGGTGATGGGCTGCAGCAACCCTCATGATTCTATTAGCACAGAGACGGTGCAGACTGTAAATAATAATGGATGCATTCTGTATATACAATCGATAGCTGCAATACCTCATTCTGTTGTATTTCCCGTCCACACATAATGTGTGAACATTATCCCTTTTTTCTGTTCATTTTCATTGTGTCAGTGTGTGTGCTTCTTGTGCCTTAATGCTGTTTATTTTATTTATTTTTTCTTTACTGAGCAAAAATGTTTTGTTTTTCCAGTAAAAAGGCTTCACAGTTTTTTTTTTCTGAGAAACAAGCTTTGACCTCCCATCTGGTGTTTTGGGGAATTCAAGTTTTAGATAAAAAACATAAACCTGCGAAAATTAATATTTTTCCAGGGGAGCTTTGGAATTATGTCACAGACGGCAGGGGTCACACACCTTTTTTTTTAAACACACCAATGAAAATTGTGTCTTTTGTGTTTTTTATAAACACTTTTTATGATTATGGAGGGCATACAGTTTATGAGGAAAATGTAGCTCAAAATTGCATTTATTCAAATCGCTGTAAATCAGTAGCAGACAAAAAAAATGCCATTTGAGTTTAAGCTTATTTGTGAATAGAAATCACGCTGGGAGCAGGGCCACAAGCTCTCTGCTCCCAGTGCTCATCAAGGGGGAGGGGAAGAGGGGGCGGGGTTGCTGTGGCCAACAGTCCTGCCCACAACTCGGAGGTGAATTTCTGATGAACTCTGTAGAAACTATACAGTAGATAACAACACTGTTATTTTAAAATTATTATTTTGGCTAAAAATTCCATAATTATAATTAAAAGACCACTAGAAACACTTTGAAAATAGATTAACAGATGCTTGGAGTGGGTTTTTGAAATCTGTTATACTTGTGAAAAAATATTTTAAGTTGAAATGGACCATTACTGAACAAAGCATTATAAGATCAAATTTACTATAGTGACATTCAATAAAAAAAAGTTGATGAGAGACAGTTTATAGCATTCCGCAAAAACTTTACTCACCAGGAAAAAATTAAGTTTAAAAAAGAACTGTTTCATAACCAAACTTACAAAAAAAACACATTTTTGAAACGTTTAGAGGCAAAATTGTTAGCAGAGCCGTGCCGTCTGCTTCTTCCCTAATGTTTTCGTCAAAATGTCTGCTTGTGTTTACCTCAGTTAAATTATTCACAGAGGGGGAGCACTGCTCACCTGGTGGAAGAAGTGTTTTAGTGTCTAGTGGTAAAAAGACAGACAGAAAACATGAATTTGCTGTCAACTTTGTTTTGCAGTTTATTCAACTGACATTTTTAGACTTAATATGAACAAACAGAAAGAATTACAACCCTTACTCTGATGAAAAGGTTTGCCGGCCATGCCTGTTACATTGCAGCGCGCTCATTTGGTGCTTCTCAGCAGGATCGTCAGCGCAGCTAAATCCAGGATCTCATCTTACAAAGCAACTGTCTCCCACGCTCTGTCAGATGACTGCAGTGTTTATCATTTTTATGCAGAAGCCATACAGTGTTGGATCAACAAAAGATATGGATTGAGTATAGGCTCATTTTCAGAGGCAATTAAGAGATCCGTGCTGAGACTTGTCAAAGCTGTAAACGTGTTCAAAGTCACCATTTTAATATAGACGAAGCAGAAAGAAGCAGAGAAACCCCAACAGCCCCTACAGGAGATGCTTTAACAGAGTTAAGACGGCAAAACGAGATACTTTATTGAGTCCATTTAAAGATCTGTCTGCATGCAGTCATTTTAAAAGCCTTTATGATTCAGATTGCTCGTTTATCTATTTGGTGATGAGACTGCAAATTCAGGAGTCAAACTTCATTTTTCTTCTTTTACCATTCAGGAAAGGTGTTTAATGTTTACACCTGATGCTTATGCTGACGTCCTGACTGCAACTACAGCAGAGCATACACTCACAGACTGCAGCTTCTGCTGTCCTCACAGCAACATCATTTTTCTATGAAACAATAATTCAAACACCAAAACCCAAACATGTACACTCAGAAATGCATGAAATGTCCTTGCAAAATCTGGAGTTTTTAGGAGTTTGATCTGACAAACTTTGAAATCCAGATAATTCTGAAAAACTTTAGGAGTTTTCAGCCCAAAGGCTGACGGTATTCACTTTCTGCCTCACCTGTACAGGAAACCCCACCAATTCTTCAAGCATCATCACATGAAAAATCAGATGCTTTAGATCAAATACCAATTCATTTTGCCTAAAACATCTCTCAGCTTGATTATTGCAGAACTTGTCTGAAAATACGTCCTCTGAAAAGAGCATTAACTATTGAATAACATCTAACGTGATCCCACGTGACCAAAGATAAGAAAATCCAACATCCAAGTTCAGTTTTCTCATACCTCAAGTATTGTTGCTATTTTTTTCACATTTGATTGTTTGTCATGTTAGACTGTTGATCCTCTTAACCACTCGTTTAAATGTTGTCGTCTCCTTTTTGTAGGAATATCACGCTCAAATTGAAGAGATGCGAGTCTCCATCAGACAGCTGGAGGAGGACCTGTCTGCCGCTCGTCGCCGTAGCGACCTTTATGAGGCTGAACTGAAGGAGTCTCGACAGGCCAATGAGGAACTGAAGAGGAAGGCTACAGACTATCAACACAGGATGCAGAAGGTTATTTTTTATTTATTTCCTTGAACAGAAAACTTACATCAATTTTTTCTTTGATCGTTCTACAGTAGCAAAGTTATGACATTTAGTTTTGTGGAAGTTGTTTTGTTTTTTCAAAATCTTTTTAAGTTCCTTAAATCATTTGTGGAGGGAATTTTAATGAGCTTTTAAATGTTGAAAGGTCAAAGAGCAAGGTAAAGCAGAAGTTGAGGAGATGGTTGCCAAACTGGAGAAGGTACGTTATGAAGTCAGATTTAATAATAATTTCATCGTTTTGGTAAAGATAAAAACTTCTTTTATGTGTCAGTCACCTCAACAAATTACTGTGTTAGTAACTATTTACTCTAACTTTTATCGTTAGGCCAATGCAGAGCAACAATCAAAAATCCAGGAGCTTCAAGAAAAGCTCACCAAGGTATTTTTATTTTTTTATTTCATGAATAAAATAGGACTGTGTCTCAAAATGCAATCAGTGTTTGCAGCAGGTTGAATTTGAAAATGCCCAGAGGATCACAGAGAGATGAATGAATGATATGAGTTTTAGAAATGCGTCAGTTACTGGCATAAAGAGTAAAAAACCTTTAATCAGTGGTATGTTTAATATAACATGAACTTGTTTGGCAGAATATACTGAGGCTCTTGTGATTTTATGAAGCTGGTTACTTTTTCAAAATAAAAATGCTGAGGTTTGTATCCAGGAGGTGTTAAATATGAGTAAATGTTGTGAATATTTTATGAAAAAGATAAGATTTAACTTCAGCAGATTAGATTTCAGAAACATTTTACTGATGCGTTGTATCTGTAGTCACTGAAGGCAAATTCAGAAGCAACGGACCTTCTTCAAACTATGAAAGTGTCCAAAGAGCGGCTGGAGCGGGATCTGGAGAGGCTACAGAATAAAGAAGACTCCAGCGACAGCCTCCGCCGCCGTCTCCGTGAAACTGAGGTACCCGCACATCCACACATTTGCTGCCTCATATCATGACATGCTATGTGAGGGCAGCTCAGCTGGCACTGTGGCTTCTGTCCAACAGAACCAAACTTAGTGAAGGAAAAAAAAAAAAACTGCATCACGTTTGACTATTTCAAGTGTTGCATGAAAAATCTGGCTTGTGTTTAAATCACAAAGAGCGCATATGCTCCCTTGAAGACATGTGTTTGCACTTTCTAAGGAACATTTGTTCTGTCACAGCATGACAGCTCGACAGATACTTGGTGCAGTCATGCAAATCTTGTATTTTCTCGTCAACAAATGCATCTTTTGTCAGCTTTTTGTTGCTGTGGGTGTTTAAATGATGCAGGGCACGTCATTAAGATGACCACAAAAGTGTGTTTGCACACAAATGTTGTGGCCCTCCACCTTTTGCAACATGCTGGACTAAGATTAAGGTGGATCTACGTGGTAATTTTACAGCCATTGATTTTGAAATTGACTACGTAGTAAAAAGGAGTTGTGTTTCAGCATGGCTTGTGCTTTGTTTCTGCTTGTTATCTGCAGGATGGAAGGAAGACTCTTGAAAGCCAAGTGAAGAGGCTGGAGATCGTTGAGCGCAGGGAGACTAAACTGAAAGATGAGCTCCAGAGCAAAGCCCAGCAGATTCAGCAGATGTCAGATAAGATTCTGGTAACCTACCTTTTCTTCTCATAAGCAGAGCTAAAATAATCAGAGGAAGTGTGAAGTAAACATAGCTCATTGTGATGTTGGCAGAGAAAGTGCAACATTTCATTATGACTCTCAAAACAGCTCCAGTTTGGCTTTTTTTTATTATTAAAGATGAAATTGGTGAACTGCTAATTTTATTTCATGCTTAAAAAATGTTGTGATATTACTATACATTTTGTTAAGATTTTTTTTTTGTGTCAAAATCAGTGATGCAGCCTTTAGATAATAGTCAATGTCTTTGTAGTTGAGTCTGGCATGTCGAGCTGCCAAAAACAAAACCCATGTAGAGGCCCACTCCAACGAAAATGAGGTTTTTGGTGTTTTTAACATGTTCTTATGACATTTTCCTCATGGTGGAGGACTTGCATACATAAAATTAAGCTCAATATTGCATATTGAGTATTTCTTTATTCAAGTTGTTGTGAATCAGGAGCAGATGCAAAAAAGGCCATTGGAAAAGGCTTGTAGTTGTTATATTCAATTCGTACAATTCGTAAGCCAAGCTTCCTGCGCCGCTCCATTCTGATGCATCCGCTTGCAGACAAATAGATTCATTTACGCCTTAGTTTTCATGATCTGAACTGGTGTCTGGCTCAAAACTGTATAGCTGATATCTCCAAGATTACTTGCCTTTTTTGTTGCACCGTTTATGCAAGCTTGGGTTGTGGGGGGCTGTAAACGAGCGGTAGAGCATGTATACAAAAGAATGATGGGATATCAGTGCAGGCTTACTCTGTATGAAGGGTCCCTCCCACAACTCAGAGGTGAATTTCTGCTGAACAGCATAATCATTTAAAAGACCACTGGGAACGCTTTTACAATAGGTCAAAAGGTGATCGGAGTGGTTTTACACTGCAGCACTTCACCTGTTAAGGTGGAAGCTTCACAACTCTTCCAGTCAATCAAATAAAATAAAAACCCACACTGGCTCTACAACCAGTTAAACTAAATGTGCTGGTTTTGAAGAAAATGCACATGCAGCCTTTTCTTCTTGGCTTTGAAGAAAACAAATGGATAATTATTTGAACAGATAAGATGTTTTTAGTAAGCATTTGTTTAATTTATGTGATTAGATTAACTAAGTAAATAAGGAAAATGCTGTGCTAATATGAACAATCTGTCTGTCTTAGTTTCTGAAATTCCTTTGTTTGTATTGTGTCATGTCATTTTTGAGCCGGACTGTTGTGTTTAGGTCTTCTTGGAAAATAACAAAGAGATCTGCAGGATCCTGCCATCCTTGCTAGTTTACAGCTTTCAATCACTCTATTTGTAGAGCATCATTCATCAACATGCTGTAGAAAACAAGGTGCTTGATATAAAAGACACATGGATTCAAATAATAAAAAGTAAACAAACAACAGATTTAAAGCAACAGCAATCATCAAATAGAAACATAAAACGTTTTAATGGCCTCGCGACTTTTGTCAAAAAAACTAGTAAAAATCTCATGTTTTTAATTTAATTTATTTAATCAATGTGTTTGCTTTTTCCTGTACAGAAGGTGTTCTAGCAATAAATACATATTTTTTTACGTTTAGAAAGATAGGAGCCAAAAAAATGATTGATGTATGAAAGTCAAACTGATTATTGAAAGAAGTTGAAAACCAAAAAGCTGAAGGTTTAGGATGCTGATGATGACACCATGATGACCTTCATCCTAAACATTATACACACGTGGACAAAATTGTTGGTACCCCTCAGTTAAAGAAGGAAAAACCCACAATTCTCACTGAAATCACTTGAAACTTACAAAAGATTTAGTGAAAATTAAATAATCAAAATCAACCATCACTTTTGAATTGCTGATTAACATAATTATTAAAAAAAATAAATAAATAATGAAACAGGCCTGGACAAAAATGATGGTACCTCTATAAAAGATTGAAAACTATTTGACCAGACGGACATGATTAACTCAGGTGTGTCCTTTAATTGACATCACAGGTGTTACCAAACTCATAATCAGTCAGTCTGCCTATTTAAAGGGAGAGAAGTAGTCACTCTGCTGTTTGGTGAAAAGGTGTGTACCACACTGAACATGGACAACAGAAAGTGAAGGAGAGAATTGTCCCAGGACATCCGAAAAAAAAAAATTATAGATAAACATCTTAAAGGTAAAGGCTATAAGACCATCTCTAAACAGCTTGAACTTCCTGTGACAACAGTGGCTCATATTATTCAGAAGTTCAAGACCCACGGGACAGTAGCCAACCTCTCTGGACGTGGCCAAGAGGAAAATTGATGACAAATTGAAGAGACGGATCGTTCGAATTGTATCCAAAGAGCCCAGAACAACCTCCAAAGAAATGAAAGGTGAACTCCAAGGCCAAGGTACACCAGTGTCAGATCGCACCATTCGTCGTTGTTTGAGCCAAAGTGGACTTCATGGGAGACGACCAAGGAGGACACCACTGCTGAAAAACAATCATAAAAAAGCCAGACTGGAATTTGCAAAAATGCATGATGACAAGCCCCAAAGCTTCTGGGAGAATGTCCTTTGGACAGATGAGACCAAGCTGGAGCTTTTTGGTAAGGCACATCAACTCTATGTTCATAGACTCAAAAACCAAGCATACGAAGAAAAGAACACTGTCCCTACGGTGAAACATGGAGGAGGCTCAGTAAAGTTTTGGGGCTGCTTTGCTGCATCTGGCACAGGGTGTCTTGAATGTGTGCAAGTTACAATGAAATCTGTAGACTATCAAGGCATTCTGGAGAGAAATGTGCTGCCTTGTGTCAGAAAGCTTGGTCTCAGTCGCAGGTCATGGGTCTTCCAACAGGACAACGATCCAAAACACACAGCCAAAAACACCCAAGAATGGCTGAGAGAAAAGCGTTGGACTATTCTAAAGTGGCCTTCCATGAGCCCAGATCTGAATCCCATTGAACATCTGTGGAAGGAGCTGAAACATGCCATTTGGAGAAGACACCCATCAAACCTGAGACAACTGGAGCAGTTTGCTCATGGGGAGTGGGCCAAAATACCTGTTGACAGCTGCAGAACGCTCATTGACAAATACAGAAATCGCTTCATTGCAGTGATTGCCTCAAAAGGTTGTGCAACAAAATATTAAGTTATGGGTACCATCATTTTTGTCCAGGCCTGTTTCATTAGTTTGTTTTTTTTAAATAATTATGTTAATCAGCAATTCAAAAGTGATGGCTGATTTTGATTATTTAATTTTCAATACATTTTTATTTATTGTTACTTTTGTAAGTTCCAAGTGATTTCATTCAGAATTGTGGGTTTTTCCTTCTTTAACTGAGGGGTACCAACAATTTTGTCCACGTGTGTAACAGAGCGTATCTCAGCTTTCTTATCACAATGTGGCTGCATGCGGTAAATATGGTAAAACAGGCTTTGTGTGGTTTCATCAGTACATTGTACTGATCTGTATTTTATATTTTTACAACTACTGGTATAAAACCTACTAGTGTATTAAACAATTTAGGTGCTCATATGTCCTCCCTTTTTGGACTGTGAGTGAGTTAAGGTGTAAGAAGCTGTCGCTTGTGGTTAAAAACGTTGTTATGAAGAGCCACTGGCTGTTTTTATTGCCCTTGTTGGCATAACCAATGGTTCTCTTGTGCCTGTTTTGAAGGAGCTTGAGGAGAATCTACGTGAAACCCAGGCCACTGCACAGCGGTTGGAGACTCATCTGAAACAGAAGGAGAAACTCTATGAGGACAAGATAAAGGTTCTCTTTCCAAGTACATATGATGTGTTTTTGAAGTGAAAGCCACTTTACAAGATCGGAAACCATATTGTGTAGCCCATGCATGAAAATGGCCCTCATTGTAGAACTGACGTGTTTGTGCTCTTAGCCCGGACGCTGCATAGTGCGTGATCTTCGCAGCATTGTCTGTACCCTAAGCAGTATCCTGATTCCAGTTTTGTGGACTGGCTGGCATTGAACAGGTGCTGGAGGCTCAGATGAAGGCGGACATGGCAGATAAGGAGATGCTGGAGTCCAGTCAGAGCAAATATGAGGAGGAGGTGCGGGAGAAGTGCAGCATCATCAGTGAACAGAAGGCGGTAAGAAGTGACCAGCTTGGAAGCGACACTCCATCAGTCTTTTTTTTGCATCAATCATTCGGACACAAATTTCACGTAATCTTATTATGTAGCATAAATAGCGCCTGTGTCTTTTTGTTTTTTTCAAATCTAAAGTCTAGCAAAGTCTTTGATGAAAACACAGGTATAATTGTGTGAAACTTTGCTCAGACCATAAATGCCATGGACTCGAAGATGAACAGTCTGGAGCAGAGAATTGCCGAGCTGTCTGAGGCCAACAAGCTGGCAGCCAACAGCAGCATCTACACACAGAAAAACATGTGAGTTCTAACATTTAAAGACTGTCTTTCTACCAAATGCTCAAAAAATACTCAAGGTTTTTTAAAATCTTAATCTCCTAGAGGTTTACACATCTCTTAGTTGTTTAAAAGGCTGTATTCCATATGAAAATACTTTTTAAATGTTACCTTGATTTCAGTTTTAATTTGATTTATTGTTTAATTCAAGCATTAATTACAGACAACACAACGAAAAAACACACTGATTTATGAAACTCATTTCAGAGATTAAGAAATGCATTGATTAAAAAACTAAGAACAATGAACAAATATATATATATATATATATATATATATATGAAGAAAATACCCGTATAATTACTCATAATCAAAAATCAAGATTTTTTTCCATTGATTCATACAATAAACATTTAAGTCACATAAGATTAAGAAATATTTCTGTTTATCTTGGAATAGCTCAGAGTTTGCTCACATCCATGTGTGGTTTTGTCAGGAAAGCCCAGGAGGAGATGATCTCAGAGCTCAGGCAGCAGAAGTTCTACCTGGAGTCCCAAGCAGGGAAGCTGGAGGCCCAGAACGCCAAACTGGAGGAGCATCTGGAGAAAATGAGCCAGCAGGAGCAAAGCCATAAGAGCCGTGTGCTGGAGCTGGAAACTAGGCTCCGCGAGGTGAGACTGAGCAGAAAGCTGAGTTTTGCAGATTTATAAACCGATCAAAATGAAAATATAATATATATTATATCTAAAGTTCTTTATTTAATTGGCTCCACGGCAGCTTTTGCATCTTGCTGTTGTAAGTGATCTGAATCAAGAGTGTTAGTTGATAAATTTAGACTTCTTAAATTAGTTTGTTCTAAAACATGTTGTTTCAACACTGATAAAGGAATCCTAACATTGGGAAGCATCAAAGTGAAGTTCAAATAGAAAAATACAGACAACACTGCAGTTTAAAAAAGGCCACAGAGATCTGGTGCGTTGGCTGATTCTTTGGGTTGTTGGAAGTTTTATCAGAACAAGCATGCAGAGTTTAATGAGATGAGCAGTGGTGTATAATGCGGTTAAAATCCTTATCATTCCATACTGCACGCTGGCACGCCTCTTCCTGATCCTTTCACTTCCTCCTCAAACTGCTTTTTGTCCACCTCTTCAGATTGGGCTGGAGCACGAGGAGCAAAAGCTGGAGATTAAGCGTCAGGTGACGGACGTGACCTTGTCTTTGCAAGAGCGCGAATCTCAGATAAGCAACCTGCAAGCGGCTCGCCATGCCCTGGAGAGTCAGCTCCAGCAAGCCAAGACGGAGCTGGAGGAGACCACAGCAGAAGCAGAGGAGGAGATCACTGTGCTCAGAGTGAGACACCCAGAGAGAAAAGCACAGAGGACCCCGGGATGCTGTCTAATTCTGACGATGGTATCTGTGTCTCTCTTGTCATGTCTCCCAGGCACACAGAGATGAGATACAACGCAAATATGACGCCTTGAGAGACAGCTGTGCAGTAAGCTGCTTCCTTCCCTGCTTTTTTTTTTTTTTTTGGCACTTTAACTCTTTCCAAGAATAAACTGTTCTCCTGGCAGTTTACACCAGCTGAATCATAGTGAACCATCATGATCACGCATGACTAGAAGTAACCACATTTCAATGAACTTCTATCACAATAGGAACTCATAAAACACTTCACTCTTCTGTTTTATCCTCGTTCTCCTCCATCTTTCCTTCTTTATTGAAGATTCCCAGCAGCTGCATAGAGTCAGACTATATGGAGTTCCCAATGATCCATGTAAATTATAAGTAGAGGCGGTAACGTTTTTTCGTGTTTCTACATGGTCCTAAAAAACAACTGATCTGATGATAGATTCTTCTGTCTACTTGATTATTCATCCTGTCAGACACACAGCCAAATCAATCACAGCAGTTATTATTTAAAGTTTTTTTTGGCATAATTTTCAGTGGTTTTTGTACCTTCACATGCAACTGCATCAGTGTCTTCATTTATCCCCTTGCCCTACTTTTGAGATCCTCCCACTTGCAAACTGTTGGAGATCGGTGTGCATAGATTCAGCTGGCCAGTGTTCAGCATGAGAAAGCCAAGATTTGCAACAAGAAATATCTCAAACACCAGTTTAGATTTTTTTTTAAGTTTGTAGAGTCTTTGTTTTGAAATCTTAGCGATAAAACTTTGGGTTTAGTTATTTTTTGACTACTTTTTGAAGCTTAAAACTGAGCTTCTGACATTACAAATTATGATGTCAAAGATCCATTTTTCCAGAATAACATCACATAGATTTGCAGATTTGTCAGCTGGACATCAGTCTAAGACAGCTCCTGCTCAATGCCATTCCAAGAATGCTCGGTTTGGTGGCATTAGAGGCCATGATAGTCATGCGGCATTGAACATGCTACATTCACACCACCCTCGGTAATGCGCATTCAAGCGACCACTTCCAGTTGACAGTCTTTGTAAACAGGTGTATACCGAATGCACATTCTGGCTCCTATGCTGAAAGCTTGCGCTCAGGCATCGTCATACTAGTTTCTACCACCACTTCTAGGCTCTACAAACAAAACGTGGCCATTGAATGCATGTTGAAGCTAAACTGAGTTGAACTTTGACCAATCGGGGACTCGGATTTGGTAGTGACGTATGGATGACACTAAGTCTTACATCGAAATAGAGTTGTGAAAGAAAAAGCCTGGAGCAAGATTGATTAGCTTTGGAAGATTTGTACCACTTCAACGTTTTGCACCAAGCCTCCTCCAATTGTAAGTGGCTGACTAGTAGACAGTAGAAAAAGAAAACAAGAAGAAAACCCTCCCTGCTTGACCAGTGTGAACATGGGCTAAATGCACATTCAAGAACCTGCATTTAGCGGATTCCTGCACATGTGATACATGTGACACAGAGATGGAGTCTCAGACTTGAGACTCAGACCTTTGTCAGATTTAAGACTCACAGCCTAAGTTGAGACTTAACTTGAGACCTCACAACACCGCTGTCAGTTCAAACAAAGAAAAGAAAGCTCCCATTATGTTCCTGAAACTGTTTCATTTGTGACAACCCAGAAACACCAAGTTTCTATTATTGTATCTCTACAAGTTGATTTAATAGATTACTTTTTTGAATCATTTCAAGTGTCAATTATTAGTTTGGATTTTCAATCAATCTAAATGGGCCTGAAATTTGACTTGGACTTTCAGCCAAAGTCTCAACTTCTCCATGTGTGTTTAGAGATAATATATTCAATAACATAAAGTTACACAGAGATGTCCAACTTCACTTTTAAAGCTATTGATCCGCATTTTATGATACGTCTTTATAGTATGTATTGGTCGAGGAACACCTGATTCAGGTAATATGGGGTTAGTAGGGCAGGTAGACCCAAACCTCACCTTAGAAGTACCAAGTATTGCAGTTCCTCAAATAACCACAGGAGGCAGGTTTCAGACGGGAGCAGTTTCCCATTGACTCACATAACAAAGTCCCACTTCGCTCATCTTTTGATCTATTTTCAAACATTTACCAGTGGTCTTTTGATTATGATTTTGTAGTTTTTAGCCCAAATCAAAAATCCAGTGTTGTTTGAAAATATTTTCTGCAAAGCGGCAGTAGTTCACCGTTTCATTCAACACCACAAATACGATCTTTTTCAAATGGCAGTATTCAACTGCTCCTGATTCACAACGATTTGAAAAAAGAAAAAAAATAGATATACAAAAATAAACAGGTCATTCTTGTAAAAGTTTTCCTTCAATGGATCTCCACTGTTTAAACAAGGGGAAAAGCTTTCAAAATCACCTTTTTTTTGTTTCCAGCTGATTTGGAGCTCTACAAGTTTTCCTCACCATGTAATAAGGCTGGACAAATATCCCCACTTTATTTAACACTCAAATGTAAACAAAGGATTTTTGACAAATCCAATTTTGCTTTATCTAGTTAGTTTCACACTCTGCAGTCAAACTCAGCAACGCTGAGTCTGGTTTTTTTCAGTAAATGTTAATTTTGATTAAGGAGTCTTCCACCCACAGTTTCCATAAATAGAAATGAGCTATTTGCATTCAAGAGTTTTGAGCAAGAACACAAAGCTCTCAATGCGACTTACCTCAGGATTTTAGGACTCTGCTGTTAAGACTGAGTAAAGTGGACAAAATACCAGATGACCACTGCAGCCATTCCACCTTTGCACCCTTTAAGTATTTAGCCGTGCAGTTGATACCGTCACCCCACTGCCTCAGGGGAGCAGACGCAACGAGCCAATGTCGAGCTGACAGCTAATTTATGTTCTTAAAAGCTTTTTCTTTTCCCTAGCTGCCTCCTTAAGCTCAGTTTTGCTTCCATTACAGCTGAGAATTAGAGGCTTTACATGTGCAGCCTCATCAGGCTCAAACCACCATGTCCTCACAGTGTGTCCAGCATTCACAGCTGATGAAGGGATGCCAACTGTTGCTGAACAAACCTGCTCTTTCTACAGAACACTGCCTGTTGTAGACCAGACACCAAATGAAAACGTACTGCATTCTATCATGAACTAATGCAGCAGAATTTTACCTGTTTGGGGAGTTTGTGTTCAGATGAATGATAGAAACATGTTTTAAGGCATTTTGGAATAAAGACTTTGGTTTTCCTTGAAAAAAAATCCTTGGAACTCTGGCTTTTAGACATTTTTCACACAAGTTTTGACCTCGTCTTTGCTTTTGTTTTGGATTTATACATTATTAGTTTGTCTGCATGCGTTGGATTTTTGATACAAAGTATAAAAACAGTTGAATCATTAATGTTGTGATTTTTGCAGAAAAAAAACAAAATTTTTTGATTCTATTTTTTAAATGTAGTTTTCTAAACAGTTTCTGGTTCATTGTGGAATTATTGTCTAATATAAAGAAAAACATCTGTAAGCAAAAAAGAAAAACCTTGGATTTTGCTAAAAAGTTGGATATCAAGCGTTGACACAATCAGTTTTCAAGATAAATTATTTAAATAAATTGTAAAGTAGAAAAAAGCTAAAGCTTAGAATTTTAAATTGGGATAAAGTCAGCAAGAGCTGGTGCTGGATGTTGCTTTGGCGAGACGGGTGGATCTCTAATCTGCAGCTTCTCAGGCACAGGTTTGTCCCTCTGCAGTTAGAAACAGAAAGTGCTAATTGACCCAGCGTGTTCACTGGCTGCTGCTTGGGCTTATTAAGATGGGCTGTAGCTGTGATTATGGAATATCATTGCCACTGTGATGCAGCAGCTGCTGCGACTGTGGATTTAATGGATGTAACTCTAAAACATGCCGCACAAAATGCTTCCTGGACGAGTCTGAGCTCATTTCTTTTTACTGTAAAACTGTAGTTAAGTCCAACTGTTCTTTTAATGTTACTTGAAGCAAAATAAATTCTCTAATTGTGCTTTTTCTTGTGACTTTTTGAGAAAAAAGTTAGAAGTTTCAGTTTCTTAAAGGAAAATGTTCTGAAAAATATAATGTAGAGATTTGACAGTTGTGTAAATACGCATATTGCAGTAAGTTTCATCATCACTCTGATTGTTGAGACATGGAAACAATGAGTTTTTTATACCAACAAGGTTTTCAGTTCCCCTTTGTGCTGGATTTGTTTTTTCAAACAAAAACATCAGTTCATTGGGTACAAGGTGAACCACTGAGTCATAATCATGTCCTCAGTGGTGATTTTGTGCTACTACTCTCACTAGAATCAGTCACTGATCTGAAGATGGATGCTGTTCTTTTAGAGTTATGCTTCTACCACTGTGATCTGGTCCATTCCACTTTAGATTAAACAAATTGACTTGACTTCATGAGCAGCAGAGGGTCCCGAATCCCAGTTTGATATTGAAAGGTTGTCAACTTGGTCAACACATCTGCAGCAAAAGTACAAAGTTCACTAACTATATGGATCAATGATTGATTGATTGATTGATTGGTTGGGGAAACTAAATAGTCTACTGTTTTAACAAGAAGCCGTAATCCCTAAAAAAAAACAATATTTGCTCAGTAAACATAGTGCAGCAATAAGGTGTGATCAATATGTTGCAGTCTGTGGAGAATCTGGGCTTATTTGGAGCTTTCTGATGAGTTGAAATCAAATGAACATGCCATAATTGCTTGCCCTTTCCATATGGTTTAGTCTGCTCAAGGTCAAACCTTCCTTAACCCCCAAAGCGCTTTACAAATCACATCACCTCCACACGCACAAACACACACCGATAGCAGCAGAGCTGCCATGTGAGGCACGTACCAGACCTACAGGACCAATGTGGGCTTCAGTGTCTTACCCAAGGACACACATGGAACAGGAAACGAACCTGCAATCAGAAGTTGACTGCTGTACCTCTGAGCCCTTTTTGAGTCTTATCCAGAATTACTGTGAGCTTTATATTTAACCTCACTTTCAGGACGAATGCCTTCAGCGATAGTGGATAATCTCTGTCACTTTAAAAACACTATTCCTGTTGACAGTCTCACTATCAGGTCAAGGCCTGGGAGACAGTAGTTGTTGTTCAAAAAGTCAGTGTTGTTTTAGGTTTTCAAATAGTTCTTCCAGATATTTCTTGGATCACGCTTACTCAGACCAAACTTGAGCAGAACCAGAATGAGAGTTCCTTTGTTTGCTCTGAACGCACTGTCCTGGTCAGTAAAACACTTGGGTTCTGGCAGGATAACTCACATGCACAGAGGAACTAGAGGCCTTACATTTTTAGTTTTAGAGTTTCTTTGGTGGGAGCTTTGAGGACACTGATGATGTTCTTACTTGTTAGAACTGGTTCATCTACTCAGTAAACCTGGGTCCTGTGTGCTCTGGTGCAGAGCAGCAAACACTGACAGCAAGGCAGAGCCGTCTCTGGCTTAGCAGATCACACACTGTGCTGGAGGTATTATCCTCATCCACTCGCTGACAAGCAATGCCGAGTGCTGTTCTCCATGCCTGCCACAGGAAATCAGTGCTGACAGGCAAAACTGGTGGCACTTTGAAGTCATGATGCTCTGACAATTAGGATAAGGACACGACACAACTGTAATGAGCACAAAGAGCAGCTAAGTTTGAGGGGTGCTCACATATACTAAAGAATGGACGTATTAAACCCACCACCTGACACAGACGCAGAGGGAAATGCGCCACGTGCTCTTCATTCTCTAACGTCTCATATTATTCACTGCATGTGTGGAAATACTTTTTTTAGTGTTCAAAAATCTCCCAATGTTCGGCACAAACTGAAGAGCAACATTCATCTGAAAACCTAAAATGTTGATAGTTTGCTCCTTTTACACTCTTGTTTGTTACGATGCGTTTCTGAAAAAGGGAGGTGGGCGTTGAAAACACAGTCATTTGCTTTTTAATCAATTAAGTCTTCTTATTCAAAGAAACGAGTTATATATCTGATGCTACGTTCACAGCAGGCATGTTCAAGAATGCACTAGAAGCGTGTTCTTGAGCGTGTATGGTGTTCAAACTAGACTGTCGCTCCCCATTTCTAGCACATGTAGTCATTGTTGGAAGAGGCTTAGTGCAAAATGATGAAGCGGTGTAAATCTGCTGAATTTCGCTACAGGCTTTTTCTTTTACAGCTCTAATCTTTTTTCTTCGTGATTAATTTTTTAACGTTTGACTAATCTGTGAATTAAAAGGGAGGCCATCCATGTAACACTACCAAATCTGAGTCCCTGACTAGTCAAAGTTTGACTGGTTTAACTTTCAATGTGCATTCAATGGCTGCACGTTTAGTAAAGCCCAAAAACTGACTTCAAAACTTGCGCTGTGACTTCAAAAAGCGAGAATTTTAAACACGGAAGCCTGAAACGTGCACATACACACATTAACATAGACTTGGTGTAGCATTAGACTTGCCTTATTTTAGAGAGCTTTGGTAAATAGCATTTCTCTACGCTGTTCATAAAAAGTGCTCATCTGAACCGCTGGCAAATAATAAAGTTTATAAGGCAGATAACCATTTATTTAAAGTAAAGTGTATCTTCTTTTGAGAACTGTGAGACCTTTAAACAATCCCATCACAAAAAATCTATTGAGGGCTAGGTTTTTCTGAGCCAAGTTCTATTATGAAGTATTTAGATCACTTTTCCTCAGTGATAACACTTAAACTTTCTTTGACTTATTTATATTTACATACTTATATATTTCTTTTCATTTTATTTACTTATAGAATAATGACTTTCCATTCTTGAAACTCTTAACTCAAACCCTGAAATATGACTTTTTTGTCAGAATTTCTAAATTCTTTTTAAAATCATGACTTTACACTCATAAGACTTCTGTTTTCACTGCATTTGCAAAAAAACAAAGTTTAATGTCACTTCTTTTGACTTAGAGTTTAGTAGTTTTGTTTTTGGGATGAATCTACAGGTCATTACTGACCTGGAAGAGCAGCTGACCACACTGACACAGGAGAATGCTGAGCTGAACCGCCAGAACTTCTACTTGTCCAAACAGCTGGATGAAGCTTCAGATGAGCGAGAGGATCGGCTGCAGCTCAGCCAGGATGTGGACCAGCTGCGGCGGGAGGTTGCTGATCGGGAGATGCACCTTAACAACCAGAAGCAGGTGTGCTGGCATTTTCCAACGGCACACATATTGCAAGACAGAATTTTTTTTTTAAACAAGTCTCTTCACTTTTTTAAAATTCTGTTTTTGCAGTGTAAAACAACACATTTGACTACTTTCCAGCACTTCAAACTGTTAAAAATAATTTTAGGAGAATTATTTAATTTAAAAAAATGTGCTAAAAACACAAAGTTTTCCTCCTGTTTTAATGTCTCATTTTCCTTTTTAACTAAACTGTTTCATACTTTCCAATGCATCTCTTTTTCAAAGAACTCAAGCTAAGAGTCTCACCTTCAACTCTCACAGAAGAAAAACAAACAACTGAGAATGGAAATCAATAAACCCATAAAAGAAATCCGAATAACAGAATTAGCTACATAAAAATGGGAGAAGAAAGGAGAACCTGGTCATGGGCGGTAGAAAGGAAAGTTGCGATGACTCACAAATGAACATGACAGAATAGTTTCCCATTTGTTCTTTCTCTACAACTCCTTGGATTTGTCAGTATTTTAGCAGGTCCCTACAGAGTGGACATTTTCTTCTCACCTATCAAGCCACAGCAATACTCCAATCTTGTTCCCAGTCTCTAAAAGCTGACCTGACATCCCTCACCTATAAAAACATTTACAGTAAATGAGACGGCAGAGCCTCTGGGATCATGTCAGTATTTTTAGAATCATCATTGTGCTCGCAGAAAGAAGGAGAGCAGGCTGCACGATGTTTGCGCTGCACCTGTGGGAGGATCTGTTCGTGGGTGTCCAGCAGCGCTCTCAGTCTTGCTGGTTGTGCAACCGGTGATGGAAGTCATAGACGAGGGACGGGGTGGTGTGTGGGAGGGATGTGTCATCCCCATCACTCCCAGGTCGTGTCAGCTGTGGAAGCGTTGGACTTCACAGGGCTGTGGTGTTGCTGCAGCGCCGGCAGAGGCTATATTTGTCTGCAAGTACTTTGTTTGAAGCGGCGTAAGACATGGAGACTGTTAATGCACCCCAGCAAAGAGAAAATGATTACATCTGAGAAAAAAATGCTGAATTGTTGGTGTTTTGTCTTCTTTTAAAACTTTCTTCAAATCAAATCCTTTTTCCTAAGTTTATCTTTTTTATGTACAAAGGGGAACAACGGAGCATGTGAGACACTGACAGGAAATTACTGTCCCTGGCAGTTCAACCCCGACATGAGAGGAGGACACTGAGGCACGGCTCCAGCTTAATGATAGCTGTGATAGACCCAGAAGTGCTGATGGTGGTCTTAGAGCTGATGGTGATGACTGAAAAAACTCGAATAAGTGTGCAAGATTCGACTGCATGTTAAAATACCTCAAAAATATGGATGCCCGATTTACCTGATGATTGGCCAGGTAAAGGTTAGCACATATGCTTTTGGCCTGGATCAGTTAAAAGTGTAAATAAACCTTTAAAAAAACACGAGTAATACTGATATTTGTTAAAATATTTGTCACAAATTGACAATAAAACTCAACAACACTGCTTCCTCTCCGTTTTTAGCTGCCTGTTTTTGGGGGAAACGAATGAATTCATCTGTTTTCTTCTTGAAGGCATTCTGGACCACGGAAAGTTCTGGTTGTGATTGAGTTTCCTTTTACATTTCATGCTGTTTTGAATAGAACCTTGAGACCCTGAAAACCTCCTGCACAATGTTGGAGGAGCAAGTTTTGGAGCTGGAGACCATGAACGACGAGCTGCTGGAGAAAGAGAGGCAGTGGGAAGCCTGGAGGACCACAATGGAGGAAGAGAAGAGTCAAGCTGAACGGCGGAACAGGGAGCTCCAGAGGCTGCTGGACACCGAAAAGCAGAACAGGTGACCACCATGCTCTGATGGAGACTGGACACAAGGGGCCTCTGAGTGCCAGGATGGTGCTGTTTCTTCTGTTGGTCCAGCTCAGCTTAGTATATATGACCCACTCCAATGAAAATGGCATTTCTGGTGTTAGCATGTTAACATGTTCTTTATCTGATGATGGAGGACATATATTAAGAAATATTAAGCATTTCTGAGTATTTCTTTATTCAAATCGTTGTGAATCGGGAACAGACACAAAAGTACAGTTTAAAAAAGCTTGTAGTTGTGGTACCAGAGCTACTACAATCAGCAGGTTCCCCTGCTTCATTCTGATGCTCCACTTGTAGACGACTAGATTCATGCTCTAATTTTTGCTGCACCAGTGATGTTAGGCTGGGAGTGTGAGAGACTGCAAGCTAGCTGGAGAGAGAGTAAACAGAGTGCTGTCAGCAACGGGAAGGGGGGCGGACTTGTCACACAGCAACCGTCCCTCCTACAACTCAGAGGTGAATTTCTAATGAACTCCTGCCGCTCTGCAGAAACTATCTTCTAGAAAACTATGTTTTTTTTAAATTTCATTTTGGCAAAAAACGACATAATCAGGGTAAATGTTGTAGTTTGTGTGATATCTTATGATAGTATTTTAGCAGTGAACTATGCTGCAATGTTTGCTTTGATTTGATTATTTCTTTTTGTATATTAACTGTGGAAAACAGTTTTGCTGTTGATTTTCCTCTGTAGACAGCATTATTTCTGGCTCTTTATGCCTGCATGCGGTGAATGCTCCCGGTCTGCTCTCCAGGGCATGTTGAGTTATTCGTGGGAATTATTTTCTGAGTTCATATAAGCATCAAGCGTTTGCAGAAAAATCCTACATGCACAGACAGAGTGCACTGAAATAAAAAGTCAAAATAACCTTCTTTTCTTTGCTCCAGGCTGCGTGCTGATCAGCGCAGCTCTGAGTCTCGCCAGGCTGTTGAGCAGGCAGTCAAAGAGCACAAAGCTGAGATCTTGGCCTTGCAGCAAGCCCTGAAAGACCAGAAGCTTAAAGCGGAGAGCCTTGCAGACACGGTTAGAAACTCCACCCTGACGCACGCATACATCTTTGGTTCACCAGAGTCACACCAACCTTTCCTGCTTTCACTCCTTAGTTGAATGATCTGGAAAAGAAGCACTCCATGCTGGAGATGAATGCCCACAGTTTGCAACAAAAGCTGGAGAGTGAAAGGGATGTGAAGCAGAGACTGCTGGAAGAAGTACGTCGATTTCACCAATTCTGTCAAAAATCTCTACCTTTTTACGCAATCTATGCAAATCTTTCCTGTTTGTTTCATGTTTTTGCATGTTTATTTTCCTTTATGACCAACCTGTTTCTCTGCTAACAATATTAAAAGGACTAAAGCATTGAGATTTAATTAATTTTTTTGCATTTCATTGCATAACAAGGAAAAAGTTGAAAAGTCAGATGAGACCATCTTTTCATCAACAGCAAGAGAAACTGCAGCAACAGATGGATGCCCAGAAAACCCACATATTCCGTCTGACCCAGGGGCTGCAGGATGCTCTGGATCAGACCGACTTACTCAAGACTGAGAGGACCGACCTGGAATACCAGCTGGAGAACATCCAGGTGCTTCTGCACACAGATATCCTCACACACATGCACAGTCTCTGAACTGGGCGTACATTTGTGTGTCATTCCCAGTCTTGTTTGTTTTTTTCTGCCCTCTGTTCTAAACCACACAAGAACGTGAGACCACCCCCTAAAGTACCCAAAGGCATACACCCCCACAATTCTGTCTCTCTGTCACCCTCTCTGTGTGAAGTGAGGTACTTGAGGAGAAATTCATGGCAGTAGTGATGTTCACTTAGCTCCACCTGCAGGCTGCTTACTCTCATGAGAAGGTGAAAATGGAGGGAACCATCACCCAGCAGACCAAGCTCATAGACTTCTTGCAGGCCCAGGCTCATGGAGGCTCCAAGAAGAAAAAGGTCTGTTTTTTCTTGCTTTTTTTAATCAAACTGGTTTACACATTCATGAAAATTCTTTGTAAAGCTTAAGATCAGAGCAGGACAATGCGTTTGCTTGTGTGTGTGTCTTTTAGGGTCTTTTTGGGCGCCGTCGGGAGGACCTGCTGGCTGCGATGGCCCAGGCCCAATCCCAGGGTCAGGGACAGAGCCAAGGCCAGGTTTCCCCCGTCCCCCCAATCCAGCCGGTCCCTCTGCAGTACAGTGACATGAAGGCAGCTCTCGATAAAGAGCGCTCTCGTTGTTCTGAATTAGAAGATGCTCTGCAGAAGATGAGAGCAGAGCTGCGATCTCTGAGAGAAGAAGGTAAGATTCAGTTCAAAATTCTGTCGCAATATTTTGCACAGAAATTTGAAATCTAACTTAGAAATCTGGACTTTAGTCTTTTATTTTTAAAACAGAGATTTTCACATGAGATTTTCCAAATAAAAGAAATTGTGTGAATTAAATCCAAGCTTATAAAAGTCAGTGTAAAGCCAGAGTGGATCTAAAGTATTCTCATATAAAAAATACACTTAGATGATGAAACAGTGAATCAAATCAGCTTTTTCAACCTCAGCTCTCCAGTATAAGGAACACGGCAGCACTGCAAACCCGGCTGCAGCGCGGCAGCAGATAATCATGTCAGCCATGGTAAAGTCTCCCGAACACCAGCAGGGCCCGACCAACCTGGCACCCTCCAACTCTGGACGCAGGAAGGACACTCCAACACCCGAAGGTGAGTCACAGCCGGTGGTCAGCCTCTTTGTCAACCCCCCCCCATGAAACATTCAGAGTAAATGCAGTCCTAAAACATCCTATCACAGTGTGCAAGCACACATCATCCCACCTTCAAATGTTCATGTCTAAAGCCTTTACTATCCTCCTTTACGCACCTTTCAGAGAGAAGAACTGTCACTTTTGAAAGTAAGTGTTTCTAAGTTGTGGTTTATGCTGTTTGATTCCCTTTTTCACTGCTCATTCTGCAACATTTACATCCTTGACAGGCCAGATTTTAAAAGCCCTGCACTCTTTCCAATGTCTCACATCCCTACTTTAACTGGGTGAGACTATGAAAGCCTCACAGTGCAAAGCTTTTCAAATCTGAATCATTTTGTCTCGGTTGCTGATGCTTAACTCTGACCTGCTGAGTTGTTTGTGCCCGATTTGCATAACCTGGCTATACCCACCTGCAGCCCCACCTCGACTTCACATCACTCCCAAATACACCGCATAAAGCCTTCAAATGGGGATTTTGACCATGAGGTATTATCCAGTCATCCAGGAATTAAATATTAGTGAAGAGTCAAAATATCAATCACAATGAAAACTGGCTGATTCATTTATAATATTTCAATCCATTTTAAGCACAATTTTATATATTTATTAAAAAAAAACTCTATTCAGGCTTTTAACATGATTTTAAAATGGAGTTTAGATCTAGATTTTTCAATTGAAAAAGAAATCTCTGATGTGTTATTGTTATGATTAAGTAGATGTCCTGTGGTGTACAACCCAGCTGTGTTTGTGTCCCACATCTGTCCTGATAACAGCTGCAGCAGACTTGATAATACTTATTAAAGAACAGTTTTGACACCAGGGGAAGTATTTTGTTTGCAGAACTGACATGCGTTTTGCTACTGTTTTCTTTTAATCCCTGTTGTCCCCCTGATCACTTGCCTTTGTTGTAATAGTTATTGCCCCCCCTCCCTTTGACATGCGTTCGCAGGGTTCTTTTAAAATGAGTTTTTCTCCGTTTCTCCCATGATCCGGCATGGTGCACTGGGGGTTCATAAGCGTTCGGGTTATCGGTTTGCTGTAAACTGGGTTTGCTGACTGTTTCCAGAGTACAGCCGCAGACTGAAGGACAGTCAAAGAGACCGGGAAAGGGAGAGGATGATGCACCACAACACCCCACACCGCTTCACGGTGGGACTCAACATGAGAGCTGCCAAGTGCACCGTCTGCTTGGATACGGTTCATTTTGGGCGGCAAGCGGCTACCTGTCTTGGTGAGTATTGCAGATTGATCTAAAAAAAGCTGAAAAGTCTTATATTATCACATTTTTCTCTCATTTTTTGTATAAATCTGTTGCTTCAAACTTTTTAGATTTCCTGTGTTTTTTATTTCTTTGTTTTTTTTTTCTCTTGTACCAAGGTTACATTAATCATCACATTTGCTGTTAGCATCACTGCCTCAGCTAAGAAAACTTTGAGGTTTTAGATCCTATTGCCATTCTGCCTGTCTTTATTTTTTTATCTTCTTTCCTGGTTTCAGTTTTATGTTGCTGTTTTTTTTTGTTTCTCTATTTTTCTTTTCTTGGCTTGATTCTTTGCTCTTTTCTTCCATCTGCCTGCTCATTTGCCCGCATTTCTCAATCCCTGTGATGTTTCTCCATGTTCTTTAAGTTCTTGTTGAGGTTTATTGATGAAAACGAATCGTTTTTTTTTCTCTCTCCATTCTCTTCAGAATGTCACGCCTTATGCCACCCAAAATGCTCGCCCTGCCTTCCAGCCACGTGTGGCATGTCCAGCGACTGCTCGCTGCACCTCTCAGAGGGCTTATGCAGAGACAAAGGCAGCTCTCCAGCACAACAGCTCAAAGAGACGGGAGGACACATGCACCTGGAGGGCTGGATGAAACAGCCCAGGTCAGCCACGGACAAACTTTGTGTTGCGGCTTCTTCCTGTTCTCCTCCAAATGTTTGGTATAAATGCTGAGAAGTGCTTTTATCGTGCCTACAGAACTGCCGTACTTTTATTAATTCAATGTTTTTACTTGTAATACATTTAAATACTGGGTTATTTGAAACAGAAAGCCCAAACTCTCAAGCTGACACATTAGAAAAGTGATCTGTTCCCTGATGGATTCCAAAGTTCACCTCAGATTAACAAAGATTTGCATGTTTAGGAAATTTACAGCAAGAGTGAGCTTCTTTATTTGTAGATTTTATTTTGATTCATTTACACAGACAAATGACATTTCTCTAAAATCTTTACAGTTTTTGCTGACTTTTAACCCGGAATAAAAGATATTATGAGAAAAATAGATTCAGTTGTCCTGCAGGTTAGTATAAAATGAAAACCTTCAGAAACGTCTGCGTTTATGCAGTGGCTGAAGGGTTTTGGACTACCTTGATAAATCTCATTGAAAGACTTCATGGTCTTGTAAACAGAAAAAACTAAAACCAGTTTCTGTGGTTTGAAGTAAAGTTTCTCTCTTGTTTGTTCTAAAACCTACATGTTAAAAAAGTGTTTATTTATGCAGGTATTGTTTGATGTGCTGGGAAAAAGGCGTTTTATATGTTTATCAAACACACACACCTTCAGCCAATTGGAAGTAGCCTGACTTAGTAGAAGCAAGCTTGTGATTGGACATCTTTTTGTTTGCATCACATGTACATAAAATGGCAAAGACGCTGGAGACACAACAGGAAGAGAAACTGACAAGGTTTGACAAAAACCAATTATTTACCTCCAGACTGATCACTTTTTTGTACAGTCCTGTTTGTATCTGTGGCTTTCAGCCGAAACTGCTGCTGTTTCCAGTGCAAGATCAATTTTTCAAAATGTGTCTTTATCCTTTACAACCGTAATATAAACACTTAAGAACATTTCAAATCATTAAAACAAACGAAATGGTTCTGACAAGATTTAGATCTTGTTAATCATGAATGTTAAGAAATCGGCTTTTGTCCGGTATTTGCAGGAATGGAAAACGAGGCCAGGGCTGGGAGAGAAAGTACATGGTCCTGGATGGCACAAAGTTGTCCATCTTTGACATAGAGCCCAGAGAAGGTGCAGTTAGACCCAAGTGGTTCATCATTAAACATCAAAACTCAAATATCTGCTGGAGTTGCTGTTGTCTTCTCCCATCATTGACGTCTTTGCTTTCAGACTCGGTGAAGCCTCTGGAAGAGTTTGACCTCTGCCTGTCTGATGGAGAGGTGCTGGTTCACGGAGCAGTCGGAGCATCTGAACTACCAAACACTGCCAAGTCAGGTAAGCCAAAGGTTCCCTGCTCTCCAAATGATGGAGTCGGAGCCTCACTGTAACAAATATTTCCTGTTTTGGTTTCATTAGGCTCCAGCTTTATCATTCCTGTTCTCTGCTTCTTCTGTCAGATGTTCCCTATGTGCTGAAGCTGGAGTCCCGCTGTCATACTCCCTGCTGGCCTGGTCAGTCCATCTACTTCATGGCGCCAAGTTTCCCAGACAAACAGCGCTGGGTGGCTGTGATGGAGTCAGTGGTGGCAGGGGGGCGAGCCTGGCGAGAGAAAGCAGAGGCGGACGCTGTGAGTGATTCTGCAGCAGAGAGGCGTCAACGAAGGCCCGTCGCATTCTTGATGTCTGCAGACATTAATCATAAACATTTGCGGCTTGTGTCTGTTCTGTCTGTGCTTAAAGGGTCTGAAAATTGTTGAAGCTTTTAACAGAAATGCTCCATTTTTCGCTACATGTCATTAACTTCTCTTTTCTTCTTTTTCTTTGTCTTTCTCATCTGTTTGCTGCTTTTCTTCCTGTCAACACCTCACCTCTGTCTGTCTGGATATGGGCATGTGTGTGTTGTTTATTCCTCTTCTGTTATCTCCATTGGGTTTTATTGCACACAGGCTGCAATGTCCAAAAGACAAACGATTGTGTCTCCTCTGGTCCAGGTAAAGAGTTACAAAGAAGTGTAGATGAAGCATTACAAGACCTCTTTGAGGCACAGACAACACCTTTGTCATCGTTTTTTGTCATTTGACCTCACCTGCATCTCCCCCTCACTTCTCCTCAATCTCCTTTGCTTCTTCCTTTACAAAAACTATGTTTTGCTTTCTTTAGACACCAACAAACAGCTGTCCGCTCCAGAAGAGCAGGAGTCAGATCAAATGCTCTTTCATTTATCTGCTGGCCTTTTTGGGGTTTTTTTTACCGTGCCTGCCCGCTGAGCACTTCTCTGAGACTGGGACTCAAGTCACTTGACTCATTTGATCCAAAAAAAAAGTGAGATCTGGACATAAAAACGATTGTGTTCCACCACAAAGACGAAGTTGTAATTAGTTGTACATGGTTTGGACGTCATCAGACCAAATGACAGTAAAAAAAATTGGCAAAAACAACTTCTTTGGTAGAGTTTCCACAGGTCATTTAAAAAATGTGAAGCAAAATGTGTTTGTCATCAAAATAATGGAAGATGCCCAAAACTTTTATTATTGTCCAACTTCTGCATGAAAACGCTCTGATACAATCTGACAGACAGATTTTGTGACTTACTTAAAAGATATTTAACATTAGTACTTCTTTAATGAGGTTATGAATGCTGGTGTTGTTGAAATGGCAGAAATAAAATACAAGCTACGCTATGACCTGTAAGAATTGAGTAAGATGCCAGTGCAGATCTTTGCCACAAAAATGACCTCTAAAAGCTTAGAATATGTTTTACAGACTTATTTTTTACTTTTTACTTTTTTACTTTTAGGAACCATGTAATTATTCAATCAAACCTATCCTACTGTTATTTTATAAATAGTAGTAGTGTATGAAATGAATTTTTAATATAGATGTTTAAAACCTTTTTTGGTCCACTTTAAGTGGAGTTTTACTCTCAAAGGACCAGCTTTGTAATCCATGTAAGTGTTTTAATTTAAACCTAAAGACCAATACCTCAATAAATATTTGATTGGATGTTGTTGCATTCCTTACCATGTAAAATGTTGTTGTTAATGTATTGAATGAATCGTGTTGATTGATAAAGTTTTGCTTTCTCAAAGCCAGGTATCAACATAAGTATTAGTTTTCAGTAGAGGTTCAGAATCCAGTGATGTGGAACTCAAGACTTAATTGTAACTTAAGCCTGATGCTGACATGTGACTTGGTCCCACCTCCGACCCTCTGGACCCTCACCAGTCCTCCTCTGTCCTGCACTCCTGCTGCTTCCCTTAAGGTCACAATGAGGAGGTCCAGCTGAATGCTCCTTTTCTGTTCTTTCAGAAGCTCCTCGGGAACTCTCTGCTGAAACTGGAAGGAGATGATCGGCTGGACATTAACTGCACCCTTCCTCTCACAGATCAGGTACCAGAGCACCTTCTCTGCAGGATCTCAGGAGTTCATCGGTGTTGGTGGATCTCGAGGCACAATTTTTATCCTGTTTCTTTGCCGGTGTGCAGATCGTTCTGGTGGGATCTGAGGAAGGACTGTACGCACTGAATGTTATCAAGAACTCCCTGACTCACATTCCAGGACTCGGATCCGTTTTTCAGATACAAATCATAAAAGAGCTGGAAAAGCTGCTGATGATTGTTGGTAAGAGCATCAGTCTTTTTTCAAGCAGATGGAAAATGTTAGTTCAGAGTTCCGCTGACGCTGCAGTTTATTATTTTAAATTAGACCTGACACAAAGAGGTGATCCATGAAGAACATCCATGTTGTGTTATCTGTGTGTGTTCTGCAGGAGACGAGCGAGCCTTGTGTTTGGTGGAGATCAAGAGGGTGAAGCAATCTCTGGCCCAGTCCCACCTCCCCAGCCAGTCTGACCTGGCCCCCTACATCTTTGAGACGGTGAAAGGCTGTCACCTGTTCGCTGCTGGGAGGGTATGCCAGCTCTGTCAACGTTCAGATGCGTGTTTCTGGTATTGGTACCTCATACTGGCATACTTGTACTTCTTCTTTTGTAGGTCGACAACGGGCCGTGTATTTGTGCGGCCATGCCGAACAAAATCACCATCCTTCGTTACAATGAAAATCTTAACAAATACTGCATACGTAAGGTAAGTGACTGAGAAACAGAGAAACAATCAATCATTTACTACGAACCCTTGATGTATGATGATGAAAAATGAACATAAAATGCAACAAAATATTCATTTTTCATATTCATTTTTTCATCTATAAAAAAATCTCAAACTAGTATTTTATAGAAGATCATGAACTGCATCCATTATAGTTTTTTTGAGAAAAACACAGTTTATTGGAAAATGTGCATAGATGTGGTATAACTAACTCAACTAAAGGTGCAAAATCAATTCAACATTTTGATCATATTTTATATTCTTTTGATTTGAATTCAGTCAGATGCCTTATTAACATAAAATAATGCTTCATTTTCACGGAAAGAAAATTTCTGCTTCACACCAAAAAGACCAAATATGTAACTTTAGGTGGTGGGAGTATCATGGTTTGTGCCAGCTTTTAAAACCTGGACACACATTTTACATCTACAATATGTTTGATTTATGTTTATTCAAAGCAAAAGTTTAGTCATGATATTAAAATGTGTCATGAAATCTTTCAAGGCCGTTGCTGTAGTGCTTAGTGTTCTCGCTATGAGTTGTGCATGTTTTCTCTGTGTATCTGTAAGTTTTTTTCTGGGCACTCCAGTTTCCTCCCACAGTCCAAAAACATGTTTCATAGGTTAATTGGTGACTCTAAATTGCCACTTTGGTGCGCATGTGAGAGTTTGGATTATCTGGCCCTGCAGCAAACTAGCAACCTGTTCAGGGTGTACCCAGCCTTTGTCCTATAGTAGTTAGGGGATCCTGCAGGGATCCTTTGTGTCTGGGCTTGCTGGCTTGAGCTGTGGCTGTTGCTGGAATGGACCGCATTGTTTTCCCGGTCTGGGTGGGGACTGTGGCAGTGTGTGGCTGAGCTGACTCCTGGTATGTTTAGATCCCCAGTAAACACACAGTTTCCTCACAGCAGAGCCAAACCTTAAGTTTCTTTTAAAAGTTACTTTTATAAGTATTCATTGTGTGTGAAGTGATGGGATGCATGTGATCACGGGGGGTAAAGGGTGGGTTGGGTTTTATTTTAATTTTAGCGTCTGTTTTGCTTTAAATTGCGAAGCGGTTTCAGCAACACAGGGTATGAGAAGCACTTTTTTGGTTGGTTGGTTGGTTGGTTGATTGATTGATTGGATAGGCTCCAGCAGCTTCGTGACCCATAAAGGGATTGTAAAGACAGATGGATTGAAATCTTTCAAATACTTTTATCTCCAATGTAATTATGTTGTGTCTTCTGTAAGGAATCATCTCTTAGGATTTTCTTCCCCAAATTAAAAATAGAAATACTTTTTTTTCATTTTTATTCATTGCATTTTAAGTAAACTACAGATTTTTCCACATTTATTTTTCTTTTCCTGTCTGTTTATGTCACTTTTAAGGTATTCTTTTAAGGTATTCTTTAAGGTATTAACTTGGGAATATTCTTCTGGGCTTTCTTCCAAACTTTCTCTCTCACAGGAAATTGAAACTCTGGAGCCCTGCAGTTGCATCCATTTAACCAGCTATAGCATCATCATCGGCACCAACAAGTTCTACGAGATTGAAATGAAGCAGTACGTGCTCGAGGGTAAGAGTTGTTGTTGAACCAAAGTGAGCAGCAGAGCCATTCAACCTGGATGGAAGGAGTGGGGATTAATTCGAAGATCATTTTGGTTTATTCACTTAAGCCCTCTTCTCCATTTCTTGCAGAGTTTTTGGACAAGAACGATGTGTCGCTGGCCTCGGCTGTGTTTGCAGCCTCCTCTCACAGTTTCCCTATCGCCATCATGCAGGTGGCCACCAGTATGCAGAAGGAGGAGTACCTTCTCTGCTTTCATGGTATGTTTAAGTGCTGTTTTCCAAAAGCACCAGGTGCTGATGAAAAGCCCAACAGTTATTCTTATGGTTTACATTATAAATTGACCTGTTTTCTTGCCTTGTGACTGCTTTTGTTATTGTTTGACAACCAGTTTGCTGAAAGTTTTGTTTGCGTGACAGAGTTTGGTGTGTTTGTGGACTCATACGGACGAAGAAGCCGCACTGAGGAGATCAAGTGGAGCCGCCTGCCTCTGTCTTTTGGTAATCGCCGCTGTATTTTCTGCCTGTTAAAGGTCTTCACTGTGTGTCATCACTGACCTTTGCCTGACCTTTGCCTGTCCCCTCTCTGATGCAGCCTACAGAGAGCCCTACCTGTTTGTCACTTACTTCAACTCCCTGGATGTTGTGGAGGTTCAGGGACATGCAGCTCTGGGGTAAGATACATCCACCTCCTTCTGCCTTTTTAAAACTCTGTCACGTTGGTAGTTTTGTTGCATCTCTGTGCTCGTTTCCAGTCCGACAGTGCTGGCCCACTTGGACATCCCGAACCCTCGTTATCTGGGTCCAGCCATCTCTTCTGGGGCTATTTACCTTGCGTCCTCCTACCAGAACAAGCTACGGGTAATCTGCTGCAAAGGAAGCCTGATCAGGGAGTCTGGAGAGCTGCAGAGGACCAGCTCCAGCCGCGGGTAGCTTATGACATAGACACTAAAACCTTAAACCTTTGACCTTTATGATCTTATCCACCCATTCTTGGATAACCCTGGTGATTCATGAGATAAACCTAAGGTGAGTCTTCTCCTGTAATGTCAACAGAAGTCCCAGCAAGCGATGCCCCCCAACATATACAGAGCACATTTCCAAGCGTCTGACTTCAGGCCCCGGAAGCCATGACGGCCTGCACCGCGAGCCAAGCACCCCTCATCGCTACCGGGAGGGCCGCACCGAATTCAGGAGAGACAAGTCTCCTGCTCGACCGCTGGACAGGGAGAAGTCGCCCGGTAGGGTGTTGGACAGCCGCAGGGAGAGGTCTCCGGGGAGGTTTGGAGACAGCACTCGACTCCATGCCGGCTCTGTCAGAACACAGCTCGCCCCAGTTAACAAGGTACTGCTGTTCACACACGCTGTTCAAACACAGTGGGTAAATATTATTAATTTGTTGTGTTTGAAAACGTAGGTTTGTGTACCTAGAAAAAAAACAAATAAATAAAAAGGCCTTGAAGGAGAACAAAAACAGATAATGAATTACACTACTCACATTCTGAAAAGGATACTGATATGTAAGCAAGTGTTACCCTTTCTGTCTGAATTTTAATTACATTTGTTAAAGTTCTGTTTGATATTACTTACAAATGACAAGAAACACCATTTTAACAGTTTGATATTTATCATCCCAAAATCTAAGACAATAATAAAGATAGCTCAAAATAACAAACAGTGACCATGTCAAGAACCGTGTTTCCACCATTTACCGCTATGACAGCTTGACAGTGATGTCTCATGCTCCTCACTAGACTCATGATGTTGTTTTGAGGCGTTCCACAGCTGCTACATGAAGTTCTGCCAGCTCACATGGGGGTGAGGTATGATCATCCAGTCTCTGCTTCAGCTGGTCCCAGACGTGCTCTACAGGGTTCAGGTCAGAGGTCATTGCTGGCCATCCCAAATGAGAAGCTCTCACTTCCTGAAGTCCACTTGTGATAGTTCTGGCACCATGTGGTCGAGCATTATCGTTCATGAATGAATTGGGGGATGATGATGGTTCCATGATGTCTTAACAACGTGCGGGTACTGTTGTACCTCCTTCACCAAAGAGAACCCTGGGGGTCATGTTGATCTCAGCGTATCGCTCACCTCACATTCTCCAGCAATGCTGACAACTATCATTTCTGTACAAGTCAACCTGACACTCATCATTGAACAGGACAGTAGATTATTGTCCGCATTGTCCAGGTCACATGGTCTTGTGTCCACTACAAACATTCACGGTGGTGTCCTGGTTTCAGTGGAGTCACCTGCAACGGTCGTCTGTCATTCAGTCAAAGCAGTGGAGTTGGCTGTGAATGATTTGTCTGGAAACCCTGGAACCCTCACATCTGGTAAACGGGCCTGCAGCTGTGTGGCGTTTACTATGTCTGAGTGCAGAGGTCTTTAGGTAGTGGTCATGGTTGCTCCTGGGTCTGTCACAAACTCTGACAGTAGTTCTATGTCTTCATACAAGTCTGCTGAAGACACTTTGAGACTCACCAAATTCACCTGCAACATCTGACTGTCCACTATCAACCCAAAGGCGCACTGTGGCCAGCTGGTGCTGGTCCGTTAAGTGACTTAGTGGATTGATGACCTTAGAATGACTTTCTCACTAAATCAGCTTTCTACACCCACAGAATGTAGAAACTGATGCCACATTAAAAGTTTCTCTTTTAAAATATTTTGGTTTTGGCCCCAATAAGTAAGATACACTGTTCACAGTAAAATCATTATGTGGAAAACAGTAAATGAGGTGTGTCTTTCACATCTTTATAAGTGTGTGTACTGAAATAAACCCAGCATATGCAACATCCACTGAGTATTACACTATATCACTATTTTTTGAGCAGTGCAATACACTATTCTATGAATCAGATTTGGCATTTTTCATTTAATTTTTCATTCAATTACTGATATTCAGGTTTTATGACATTCAAATGTAAACTTATACTGAATTAATATGTCGCAATGAAGCACTACAGCTCTCGTCCAAGAAATAAACACACTTCCATCCTTCGATCAGGACGCAGGAACAGCTTTCTTCATCAGTTTGCACACAGATCGCTATTCAAACTATGAATGAGCAGGAAAATGGTTGAGCTTGTCCATCCTTTGCCCTGTTGTTTGTCTGCAGGTGTGGGATCAATCCTCGGTGTGAATCCGAACTTGAGGCTGAAGAGAGCGTGTGGGAAAACCCTTCATTCCTTCCGACTGCAAGCACACAAACGCATCGTCCAGGCTGACCGTCAGTCCTTTTGCCTGTACATAGTGCTGCCTGAGTTCTTGTTCAGCAACACCAACCTGCAGGGGGTGACGTCTCCTCAGACAATCCTCTTCTGTGGCTTGTGCTTTTGTTTTCCCACAGTGGAAGTGGCGGCAGGGAAATCACACTGACCGGCAGGTCTTTATAATGTATGATCAAAGTTGTACATATCACAGGGAGTTTTTATAGATAAAGGGAATCTCGGCTGGAAAAGACACATCTATTTTTGTTAAAAAAGAAAAACGTTTCTAGAGGTGTTGCAGGGAGATTATTGGTGACGTTGGTTAAAACTAGGGAATCAGGTTCTCCTTAAGATCTGAATTTCACTTTTTTTCCTTGTTTTGAGTCAAACCGACTTTTTAACCACTTGCTTAAATCATGAAGAGGTTTGATGAGCAACACTTTGCACAAGAGCTTGGGTTTGAACAGGAGACTTTATTCCTGTTACATGACCGATCCTCTTTTTTGATTAACCGTTTGGTCCCCTTCACTACATAGCCTTTAATATACAACTGCATATGGTTGCTTTATTGACCGTCTAGCTACAAACTGTAAAACAGCAAGTAAGCATTGTTTTGCTGCAGGTGTTCCTTGTGTCGTTTTTGGCAAACCTAAGACAAAGAAAGATGCAGCTCTGTGCCCGATGCCGTGCAGTCTGGCAGGCTGAAGCCGCTTCAGCTTGCTCCTTGTCCACCGCCGCCGCCGCCACCATCGCTGCTGCTGCTCGTGGTACACGTCCTCTTTCTGTGCAGTGATCTGAACTCTACCCGTCAGGGGCTGTTTTTCAAGCTCAGTGAGACCATCTCCATCCAACATTTCAACGAGCATGACTTACTTAAAGCTTTCTGATCAACTCTCTTCTTTTATGTATTTATCTGCATTGATAAGTAGGTGTTGGTGTTAGACAGTAACTTAAAACTCTGAGTTTTTAGATATGTAAATCAAAACATACATTAAACATGATCAAAGAATCTGTGTTTTTCTTTGACTGTGACATCTCCCAAACATCACAGAGAGCAGGAATCAGTTGGTTCATCTAGTTTATTTTTCCATTAATTCTACAACAAGGTAATGCTCTGAAAAGTAAAATCCAACAAAACAAAATATTCAGACGAAACAAGGAGCACTTATTACAGGAAATCGCTATGTACAACTACACAGTCCTCTGACAGACACGAGGTTGAAAGTGCTTATCAAAAAGAAAGAGGGAGAAAGGAAGGAAAAAACAAATCAAAACTGATCCCTTTGTGAGAGACCCGTAATAAAAACTGCTTGGCACCCGTCTCCAAGAAAAGAGACGCATTCGCACAGTCACACTAATGCTTGGTGCATCCACGAGCTGAGTGATTACTGGGCCAATGCAGTGGAACCTCTGGTGAAGAATAAAAGCAGGTGAGAGGAGCTAAGAGGAGCGCAGCTGCATGTCGGCTAAGCCCCGTCCATCGTGCTCATTACACCACCCGAAAGTGCAGCACTCTTTCAGGTGGACTTTATTCTTGATGCGCTCTGTGGACGTGTCCGCCTAATGCTGTGCAAAACAGGAGTTTTTCTCTCTTTTTACTTTATAAACAATTCACATTCATGGATTATTTAGCAAGCCAAGCTTGGTGCTCCATGGGCCTGTGATGGTGGTGGAGAAGAGGAGAGAGAAAGGCAGGCCGCCACCTACGAGGAAGAGCTGTCCTTCTGGATCCACTTTCAACATTTGAGAAATGGACAAATCGGATTTAGAGTTCAAGTCTGCTTGGTTTCTGACAGCAGCTTCACTGCATTTCAATCCTCCACTCGCTCTACAACCACCTTCACATCCAGCAGGAGGCATCAGGAACACGAACTCGGGCAAAGCAGCTGCTGTGTGACGAGCGTAACCGCGCTGCTGATCACACGGTTCGTTTGTGCGTTTTGTTTGATAGTCAGAACTGTGGTGCCGTGTGCTGAACCTTCACGTGGCACAACAGGATGAGCGGGGATGACAGGGAATCAAGGGGCCAGCTCCATCCGGATGTTTGCTGTACCTTTCAGATCGACAACAAAAGGCCTCCATCAATAAAGATGTGGAAAACAGGAGTCACGCTACAAGCTCAGTGTACAAAAGAGTGTGGGACTAAAATAGAGGTAGTTTTGATACAAAATTTGAATGAAGTAATATTTACGTGAACTGAGCTTCTTTTCTTTCTTTCTTTTTTTTGATGGGGGTGGGGGGGGGTGTTAAAGGGGTACTTGGCTGATGCTGCTGGAGTCTGACCATTATGACTGGGAGATGATTGCATCCCCTCATCCCGCTGTGATTGGCTGATGCTAAATATCCTGAAACAATTAGTGCTGCCAAAGCCACAGTTCAGAAGACATCTTTCAATCCGCGCCTCATGAACACTGATTATCCGGAGGCCGGTCAATCATCTGGGTGTTTAAGAGCAGCTCAACAACACCTCAATAAATAAAGGAAAAATCGCATTTGAAAGGGAAAACCACTGCAGCATCAAAACAGGACAACCTGCTTCTAGAATTTAAAAAAAACTACACACCTTTCATCTCCAAAGCTTGCAAAATATAGGTATTCTTCTGCAATTATTAACAAAGGAAAACAAAGCATTATAAAATGTGACAAAGTGAGCCACTATTAACGGATTCTATACATTTTCTTAAATGCTATATAGGTATCTGAATATATTATTTTATTTACTTATTTTACAAAAACAAAAGTGTGTGCAAAGAGGTCAATGAATGGGTATGCTGCAGAGCGGTCGTCTCGAAGAAGCTTCGCTCGCACGTCTCACGTGGGTTTACACGGAAAACCCTTTCTGCTGCTGCTCTCCGTTCGCTTTACTGGAAATATGTCAGATCCTGACTGAGTTTCTGCTCAGATTTCCTAAACGTCTACAACTTCTGATTTCTACTGGAAGACTGGAAAATAAAAGAGAGATGTTTAATTCTGGACATCATTACCAGGCTGAATGTGGAACACAAAGTGGAAGTTTCAGTAAGGATTGAATGAAATAACTGCAGCACCTCTGCAGTCCTGCAGAAACTGACAGCTCATCAGTTCACGCTCTGCAGACGAATAATAACAGCGTTTGAGAGGGTAGAGAGCTCAGCAGCTGTCAGCTGGTAACAGCCAGGACGACTTCTGCTTGAAGCTGCTGTAAGATTTAACCGAGGAGTTTCACAAGCTCACTGCTGTCAAGAATCGCAAAACAAGTCTGGACTTTCCAGAATCGATAATGAAGAGCCGGAAAAAGCACACAAGTTTGACTTCTAGCTACACTTTTGAGTGTTGCTCAAAAACTGACATCAAGCAGCTTCTGCTCACAGCGTGGAGCTGGAGAGGAGTTTGACATTTATCAGTGGTTTACATGTGATTTTTAACATGTGAAGACCATATTTTTTAAAACTGCCGTTTTTGAAAGTGTCCAGAATAAACAATATTTAGGATAACCTTTAAATCTCTGAGGCAAAAGACTGTGTTTCCATTCATTCTGCTTGAATATGTAACGGCAGAATTTACAACTTGGTTACCGGAGGCAGACAGAAACTCTCTAGTTCCAATAAATGTACATTAAAAGAAGCAGATTTGTGTTTTAACTTTTGGACAAAACTGGAGTCCGAGCACTGTCAGGAGTCACAACCCTGACATTCTCAGAAAAGTGATGAGAAGCATCAATAGTTAGACACGAGACTTTTGGCGAGCGAAGTGAAACGACCTGCTCTGCTCTGCCTGGGAGTCCATTCTCACTCGTCTTTCCTCAGATTGCGATCCCATCCCTGACACAAAGCCTGTGTGGAAACATCCATCACACACTTCCCGGTGCACACCTACCATTCAGCACTTCGTCTATTCATACCTGCAGCACACGCACAAAATAAAAAGGGACATTCTGTGTATCTTCCGTGCTCATCAGAAGTGTCTGTATCAGCAGCTGGAGATACAGTCCCCCCTCCGTCCCTCCAAAAAAGTCTAGTTGGAGCTGGCTGTGATGGGCTTCTCAAGGTCCAGGGGAGGCGAGCTGAGATGAAGGCTGCTGTAGCAGGTCTTGCAGACGCGGCTGGGCTCAAACAGCTGCTGGCTTGGCACTGGGATCTTCTGGTCACAGCAGCTGGCGCAGAACACGTTACCGCAGTTCCTGCAGAGAGACGCAGACGCATCAGAGGACCAGGCTGACGCAGAACGTCTCTACCGCTCCCGTTACCACACGTCTCCTGGGCACATTGTGCTGGCGGGAGTTATAGAAATCATAATCCCTATTTAGTTATCACAAACCTAAAAAATGTTTGACATAAGCACAGAATCCGCCTTCCAGAGACGTGTGATAAGTGCTGATGGCGTATGCAAGCAAACCCCGAACTGTGCTGTGAAACTTTCCTTCATGCTGTTTTAGGTGAGATGCTCTACCACCACAGTAGCTAAATATTCTAAGACCCACTCCAATGAAAATCTTGTCTTTGGTGTTTTTAACATGTTCTTGTGGCTTTTTTCTCATGATGGAGGGCATAAATAAATTCAGTTCAATTCCATTTTATTTATAGAGCCCAATATCACAACATAGATGTCTCAACAGGCTTTACACCAATAATTGTACAAAAACATCAAATCTGTCATAAAATATAAACAATAACTAAACAGATCATGGACATCTCTACCCTTAAACCCTCCTTCTAATGGCAGGACATTTAGATTAAAATGGTGTATATTCAAATTGTGGTGAATCAGGAGCGCACAAAAAAATCTGGCTTGAAAAAGATCCTAGTTGTTGCGTAGAAACTGTAACTGGCAGGCCTTCAGGGGTAGGGGTGAGGCCTTCCAACACGCTCACTGCTGATTGGAGGGAGCGGCTGCCATAGAAATGTTGACTTGGACTGACTCAGACCAATCACTGACTACTAACTATTTATGGTTCCAACATGGCAACGTCTGTATCATGAAGAAAACGGTGACTGAATTGACTTTGTTTTGTGGAAGCAAGTCCTTTTCTATGGGTGACATCACACTTTTTCAGTCCAGTTCTCATATACAGTCAATGGTGTAAACATTTGTGTGAAGGGAAGTGGGGGCGGGCTTATTCCGTACTAACGGTCCCGCCCACAACTTAGAAGTGAAATTCTAATGAACTCCTGCAGCTGTGCAGAAACTATGACAGAGAAAACGACAGGTTTTTTGGTTTGGTCAAAAAACGGCATCACTATAATGAAAATACCACTGGGAACGCTTCAACAACAGATCAAAGCATGATTGGAGTGGGACTTTGACACTGAACACATCAGGGCACAGTGAAGATTCAGAACCACATGCTCAGATTCAAATGTAAGGCCATGCGCTCACACTCACACAGAAAGAGTACCCTTTCACCTGCATTATAAACAAGGAAGAAAAAAAACACCCAAGAAGTTGTGATCAACTCTGAGTCTGCCGCTTGCTGCAGTTCTGACTGGACTGAAAGGCGTCTGATGCCAAGCCGTGCTGCTGGGGGGTGGGATGCAGGGGGGCTGGTGCTGGGCAGCATGCTGCCAGGGTTTTTACAGCGTGGGAGGCAGGAGGCTAATTTGTTGCTATGGTGGGTTGAGGCTGAAGGGAGGGGATTTTGGTTGTAATTAAACGTTCCCATAAAAATCAGTCAGCCCTCGACCAATCACAGCCGGCCTGCTGACCGCACAGTGTGCATGACCACAGACGATTAAAAACACTCAATGGAAACACGCTTTCTTAAAAAAGGCATGAGAAGACATCTTTGTATGAAGCCGCTGCTAATCAAAACTGAACGACAATGCAGCGAGGGGTGGGGGGTGGTAGGATAAGGAGCAGATGGGTGCAGCAATGGGAAAAAGAGCAGGGCAGGGTAAGGCTGGGGTAGGACCGGGAAGCCGGATCTCACCAGACCTCCTGGATAGGCTCCCTGCCACTGTGGAGGAGGAGAGGGGCAAACAATGGGTAAGATCTGCCTGAACAGTGGAGAGAACAAACACCACAGAGAACACTTCCTGCTGAAGAGCTGCCTTCTGACAGGCTGCACGCTGCCCAAGTCAAGCCTGAAGCTGCTGAGAGTACACAGCGTCAGTCCGAATTCTTCCTTCCACTCTGTGGTTCACTTGGAAAAAAAGGAAGTGAGGAGCACTTAACCGATATGGAGATGCAGTAAGAGCAGAGGAAATGTCTCAGCGGATGACACGAGGCAGAAATTTCTTCTGAAAGTGTGTCCTCACATCAGCAGTAAGAAGATTCAATTCAGTTTAAACCATCAGGCAGTCAAGGAAGCAAAAAGTCTTTACTTCTCACAGAGAATCAGAAAAACATCTGGAAACATCTGACTTGAACATATGACGTGAACTGCAGGTTAAAGCCCAGCAGGTCACCTGGGTGTCAGACAGGATGCAGCTACTCTGATGGAGCCTTGAAGTCAGTGTTTTTCAACCTTTTTTGAGCCAAGACACACTTTTCCTTGACAAAAAAAAATCACAAGGCACACCAACAATCAACATTGTTAAAAAAAAAAAGAAAAGAAAAGAAAAACTCTATCGTCTGTGTTGATGTACATGATCCATGATCTCCTGCGCATTTTGTTTTAATAACAGAGGCACAAAAAGCTTAAAGTTGCAGCTGCTTTTCCTAAAAGTTGTAATAAAAGTAAAGCAAAAATGTTTTTTTTAATTTTTGGATGAATCATTTGTTTAGTTTAAATGTGTGTGTTTGCCACTTAACATTAATCCTGTTTTTTTATTTTATTATTATCTATTTGTAAACTTAACTTCACATTTTTCAAAAGTGATTGAAGTCTGAAAATTGAATTTGTCCTTCAAACTAACATTATGAGACAGCAGTTGTTTCAGTTGGAAGATGACTTGGACCAAACACTGGGATCTCTGGCTGTTAAGAATTCCTTTGTGCTTCATCACAAACCATGAAGGAAAACTAAACTGTTTAGCTCTGATGTTATGAAGAAGATTTAAAACCTGTTAGATCAAACTATTCGCTGTTTGCGTTTGTTGTGCTTTAAGACAGTTAACAGCAGCGCAATAAGAGATGTTGTCACATTAACCCAATGCATCATGGGAGATTTAGTTAAAAGAAAAACAGTGGTGCTGATGCCAGACAGACAGAAGTTTAAGCTTCATTATTTTATGCAGGCGGTCTGAGACTGGATCCTACAGGAAGCCACACTGCTAAACACGTTCTTTAGCTGTTATTTTCGTTGTTACTGAGAGACTTTCAGCCATGTCAGAAGCAGGAAATGAGGACTTTAACCACGTCTGATTAGTCAGATTGATGATGTATTGATAAAGCCATCAAGCATGATTGCTGGAGACAGTTTCAGAGGTCTGACTTTTGCAAAAACAGAGCTTTGGGTTAAGTTGCAGCTAAATTGCTGTATCATCATTTTTCTCAAAGTGTATTGAAAAGAAATCAAATAAACACAGAAAAAAGTATTCAGTGTGATGCCGGGGCCTTTTTGGATGAACACAGAGCTGATTTCCTAGCGATGGTAAATGTTTTTTACAACAGTGAAAATGAGTATTTTCCCACAGCATTCATATCAAAGTTATTTACCAGCAACCTAAACAGATTACCCGCGGTTAGAGAAATGAAGCTGGTTCAGAGTTTCCACTATGTCACTACAAATTCTGAGTCCCTGGTTAACTTAAACCCATGTTCCCAGGCTGCCCGTTTTGTTCATAGAGAATAAAAGCAGTCGTAGAAACTTACATAGCAAAGCTCAAACGTGAGAGTTTTGAACGCAGAAACTCAGAATGCGCATTTATGTGAGTGACAGTAAAGTTTCTATTAGAAGTGGTTCCTTGAAATCACATTGGTGAGGGTAATGTGAACACAGCTTCAGGCCCCTCCCACCGTCGCTAAGCCTTACATAAACAATACAGCGACAGCACAGCAGCAATGATCGGAATGAAGGAGAAAACCACTCATTTGTACCAGAGGGGGAAGAGGATTTGTTACTAAATAAAGATAAAGGGGGAACGTAGAAGTCCATCAGATCCGGGTTGGGTTCTGCTCTTACCTACAGTGATGCTTCCTGGTAGCGAGCCAGAACCTGCTCTCACAGCCATAACACTGGGCAGCCAAATGATCCGGGTACCAGCGTGTGACCTGAAACGGAAAAGCCTTTCACAGCTTTCACAAGCACATCACGTGTCACTTCAGTTTATATGTACCACCAATGGTAAAAGATCTGGCTTTTGTCTGAGAGCTAAGGCCGTTCCCGTCCTGATAGATCTCCTAGAGTGACTCCATACCTCAGTGTCCTGCTTGTCCACCTGCTCCCAGCTGGCCTCAGAGAAAAGCTCCGTGCTGCAGCGCGACAAGCAGTTTGCATCAAGGTTGTACTCAGAGTCTGTCATTGAGGTCTGTGTGGAGAGACAAGGGCAGTTCCAATGACAGAAACTTCTTTAACCCAGAAATGTTGATGTTGAGCCTGGCTTCATGGTGACATAAACTCATCTGAAGAGGACAGGCTTGCGTTTTACACATCTTACCAGCTCATCGCCCACGTCTCCGTTGATTCTGTGGGAGCCGGCATGCTGCTGATTCTCCAGGCGGCTCCACAGCTCCTGCACCTGCTTCTTCAGAGTCTCCACCTCCATCTGGTGACCCGCTTCAATCTGCCTCAGCCTTTGCTGGATGGCGTCAGTGTGCAGGGTGAGCCCGTCATCATCCAGGTGACTACGAGACGGCTGCTCTGGGCTGGTGGTGGCCCGGCTCAGCATGGTGTGGCACCAGCGGTGCTGAGAGCAGCTGCCCCGTGGGTGGAGGATCAGAGAGTTGCAGCTTGCTTGAGATACCTGTCGACTTAGAGGAGCACGCTCCCCATTTCCTTTGGCTGAGTGAGGAGCCCCGTTGGGATCTCCATCAGAGCAGTCGCCGTTACTCAGGCCGTCCCTGCTGAGGTCAGCACTTGCAGACAGAAAGGCACTGACAGAGGTTTGCTTACTGCCCCCATTTAAAGTTCTGCAGAACCTCAACTCTCCTGCTTCCAGACCCTTCTCTTTTCTGGAGCAGGGAAGTGGACTCCTGTCATCACTGCAGTGTTGAAGATTCACACAAACAGGACCTTGTGCTGGAAGCTCCTGTCTACCACAAGCTTCTTCAGTTAAAGTCTCTGTGGAGCTTTCCATCAGCGAGGCTCTCTTGTCCAACGTCTCAACCCGTTCAGAGACACATTGATCAAGGGCAGGACAAGATTCATCTAAGATCGCCTCTTCGGCTGAGCTGTCCACAGAGCCATTGACGACCACTCCATGGGCGTCAGGCTGCTCGGGCTCACCTAAACACCTTTCAATGGTTCCGTCTTCAAGCTCGCCGTGAACAGAAAATCTCTGGAGATCCTGCTTTATCAGGGACTCCGGCTGATCCGCTTCCTTCTCCTGTGGAGCTGGAGGAGCAGAGTCGCCATCCTCCTCATCCTTATTTTCAGGATGGTAACCATTTACAAGTATTTGTCTCTGCATCTCAGCTCCACAGATCATTGTATTCAGATGCTCCACCTCCAACCTCTCTTCCAACTTCAAATTTGAGACGTCAGCTATGTCACTTCCTTCTTTTGGAACATCTGTTCCAGTTTCCTCCTTTGTGGCTTCCTGAAGAATATTCTCCATTTGGCCTTCAGCAACTCCCACTGCCACAGAGAGCTCTACCTCCTTCATTCCCCCTCCCGCTTGGTTTGCAGAAGCTTCCTGACAGACAACAGCTTGAGAGTCCTGTGATTGCGGGCTGTTGTCTGGTTCAGAGTCTGCCCCATCTGGACATGGACCTTCTCCATTAGGCTGGACCTCCTGGTTCTGGTTCTCCCCCTCCTCAGGTCCTGCTGCAACATTGAGCTCCAGAGAGCGCCGGAGGTCCTGCCACTTCTCGTTGAGGTTCGGGTCACTGGAGCGTCGATTGGGAGCCAGCGAGCTTCCCAGCTCACAGGCGCTGGGCAGGTTGTCAAAAGAGCGAGTTTTCGTTCGCCTGAACAGGAAATCAAAGAAGAAATGAACACAGAAACCACAAAAAAACCCAGAGAATAATAAACTGCTTCACTAACTGACCACACACAAGCTCCAGCAGAAAAAATACAACACAAAACTTAATGAAAGAAAAACATTCAGGCTTTGACTCATTAACAATCCTAAATTATGTCAAGATGTAAAAAAGACAAAAGTTTTCAAAGAGCGTTTCAATAAAACAGCCTCTGTGATTGTGAAGGCCTGTGCAGAGCAAACAACTACAGCAGGAGAGATGAAAAGCCGGGTCTCTCCCGCAGTGCGAGTCCTAGACTTATCTTACATGCGACAGGAAGTGGGGTAGGGGCTTGATGCCAGCGGGCCAGGCTCACCTGCCCAGAGGCGCATCCTCCGGGTTGGCACCAGGCACAGGGTAGGGGGCGCAGGAGTCATCAGTGGGAGTGGTGGGGGAGGAGCTGGGCAAGTAGACCGCAGTCCAAAGCATGAGGTTACGCACATGACACACAGGGTGGAGAACCTGCAGAGAAAGCAGCAGACGTCACAAAAGAGAACAAAAACTCATCTGGAAGCAAATCTAAAATCTGACAATTCCAAACATGAAAAAGAACTAATAGGAAGAATTATGTTATTGAAGTTTGAGAAAGATCGGATTCAAAGTTAATATTTGTTCATCTTTGTAGAAGGCCCACAGAGAACAACATACCAAAGCTATGACCATAAAACTTTAATTTTCATTGGGGTGTGATAAAAAAAACTATAAATCATACAAGTAACCATGGTAGTAAACAATAATTGAAAGCTATTGTGACATCTGCGGGGAGAGGTTGCTCTGATGGCGTGCTCTAAAGACAAACAAGAAACTTTGGCGTGAATGCTGTTGGGTTTGCAAAGTTTGGAAATACTCCTTGTTCCTGCTTTGTTTTGCTTTAATCAAATTCAGCTTTTAAAAAAAAAACAGATAGACAGTTCAGCTTAGTATTGCTCCAAAATGTAAAAAAAGCATCAGACACTTTGGACTTACGGTCTCAGAGTGGGAGGAATACAGCATGTTCCTCAGTGTGCGGTTAGCTGGTCTGAGCAGCGACCACACGGAGCAGGTTCTCTCTTGAACATGGCGATCCTCCCTCTCCTTGCCACTGTTGCACAGGAAGGTGCCGAACAAACAGGAGTAGGTATGCTGCACCAGCTTCACCTGCAAAAACAACAGATGTCAAGACTCCCAACATGTCCCACAAGTAGAAACGGTTCACCTTTGGGCATTAAACTTCATCCTTTTACAATAAAACTGTTTTCAGTGGGACTTCTCACACTTGCACATACCAGAAAGGCCTCGTTAAACTCAAAGGAGCATGGGAATTGCCTCTGCAGCTGATGAACACAGTCCAGCCACTGCAGAAAGACGGGGCAGCGCTCATTCAGGTCATCCGAGTTCTCCCCGTGGCCACAACGGTCAGCAAACTTATGGCCAAATTCCAGCCATTCAGTTTCCACCAAAACCTGAAAGCCCTGCACAAAGACAACACAAGGTATAGTTTAAGAAAATGCCAGTTTATTACCGCTTCAGGGTGTTTAACGGGCGACAGAGAAGTGCAACCGAACTGAAGGAAGGGAAGCAGTTGATACCTCTATGGTGCGGTAGTAAGGATCCAAAAGCAGCTTGGAAAGAGCGACGATCTGGGGAGTTCGGTCCCAGCCATCAGAACAATGGACCAAGACGGGCCTGTGGTCTCGGTCCACAGCATTAACAACCAGCAGGGCTGCCTTTAGCAGCAGAGACAGGTGCTGCAGCCACTTGGTGCTCTCAAGAGCAGACAGCCAGCTGTGGACAGTGACAGCTCTTATGAACATTTAACAGCAAGGTTACCTCCACCTGCAGAATGACGCATCAAAACAGCAACTCATTCAACAAAACACCTGAGGAAACCAGCTGATCAACAACAGCATGGCTTTTTTCGTTTGAATAAAACTTTACGCACTGCTACATGTTTGAATATTGGGATTTCTTAATAACTTTTTCCGCAATAAAAAATTTGGGCAAAAACTTTAAAAAGCAATTTATGAAATACAGGGTTCCCTCGCTACATTGTGGTGCACCTTACACTATATTTTTGGTGCAAACACAGCAAACTGTGTTCTGTGTCCTGGCTGGCATTTAATCTCATCAATCAATCTCCTTCGTGCCATGTCTTTTGAACAGAATGTGTTTCCATAAATCTTCAATCGCGATCAGATCTTGGTTTTCATTCTTTAAAACTGGACTTATTATTTTATGATAAAAAAGTCTTTGCCACTTTGGTTCTAGACGTTAAATGGAGTCTAGCAGATTTTTGTCTTAAGTTATTTTTTCTCTAAAACACTAAAAGAAAATCAATCATCACTATAAGCTTCACTATAAATGTCTAGGTCATCTATAAAATAAATGTTAAAATATAATTCAAAAAATATAGTGACAGACTTCAAAACCAGTTTATGACGTACACAACATCAATATGTTGATTAAGGGACAAACCACAAATTAAGTATTAACTGACAGGCTCATACATGTAAAGATTTATTAATTGGTTTAAAATGTGATATTTGAACAGTTTTAATTTCCCACTGTAACAAAAATCTTACTTGGCTGGATCAGGCATCTGAGTGCAGAGGAAACGCAGAGACTGGAAACTCTTACGGATGGAGTGGATGTTGGCCATTCCCATGAACACCACCTCACAGTTGGGATAGTACTCTGGACAAAGAAACAGTTTTGACTTCAGCTGGGGAGTCAATGGCACTCGAGGTAATCCAAGGTCAACTTTAAAGTGCCGCACACACTGCTTCAATTGTGCTTCAAAGTTTAGACTAAACTGAGAGTACGTACCGGGACATTCACAGCCGCCCCCCTTTGCTCTGTTAGCTACGGCTGCAGCATAAGACCTTGCATCCAGGATTAACAGCTTGTCAGGATGGATGGCTAAAGTTTCTACTTCAGAGCTTTTGGTCATGGATGATTCTGCAACACACAGAGAAAACACTTCATGAGGAAGATGATGCAGGTGTTTTTTCTGCAGGAAGAATCCATTTCACAAAGGATTAATTTAATTTATCTTGAAGAAACCCTTGACTTTGATCTGAATGTTCAGTTTAAGCCAGCAGCTTCAGACAAGATCCAACAGGTTGTTCTTAACAGCAGTGTCTGCACAAATTCCTCAGATAGCAAGGCCTCCATGTGGAAGTCAGGGTGTGCAATTAGCTGGAAGCATTCACTGAAAAAGTATCCTCAACCTTCTGTCTCCTTTCTGAAAGAACTTTTTGTTTTTACTAAAAAACAAAAAAAAAAAACAAAGTCATATTTCAGTCCAGCCAAATGCCAAAATAACTCACATATTTCCATGACTATTAAAGATGCTTTGATAAAATATTCACGAGAAAGGAACGAAGCGCTGATCAAATGTTCTGCAACGGTTTCATCAGAAGAACGAAGAACAAAGAGCTGGAGTCAGACAGCCGTGCAGACAGACTGACGGCATCTCTCAGGTAACTTTGGGGATGTTTTATCAGTGAAACAAAACACTGAGATTTTTTACATTTAGATTTGTAAAGGGATAAGCACCCGTGCTGAGTGGCGTGTTTTTTTAACTATATATTGGCTGTTTTAAGAACTTCTACTGTTATTGGGTTTACTGCTGCGTTGGCTTAAAGTGTACTTTGGTTTGTGTGTACATCCTAAAAGTCAGACTGATTGCGGGCTTCTACCAAAGTCTGAGTCGGGCAGGTCGGAGCCGTTGGTGTAGGTGCCATTGGGAAGGTTTTTCCGGAAGCTGCTGTCAACAGCACAGGCCTTGGCAATGGACTGAACTAGATGCTCGTCATCAGCGTTCCTCCAACCCCACCAGCTGACCTCCGGCTGACCGCAGCGGGCGATAACGGCTCCTGTGCTCAAATGTCTACGCGATCAGTAACCGGAGAAAGAGAAGCCACAGAGTAGAGAAGAGGAGTTATAGAAACAATCATACTGAAAAACAAACACACAGCTTCAAGTAAAGCTGAGAAAAACATGACTAAAAAATAATCAGTCACAAGTTTTTAGATTAACATTTACTAGTTAGGACATCTACTATAGAGAAGCAAAAAAAGGACACCTCTTCATTTCAACTTTCAACATTTCAACTAAAGGAAAAATAAACATCTGAAATTAGAATTTTATTTTTTTTCTCTAGACATCTACAGAGCAAATAAATACAAACTGAATGAACAGACACACAATTGGTCTATTTTTCTAAAAAGAAAAAAATGTTGAGATGACTTATGCATCAGGCATACTGCATAACATATTTGTGCCATTTTTTCTACAGACTTAGAAAGTTAAACACTAAAGATTGTTGGACAAAAATAATGATTGAAACCTGCAGAAAAGAACTTCATTAACTAATAAAAATGTGAGTGAATTCAGATGAGGAACCAAAATTGAGGACCTGATTCCCAATATAGAAACTTTATCTAAAAAAGATCAGTTTTATCAATGCAAAGAAGTTTCTTCTCTGTGTAATAATAGACGGAAACTTAAGATGCAGTAAGTGTGTCACTGATTTAGGATCAATAAAGTTACAAAAACTGTATTTAGTTTATTTATGTGAAGAGCTGCTCAATTACAACTATACAACTACTTACATTTTCACTCCCTTTTTATTGTAAAGCACTTTGCTACCCTGTTGGCGTAGTAAAGTGCTTTACAAATAAAGTTTCATTCATTCATTGAATTTTGTGTGGGACCAGAAACTAAAGTTAAAATGAAGTTTGAGGAACAATGGAGGAAATTCGAATACCAACCGATAAACTACAGCTGGAAACCTCTTCAAAGATCGGAAGGCTGCCACATTTTCCAGCTCCTTGTCAGTGATCCAGGCAGGCACCAGGAGCTGCTGTGGATAGCTGGGACACAGCCTGCAATGACAGAGGACCTTAGAGAGCAAAGTCAAACAGGAAGAAAGAGCGATGGTTCAACATAAGTTTCTGTCCACAGACACCTAATCCTGGGGTGCAGCCGCATTGGAGTACAATAACACAACCACTCGCCGGATAACACAAACACAGCCTTGTTTGCTGATGACAGCAAAGGACAGGATCCTCTGTATGTGAACAGGGCAAATCTATGCAGCCGTGTTCCCCATCAAAGCCTCTTTTACCTGAACTTGCTGTTGATGTCCGATATCCGCCAGGCATTCTGAGTGTCAAAGCCCATCCTTTCTACCTCATTCTTGAACCAGGAGGTCACATGTTCACCTGCAGATCATCAACAAGCGATTCAGCCAGACCAGTTGCAGTGTTTATCTGGGGTCATGTGAGGCTAGTGAGAGACAGTGGCGCACCTGGTCTGCACAGCTCACCGTGCTGCTCCTTCTCCCCAGCATACACCTCCATGCACCAAGCGTGGAAAGCGAAGGAGAAGAGATCCTCCAAGCGAGAGGGAGGGTGCACGACTGCGTTCAGGCGTTTGAGCCACTCCTGACACTGCTCAAAGGTGGAAAACTGACCCCTGAGAGAGACCACATATGCAAGCAAACCATCTGTAAAATGCCACAAGGCTGGATGGAGTACACAGAAAAAAGTAAACAACACTATCTGTACCTGAAATTAACATTTTTTTTGTGAAAAACATTTGTACCGCTTGAATGACTTGTTTTCAATGTTTCTAAGGCCACAAAACTCAAGACTTTTTCAGACTCCCTCTCAATATGCTCGTTATGCTTATAGTCTTAACTTATTTACAGCTTTCTTGTGAAAACAGAAAAACACCATAAAACCAAGGCTTCTCATAAACTCTAATAGCCTGTTTAGAGAACTCCAGCCCAACATTAGAAATCATTTTTAATATCTGATCCCACCTCCATGACTTCAAGATGAAAAGAATGCGCAGCCTCCAGATGCAGAGGAGTAAACAAATCTTGAATTATAACAGCGGCAACTTTTCCTGTCCTCACCTGACAACTTTACAGTCTTTACAGGTGACGTGAAGCTGAAACATGTCCCGACACTCCACACTCTCGATCAGCTGCAGAGGGACCTGAGGAGAAAAGACCAGGAAGGGAATCACACAACCACCTCTGAGGGAAACATCTGCTACACAGCTGAGAAGAAAAAAAAATTCTCAATACAGATACTGGAGTTCCTGAAAGCGACATTTATTATAAAAATACCAAACTCATGCAGTCAGTAAAAAGTGTGGTGGGCAGCAACGTTTAGTTGTAGTAAATACAAAAAAGAATTGTACTATTTTAGGCTAAAATATGATCAAGTAATGCATCAAAAAAAGCATTTCTATTAGTCTTCCACAGCACAGCTTCCATTATTCTCTAAATATACATAATCCTCTAAAGTCTGCCTAAGGAAATGCAAAACCGCTGGACAACTCATTCTGAATAAGTTGTTTTTATTTCCCTCTTGACACAGAGCTGCAGTCTTATCTGTTCAGAGCAAATACCATCTGAAGTGCAGCGCTGTCGTGCTTGTAACCTAAGAGAATATGTCAAAAAGTTCAAGAAGAAAGCTGTGCTGCTTTTGTCTTCCTTCTGTTAATTAGTTAGGAGTTGTTCTCAGCAGCGTCCTGGGCTTGTGTGACAGGAGTGGGCCAAGCTCGGTGCTCATCCAGTCAAGAGTCATGCACAGTTGGCAGCAGCTCATGAATATGAATGAACTCTCATCAACACAATGACAGGACACAGAGATTGAGTCCAGAGGCTGGCACCTCAAATCTTTTGTCTTTAAAAGTGTAAGGTGTGATGTTAAACGGGTGAATAAAGACTAGCACACTCTCAAACGCAGCAGCTAGTTCAGGCACACAGAGACTGTTCAGTTAAATCGTATATTTCACTCCGTGCAGCTTTGCTTAATACTTACTGACACCTCACAACAACAAGTCTATCCAAGAGAAAGCAGAAAGAATAATCACTAAAAGGCTGCCGGTCCATTTGAGCGTCATTTCTGTCTCTGTAAGTGGGAGAGGTAATTAGAGCACATTCTGGATGTTGAGCGTCCTGCTGCCATTGTTTAATTGCTGACCTCCATTCCACATTCTTAATCTGGCCACCATCAAAATTCCTGAGCTGCTTTTAACCACATTTGTTCTTTTCCAGGACCTCCCGCCCCTGATTTAGGAGCTCAAACAGCTCCATCATGTGATGCAGATCTCCCATCAGTCCATCCAAATATACCTGGGCACATATCCTGTACAAGAAACCAAGAATCCTTTCATTCTTTACAGACCCACTGCAATAAAAATTGTGTTTTTGTTGTTTTTAATATATTCTTGTGGCATTTTTCTGATGGAGGACATTTATAAAGAAAATCAAGTTTAAAATTTCATTTTTGAGCATTTTTTTAATCAAATGTTTGTAGAAGCTGCATTGTGTCAACAGAACCCCCCACAATTCCATGGTAAATTTCAAATTAACTCCTAGAAAACTGTCCTAGAAAATGACTTTTTTTTTCTTTTCAGATTGTTGCCTAAAACTGGCATTATCATAATTAAAAGACCTCTAGGAACGCTTTGGGGACTTTAATCCAAGTCTGATGTGATCTACTGACATAAAACATTCTGTAGTTACTCACACTGCACACAATGTTCCAATCAGTCCACATTAACAGGATGGGGGGGGGGGGTGTCACTGAGTAAATTCAAGTTGCTGTTCACAGTTTTCCTGGGACTGCTTTAATTATTTTTCTCTTCTTTAATAGGATACGGCTGCTGTCATTGCTGAGTCAAAGAAACGCTGACAGAAAAACTCTTTTCAATAATTAATTCAGGATAAACTTGTTACACTCTAGGGCAAAGCCCTTTAAATAAAAGCTTCAAATGAGGACAAGATTCTAGAACGGTTTGCTTTAAATGAAAAAAGACTGAAATTTTGCAACACACGACTCAGTCACAAACCAGTTTATATAAGGTGCACACTCTGGAGCATAAATGTCAAAGTTAACAATCTGGTAGTGTTTGTTTTGACTGTGAGAGAGCTTCCACAGAGAAAGACACTTTGCCTGGCTAACACAGAAGAGTCATTTCAGTAAAAAGCCGAAAATTGTACATTAACAATGGAAACATTTCTGCTTAGTCATGGGGACGGTTGGTGGTTATAATTTCATGAACATTTTCAAAAGATGGCCAAGAATTAAAGAACAGCTGTTTATCTTTAACCGTACCAGGTAAATGTATAATGTAAAGTTGAACATAACCATTTCACTTGGACAACAGTTGAAAAAGTGAAGAAAGCTGTCAGAGTGCTTTTGCTTTCATCCATGAAGCTTAAACTATTAGAGACAAAACACTTATCTGTTCTTGTTTTGGGTTCCAATAAAAATGTTAAAAGAAAAGGCATTTCTAATTTATTATGATTTTGGAGCGCTAAATTATCCAACTGAACCCAATATGGAATATTTCATGTGTATTGCATTTTAAGAGTTGATTTTAAGAAAATTCCAATTTTTTTAATTTTTTATTAAACTTTCTCAAATGTAAAAAACTTTATTTAGGAAAAGTGCTGTTCTCTGGGACAGTTTCTGTAGAGCGGCAGTAGTTCATTAGAAATTCACCTCTGAGTTGTAGGTGGAGCTGCTGGCGTGGAGCAGGCCTATACCACTCCCTATCATCGATCTGTTTACACACTCTCCCGCTAGCTGACAACCCCTCACACTTCCAACCTAACAGCGGTGCAACAAAAATGGTGAGCAATATTGGCGCTATCCAGCTGTACAGATCCAGATGCCAACTTACATGGAGAAAATTATGACGTACATGGATCTTTTTTGTCTGCAAGTAGATGCATCAAAATGGAGTGGAGCAGGGAGCTTGTGGCCTGCCGATTGAAGTTTCTACGTCACAACTACAATTTTTTTTCAACCTGAATTTTTTCAACTGCTTCTGATTCCCCATATTTAAATTAAGAAATACACAGAAATGCAATTTTGAGCTAAATTTTCTTGATATATGTTCTCCATCATTAGCAAAACAAGAACATATAAAAAATACCAAAACACAATTTTCATCAGAGTGGGTCTTCAGTGTTTTCTTTTATGTGAGGCCACTGAAGGCAAAGTTTGCATCCTTAACAAATTGCATATTAAATTAAAGTCAATGGTAGTGTGTAACTAACATTGTTACAAATTAGGATAAAAATGTGTTTGCTTCTGATAGAATGTTAATTAAAGAAAATAGTAAGTTGTTTGCATAAATAGCCAAATTGTTGTTTCTGAAATTTAACAAACATTTCCCCTTGAATATTTTGAGTACTGAGAGCAGCTGATAGATTGCAAATGCAGCGCATGCAGATGAAGTAGGCCGTGTGGCTATGGCTAAATCCAGTATTTTGCACAACAAAACCAACCCAAAGAGGAAAAAATAAATAAATAAATAAACCAGCAGTGCATTGATTCTAATGGGTCAAATCCATCTGTGGCTTCAAGCTCCAAACACATTCAAACCAACCGAAGAGAGCAACACTTCAGTAAAGTCATTAATATACAGACAGATGCCTATTGATATCCTAAAACAGATTGACACTGTTGTTGTTTTTTTTCTTATCTGGTGATCGATAGAATGTCAAGAGTACAGTTAACTTGTAGAACAAAGCTTTTAGGAAAAAAACAAAGATTTCTTTCCACTGCATTTCAAATTTAAAATTGTTGCTACTCTTCAAAGCAAAAAGTAATTTCAATTTCAACCATGTTGGTTCTTTTGCAGAAAAAACATAAGAAAGGTCACACCCTCAATCTCTTTTTTTTCTTCTAGCACATGACTCTCTATTACACCATCTCCTCTCTCTTGCATGAGCATAAGAGCAGCTTGGTGATCTAACGTACCTTGTGTTTTTCTCAAGGGAATTATTGTTTCATCAAATTACAGCCCACATATAATTATAGAGCAAAGATGTATTCAAACAAAGCAGGGAGATGTATGGTTCCTAGCAGCTGACTACAGTTTTAATCCTTCACAGGTACAAAACAAATGAATAAAAAATCCAGTCCGAAACAAAAAGAGGAGTGTGCATAGTGGCTTTGATGTTGCGATATTAAATACCACAGAAGATCACGTGGTGGTAAATGATGATGCTAGTTATTATAGAAAGAAAACTCCAGATCTAAGTAATAAAGGTAGCCTATCTTTTATACCATGGTGAAAAGAGAAGGGGGGGGAGGCTGTGAATGCTTTGCATCAAAAGAGCATATGAGGGGTCACGTGGTGCTGCTGCCAGTGGAGATCAGGTCTGAATGACCCGGTCACCGCTGCTCTGGCACAACAGCTCAGTCTCCATCTACTTACAAAGCAATAACACATACTTTCACACAAACTCCACCACACATTACCCTGCGTAGAGTGATGATTCTTTAACTGCATTTTAAGCTTTGAAGCACCTTTTAGTCACTTTTTGTGAAGATACTTACATTAACAACAGATTCCTTAAACTTTATGTGTAAGCGGTAGTTTGACATTGCAATGATGGCGTCTTCTGCTCTCCCCACATACTCGGTGAACTCTCCATGTAGCTCAGGAAACGGCACCTAGCAACAGCAAGACATTTAAAATATATTTATATATATATACATATATATAAACCCATCAGTCAAATCAAACCAGCAGTTACAACCAGATACACAAACTACTTCAGGAGAAGTGAGCAACATGGCAACAATAAGGAATAGTTTTCATCATTTCAGCTAAAAACCCTTTTAACTGACATATTCTGAAGGATTTCAGAGTATCATTTCCAATACTAATGAAAAAAATGATGGTTAGAAAATCCTACAAACAGTTTGACAGATCATTTTTGGACTTCTGGGTTTCTTAATTGCAAACTGAATTGTTCTCTTGAAGTGCGCACATTCTACTCAACCAAAATTTGGGGGTTAGGCACCCAAAACCTAGCTTAGCATAAAGTGAGCATACACACGATAAGCTGTAAGAGTGAGAGGATACAGACTGTGTCGCAACATCTTTTTCTCTACACAAGGATGTACATGTTGTGTGTGCCCTTTTTCATTATTTTTTCAGAAGGAAATGGACCAACACGGTCAGTCGGCTTGGTCCGTGTCACTCAAGTTTTTGTAGCCCTGCTGTGTGCAAAGTGGCACTACAAAGGCCTCTTTTACAGGCTGATGCCGAAATAAGAGAATTGGCTTAATTAGATAGGATTTGATGACTAAAGTCCAAATCTGCAACCATGTTAATGGTGTTGGGTCATGCTGACATATATTTCATTGTAGGGCTTCTGTTTTTCTTCTTCACTTCCTCTTTTCTTAAATTTAATCAATGTTTTAACTGTTTAACTACCCAACCAACCAAAATCAATTTAAAAAAAGGGTTTTCTTCTGCTTCTTGCCTTGGAGGAGTAATACTCACAATGTTTTGATAATGTGTTTCCTAAATGTGCTCTACTGTTTGGTTGAGCAGGACGTTAAGGGTTAACTAAAGTAAGCCAACGTCACAAAGCAACAATAGCTTTAGAGCAAGAGAACAACATTCACAGAACTCTTTAGTTTCCCTTTTTGCTGTTTTTTTTTGAATAAAAAACATCAGGAAATGCTCCAACTTGCTCACCTGCATGTTTTCTTCTTCCAGGACAGGGGACTTCTTGGGGAAGATCTGATTGGCCTGGATGCACTCCAGGCTCTGTTGCCCCTCCTCCTCCTGCAGAGAAGACCTTGGTTTAAAGGGAATCAACATCCACACTTCTCGTTAGTTTAAACTTTTGAAATAACTGACCATAACCAGTCTATCACCATTTTTATTTCCCAGCAGTTAAAGTATTGCTCTCATTCTCTCAGCTTAATCTGTATATTTGCTCCATCAAAGTTTGGAGTTGCTAAAAGTGTCACAATCACTTGGAACAACATCTGATTTGCATCAATCTGACAGCGTTGCTTTAAGAGACTGGTTCCCTTCCCACTTACACTGTTTTGTACTGCTGGGATGATGTCATACTGAGGGCATGACGAGCCATTGTATAACAAATGAGGGCAACATGTTCCAAAATAGAAATAAAATTGTAAATTGATTCAAATGGGACCTGGACCTCAAAGGGGGAGCCTAAATCGATTGTTTGATTGGCACAAGTGTTGCTAGACAATCGTTTGGAGTGACAGTTATTTAAAAGATATAAAATAACATCCACACAAGAAAACTTGGCATCTGCAAAAAAAAGTTTTGCTTCTTTAAAAAAAATGTGCAATTGCAGAATAATTTTTGTTTTTTGATATGAAAAGTTGTCTTTGAGTAAAAAAAACATTTTAGACAGTAAAAATACTTGAGCATGCAAGATGAATGCTTTGGACATTTGAAAAAAATGTTTTTCGTCTTCAGAAACTCTTTTTTTCAGGACTTAAACATATACACACGAATGGCTTTCTTGAGCGTGCACACAGACTTTCAACATTAATGTTTTATCTCAATAGCCCAACTAATCACCATATAACACCAATAAGCAGCCAATCGATGAGCCACCTTCCACGACCACATCAGTTTACAAAATATTACAGAGATTATAGCTAACACACCTTTCCTTTGTTTCTTGCAGTTTTAAAATCTGGGAAAACTTTCTACCGTCAGTCTAACATTACGATACCTTCCTGTCAGAGGAAACAACTTTCATGTCTATTAAGCTCTTCTTTTTGACAGTATGCTTTCATTTGAGATGAATCATGTTTGCAAAACAATCAATTGTCTTCTTCTAATAATTACAAATTATTCTTTAAAAAAATTAAAGTAACACGAGTGTTCTTAGTTCTTTACATGCAGAGAAACAACCATTTCCAACTTTGGAGGAAGTCATGTTCAGATTCAGCTGTTGTACACTTTGTGCTACTAAAGCAAATATGTCATATTTACTCATTCAATTTTCCATCAGTTATCAATTATCATTTTTTCGTGTCGCATCATTTTGTTTGGTATTTAATTAACAATCAAACAATTGGCTTCTGAGTTAAAAAAAAAAAAGTTTGATTGGAATGTTTGATTTCTTCTGCCCTGTGCTTAAAAATGTGGCTCAGCGAGAGAATCTCAAATGCTGGGATGAAACTGATCCAGTGCCATAAGAAAGGAACAATGGTGGACTATGAGAGGATCTGGAAGCTACTTCAGGCTTCCCCAGAAAAACTAAAGAAATCTGAGATCCAAAGTTCATACTCAACCACTCCCTTCTTGTTTTATGACCTCTTTTCAAATGTTCTTTTTTTGCTTTTGTTACCGTGCTAGTGTGCAGTGAATTCAGCTTGTTAAAACTTGTGTATGTGTGCTATTTTGGAAGCATTTTTGTAAACAGTAAATATATTCAAAAACAAAACTGCTCCTTTTCAATTGACATTGTTTCATGCTGTACAGTAAAAGTCAATAAAACTACCTGTATGCAGAAGTTACTTTACTTCCACCCAAAGGTCTGATTCTATTTTCATGTAAACTTTTGGTTTAAAGAAATGGTTAATTGGAAAGCTTCTTAAGCAAGCACAAAAGTATAATCCTTAATTGTAATTTAAATAGTATTTTTTATTGAAGTGTATATATATTTGAGCTTTCTCTGCAGACATATTTGGCTTCATTGTCAACAAAAAACTAAATTTCCATGTCACTGTTACACTGGGAACTAAGTTATACCTGAAGAAAGATTTGGCACTTCTAAAAGGTAAAGCAGAGTGTAAAAAAAGCTAACATTTACTGTTGTTTTCTTTAAAAATTCACAATGAGCGAGGACATTGTTCTCTGCAGCAGGAGATCTGAATATTAACGTCAGTTTGAAAAGATTCACCTCACCATACATTTTTTTTTTTACAATTTATAAACGGATAAGAACATTGGATCTTTCCAAACACAAGATATGTCAAACAGAGTTGCAAAAACAAACAGTGCAGGAGAGCTTTTTCCCTGACATTACCACAAAATTATGATTTGTGAAAGCATTAAAGGATTAACCGAGTGATATCAAAAAGCACCTGGCTGGACAAACCCCTTTTTAAGACGGCATGGATTTCATGATGATATAATAAACTGTTTCAGTAACCAAATTTAAACCATAAGAAAAAAGAAAATAAATCTATTAGAATAAATCAGTGAGGACTTTTGCAATCAGATTGGCTGCTAACAGGAGAATGTTGCTGATTGGTTGATCAGATCAGATAAGACGGTTTGGTCAAAAGTCTGAGGTTGTAACTTAAATTTGTGTCTGTTAATCTCTGTGTGTGCACCTGATTTTTAAAAAATAAAACTTTATCATAGCAATGTTGCAAACAAAAACGTACAAGAATACAGAAAGAGCATTTAGACGAGGATGGCAGAACGATGGACTCATTGGTACTCATTGGTAAACAAATACAAGAAAAGTAAGACTGTTGTTACAATGACAGATATAAACAGACGTTTAGAGCATGCTTTGTCAGGGTTTGAAACAAGCAATTACTAAAGAAAGATACTGTGGATACAAATAGTAGACAATAGTTGGTGGCAACACATCCTGTGGGATGATGGTTTAGCAAAAACAGAGGTGATAAACAGCTGACACCACAGAGCAGCCGAAAGAGACTAAAAAGTCTTGCACAAGCTGTGATTTCATGAAAATGTTCCAGATCAGAGCTCATGTCACAACCTAATGATAGAGATTACAACCTTACAGGAGAAACTGAAAGTTATCCTGCTTTCACAGCAACCTTAGAGGACCTTTAACACTGCTGGATGTGACGCAACAATCTACTTCCACATAAACAGTGCTGATTAAAACTGGTTTAAGGTCAGTCCATTTAGAAGTTTGATTGTGCAGACGGCCCATTGACCAAGAAACACAGACGTTATCATTCCAAGGTATAGAAAAGCTGATACTTTACCATGGCCCCTGGGAAGGAGTGTGGGTCACCCAACAACAGATGCCGATCTAGATCAGTCTGTGAAAAAACAAAACACATAAATAAAATTACTTACAATACTTGTTTACACAAAATGTTTTAACTATTAGACAAAAGCACTGATTTTGTTGCATGACCCACTTTAATCTTTATCTGCAATCCTTAAAAGCTTAGCTGAGAATGCAACACTGATTATATTGACTAACATATCAAGAAGCTTTTTTTCTGGCTTCTAAGAATAGTGCCTTTGAAATTCTGAGTGAAGCCACAACTTTAACTTAAAAAGAAGTTTTTCTGATGTGTGGAGAGTATCTGGGGAAATGAAAGGTGTCTGTGTGTGTTTGATAAATATTCACAGATCTAACAAACAAAACACAGAGATCAACACATTTTTTTGAATAACAGCTTTACTTAAAATATTTGAAAACATTTGCCAACAAATTGTAAAACCTAAATTTAGACTGTCGTCACTATCAACAAACATTCAAGGACCACCAGGGACATTCTGAAACCACAACAATTCAGCAGCTACTCAGGATAAGATTGTTGTGAATCCAGGAAGGTTTATTTCTGAGCCACCAGTAGACCAAGGAATGGAAATAAAAGTGAGGTTAAAATGGATGGAAAATGGTTTTATTCATGCAAAAAAATGATGTTAAATGTGTTAGAGAAGTTGTTCTGAGAGACAAGAAGCTTTGAGTTTCTGAGACCGTAGACACTTCCGCTCTGACAGCATCAAGTAGCTTGTATTTTTCAGCACTAAGAGACTTGAATTTAATTCAGACCGTGATGAGATAACCTTCTCCGAATTCTACATCAATGCAGAAATCTAAGTTTAAAAATTGATTTTCTTTATTACATTTAAAAAAAAAGGAATTAATAAGGATCTAAGGAGTTTTGCATTCAATCAAAACTCTTCAAATTATTTTAAGCACATAAAGCAGAGACCAAAAAATGTCTTTCTAGTAGAACATCTTTGGGCCCAGTGATGTACCTGACTCGCCTCTGGACAAATGTCTGTCAGACAACACAGCTAAGAAAAGCTAAAGTCAGTGAGAAAAGTGCACTGTTTTCAGCTCAAGAACCTAAGCAAACTCTGTCCAATGCATCGATTCTGTGATAACCCAAAATTCAAGTTAAAGTCATTTGGTTGAAAGAGTATCTGCCCACTGTTGCATAAATACCTGTATTTTTTTTTACATATTTAACAGCGTTTACTTGTTTATATAAAACAGTTATAACACAGCAAATACAACCTTTAAAGGCAGCATTCTAGTACAACTTGTAGGTAAACATTTACATCACATGTAAAATAGTGATGAAAACAGTAAACTAACATGCAGCTTTCTGACTTACCACAGACAATTACTAATCAAGGATGATCCTGTTTGGAAACTCCAAGTAGGACAAGAACATCTGGAAGTTAAAAGAATGAGAACATATTTTTACCATGAAAAATGCTATTTATTACGCAAAGTCATTTTTTATATATTAATATATGTGTGTTTATACATATATGACAATAGGCCTTTTGAGTCATTTAAATTATATCAGAAATGTTGATATCATCTGTGGTCACTTTGCATTTCAGCTGAGATATAACGCAAAATTATATGCAAAATTGAAAAGCGCCAGCTGGTACTCCACACCAGAATAGGCAATTACTTATACCATGGTCCGGGTGAATACGCGATTCTGATTGGCTGCAGGAGGTGGATCAAAAAGTTATATACCACACTGATAGCACACAGCTAAATAAGAAGTTCTAGTCACATCGCCTAATTGTTCTAGATCAGTTGGTATTCCAACTTTTTTGACATGGCTAAATAAAAAAAAAAAATTAATTAAAAAAAAAAAGGTTGTCATACCTTATTCCACAGTTTATCACACCAGAATGACAGTAGAAAAGGCATATGATTCTATAGTTTCCTTTAATCTGTTTGGTTAATTTGGTAATTTTGAAGTCTGGGATGAAGCACAAAAGATTTAAAAATGAATCTAAAGAGGAAATAAGACACAAGGATGAATTGAACTACTTTGGCCTTAGACTTTGTTTATTTGAAACAAACTTTTGCTTCATTATCTGGACAAAAACAAGCGGTAAGAGGTGACCATCATAACTGACCCTAGTAAAAGCAGGATAATGCCCTTCAGAGTGTGCATTATCAGAAATTGATGGACCTCATTGAAGCAACCGTCCGACTCAAAAGCTTCGATGAAGTCCGCTAATGTTTTTAAATGCAGATTTCATCTGGCATTATTGCCGGAGGTCTGGAAGTGCAAATAACCTTAACAAATCCCTCGACACAAATACATTTTAAAGATCACAATGACAAATAAAAAAGCAAAGCAAATACTGAAAAACGTTACATTTTAGAAAACAAAATACTTATAACCAAAACGTAAAAAATGAAAAACATTTTAGAAAGCAAAAGTAATTTCTAGAAACCAAAATTAAATGTTACAAAAAAGAAACACAATGAGAAACCAGAATTATTGCTTACTTGATGGGCACTGCGAAAACAATAGTCAAAAAGTAAAAATAAACAAATACATGGAAGTGCTCTGTACCCATAATGATTTCTTTTAGGGGGGAAACAAATACGAGTATAAAATCAGACACTTAAACTGTGAATAAGTTAAACGGATACGATTAAATATGTTATTTTAGAAGAAGCAAGCTGTTAGATGTCTTAGCCTTGGACTGCAAACGAGGAGGTCTTTCTGACCAACAAACAGTTAAAAAAAAAAAAAACTAAACAAAACTCCAGCCCCCTTACAGATGCTGAAATCTGATCCGAGAGGGTCACTGAATCAGTAGTTTCAGCGCACCTGCGTAACACTGAAGATAGATGCCTTTGCAAATAAGACAAATGCATATAAGGAACATTTTAAAAATACAATTACATTACCATGAGGCTTTTAGCTTAACTTGGCCTTTCAGTGTTGTAAGGAGGCCAGGAAGGGTCAAAACTGACTGAGGTGCCCCGCTTTTCCTACTGCTGCTACCTGATAAAGTCTATCTCGCCAGCACACGTCTCTGTTTACGACAGCAAGCTCATGACCCACGGATCCCGTCTGACTGCGAGTTCACTCAATCACGCATGGACGGCTTAGCCCGTTAGAGCCTTAACAATACTCGTGTCCCGTGATAGACCGACATGCACTGCAGGATTTGGCATTACAAACGTAAAACTTCTCAAATGTTCTTTTAGCTTTAAAACTCATATTAACGTGGGTAGTACACTGGAGCAAACCGAGGCCAAGTAAGCAAGCTGCGCCAAAAAGTGTCCAAACACTAGTTTAATTTGTTTATCAGCATGGTCGCTATAAAGGAATTTGACTATAATAATAAACAATTGTTGAAATAAAATACGCAATATTGAGACTTGTTGGCTAAAGCTAACATGTGTACGAACACGATTTTCTAGTGAGTAACTTTTTCTAGCTGACGCTACATTAGTTAAAACAGTTTGATACCACAAGCATCAAATAATGAAGAGGAAGATGCGATAACAAATGAAAGTGCTTCTACTTTTTCATTTGAGTACGCTTGCTAAGAGGTTCACAGCGGCAGTCAACATTCATGGCTAACATCCATCAACAGCCGCATGGAAAAGTAATGTTAACGGCCCAAGATTTGGCTAAAGGCTACGTGTATGTTGCAAACAGTCTTAATAAACAAACTCCTGTGGTGTGGCAATCTCTTAGCAGTCGGTATTTGGCATTAAAAGCTTTGCCACGGTCCAGCCTGTAAGCGGACTAGTTAGCATTAGCGGGTTATGCTAGCACGGCTCTGCAACTGTTTTTGTTGTTATGAGATGGAGGGCGGACCCCAGAGCGGAGGCCTCTGTCAAAACACACCGAGAAGCGCTCCCGCCGGCGGACTCACCAGAGAACGGAGCGACGTCGAGTTCGAAGTGAAACAGTCATCCGAAGCCCACGCAGAAGCACAACAGCAAGCAAATCTCCATCAAAGAAGCATTAGTCATATCCGAGCCGACGCTAGCTTCACGGCATCCCCTTCTACCTCCGAGTCGTCGTCGCCATCGCTGCGAATTCTCCAGCCCGACAGCTTACGCTGGAGTGACGCCATCACGCTGAGAGGCTCTGTGCGAGTGGGAGGGGCTCAGACGTACCACGCGGTACGATCATGTAAACACTGGACGGTGAGGATAATACAGTACTATGGCTAGAAAGCAGGGCGCCATTTAAAAAAAACGTCCACTTAAGTCAAGTAAAATGAACAGTCATGCGTTTAAATTACTGCAAATAGTCGCGATAAGTTCGTCTTTTAAATTAATTTAATAATTTTGTTATAATTTGTGTTTTTAAAAGAGAAGCCCCTAGTAAAAGTAGTCTATTTAAGTATACGTAGGTATTTACTAAAAGTAAGGCACTATACCTGTCTTTTACTTTTTATATACTATCTACATGTTACAAATTAAAGACCCACTCCAATGAAAATCGTGTTTCTAATATGTCCTTGTGGCATTTTTCTCATGATGTCAAAGTATATCTAAAAATAAGCTTAACATTGTATTTCTTTATTATATTCGTTGTGAATCCGTAGCGGATCAAAAAATGCATTTGGAAAAAGCTTGTAGTTGTGACGTAGACCATACAACAACAAGCCAAAAATTTCAACGGCCTTGTTCCATTCTGAAACATCCACTTGTAGTCTAGATCCATGTGAGACTTTGTTTTCTTCGTCAGAGCCGGTGCCTTGCTCGAAACTGGATGGCTGTATAGCTCCAATATTGAGAGCCATTTTCAATATTGGAATGTTAGGTTGGGGGTTGTGAGAGGCTGAAACCTAGCAAGAGAGTGTAAACAAAGGGATGATGGGAAGTGGAGGTAGGCTTGCTCCAACAGTCCTGCCCACAACTCATAGACTTATTTCTAATGAACTCATGCCACTCTGCCGAAACCATTTTCTTGAAAACAACACCGTTTTTTTTTATTTCGCTAAAAATTGCATAATCATAAAGAAAAGACCACAGAATACATATAGAATAGATCAACAAATGATTGGAGAGGGACTTTAAAATGTTTCAATTTAGTCTGAAGAAGTATTCAGTTAGACTACGGTCACATATCCCAAAATGCCACCACGGGGCAACCTAAATGCACGGTTTTCTGCAAATTCCACAGGTGGCCGCATTACGGCATTTGTAACGGGAAGGCAGCAGTCGCCACCAGATGACCAGGTGGGTTTTAAGAAAAAGTTTAAATTTTACGGCAACCAGATGATTTTTCTCTAAAAGTTGACATCAATCATTGACTGCCCGGGTACATTTTTATGTCGCACAGTGGCAGGCCAAAATCGAGTGACACTACATGCGCATGGTCTAATTATCTTGGCCATACTTTTACTTAAGTATACTTAAGAAAATAAACTTCTTGGATACTACTTTTTGCTAAGGGATATCTCATGTCTGTGTAAAGAAATAAAAACACAAAACAGCAAGGTCTTAAACAAATCTGTATTGACTGATGGCTTACATGTGTAATTTAACTTCCATGACAAAGAGGGCAGATTTTTGTTTAATTCATTACATTTTAAAAATGTGAGGCATTACAAAGTTCTTGGAAACTTTAGGACACTTCTTTACTGGCTGTCAGCTCACTTGAAATGACTAATTCTTTGCACCCCACTGCCAGATTTGAAAAAAACAAAATGCACAACTTGTTTTATTCACTTTCAGTATTTAACACAGTTAACCACAATTTGCTGAAAAGATAGTTTATGATTTAGTGACTAAATGTCAATTATAAGGTGAAGAAAAATTGAAGAACTCATAAAATAAAAACCTCAAAAAGCTATGCTTTATCTGAGTTGGTTTACAAAAGGCTCCCAAAACCTGTCAGACCATATTTTACCACACACAAAAAAAATCTCAGTGATTAAAACGTATGAGTCATACGATATGGCACTAAATAATCTTGATTTAAACATTAACCTGGAAGCAAAGTTTACAAGGTCATTCTAGAGTTCCTGTTTTACTGGAATCGTGACTTTGTGAGAGCCATATCAATCAACTGCACCATGCATGGACTTCACTAATGCAAGAAGACCTTAAGTGCAGATTAAACGTCCCTGTGCAAGAACAGTATTACAAAAAAAAACAGTCTATTCTTTCATAAATGACCAGAATAGATTGCATGCAGAACAATGAGATGAGCTTTACATGAGAAGAAAATGGTCAAGGTAAATACAATTGTTTCTTTTTCCACTTACTCGTTTTTACATAAGAAAATGCCAGTAACCATACAGTATATTATGCACAAAATATGGTAGTAAGAAAACCTGCAGTAAATCATCTTTTTATCAAAGAGAGAACAAAAACAGTGTTTTACCAAGCAAGACTACCGATCTAAAATAAAATTTCACTCGTCAGCATTTTCTAGGGATTTCTGCACTGTACTTTGGAACACCTGTGCCCTGAAAATAAAAAGAAAATATGGCAACAAATCTTTAGACAACCAGCGTTTTGTGTGAAAGTTGGAATTTCAATCATTATTCAACTTCCACATGATCTTTTAATATACAGCATAACAGAGTCATTGTCTACACCACATGTTTCTCATACCCATCACTGCTGACAAGTGACTGTTTCAGTAAAGCTTTAAAAAGCAAGACTACCCTGAGAGAAGTTCTAAAACATGGGCAAGCCTGCCAGACCACAACTGGCTTGAATGGGTTTGGTTTATTAAATCTGTACACTCTATTTTAAAATAAGCCGCACATTTTGTCCCAAGAATGTAAGACCTTTTTTTTTTTATAATTGTGTAATATATTTTCTCTACATAATACAATCCAAGTCCTCTGAACTATGTAGACATGTGCAAGTGATTTCTACCAACTGCAACAATACAGCAAAGGGTAAAGACTTGTTGACACTAAGTTAGGATAATGTTGATATTTGACTTTTTTTTATTTCGTTTTTTTTCTTTTTGAGTCCTCACAATTATCAAAATCTAAGTGCTGCAAGTACTTCATACACGAGGTATTGTATATCTAGTTAGCTGTTCTGAGTATGAAATATAAAATGCAAAGTACAACAGAACGTTCTGCAAGCAAATGACAAAGAAACGGCTACAGACACAGTACACAAGTGGTCCACGATATGACAGGGCACCCTTGAATATAGTATACATATTATAGAGTGTTTTCATTTTGATGAGAGATGGTTGATGTGCCATTGTTTTCAACACAAGTAAATCAGTGCACAGCTTTTTAGTAGAACTTGATGATTAATCCCCTTTCAGCTCTTAGAAATTTGCAGTGCTGCTTCTTTAACTCACGGAAAATGACACATTCTGAGGATGTGAACTCAATCAGGTGATAACTAGTGAAAAGGCTCACAAACATACTGCACCAAAGAACCGTAACCTTTACCGTGACCACTTTTTCATAAAGAATGGGATTTTGCCAAGCAAACCACTCATCTTGCTTCACGATTAATCAGAGAGCAGAAGTATCATGTGAAAAGATGTCACTTCAGCCAAATCGAAGAAATCCAGGTGGAGTTTTAAGTAAAAGAAGAAAATGCGTGGTCAAAGCATGATGTGCATTAACAAAATCTGAGGTATACCAGGTGTCTTGGCCCAATACAGTCTGAGAACCAGTGCCTAAAAGAGGTAAGTTTGACCAAAAAACAACAAAAAATTCAGGTAAACTGTGCTTCCGTGAAGTGAAACTTTCATTTTCCACCAAAAGCACAAGGGAGGTGTAAACCTGGAGAAGTATTGAGGGAATAAAGAAAAAATACTTAAAGTATAGTAGTACTAGATTTAAAATTGGGTTTTTTTGTTGTTTTTTTAGGTTTTCATGTTTTTTTTCTCTTGTGTTCGCTCAAGTATAATCACAGATGACTAACTACAGAGAATAACAGGGTCAGGTGAGTACCATGCTACATCAGGTTTAGAGAAGGCTATTGCAGACAACCCTACAACATGTACAACCACATTTTATAAGTGTGAGTTACAAAGATTTTAAAACATATTACCAAGAAACTAAGTACATACAGGATGTTGTATATTTAGAGTCTTAAAGGACTATCCCTCAGTCAGTAATAAGATTTCACGTTACTTGACTTAAACTGTCTGGTCTCACAGACAATGTTGAAAAATTACTATTCAAAAAGTAGCAAATTTGGTCAGAGTCTCTTTTCAAATAGTTATAGTGCTTTTAATGGCTTAAGACAGGGGTCTTTTTTTAATCTCACCCAGTGGCAATCTACAGAACTTCAGTGTACATTTTATGACACCTTAGCTGTAAAAGTCTTCATGTCAAGTCCAGTACGTAAAACAACAGCTAGTGCTGTCCAATATATTTCAGAGTAGTACGCATTATCAAAAGAAAGAAAGGGAAAAAAAGCAAATATGCTTTTATAAATTATATTTTCCATTTTTAAGTTCTTCTGGTGAATTCAGCTTCATGTTTCACTTTGTGTTCCCGTGTCGGTCTGAGATGTCTTCAGAAGCCAGTCTCCTTAAAATGTTTGTTGGAAGCTTCCGCCTTGACTGCTTGCGTGCCACACATGTGTAGACACAGACTAGATAGACATGAAAAATTTAAAACTCCCACTCCAGTGTTTCTTCTCGATTGGCTGCTTTCTCCAGCCTGTGAATGATGTTGTTGAGATTGGCCATTTTCTCATTGCGTCTCTGAGTGCTTCTGTTGAGTTTGGGGCCTTGGAAGGAAGGGATGGCGTTCGTGTCCTGGCTGGGATTGGTGCTTGTTGATGGAGGATTGGGCAGCGAAGGTGATATAGGAGCCGACGACGAAGGAACGGGAGAGACGGACATCATGAGTCCGGGTGACGATGCCGCGGAGGGGGAGTTGAGGGAAACTTCTAGGCTGCTCCGGCAGGGTTCTGATGAAGCCTTGAAGCTGACTGGATCAACGGTTGGCTTCCCAGATTCTTCTCCCTCTTGTCTAGCCTGCTTAGCTCTTTGAGGACCATCCATGGACACGGCACTAGGATAGAGCCCCTGAACCTGGCTGCTCACCCCTTCCTCCTGCTTCAGAATTTGGCCAGCCAAGTTGGGTTCACAACAGTCAGTAATGGAGTGCTGATGCTCGGTCTTCAATAGAGGGAGTGACACTGCTGAGGAAAAACACTGTTCTCTTGATAGCTTCATCAAGCCATCCTCTTCCCCCTCCCTGTTGTCTTCTCTTTCTGCTGCCTCCTGTTTGACATGAGGGGATCCAGCGTTGCTGGGGGATTAAAGACAGAGGGGGTGCGTCCTGGGGCTGCTGAAGCCTCTTCTCCTCCCCATCAGAGTGGGGGCTCCTTGTGACTGAGGGGGAATAGCTGTGGTGTTCAGCGTCTGTGTCATTGTCTGGCAGACCCTCCATCAGGACCTCCCTTCGCATCCTGGACCTGCATGCAAAAACACAGCTGTTAGATATTTACTTTTCTAAATCAGAGTTTAGGCTACCTTTTCAGCAAAAATGAACACTAAAAGGTTAAATAATTCTTGAGCAAAAGTGGAACTGGACCGGCCTGTAGTTGTGGAACCAGTTGATAACGGTGTTGGTTTTTAGACTGAGCTGTGAAGCCAGCATCTCAATGGTGTTTTGCGAGGGATAGGGCTCCAGCAGGTAGGCTTTTCTCAGGGCCTCTTTCTCTTCAGCTCCCAGCACCACCCGCGGTTTCTTCACCTGGTTGAACGGGCACAAGTCCAAAGAGGCCGACGCTGGACTCACACACTCCGAACGAGTGCTGGGCGAGTCGCTGTCAGAGCCAGTACTCAGCAGCCCGTACCGTCTTTTTAGATAAGCTAGAGGGCAAACACAGATATCCAGAAAACATTATAGCACACCGATCTTACTTTATCACATTCAACTAGTACTGTGGGTCCACCTTTCTTTTCCATCTTCTTCATGGCCCTCAGTTTGTCTACATTGTGGGGATCGTTGAGCCAAAGCTGCATGCGGACAAATGGTTCCCTGCCTTTCAGGCTGAGTTTGTGCCAAGGTTTGGGCCTGGACAGCAGATCAGACACTGAACCTTGAGTCAGACCCAGAATGGTTTCTCCAAAAAGCCGCTGGCCTGTGGCAAATGTAAACAAAATACATGTGACTGCATTCATGTGGATGTCATCTAAACTCAAAAGTGTAAAGAAGACCCACCGAGGTTGTTGTCTGTTAGCACCTCCTTCACCTTCTTGGTGATGGCGTAAGTGTCCAGCTCTGGCGACATGGCCACCAGCTCTTGAATTCCTAGTGGGTTTGTGGGCTGATGTAGGGTCATGAGACTGGAGGTGGACTTCCCTCCCTCTGGGTGGGTGGGCAAACCAATGCCTAAACTTTCAGGTTGCTGGTTCTCTTTGCTGCTCTCTAAGGAGAGGCTTGCAGGCTCAGCTAGAGGACTTGGGTGGCTCTCTGCTGGGCTAGGAGGTGGGGAAGGTGAGGCCTGGGTTGTCACTGGGCTTTTGTCTGGAATCAAGAAAATCTGGTCAATTTTCAATCCCCTTCGTCAATTTTATGCTGTAAGTGATGCATTTGACAAAGTGTTGGCAAGGTGGTTCTTTAAATGAGTGAATAATTTGTGAAATTCCGCCTCACCCTGAGTGTGGCTTTGGTTTGTGGGTTGACTGAGGCTCTGGCCGAGCTGATCGAGCAACCACAGCTGCATACGGATGAAGGGCTCCCTGCCTTTCTGGGTCAGCTTGCTCCAGGGTTTGGGTCGAGACAGCATGTCACTGACGCTGCCCTGAGAGAGCCCCAGCACCTGTTCCGTGCAGCAAGCATCATATATCATGTAAACATTTTGGACTTTTGAGATCACAGCTGACAAAAAAGAACTATAAAAGTATTTGTCCTTGTTAACCAAAAAATAGTTTTTATTGACAGAAATTGTCGTTTTAAGGAACGACCACTAGAGGGAGATGGCACATCACACGTTGAAAAATATTGGTTCCAGGAAAAAATGTAAGAAAGATATTTCTAGAACTTTTTCATTTATACTGACGCTTTAATTGCATATAATATGAATAAAATAACTCATTTAATTACTAAACCGATCTTTCACTTTAGCAAACAAGTTTGACAAATGTATTACTTCAAGCAGATTTTTTTAAAATAACTCTTCAGCTAAATTACGGTGCAGCAAAAAAAGGGTTGTTGATTTCTTTCAACCTAGACAGATTTGTGCTGAAGCACAGCAGGAGTTATCTATGTGGAAAATCAGGTCTTATGATAAAACCTAAGCATTCTGCCTTAAGCTCTCTCAGGGAACAAATAACCACTCATCCAAACACAGGCCTCTCAGCTAAAACAATGTTAATGGCCCAGATATCAAGAGAAATGAAGGCTGGAGCACAAAGGAGGCTTAGCAAAGCAGAATCCACCACGGTCCTACAAAAGCACCTTGAGGCTTTGAGGGGAAAAATGGTCTAAACTGTAAGATGCTGCAGCTAAATATGTGAACCTTTTAGGAGTTAAAGGACATAGGCATTTTTTTGATGATGATTCATTTTACTTTTGAAAATCCCTCAGATATATTTCATTTCAACACAGTTTTAAACCATAGACACCAGGAACCTGTAAAACACTATGTTGAATTTGTTGCTGCTTAAAAATACAGTTTATAAACTGACTAAAGAAGTAAATAATCATTTTGTGTTTTTTGGGGTGTGGGGGTTTATTTTGTGGTACCTAAAGGAGTTGAAAAGCAGCTGCTCACCTTCTCACCAAAGATCCTTTGGCAAATGCCGTTCTTGGCCAGCTTCTCTTTCACCTGCCTGGTCAGCTCTATGGTGTCCACCTCCCGATACATGTACATCTCATACTGCTCTGGGGTCAGTGGGGGCACGGTGGGCTTCAGTGCACGAGGAATATATGCGGGGTAGTAGGAAAGGCGTCCTGGGCCTGGGGACTCCCCGCTCACCGAGGTGTCCGACTCCACCTTCACTTCCACTGGCCGGCCCAGTTCATCCTCTGCAGCGGAGGCCTCCTCGCTGTTGGGAAGACCTTCGCCGTTCTCGAGGCGCGGCCAGGGCCGGGTCATGGCAGAGGGCCCAGAGGAAGAAGAGGAAAGAGAGGGAGACACAGAACTATAGGGCTGGGAGCCATTCCCTCCACCGAGGACCATGGACCCCCGCTCCTGAGACCAGTGTTGATCAAAGTAGGTTCCTGCTTCACCAATTTCTGACTTCACTTTACGGATGATGTTCTGAACAAAAGCAGCGGGGGAAAGAACGCTGAGAGGTGTTTGGGGGCTGCTGATGGAGTTGGCCATGCACACTGTCACACAGCCCCCTTCCTCCTGCTTGACAGAGATGGGTAAAGGGAAAACCCTGGATCGCTCCGGCGGCCCCAGACGTTCTACTTGGATTCCTGAACTGGCATTGGAGGCCCTTCCACAGGCCTCCATCTCCATCAGGGCTTGCTGCTGAGCCTCCATCTCCCTTCTAGCTTGTTCTAATATGTTCTTAATGGTTTCATCTGAGCTGCTTCCTGCCCCGTTGCTGTTCCTGCCAGATGAGCTGTGCAAAGAGGACCTGCCATCACCTAAAAAAAAAAAAAAATCCATACTGAATAAAAAAGCTCTTTAAGTCACCTTTCCAACTGAGATGCATTAAAGTAATGATACAAATACATGCTCAACTTCACTGTCAGTTTGAAGTAAAACTATAAATATAGACTTCAAGTATGTTTATGACTTGCAGCTTCATCCTCACCTCCCCTCTGAGACTGGATCTCCTTCTTGGCCTGTTCTAGGATGTTCCTAATGGCGTCGTCTGACCCAGTTTCAGGAGTTCGGATGCGTGGAGTGATGCTCCCTGCCACAGAGGGTAACCGAATAAGAGAGAGAGAGAGAGAGAGAGAGGGAAGGGGGTTGAGTGGGATGGTTGATCAGAGAGCAGTTCCAAGGCTTTGCTTTTGACTGCTAGATCAATGGCTGCCTTTGAGCGCGTACTGTCTGAGGTTGCAGTATACGGAAAGCTCAACTTTCAAAAAGCTGCGAATCTAGGGAAAAAACAAAGTTTTAAAGGATCACTATAAACATGGCAGAGGAAGCTGTTAAGAAGTCAAGGATGTGGTCCAAGTGGAATCAGAGGTCTAAAGACACACAGGGATGAGGGTTCAGCCACCAAGGGGCATCGTTGCATAAGCACGCAAGCCCTGTTGTTTCACAGCATCCATGATCTGGTACTGTTGGCCAAACAGCAGCTCCTGTGCAAGTGCATTACTTTAGCTAATATTCAAAAAACTATCATGAGTAAATGGCTATAGTCCTTTTAAGATCATAGACAAAATTGCAGATTAACACTTTTATTTTCAACGCAAACATGTGACAGTGGAGCAGAATACAAACAATATACTCAAAATGTTTCTCTTGACAAAATGTTTAAAATAGTGGTAAAAACTAAGGTTTTAATCAGCTTTTATTCCTACGATCCAACCAGATCAATCTGTCTGAGACAAGTTGTTAATCAAATTGAACTATACAGACATGAAATTGTTTCAAAATGAAATAAATTGATATCAACATTGGAAAATACCATTTGGATTGAGGGATGGGAGTTTTTTTACTATAATGTTCCCTTTGTATTATTTTGATGTGGAAAAACAACAGTGGGCTGAACTTTATGAAACTAAACTGTGAGCGGATTTGCAATTAATTCTTGTTTACGTGTTTGTAGACATATTTAATTTACACTTGATTATCCTGCAAGAAAAATCCAAGGAATCTAGAAAACTTTTATTGCACTGTTCAGTAGCAGGGATTTATCATACTAGTTGAATTTTTGGCTAAAGATGTCCTGAATCCATTTTAGGTCGACATTCAAAATGAACCAATATCGACTATAAATCGTATTGTCAACCACAAATTATAAGAGTAGATTTGCTGTTAAAATGAATCGTTACCACCCATGTAAAAACTTTTTTTAAACTGATTTTCAGTGATATCAGAGTGTTCATCTGAGTCTTTTTAACCTACCTCTTTGTCTGACCTGGATGGTTCTGAGGGCCAGGATGTTCTGTTCATCAGAGAGGAACTGCTTCATCTTGATAAAAGGTTCTTTCCCTTTGACTGTCAGTTTCCTCCAGGGCTTAGGTCTGGCCAGGATTTCACTGACCGAGCCCTGAGAGAGACCCAGCACATAGTGGCCAAACACTCGCTGGCCAATGTTATGCTTCAGCAGCTGTTCTTTCACCTGAAAGGCAATCTCTGCCGTGTCCAGTTGGTCATCATCTCCTGCGGTCGAGCTGCCACTTTCTGACTGGTCACTCGGCAGGCTGGCATCGCCGCTGCCCACACCTGCAGAGCCTTGAGTGGCTGACATGAGTGCAACTTTGGCTGCATAGAGCGCGGTGGGGAAAGCCATGAGGCCATCCTTTTTGAAATGCGGGGAGAGGAGCTGCTTGTGAAGAATGTGGTCCCCTGACAGTCGGTCCCCAGAGCACGGCGACACAGAGAAAGGGCGGGGGAGATCGTGGCTGGAAGAGGAGCCATCGAGAGGGGGAAGACCTGGGCTGGGAGAGGCACGACTGTCTGCCTGAGAGGAAGAAGAGTGAGAGCCAGGTGGCCTGCCCGTCTCTCTTCCCACTTCCTCAGAGTGGTCACTACCTGATGATACAAAAAAAAAGAAATTGACGTAGTTGGTGTGCCCTCCTTCAGATGATATATATTTAATGAATCAATAACCTGCTCTTTATCTCTTGAAAGTTTAATATATTGGAATTTTCCTTTATACATCCAAGCGTGAAAAATCAACTCCCTAATGGACTAATGTTAACCAATAAGCGCCAAACTATCATCATAATGTACATTTTTTGGCAAACAAAAAGCTCTTGCTTTTGCTGTCTTACACCAAACGGAATCAGATGTGAGCGACACAAGTCAAAAGAAACTGACACTAGAGAGACACAAATTATATACCATTGCTGTGCAATACTCTGGTCTTCTCCAGTAAGTACTTATGAGATGGAAGAAAGGCCTCTTTATCCAGCAGAAGAGCCTCAGTAGCTTTGGCAGACTCCTATAAGTATGAAAACACACACAAGCTGTTAACATTGGATTAATCAGTTACAATGGGTAATTTTCAAAAGGTGATGGATCAGTGAAGCATTCAGTGACACTATCAAACACATCAAGAAGAATCCAAAGGTCTCAGTTGATTCAAGGAAGATTTTTGTCAAACTGCTGTGTCAACAAAAGTGAAATACCTGGGATGAGCTGCCATTTGCAGAAGCCAGTTTCAGAACTTTTAGGATGCTATAAAAAGAAACAAATCAAAAATTTTAATATTACTAACACATTGCCAATTTTTAGGGTATTAAAGATCCATTTCTCACCTGAGTTCAGTTTTAATCTCTTCGTAGTCCATCTGGGATTGTAGTTTAGCTTCTAATCTCTGGTGTGGAAAAAAAAATTGCTTTAGGTGACACAAACAAGTGCAGTCATCGTCGCTACAGATGAGTTTGTCCACACCTCAATAGCTTCTGTCTTGTACGCCAGCTGCCGCTCAAGCTCTAAGATCTGATTGGCCGAGGTTTCCTGAACTTCTTGTAGTGCAAATTGCAGCCGTTGAATATTTTCAAGAAGTCTGAGGTTTTCGCGGTCTTTGGCCAACAAAGTGGCCTCCAGCTGGGAGGGCAATGTGTCGACTGTGTCATTCTTTGCCTGGCAGAGGTGGAAGAAAGACAAAGAATGACAAAAGGACAAAAGGCGGTCATCAAGAAAAAGGTTGCATTTCAAAGTCCCACTCTGATCATCTTTTGATTTATTGTAAAAGTGTTTCCAGTGGTCTTTTAACTATGATGCAGTTTTTTCCTAAATAAAAAAAGGCCTGTGTTGTTATCTAGGATCATAGTTTCTGCAGAGCAGCAGGAGTTCATCAAAAATTCCCCTCTGGGTTGTGGGCAGAACTGTTGGTGTGGAGTAAGCCTGCCCCCACTTTCCATTATCCCTTTGTTTACACTCTCTTTTGCTAGCTTTCAGCCCTTCATACCCCCAATCTAACATTACCAGTGCATATTTGGAGTTCCACGTCTACAGGTGGATGCATCAGAATGGAGCAGAGCAGTCCAGTGGCATTTCTACATCACGACTACGAGCTTTTTTAAACTGCATTTTTTGTCTACTCCTGATTCACAATGATTTGAATAATGAAATACTCAGAAAAGCAGTTTAAATCTGAATTTTTTCTATAAATGTTCTCCATCATCAGAAAAATGCCACAAAACATATTTCAAACATGCAAGACACATTTTTCATTGGAGTGGGTGGTCTTTAAAACATTCCAAGATTTAAAATCCTACAGCTGGATTTAAATCCAGCATTTTTACTTGGGGTGTAACGATTTATCAATGATTCAATTTCTATTCCTACAATCCAACCAGATCGATCTGTCTGAGGCAGAATTGAGTCGACGTTCACCATTAAAAAAATTGTTTCAAAATTAGATACATTGATAATTGATATTGGAAAATATCATTTGGATTGAGACATGATAGCTTTATTTTCCTATAATGTAAAAATGACCAGGTGCATCACAGCAGACAACACACACGTGATGACACAGTGGAAAAATGATCAACCATCATTCCAGTCCAACGTGTGGAAACACTTTGAATTTTACAAAAACATGTGACCATACGTTGTGGTAGAATGTTCTAATAATGCTCCCTTTGGATTATTTTGATGTGGAAAACAAAAGTGGGATGAACTTCATGAAACAAAAATATTAATGGAATTAACTTTAATTCTTGTTTACTTGTTTGTTTGTACACATATCTAATTTACACTCGATTATTTTGCGAGAAATACAACAAATATGGAAAACTTTACCTGCACTGTTCAGTACCAGGTATTTATCTCTGAGTCAAACTGCTTGAAGTTTTGGCTTAAGATGACCTGAATCTATTTAAGATCAGTGAATCAGATCATTAAAAATAAACAAAAATTGAAAGTGAATCAAATCAGCAACAACAAATATCTAATCGAATCAAATGAATTGTTACACCCCTACTTTTTATTGTCCTACGTCAGGTTCTTCTATGAGGCTTCAGACCTTTTATACACTTTAAACTTGTTTGAATAAGCAGAAAGGCAGAATTGTCTAAGTTGACTTAGACAAACGTTTCTGTGGTCTTTAGCGGGTAAAGAACAAAAGAAGGGCAAGTCTCATTTTAATAAATGACCATTGAAAAAGATAAAAAAGGCAGCATCTGCAGTCTAAAATTACCAAAGAAAGCAACTAAAGATGAAAATATACTGCACTGGACTTTTGATTAAAAACACCCACCAATAAATATCTGCAACCTTAGATCACATTATTCTCACCCTGCTGGCTCCCTCTTCTGGTTGGCAGCTGACTGCGGTGACACCAGAACCGTTGGCTAACTGCTCCTTCAGCCTCTCCACTTCCCTCTGGGCCACTTCTGCTTTCTGCGAACAGGTAAGGAGACCGGTGTTACAGTTTACATACACCATCCATATCAGTTGGCTAATGAGATGATGAAGTCCAAAGCAGAAACATAAATCAAAGTAGGCGGCCTTTTATTCTTGAAATTCAGAGCTCGGAGAAAACCTGAGCAGGAGTGCAAGCAGATGAGTGCAGCCACCGCTTTATTCTGCTGAAGGGGCTGTTTAGTCAGCCCACTTTATTCCCCAAACTGTTTACCTGCTCTGTCACACCCGGCCTACTAAGTAATGATTCATTTTGAGAACATTTATCTGGGAGCTGCTGGCAGAGTGAGAGAAGGAGTGCGCAAGAGAGAAGACTTTAAAGAAGAAGAAAAAAGATCTATCAACAGCATACAAAGCAATCAAGGCAATGAAAAAACTCAGAAGCCCAGTATTCAGTTCTCCGGCACCAACAATGCTAAATAATCTTCTGATCTCAATTGAGTGGAGCCGTGCTGCCGTATGGCGCCCACCAACAGGGCCTCCAGTTTACACTCACTAATAACACAATCGGGGAAAGGGAGGAAGAATGGGAAAGAGGAGGGGCAGGACGTGTCTAATTAAAGACAAAGCTTGATTACAGTAGTGATTAAGTTAACGAAGGAGCTTCTCAATCAGAGAAATGCACAGCAGGACTGCACTCACCTGGTTTGCCTTCTCAAGGTTTGCCATCATGGCATCGATTTCAGCAGCCCTGCAAAACACACACAGGACAAGAGGATTCATGAGGACATATTCTCACTTTTCAATACATGTACTCATTTTGGTGGAGATAAAATCTCCGAAAATAAACTAAAAGTCTTAATTGAGGCTGAGACTAAAGAAAAAAAAAACAGTTAACCAAGAAATCAAACTTTGTTTTAACTTTCTGCCGAAAATTAAACATTATAGTTAAACTTTTAAAATTTAAAATGGAGAATGATGGAACAATGATCGAAAAATCAGTTTGACTTGGCTTTCTTGCATTTTTAATTTAAGTAAAGTAGCATCATTTCACTCGGCGTGTACTGGTATTTTATTTTGAAAGAAACTTTTATGTGCAGCTGTCAAAAGCAAAAGCATTTAAAATTGTTATATACAGAAAAATATAACACTGCTTATTATCAATTTTTGCAAATATGGATTCATGACCACAAAACTATCAAGTGTATTTTTATAAACGTTACAGTGGGACTTTGCATCTCTCAATAAGAAACTGGACCAAATGGCTCTTTTAGTGTTAAAGGTTGCAGACCCATAAACATTAAAAAAAACACAAAAAACCATGTACTCACTACAATGAGTTTAGACTTTTTTTTGGTAAATTGTAGCCTTTTAACTCTATAATTATTGTCCTTTTAATTCTTAAGAAACAAGGTCAGTTTTATGCTAAAATACTTTTGGGATTTTTTTCTGAATATTTTATTTTCAAAAAATACATCTAGGTTTTGACCTTTGTCTTCTGGGAAACTTGCTCAACCATCCTTTGATTTGGCCAAATGGCTTAATTGAGCACAATAAAGTCAATATTCCGTTTTTAATATTCTAAAAAAAAGAAATATTTTAAACAGTTTATCAGAAAGGAAGAATCACTCTATCCTAAAGTTCAATGAAGAAAACTGACAATCATTTTAAGCAATCAAGTAAAAAGATATGTTTATTAAAACATACAAAATAATTTCCAGGTAGTCTCAACTGTTGTGAGGCCTTTACAGGTCCACTAACGAACAAAAACCTCACAAAAATAACTGCACAGATCATCATTAAACCTGTCTATTTTTTTTAGTTAATTGACTATAACTTGGATAGAAATACATTTTGCTTTTATCCTTTTCCACTAACTGCTTTTTCACTTTTTTATGAAAAAAAATTTCTCTTTCAAGTCAATATCATGCTAACCATTCACATTTTTTTTTATTCCATCAAGTTTTCTGGGATTAAGAGGTTCAATCACACCTGATGAAAACGTTCAGTCAAAGACGATTTTACACTGTAACCTCCTTTTAAAGGCATAACTAAACCCATCCCGCTGACAGTGTGAAATTTCATAAAAATACACTAAACATCCACATCTTCATTTCAAAAGTAAACCAACACATATCCAGCATAAAACACACAGTAATGTCTAATGTGAACAAAAGGTGTATATACAGATTCTGGTCTTTTTATGGTGTTTATGAACATTGGTGTGTTTATGGGGGGTCTTCTGGTCTTTTTACTATAAAATGTTGGCTTATTTGATGCTGCTGTGCAGATGGGTGAAAAAGGGTATGTGGATGTGCATGTATTAAAATAATGCAATTCTATTTGTTAAGAGAAGACATCCACTTTTTTTTCATCTACTGTAGAACTTCGTGTTACAAGGTCTGTGCCAACCAAAATGTGAGTCCATGTTTATGTTGTCTTGTAGAATAGTTGTGAGGCCTCAGTCTGTCCTCAGTGATTTCTGCAGCACTTCACAACTAGGTGGCCGAGCAGCAAGTGGCTGAATTAATCATTCGCTTCCTCAGAACTCCTAAGACTGAACTCCAACTGGCTTCTTGTCTCCAACAATCATAGTAGTCTAATTTAAAACAGAAACTCAGTGGATTATTTATGAGGTTTGTTTGAAGTTCAATACTTTCATTTTGCTCTCATGGGACATAATTTTCAAAAGGTAGATAAGGATGAACTAACGAGGAAGCTGTGATTGAGTTAAATAGGTTTCTCAAGTTTCTGGACATGAAAATCTTTTTTAATCAAAAGTGGGTAAAAAAGAAGCTCAGAGAACATCGACTTTCTTGTTTGGTTTTACATGAAACTGACTGCAGTGTGTTAAAAACGTGTCTTTATCTTTCATGTTTGCACTTCCGGTTTGTATCACAAAACAATTCAGCCAAAAGGAGAGCAAACACACCCCGAGACAGTATCAGAAAATAGACAATAATGTTAATCAACATAATGCCGTGCAGTATTGGTGTCAAAGGGTCTCGGACATGGCCCTATCAATAAGCCAAGACAGATGGCGCCTTACTGACTGACAGCAAGCACTAACAGGTGTCAGCATCCCGTTTAATGAACTTGTGCACTACAGAAAATGTTTTGTATTGATTACCTGCTCAGCTGCACAAGCTGAAGCAGACAAACAGTCTTTCTTATCAACACTGAGGAAACGGTCAGTGAGAGTGATGGACGGGAGCTTTGAGGTCAGTGCTGATGCTGTCGGTGTCCAGGAATGTGACCAGGGCGGGACACACTCTCGGTGACAGCAAATATAACAGATCTATCCATGGAAATGTTTGGTTTTGCAAAAGAATGCTGCCCTGTGTAAAAAAGGAAAGGGGCAAATGGAAAATGTGTCCATTTCAACAAAACGGATGGCTTTGGGTCTAGAAACATCATTTCAATTGCACCATGGATTAAGCCTGGGAGAAAATCCATTAGTAGCGGCTGACTGTGCTCTCGAGCACAACCCAAACAAAGGACTGTTTACTTTGAAAGTCTATTGACATCCTTCATACACGCTAGATTCATTTCAGCCGTGCAGTGGATACATTGCGCTCAAAGACCAGGACAAGGTAGAGTGTTTTCTGAAGCAATCTTTAAATGGAGCAATTCTTCCCAAGGGCTGTCAAGGCCCGGCTGCCAGTGGAAGCAAACACAGACCTCTCTCATCGACCTGCATTAGCAACTGACTCACTCTCACTTTTTGCCTCTCAGTGGCATTCTTCAGCTCATGACTTCTAGTCCAAAACAAGAACTGCTTCCAATGCTACAGGTGAGGAAGGAGGCTGCACTAACTGAGAGGTGCAACCGTCACGACCACAGAAGGGAAGGGGAAACGTGTCAGAGGAGAGGACAGGTGAGGAAAGCAAAAGGTAAAACAAAAGGTTGGTTCTTACCTGTTTGCCATCTCCTGGTTGTATTTACAACGCAGGTCCAGCAGCTCTGCTTGTGCTGCACTCAAGGCTGGTAAGACAAAGCAGAGGAAGTGAGATATTAACTTCACAAAAACACACAAACTTTGACCTTAAAGCCACACAGGGAAATATTTTAGAGGTTTATGTTGCATTTATGTCTTTCCTGTCATTTAAGGGTTATATAATTTATCCTAAGTCAACTTGAATTAAAATAAAACTACATTTTGTCATCTTAGACCACTAACCCGATTTCACTCAGTGTTTCCACGTATGTCTGAAAAATCCTTTGGTCCGGACTGAGTCCGCTTAATTTGGTCTGGATTGAGTCCTGAAGATTGCGTATTCTGTATTCAGACTGCAGTCTGGAGATTTCTGTTTCAAACAAAAGCCACATGACTAAAGATCTCTTCAGTCATTGGCTAATAATTCTAAGGGCGTGACAAAGCAACGAGAGAAAGAATAATGGAAATGCCAACGCTTTGCAATCCTTATCTGGATAGTTCGCTTATTCAAACAGTTATGAGACGTGTTGCTGTCCTCTTGTCCATGGAGGCATCCTGCAAGGCAGTTACTGAGGAGGTGACGGTTAAGACGTTATGCTGATATGTGTTTATGACATGTAGATTGTTGGGAAAACTAATCACATTAGAAGTTGTTTTAATGAGTTCACAGTCTTTCAACCCCACTTTAATGATATGCTGTGTCTTATTGTTGCTTCGTTACTCTGTTTACATCCTGTAATGTCCGGCTACGGTGGCCACGGTGGTCCAGTTGTTCCCCTCTGCGCACAGAGATTATTCAGACTGAGGAAACTCAGAGCGAACCGTAACCGTGACCACCATGAAAGATGGGTTCAAGAGCAGTTCCTGTTCCCTGACCAGAGTCCACTTGAGTGTATTCAGATGGAAAATTTGTTTGGATTATCGAAGGAAACAAACTCTATGTTCCCAGTCTGAATACACCTTTATTATTTATCAATGTGTCATTTTTTCCAACAAGTTTTCATGCGCTGCAGAGTCGCAAGAGTTTGTGTGAACAAAGTTGTGTTGAAAAATGTTTTAAATTGAAGTCTTTGGGTGAAATTATTGTTAGATCAGATTTAAAATGAATGTTTTTGATTTAAATAAGTGGTTGTGTATCATACATCCACAGTTTGGCTAAACTAGTCAGTAGTGATGGGTGTGCCACCCCACATTTTCGTTGGTCCTCTGGCCCGACCATGAGTTTTTTTCTGGAGGAGCAACTGCTGTAAGCAATACTAATGCAATTATTCCAGTAATAATCATTCCAGGGACAAAAATTGGTATTAAGCTGTTAGACAGAGACAGAACAGACAGAAATTAACAAAAAGAAAGAAAAAAAAATCACATTTTAACTTAAATTCCATGAAAAAAACCCACCAATACTGTATAACCTTGGTTAACCAGTTAACCAATAACTGGGGTTATTTAAAACGTGTCTCTTTAACAAGTTGACATTGAATTTTACTGCAACGTACATGCAAGTGTTTAAACTACTTACAAGCATGCAGAACTTTGATCTTCTCCTCGGCCTCTGATAGTCTGTCAGCCGATCCAACATCAGTGCTCTCCTCCTCCTCCTCCCTACAAGAACAAACTGTCAGCCCCTTCGCTACATCATGGACAGAAACAAAAAGCTGCAGTGCAACTGCACACACATAACACCTTGTTTAAAACTGCTATGTTTACCGGTTGGCTCTCATAAAAAGCACAGATACCATAGGTAGTTGAGGTCTCTAACTCTCTCCTTCTCACCCTCGATTTGGGTACTCCTGTCCAGGAGAGCTTGGGGCCCCAGAAGCCGGTGTGCTGTTGGGGGTCATCAGGGAGGCTGGAGGTCTGCACTCTGATGTCTTTTCTGTCAAAGCTGTGACTGCTGGATGCTCCTCTGAGGGCTCTGCTTGAATAAAGAAGTTTCATTAATAAGCACCCCATAAAACTGCAAGCAAAATCCTAATCCTAAAATATTTTTGCACCACTCGGGCCTTACCTGTCTTCTCAAGGCACTGCAGGTGTTTCTTCCAGTGCCCGCTGATCTCCCGTACCAGCGCTTCGCTGTCCGGGGCCAAAGTCCCAAGCTGCTGCAGTCTGTCCTCCAGGGAATGGGAGGCCTCCAGCACCGGAGCTGGATCTGTGAACACAGACAGAAACAAATCTCTGCAGTAGGAACTACCAAGGCTCGTGTCACATGCACGAAAAAAAAGTCTGTTTTACTGTGTATTCTGCCTGTAAACCTCTTTACAGTTTTCTGCGTCGGAATTTTAACACAGGCGGACAATTCCACTGAGACTTGTTTCCAAAGAGTGACTCCTAAACTTCTCTCACTCGTTCGCCTTTGAAATGTTCACAGGCCGGACCTAATGACACAAGTGCTGCTCTGACTCTTCACATGTACAAAGCTCAAACCTAATGAGTCCTCTACTATGCTGATAAATGGCAACAAAGAAAAGACAGATTACAATAAATATGTGACTGAGACTTCAGTGCCAAATATACACCTAGGTAAAGTGTTGAAAAAGTATGCTCCTGAAAAGGGGGTTAAAAAAAAAAAAGCGGGATTCTTTAGCACAACAGAGGAGCTGTTTTGCAATGCATGCGCGGCAGCACCGGGCCCATGGGGCCAACTAGGAGGCTGTTTCTCAGCTAACAAGTCTCCTCTGTATCATTTGATCATTTAAATTATTATGCCAGGAATTCTCAGGAGGCAGCTCAGCACTCCACATCACAGGGCTGTTTTTAATCTTCCCCTTCCCTTTCTTCCTTTCCCGAAAAGTTCAACAGCTCAGAGAGAGAGCTGCTCCTGTTGTGTACCTGCCTGCTGAACACCAAAGGAGGTGACTTCTAGTGCCAAAGCACAGAGAGGGATGCTCAGGGGAGATCCTTGACAAGGGGGAGGCGAGATGTGGAGGCACACACACAAATACACACACACAAAACGGAGCCCTTCAAAAACTCTAAAAGAGGAAGAAAATCGCTGCTTTGCTGCACAAACTTTTCTCCCACAACTTTCATCCACTCATCTTTGACTTCTATGTGAAACGCAATTGGATCCTTTTTTTTTTTTTCTAGATGGGCAATGACTGAAGCGACTTCTATAAGGAACTGGAGCCACAGACGATAAAACTTTGCCACGCGCCACAGAGAGAATAAAAACTCAGAGCCGACTGAGAACTAAACTTCTGCACAAAGCAATTTTTTTGAAACTCCAGCCACCCATTGCAGCTGGTCATATCTGCATTTTCATCAGACAAACATTTTGGGCCATTTAATTGTTTGAACCACATTTCCCAGGACTGTTTACACTCAAACATCGTCTGCCTTCATTGTTACACCAACTGCCGAGCTATTGCATCAGTCACAGGGGACATCACTATTAAGAGCACAGCTCTTCTAAGACAAACAGGATGACTAAAAGCAGTGCTATTCCATCGACTCTCTGTCACAGAAATCACTTTATCAGCCTCTTTCCCATATATCCTTTCAACTTTTAGTGATCAAAGGACAGAGATTATAGTAAGGGATCTCTCACGCATGGACAATCTAGGATTATCAATCAGCGGCAGGGGAGTAGAGTAAAGTCAAATTTAAAGTGAAGGGATATAACTTAAGTCTGTATACAAAATTAACCCCCATCAAAGTGGAGCAGCAGGGATTTTCTCAAGGGCCCAGGATCTACAGTTACTGAGGGAGAGTCCAGAAAGACTGCTTATAACTTTGAAAAATAGAGATCCTAATTGAAGCAGCTAATAAGAAGCAGCGGAGCCTCTACTTAAACCAGCTCTGACACTAAATCCACCAAATAAAACCTGAAGGCGAAATTTAAAACCAACACAGAAGCTCACAGTCCTGCTAACCGCAAAATATAACACAACTAATGAAGTATTACACACTCTAAATCACATCAGAGCGTGCAAATAATTCCGCCCTTATTGCAAATCATAGATGGGTGAATATTTGTTGTGAGATGCAGCTGGTCAATAGTTAACAGCAGCTTGTGCCAGCTAGTAAATCACAGATCGCCTCAAAAAACATTAACTGGTGAAGAAGAGTCCTGATAAGCAAAAAAATTAAAAATGTTCCAAATCTGGAGGAAACATTTTGTGCAAGAAAATGCAAGGAAAGTTAGATTATACAACAGAAATGTTATATTAACAGGAAAACAGAAGCTAAAGCTAAGCAGACTATGTAATATCAAAAAGGATTTTTTATCAAATACAAATCCATTGACTTTTGGGGCAACAGCTCAGGTGGTTGAGCAGTTCGTCCAATGATGGAAGGATTGGCGGTTTGATCCCCGCTCCCTCCAGCCAACCGTCGTTGTGTCCTTGAGCAAAGGCACTGAATCTCTGTGCCTCTAGTGTGGCTCCACTGCTGTGTAAATGTACCGGTAATAGGGTAAAAGGGGCCGTTTGGCGCGTACTGGCAGCCATGCCTCTGTCAGTCTGCCCCAGGGCATCTGTGGCTGCATCAGTAGCTGACCATCACCACGTAGGAATGAGGTGTGAATGAATAATGGATACACATTGTAAGCTCTTTGAGCATCTGGAAATGCACAGATAAATCCAATCCAAAACAGTTTTTGAACTCGGAGTAAAGAAAATAAGATTAATTTCAGACACTGGTCTGGAGAGACTCTTATTTTGACCAACTTGTACTAAAACTTATATCAAAGCATTCCTGACTCATTACTACCAACAAAGACATGTCGAAACGACACAAACAAGAAGCAGATTTGTAAAAGCGATTAAATCTACACATCTAGCAGGACTTTGGAGTTCTTTGCTGGATTGATGTTGGGTTTCATCATGAGGTTGCAACCCTGTGGCTGCTTGCTGCGTTTGTGCTGCTGCACATCACAAGGCAGAAGGCAGCCAGTGTATCAGGGGTAAATCCTCAGGAGTCAGTTGGTCAGGAGTTGACGGTTCAGCAGACTGTAGGTGGCCTTACTAGTGGAGGTGTATGGGTTCTAGATGTGTGTCTGCATGGATGGGGGGTTGGATGAGGGTGTTGTGTGCCAAGACAAGCAGGTGTGTCAGGGCGGTCCGTCTTGGCCCTGTCAGCGATACACCATCATTAGGCGGTGTGGGCGCAGTAGGGTGCACCATTATGTCTCCCTGGGCCCTGTGTAATTACGCTCTGACATAATTAACCCAGCAAGCCCATTAGCCAAGCATTGGCTGGCTGAAGAGAGAGGGAGAGAAAAAAAACATACTATAATTATTTGTTGTGCGCATGTTAATGAGGCCAGCTGTGTTCCCATCATACAACACGAACAAATTAATTTACAAGGCTGCGCTCCAAGGTTTTTTCTTTTCATTCAAAACACTCTTGCATTTGTTTTTTTCTCCTTTCTCTTAGTGGACTTCAAGGTCCATAAACACGCTCTGCTGCTGCAACAAACAGTAACACTGCCGCAATAGTGTTAGCAAAGACCAAAACTGGGTTGCCAGAAGCCTGCGACTTTCACCTTCACAGACAATGTAAAGGGATATGAGATATGTAGAAAAAATGCCCACCTCTCTTCTTCAACCTGTCAAGGCACAGTTTTGATTAAAAGTAACACAAACTGTTTTTAGCAGGTGAAAAAAAAATTAAAATCCTTGCCTTTTTTTGTTTTTTGCGGCGTATTTTAAACCATCAAACATTTGATATTCACATTGCAAACTTAAGTCTCACTTTACCTTGATGTGGTGGAAAAACGAGAAAATACTCACATGAAAGGAGAGGTGGTATGAAAAATATGACTCTGGGAAACGTTCGCTTGTGTGTCTGAACAAAACAAAGCTGAAAGAGAAACTTTTTAACCTGTGCTCTCTTCCATAGCTTTTGTATGTCGTTCTTTGACAGACTGAAGGACGGAAATGAAATGACACCAATAGTGGGGTATTTTAAAGCTCAGAACAAAGAGCAGAGTCAAAGAAACAAAAGGAAGAGCGAGGCAGCATTTCGAATTAACTCAAGATGCTGCACTGGGCTGAAATAGCAGTGTCAGTGACATTTAAACCAACCTGACAGGAAATAATTTACAAATAAAACCACCAGGTTCCCTCCTTTATGTCTCCAGTAAATCTTTGGAAATAAAAACCTTTAAATGGATGTCTTGAGCTTGTCAGAATTTCCTCCCTACTCCATAACTACTAAATAACTACATAGTATGGGACTATCAAATACCCTGGATTTCAAAAGCAATACAGACACTATGCTCCCTAAACTTTCTTTTTGTTTGTTTGTTTTTTGAAATGATGAATGACATTACCGATTTCTCAAAGTAAAAACCTACATTTTACTGAGACTAAATATGAATCCACTGCGTTCTAAAAATGAAAACTTGGATAATTTATAGAAAAAATAATTAAAATACATGAAAAATTATTCAAACCCAATGCATTGTGGTCTATATTCGCCAATCTAGTAAGCATTGATGGAAACTTTTGCAAAGACTTCTGGGAAATTTCTGGGACACTGGATTTTGGAATTCCAAATTTGGGCAGCTCTACAAAATGGCAAACGCACTATATAGTTCTTTAAGTATTGGTCTTGGTCTTCATTCCCGTATTTGGTGGACTGTCAGGTTCACATGAATCCAGACATTCCTATGCACACACAAACACAGCTGCTGTCTTTCAAGAGCACACTCTCTCCTGGTCCCTTTGGGGTCTCCTACTCCACGGGGATCAGTTGGAGAGGCTCGGCTCTTTTATGAACATAATGCATTATTAAGCACCTCAAACATCTCCTGGGCCTTTGTTTATTACTGCTCTTATTAATCACTTGCGCATAATCTCATCCCGCCCAAAGAGCTTTCATTTTCCTTTAGCTTTTACATGCCCTTATTTTTCAGCAGTCTGCCACAAATGCACAAAGCACTTCTCCTCTCATCACGTCTGTAGGTGCTCAGCTGCACAATCACAATAAAACCAGCTCACTCTGCCTTGCAGGCTTCTCTTCCTGGTGCTTGCGTTTGTATACGGGGAGGCTGAAGTACAACTGCATTTGAATGGCTTGAATTATTAAGGTCGTTGTGTTCTGATCAGAGAAAACCCCGTGACCCTGGGAGGCACTGGTGAGGCACTTATAACCATCTCATAACAAGATACTATATGTGTCTTTACGACAAAACATTAAAAAAAGGCCTACATTTCCATCCCGCAATACCTATGGTAACCACTAGCAAGCGCTGTTGTCATAACATTTCCACAAACACACACATGCACACACTTCTCAGACATGCTGTGGTCCCCACTCAAGCGCACAGACACACACAAACTTAGAAGCATGTATTCTGATCTTCACAAGATCTCAGTGAGCTTCCAGCTTAGATGAAAGGAGACGCGTTCTAAAGGAGAGGGGGAGCAGGGTGGATCCTGAGGGATGAGAGTGTATACTGAAAGGAGGTGAGGAAGAGCAAACACCTGGAGTGTCAGTCTCAGGGCTACGCCCCTGGCGACAGGGCTTCATTGCTCTCACTGAGGTGGCAACAAACGCTGATGTTCAAATGGCGCACACTCCAGCAGAGAGGAGCAGAACGAGAAGAGCAAAGGAGGAGAAAAAAAGGGCCGATAGAGTGATTCTCTTGGAGGAGCTGGAAATTTGGGCAAAAAGCAGCTGCTGTTTTTCAGCGCTCAGTGATGGGGGTGTTTTGTTTTTTTCATGCACACTGATCAAAACCGTGCAGAGATGATATAAACATTGTTAGGGAAACACTGTTAACAGGTCTCTTTCAAGACCTAGAAGAGGTAGGCGTTACAGTGCACAGCATGGGGACATGTCACAGTCAAATCAAAATATACTGCGCGAATAAACTTTCCTGTGGATTGACATTCAGGTCTTGTGAAACTAGTGAGAAAACACTTCAATCACTCGCATCAAAAAGTTATGTCAGCTCTGACTTCACTCCTGCATTTTCATTTTTTTTTTGAAGAGGAGTATTAACACATTGTTTGATTTCCCTGCTGGAATCTCTGCTTTTAAAAAGTAGTTAAAGACCCATTCCAATAAAAATCATGGTTTTAGTCATGTTCTTGTGACATTTTTCTGAACATAAAGGACATTTATAAAGAAAATTAAGCTTAAAATTTTCGTTATTCAAATTTTTATGAATCAGAAGCAGATGAAAAAATGCCGTTGGAAAAAGGTTGTAGCAGTGATGTACAAACTACAGCCAGCGGCGCACAAGTTCCCAGCTGAGCTCCATCCTGATGCATCCGCTTGCAGACAATTAGATCTATGTACATCTTCAATTTCCTCCGTCCGAGCTGGTATCTGAGTCAAAATTATACATCTGGATCGCTCCAATATTACTCATCATTTTTGTTCCATCGGTAATATTAGGTTGGGGCTGTGAAGGGGCTGTAAGCTAGTGGGAGAGAGTCTAAAACAGATGGATGTCAGAGTAGATGGCGGGCTTACTCCACACCAACAGTCCCGCCCAAAACTCAGAGGTGAAATTCTAATTCACTCCTGCCGCTCTGCAGAAGCTATGTCCAGGAAAATTGGGTGTTTTTTTTTCATTATTCTAGGTAAAAATGGCATAATCATAATTAAAAGACAACAGAAACTGATTTTAAATAGATCAAAAGATGACTGGATTGTGATTTTAAGGATCAAACAGATAAATAAGGCCAAATGTTCACAATGTTCAGACCCCACAGGTCACTTTTGAGGTGACTGCGTGTGTCCCCTCCTCCTTCTTCCTGTTCGTCCTGTACGCTCGTTAACTCTGCTGTTGGCCCAATCTGATTGGACCGCTGGCCTTTGCAAGAGCACATCGAAGGAGAGGCGCTTTCAAACGAAATAATACGAGGAGGGGGGGAAAAAACGCCTTGCCGTGAATAGTAATAACTGCATTAAGATTAACGAGCGTGGCGTGCGAAGAATAATTGCATCTGTCAAAAGATTAAAATTACATGAGCTGTGGCGTTTGTTGGGGGAAAGGTGGGAAAGCTCACTGTTGGCTTTGAGGGGGCAAAGAGAAATGAAGTGGGGCCACAGCCAAATGACTGTCCTCCAGTGTACCTGGAGTCATCCATTCTGGGGAGGGAGAGGAGGGCACGACAGGGGGCGATGCAGAGACCGAGGGGTGGGGGGGTGACCTTGCACACTAGCAGCTAGATGCACAGTGACAAAAAGGCACAGGTTACAGTGAGCCCTCTTCGCTCTGATTTTGGCTCCAAACATGCAGGAGAAGCTGCAGGTGCGTGGCGACAGCTAGCCTTCATCTAAACAGGATTAATGCACTTGCCAAAAGTCGTGTCCTCACATTTAAGCAGATTATCGTTGCAAATGATGAATGGAAATCATCTTTTTGTTCAGAGTTTGAGCATCTCTGGCACCTTTAAGATCCCGAGCTGGTAGATGGAGGTTTCAAATTGATTTCCACAACAAATGTAACTATGTTATGTTAGCAAATAAACCATATAAAACCATCTTTTAATTACTTATGATGCCATTAAATCCCTATTTGTTACAATGAGTAAAGATTGAATGGTGTTTAGTATTACAGCCAACTCTCTGACCTTTACGGCGAATGAAAACAATTCACTTCCCTCTGTGTGAGTGGCAGTGACAAAGAGAAACCGTCTCGTCCCTTTGCAAGTGTAAGGTCACACAAAGGTGGGTGTCTGGCTGTGCCAAGTCACCTGGTGTCACCTGATACATGACTTTTTTATTTTTTTCACAGAAGAGTGCAAAAAATGTTATGTCTGTGAAGTTTTGCATCTCAAAAACAAACTATTGATTACAGGGACGGCACAAACTGCAAGTATTGGTGGTCTTTGTTTTTATTTCGAAGTTCTTGCTGTTTAAGATAAAGTAACACTACGATGACTCTACTATTCCTTTAGAGAAAAAAACAGAGCCCCAAAAATGTTACTATGCTGGAGTTAAGGTCTTGATATTAAAGGAGTAGGTCAGAAAATCAAACTGAATACGTCTTCAAAGAACGTTTTTTTCCTATCAGGGAAATAGCTTCATTGAAAGTGAGTGTCTGCATGTGTGTTTGTGTGCGCGCGGGGGCATAAATATCAAGGACTTCAAGGAAAATGGAGACCTTTAAAAGTCAGTTGTCGCCGACGCAATTTCTCAGACGCCGACTTTTATCTTGTATTCATTGAATCTGTAAACAGCGTTCTCTACTCCTGACACAAGTGTTTCTCTGATCTAGACTGAGATTGGGCTGCGTTTTATTGCCATCTCTTGCAACAAAGAGCAATGCAGTACATGTGCACTGGCAATGAAATAACTACTAAGCAAACATAATCTTTTCCTTCATCCTAACCCTCTGTCTTTTCCTCTCTTCCCCTTTCTCCCCCTATGGCCTTATCAGGACTGCGTTCCATCCAAAGCCAGACTTCAGTTGGGGTTTTAATTGGCCCTCTGCAATCAACAGCAAAGCTTCTCAACCATGTGTTCGCTTCTCAGCCATGCTACACTCAAGGACCAATGCTGCGTTTTGAAGTGGCCTCATACAGAGTTTGGAAACCACTCAGAGAGTAGAGACTTTGAAAATAGATAAGAGCCAGAGTGTATCTATGGTTTAATGTTTCCTCTATCTATGTGATGCCCCACTATATCGCACTATGTCACTACCTCCACTGCAAGAAAATTACATTTTTTAGTTTAGTTGTGATTCCACATACAGCACAATCATGACATGACTGTGAGCATTCTAGCATCTCATCCTCAAAGATCAAATATCATGCTGGTTGGTTTGTTTGGTCTCTTTAGAAGAATAAGGCCAACCATAAGTAAAGCAGAAACAAAATGGTATTGTTTATGAGGATGCAAAGCTCTTGTCTTGGTAGGAGACTCACCTGGAGCTTCGATAAGCTGTTTGTAGACTCCCAGGAATGCAGACTCTGCTTCCTTACTGCGCCTGTTCAGAGCAACCACCTGCAGGGAAAAAGAGGCTATTAGAGTGAACAAGGACTGACATAAAACCTAGTATGCAGTAGCAAGCATGAGGCCTGGTACCTTTAATCAACATCGGATATAAACTAGGGCTGTATTATGTAGCCACAACAGGGTCCAAGTCTGGGTCTCCCCCAGCCCGGACAAAATGTAAGGTTGTGTCAGGAAGAGTATCCGGCAACTCTCTGCCAAACCACCTGTGCAAACCAGTCAGCTGATTCTCTGCAGCGACCCCTGATGGGATATGCCGAAAGGTGAACAACTGAGAAAAAATTGTGAACTGCAATATTCGTGATCAATATTGCAGAATGACTTGAGATATATGAACAAAAGCAAAACAAAACAAAACAAAAAAAACAACAACAACATTGTTTCTATATTAGTGGAACAACTTTATTTATATAAAACTCAACATAACTTAAATTATACTGCAAGAGATCTCAATAGAAGACAAATAAGAACTTGTATGTTGGGAAAACACACCAAAGAACAATTAGCTACCTTTCTGGAAGTACTACTATTAGTAAAACTAATAAGGAATATAATTAAGAATATTGTAGGTAGTGGGCATTCGGGCTTCTTAAAACATAATGGTTTCTCTGTCTATGCATCCTTCCAGAGTAAATGTTTCACTATGAAGAGTTCTTGGTATAGTAAAGCAACATGTTCACTTTGCAAGGTTTTAAATATGTACACTGATATATTACTATTTGTCCTGTTGGACTGAAAAATCTCGTTGAAGATGAACTACTAGCAGGTTTGCAGAGATATGTCCTTGCAAGCTTGATTATATGTAGGAATGTCATTTGGTGGAGTTTCCACCATACTAGAGGGTCTTTCTCCTCGTTTTTGACCGTGTGCAGCTATAATCATGCTCAACTTATACAGTGGGGCTGACTTGAAAAAAAACTGCCTAGGGAGCACTGGATGTTAAGGGAAGCATTTATTGCAGTTTATGCAATCTTTTGCAATCTGCGATAACAACAAATGTTTGATTTATTGTGCAGGTCTAATATAAACTGATCTGCAATTTGCAATTTGCATAATAAAATTCTAAAAATGGCATTTAAGTTCAAAAACACAACAAAAAAGGTTTCCATTAGTTAATTAGAATATTGTAGAAAGACAACATTGTTTTCTGTGCTGTAAGGTTATAGCTTTTAGAGAAATTTTCCAATAGAAAAGTCTGTTCCTCTAATAAAGAAGCATTTTATATAATTGCTTTATGATAAAGCATACTGTCTTTAGAGACAAGATAGATAGAATAACAGTATTTTTTTCCTTGTATTTCCAATCCACAAGATTTCAAAATAAAAGCCCTTTTTCAACGGTCAACAGTGACATGATCAGTGTCTGGGCATTTCAGTTTTTTCCATTTAAACTTCAGTATTCTTACAAGCACAGGTTGAAACATTCAGACATGGCAAAATTTTTAGTAACAGACAGAATGACCAACAAGTCACTCATAAAAAACTTAATTAATAAGTTAATAATTAAATTAAATTTATAAACTCTGTAATAAATGAAACTACCTAGTTAGACTGTAGTTATTAAACCTGTTTTTACAAAGAGAAGAAAGCTCAAAATCTATTTGTGTTCAAGCACTAAGCATTTCCACCACTGCTTTTAGAGAAGTCAGAAACCGTACAAACATTCTCCTTGTTCACGTGTCAAGCTGTTGCACGTTGTAAGGTGACATTTGGCCTGCTAAAGTGTCGGTGCTGGTGTGTGAGCTGACGCTTGCCAGTGGCCTCCATCACCGGCAGCACTCGGCACCTGCTATCCTTCGCTCGGCGGGTGATGCAAACCAATTAACGATTCATTAGGAGGGACAAAGAAAGCAAATTAAGCACCACCTGGCCCCATGGAGAGGGCACCTGCACTAGTGGGTATGTAGGTTACCTTGCAAAGACTGAACATCGGTCTGCTCCTGCAAAGAGGGAGCCTCAGCAGCTTCCTCTGCATGTGCTCAGCTTTACAAAGACTAAATCAGATCAGCCTTCTCCAAAGAATTGAGATTGTCATGTATTGTTTATGTCATTGCTGTCACTGTTGATTACAACTACTGTCAAATCAGTTAAATGGGCCCTACAACAGAGAGCTGAGAGAGCTGTGCTGCTCCTCATCAGTATAGAAGCACTCCAAAAACATTTATTTCACACAGGCTGAAAACACTTATAAGGCTGGTGGCAGTGTGTGTTGGGGCTGTTTAGTGGCGTTATAAATAAGGTGCGTGGAAAACAGCAAGAGACAGAGAGCCTTTGATTTACTGGAAATGGTTGGCGTGTTCCCCAGGGAAACATAACGACAGCATCATGTTTAAAGAAATATCATAAAGATCAAGCAAATCTCCCCTATCACTCCCACTTGGAGCAGCTCAGAGGAGTTCATGGAAAATGGAAAAGGCCAGCGCCCAATCAATACAGATGCAATAGTCTGCAGCTCCCTGCTAGCCCTCTGCTACACAATGCTGTTGTTTCACTCTATCCACAATTTAACATCAGGCCCCCTCTTCTCAGAGTACCTTCATCTGGCCCTCGCCACCTTTTCCACTTAAGATGAAAATATGCAAGGTGGGTCGGCATCACAAACGCATGTTACTACAAATCCCTCACCAAGCCTGGTTACAGCTGAGGTGGGTTTTATTCCAACCTCTGAATCTTTTTTTTTCTTTTTTAAATTTACTCTTATTACAAGCAAGAGAAGTACGTTGGAGAAGAATGTTTGCATATAAACCACCATAAGCTCCAAGCTAATCTTCACTTTGAGATCCCTCAAAAGCAACAACTTCCTGTTTCAGATATGTGCAGGATCTCCTGGTTCTTTATCATCCTTTAACGAGTGAACACACAGATTACCTCCGCAATCACATCATTAACCTGCCTACAGATGCAAGCAGAGACATCAATCACCAGCCTGTCTGATGTCTTCCTACATTAGTGGCAGCTCTGCCTATAGATACCCCCCAACCAGCCCTTGATATCTTCAAAGCCCTTTGAAGTGTTGCACATAGGACAGTCTGATGACAGAGTCATCTTCATGTTCGTAGTAAGTTGCTGTCAGTGACGCAGATGGGAGTTTGGAGCAACAGGTCACACAATAGTGGTAGATATGACTGTTGTCCCTAAAGTCACAGAAATGTACCTTGAGGGAGGACTGTTAAAGCAAAATGTCATCGCCTTTTGAGCTGCGCTGTACGACTGTGGCTCCAGCCCCCAACACATTCCTTGTATTCACCTGTTTTGTGATAAAGGATACAGCTATCAAGGGAACGGGCTTGGTCGCAGGATGATTTTACAAAGCCCTGGACACAGTACAAAGACAGAGAAATGAAGGAAACCTGTTTACCCTCTTCCATGAGTCGTCATGCAGAAACAGAGTAGGCAGAGCACAGCCTACTGGGACAGGACAACTAGGAAAAACTTACTGATAAGCCCTAGAGAATACTTGCAATACTCAGCAATAAGTGTGCTTATGTATACTGTATTTTCCAAATTGTAAGGCACACCTAAAGACTTAAATAAAAAAAATTACAGTGCATTTTAGATTTTGAAGCACCTTATAAATTGATTCATTCTGGTTGTGATTACTGATGTTGAAGAGATTTTGAGAAGTACACAGCGCTTTGTTTAAATGTTTAGTTGGGTGTCATTAGCTACGTTTCCATTACACATATTTGCGAAACTTTATCGAAATGCACTGGTTCCATTAAATCATAATTATGGGAGTATGGGACCAAGAAGCCATTTCTATCTATCTGATTCATTCAATTTGAAAAAAAAGGATTTCCATTGCAGTTTTGCATAACATGACAGTTTTGATGTGCCTCAAAAACCACCTCCTCCAAGCCCAAAAACTTTATTTGGATAAAAGCAAGTTTTATAGAAATTGTTGTGTTTCCATTAGCTTAATTTACAACCGCAAATCCAATCTGCAGAATTTCATAGTCAATAGAAACTCTACTATTGTGAGTACAGTAAGATAGCTAACGTGTAGCGGTGTGTTACTAACAATGCTGGAAGTTAGCATAATCACAGTAGCGTTTTGTTTTAGCTGTATCCGTTTTTTTACATGTTGCAAACAAGGTTTGGTGTTATTCTGAATACGCTAACACACGCTAGCAAAAAGTATTGCATATGTGGCATGTCATACCTACAGCAATAGCATTTTTTGTCAGAACAAAATTCCATCAGGATTTCTGAGAACTTTGAAATTGATTGATTGAAATGGTTTATTTCAAGCAGACAAGATATACAAGACATGTGTAACACAATCAACAACAACAAAGATTTGCATCAGTAATCATGTCAAACATAGGATAACTAGACATCAGAAGATACCATTTACTTTACATTAAATATCAACTGGTTTGTAACTAATAATCAGGTATTTATACTGTACTGACAGTAATACAGGTAATTAAACATCCTTATATAATATATATAATATATAATATATTAAAAATAATAATAATTAAGAATAATGACTTTCTCTTTTTTATCCTACTTTTTAAGAATAGTTTTGTCATAAAAAAATCAGTGATGTGAATAAATCAAAAACAATAATAATAATAGTAATTAAAGAAAAAAGCAAAGAATGAACTAAGACAAAACAAAACAAAAAGATCAAAATCATTAAATATCAAGTAGATGCTGACTATTTTCATCAGACAAGTCGTTTCTTCAGATCACATATAGAGAGAGGCATCAATAAATCATTTATGTCTGAAAGATCATTTACTTTGATCAGATACAGAAAATCAATCAATCAAGTGCAGGTTGCTTCATTAGTAGATCCTTTGACAATCACATTTCAGGGCCTTGAGTAACAATAAGTCAGACTGCTTTGCATGTAAGTACAACATTATTTTAGACTTGATCGGAGCTTATGCAAAAATAATAATAATTGAGAATAATGAACAAATGATTTTCTGTTTTTTTTTATAATAACATTAATTTAAGAAAAAAAGCAAAGAATTAACATAGACAAAACAAAACAAAAAGATCAAAATCATTAAATATCAAGTAGATGCTGACTATTTTCATCAGACAAGTCGTTTCTTCAGATCAAGTATTGACAGTAAAAAAAAAATAAATCATTTATGTCTGACAGATCATTTACTTTGATCAGATATAGAAAATATAGAAATCAATAAGTGCAGGTTGTTTCATTAGTAGATCCTTTGACATTAATCACATTTCAGGGAACTATGTCAAGTGATTTGATTAAAGGCTTTGACCAAGACGGTATTCCTGCGTTCTGCTGCCTGATTAACAGCCGTTCTTCAGGTTAGAACAGAGTTTATAAAGTTCTCCTCGTTGTTATGACTGCAGACTTGTTTGTCAGGTCCATTGTCCTTCAGCTAGTATCACAGTAAGTTGAGCTCCAGTTGTCTGCAGGGCAGAAATCACTGCTGAAAATCAGGTCAAAGTTGATCAGAGTCAGTGGTAAATCCCGGGCGCCGTATTTTCTTGAAATCATTTTTGATTCCTAATTCGCTTCAAATAAAGGCTCAGACATCCGTGACCACACACTTCTCAATGTCTTTCATGTTGGTGATGACTATTGCCCTGGTCAGGTCCGGTGGACCAAGTGGTTTTACATAGATCCTGGAATTCAGCACCCATGTGCTATGGATCTGTTTTTTCCGCTTCAGGAGTCGGGCATGCTTAGCCAACAATGCGTTATGTTTCAATAAATGATCAATCTCGGATCCTTTTAGCAGTTTTCTTTGCTTCATCAGAGCAATTTTGTGCTTTTGATTCACAAACCTGATGAGAATCGCTGGTTTATCTGACTCCTTTCTCCTGGGAAGCGGGTGGCAGATCTCGATATTATTCAAATCCCAGGAAATCCCTTTGGAAGTGAGGAATGATCCGACTTGAGCTTCAACGGTCACGACTGTTGCCATAACGGCTCCGCTAGCATCCGTGCTAATGTTAGCTGCACTAGACTTAGCTCCTGGTTTGAGTTGAAATCCCGTGAGAATGATATTTTTCATTCTTAGTTGTTGATCCACGTCATTCTGTCTTCTATCCATGAGGTCAAGCCGATTATCCTGTTGTTCATTTCGTACTTTTTCTTGTCGGAAAGTGCCAGCAGAGGTGTTAGCTTAGCCTCCAATGCCAACGGTGGAGTTCGCTTGGCCTCCAAAGCCAGCAATGGAGTTAGTATGGCTTGGATGTCCGCTTGTTTGGCTTGGATATCTGCCAATACCGCTTTAAGTTCTGCCAGTTCAGCCTTAGGTGCCATGTTCAGCTCTCTCTGTAGCAGAATATCTGCTGTTTAATATAAAGAATATATAAAAAAAAATGCTCCAAAAAACGTCAGGAATCGAGAGCCGAAGAAAGGCACGTGTGGAGTCGAGAACCGGAACCGGAACCAGAACTTCACAGCTATGAAAAAAAAAAGAAGCTTTTGCTTTTGGCCTATTCATCTTTTGTTACATTATGTGACAGGGCTTGAGTTACTTAATGCAAGTTAGTTCTGTGATGCTGCTTTTATTGCACATAAAATTAAATGTTTTTAATTTTTCCTTAGTTAGCTAATTATAGTAATATATATTTTCTGCACTTGAACAGCGTCATTCTTCATTTTTTCTGACCATTTCTGTAAATGGAGTGGTGATCAGCTGTAGTTTTCATTTTAAACTTGTTAACATTTCATATTGACATTTGGAAGACTAGAAAGAAAGTCTGGTATAATCTGACCTTGTTTGGTTATTATTCAACAAACTGAACGTCTCAATCCAGCTTTATTCACAAAAAGCGCTTTTCATGTTTTGCAGGCAGCTCACAGCGCTTTACAATTAAAAACAAAAAACTAAAACCAACCCACAACGAGCACCGCGTCACTAAACACCAGCCAATCCGGCAAGTCCTGGTACAAAAAATCCTCATATGATAACATAACTTCATAAATGACAGTGATGCCAAAAACATGACCAAAAGCAGTGCTGAGCGGTTATAAGTGTGTCCAACTGCTTGCGAATCAGCTTTGAGCTTTTCCTTCCCATGCACACGCTCAGGTTCCTTCCACAGACACGCGCTCATACCACTCCACCTGTCAGCTCAACAGCAACATTTTCAAAACAAAGACGAATTATTACGTTTTAAAATGAAAACAGCAAAAGTAGTTTCTGTTTTTTTTTTTTTATATGGTGCTCATCTACACTGCGCAAATGATCACAACATCCTATAGGGGGAAAAATTCTCCTTGTAAGAAACCAAACCCAATTTTTATTTTTTCAAAATTAAAAAACACTTTTGTTGTCATGCCCACAGCAGGAGGACAATGTGGGAATTAAGTTTAATACTGTTGGTGTTGTTGCACCATGAGTGAGTGGGTTATTGCCAGGCATGACCTTTGCAATGTTGTTGAGTGAGAGAAGGCTGCCAAGTGTAAGATACATCAAATACATGTCAAATTGCTACATAAAACACCACTCACCTTGTTTCTCATGTCTCCTCAATTTCATGCTGATCTAGGATAAAGTCCGACTGACTAATTTTTCTCTTACTCATTTGTCTTGCTTAATGCCTTATAGTTTGATGCGTCTATGAGGTGAGTTTGAAATTAGACCATTCATTGACTGTGATCCTTATAATCTGATGAGCCATATAGAAATACAGTTACGTTGTACATGTATCTTTTAGGGCAAATCCTGATACTCGGAGAAGGAAAAAGCCTACAGTAAAAAGATCTGTTTTAAGGGGCAACTGAGAGCAGAGAGACAACTGAAAGAGAGGCTCCCATAAAGAGCACAGTTAGCAATTATGCAGTCATCAATTACAATTATCACAACTTGTGATTATGCAATTAGCACTCTAAATCATCGTTTTTCCTCTCTGCCTTGCCAGTTTGCCACCCTTTGTGATTTGGTTGTTTTAGGATGGGTTGTGTTGATGCAGGTGATTAGAATGTGCGACAATAACGGGGGGTTCTGGGTAAGTGTCAAGGTTCTTTTTGCACCTAGTGTGTCTGTGCAAATAAATGTGTGAACTCAATTGTGTATGTATCTAGGCGCGTATCTGCATACACTGTGGTCTAATTCCACATTTGCTGCATGCACGTGTGTACGTTTGTGCAAACGTGTGCGCACTGTTTATGGATCTGCTTTTCCCATCTCAAGGTGAACGTGGTCTGTGTGGTGGGTGGTTTGGGGACAGCAAATGTATGGTTCCACAGTCTCTGAGGCCTCTAAATTACCTGTCATCTCTCCCATGATGCAAAGGTCAGTGCACAATCATAGGGAGTCCCTCTTACTGTGCTGCTCACTGAGCGGCAGTCCAGCCCACAGGCTGACAGGATGTCACAACAACCCCAGTCCCGCTCCATGCTTATTAGAACAAAACAGAGGAAAAGCCCACCACCACAGCAACACTTGTCAAAGGACCAACTGGAGGAATCCACCAGCTGCCTGAATCATCCCTTGGAAGAAAAAAAGAAAAATTGAGGCAGAGTTCACTGTTCCTTCATGCTAAGACACACAGTCCGGCTGTTATAGATAACATATGGAAATCTCTAAATGTTTGCATTTAAAGCTCTAAAGAACATCACATGTTAGCAGCCAACACTTCTGCAGCTGTCCTCCTTTCTTTGAGTGTAGGTTTACAGGGAAGGCGGGAGCAGAGATGAGCTGCTGAGGAGTGACTGATGAGTGGGAGGAGGTGAGGGGTAGAGGTAAACACTATTGCAATAGAATAGATGGTTAGAAACCCATGTGCACCCACACACACACACACACACACACTTGAACTCAGAGGCATGCAAGCACACACACACACAGCAAATCATTTGTGTGCACACATGGTGTACAATGCACACATTTTGTGTTAGAGGGCAGATTTAATCACAGTGACAGCCATCTTGGAGTCGTGGTGGCAGCATGGCGGTGGCTGCAGCGGCCGTCTCTGGATGCCCGGTGAGATGAGCAGTCAGAGCTCTGACACACATCTCGTCGCTGCGTCAATTCCAATCAGTAGTGCCTGTCAGTCAAATAACTGTGCTCACAACAGACGAACGCCACCACCGCTCAGCCTCTGCAGAGCTGCCGTCTCAGCCAAATAAATGGCCAAAGCTGACCACACCAATATTCTTTAGAACCAGTTTCTGCTCTTTGTGCGACTAAGTCCTGCAAAGATGCAGTGACAAATTTAATGTGAAAATACATCATAAGTTACAGTGGCCTGATAGCCTGCAGCACTTATAAAAGGGGCTCCACGGATTTGTATTTGAGCATTTCAATGACACGAGACAGAAGCAGAGGGGACCACTGAGAAAATGAAAATGTTTGTTTTTCCACAACTTTATTGCTTTTCTAGACACTGCTGCTAACATTTTCCAGAGTAACATCAAGAGGGAACGCTTCACTTCCTCCTTGTGGCTATTTTAAAAGCAATAGTCAAGGTGACTCAAGCAACTCTATTCTTTTCACTGCAATGAAAAAAACCTCAAATTACAGAAATAGATCTATTTTAGACAATTATGCCGAAAGAAATACAAACCTCAGTGCATCTTATACTTGAGGTCAAAGCTACACTGAAGTTGACCACTGTTAGCTAGAATAGCTTAATGGGCACGTGTCCCATCTGTGTGCCCATTTTTGGAAAGATGGGGTTTTATTATATCATATCCAGGACCGGTGTAGGAAAAAAAATACTGTTATAAATTTCTAATGGTGCCAAACTAATATTTAATAAATTCTCTAAATCAAACATTTAATTCAGTGTCTTGCTTTTGTGATCCACTAAAACCCCTCACCGCTAGCTGGCAGCACACCACGCCAAGCCTCTTTCAACAGCCGTGCCCCACACCAAAACAACAAGATCCTGCAGGGACCAGCTCAGGGTAAATGTTCACAACTTCGTCTAACAGTTTGGTGTAGAATTCATATGCAACTCAATTTTAGCTGAAAAACTACATAAAGATTTTTTAAATGTATACTGTTTTTTTTAAAGTTTGAGATATATTTCTGTTACAGTCTTGGGATATATCAAATTGTGACATGTTTATTGTAATATGTATCATATCGCCAAACTTGGGCTGCACAACATGAGGAAAACTACCAATATGCAATATTAGTGACCAATATTGCAATGACGAAATGAATTGTGATCCATTAACAGAAAGCAAAAAAAAAAAACAACTAATACATCATTTCCAGACAGATTTCTTTAAAGAAAAGTCAACATAGCTTAAATTATACTGCAAGTTATGTCAAAAGGAGTCAGGAAAGAACTTGTGTATTAAGGGAAATACCAAAGAACAATCATGTACCTCTCTGGTGGCCAAAACAAATATGGACAACAATGAAAAACAATAGTAGTACTTGGTAGTAGAGTGTGCTTGGGCTTTTTAGCGAACAAAATGTTTCTTTTAACATTTAGGTTAGTCATTTCTTGTGGTTTAAGTCGTCTTTTGTGATGCCCGAATTGCAAAAGCTGATTTCGAAATGACAACGCATTTTTGATGTATTGTGCAGGCCTAATGCACGTCCCTAATATCCAGCAAAGATGGTAACCACCGTGCAGATAACAAACAATCAGATGAAAATTCCTTGTCTTTGTGAAAACCAACTCTTACTAAGCCCAATAAAGCTGAGGTCCTTCTTTTGCAGTTGCTGTCATCAATGCTAATCTCTAAGCACAAAAAATATGGAGACTATTAATTTTTTTGCCAACACGTAAAACAATGTATAAAAAATTTACATATTTAGAAAACATCCAGGCACCACTGAAATGTAAACACTTTGAGTTTGATTGAATAAATAATCAAAGTATTTTTTTATGTGTGAAATAATCCACATTTTATTACATCTTCATGTACGAATTAGTGTTTGATTTTCAATTAAAACTAAAGAGTGCAAAAGAAACCATTAATTTACGCTATTGTTTGGCCTAAACGAGGTATTCACATATCATTTCTATATGTTTTAAAAAAGGATGACAATGACCTAAAAGCAGAAGAGAGCAGAACGAGGTGCATCTGACGTAATCCCCAAGGACATGGCACGTGAAGCTGTATGATCAACATCCTGACACAACATTAAACCCAGATCAAAGGGCCCGCTGTCTGCGGCAGGCGGCAGGTGCCTTCCGGGTACTCTCCTCCATCAACAGGCAGCAGAACCCCAGCGTTTCCAGCCCTCTTGACAACATTCAAAAGCATCGTACTCTACGCCAGCATCTCAAAGTCACAGCAAAGTCAAAGTCAGAAGACGAACGGGGTGAAGAAAACAAATCTTTTCTGAATGTCTTTGTACTTCAAAAGAAAAAGAGTTGTCACTTTCTTTGAGCTCGTTCCTTCAAATGTTTCAAGCAATGAATGACCTAAACTTTGATGGTAGCTGAAAATATATCTATCATGGCATGACGGGAGGGCGTGAGGGCATTCTGAGGAGAAGATAAAGGGAGATGAAACACTGAAAGGGAGGGCTGCAAAAGGTAGTAATGAGTGCACCTGGACCCGATTTAATACTGAGAGAACTGTTCTGAGGACAGCACAAGAACAGGTAAGCGGCTAATTATAAAAACGAAGTGGCCCCATTATCATAGGGTTGTAGTGCCCGAGTGAACAAAGCTTCAACAGATGGGGTGTCAGGAGGAGCAGAGTCCATGCAAAAACCAAAGCCTTGGAGTAGATGGGCCGGTGCTGGCTGCTGCTGGATCCTTCCTGGCAAAGGGGAGGCACAGCTGCATGTCTCGCCCTCAGACACATGTTGACAATGTTTCTCTAGCCCTGCCTACACCAGTCAAGGTGAGACAGCGTGACACGAGGGGGGATGAGGGAGAGGGAGTGCAAAAGGCAGAGAGCACTCCTCTATGATGGATAGTGCTCTCAATTCACCACTGTTCTCTCTTCCTCTTAGAAGGCTGGTGACTTTCCAGTGAGGCAATTATCATTGCAGAATGCATAATAGCCTAATTAATTACAGGTGTCAGTGCTGCCTTTGTTTCAGCATGGAGGAACATCATGCCAAAGCCACACTGGCTAAAGAAAACTGCTGATGAACGAGGCTCGCTGAGGTGTGTGGCTGATGGAGGAATCTAAGTTGTGGAGATGACTTTAAGTCTACCAAACACTCCCGTTGCTTACAGAAGATGGATTGGAAACACATGGTGCCCAAATTAGATCTATTATTTGCTGAATAAAACTGTTTTTGTCAGTGAGATTGCAAGGGATCTGCAAAGATCTCTGGTAGGATCAGAATAGGACATCTCTGCAGGTAGTTTAGAGGAGACCGCTAGTGGCAGCAAAGTGGCCAATCAAACAGAGTTTATTCGGATTCTTTCATTTCAATTCATTTCAGCAAGAAAGTTTGTTGGCAACAAGGGCTATAATGATTCATCGGCCTAATCAATGAATCGATTTATATTCCGACGGTCCAACCACATCGATCTGTCTGAGGCAAGTTGTTCATCAAATCAACCTATACCATTATGAAATCGATTTTATTGATCTTGGAAAATACCATTTGGACTGAGGCATGGTATGTTTGATTTTCTATAACATCAAAAGCGTGAAGAGCCATCACAGCCAGCAGACAACACACGAAATGGCAGCCAAAAATGAACAAGCCATCATTTCAGTCCATTGTGTGGAAACACTTTGAATTTTGCAAAGACATTGACCATATAATTCTTGTTTACTTGTTTATTTGTTTGTACACTCTTTTAACTTACACTTGATTGTCAAGAAATACAAGGCATGTGGAAAACTCCACCTGCACTGTTCAGTACCAGGTATTCATCTCTGAGTCACTCTGGTTGAAGTTTTGGCTGAAAGATGTCCTGGATCCATTTGAAGTCAGTGAATCGAATCGAATTGCTCAGAATTAACCAAAATGAAAAGTGAATCGAGTCGGCGACCACAAATTATGAGATAAATCGAATCGCTGTTAAAATGAATCGTTACACCTCTAATGACAGCCAAATGTCAACAGAGAAAGAGGAAAAAAAGAGGTGATGGGATGTCCAGTAAAGACAGATGGCAGATTTTTGCAGTTTTCCTCATCAGTGTAACACACTCACACATCGGTGGAGGAACTAATAGAGCGCTGCTTCAAAAGTGCGTTAGTGTGTTTGAGCTGTATGCATGTATGTCTTCTTGTGGGAGGTCGTAGGGGTGGGCTGCTAATCCCTTCACGCCCCCAGCAGTGGGGGCTCATTGAAGAGCACGCTGGATCTAATAGGAGCGGGCGCCACAGTTGTATGCAGCTCTTTCTGCTGCCACCGTGAGAAGGGTTTTACATAATTAATGAGTGTTGATGTTTCCCAGGTAGTCGCCCGGCAAATTCACTCCTGGCTCGGCTGCCACCGTCGTTGGTTCCACAGAGAATGAGCAACACCAGAACAGACAGCTTACATTACAGGCATAAATAAGGCAATTTTGTACAGTGTCTTCTGACATCACTGCGAGAGCAGTTCAGGGCCAACGATTCGACTCGCTTTAGGAAAAACGCTCAGAGAGAGAGAGAGCTTTTCTATGTCTGGAAGTCCTCAGAGAATTTGAGCTTGATGCGAGTAAAACTGCTTTCTTTAGTGTCTTTATAATTCTGCGCACTGTTAGATGAAGAAACGGCTTTCAAGATAACAGGCGGCGTCTCCTGACGGATGATCATTCGCATCTGCATGAATCAGTCTAATCTGAATGTCGATCTCAATACACGTCAGCCTTTTGGTCGGGGCTTTCCTGCTCCAGACCATTGAAAGTCTGCTGGGGCCTCTGGGCTTGTGCACTCATTGCTGGGAGGCAGTCCACATTTATACAAGAGCATGTTAAATTAAACATTTAAACATGACACCAAGGGGAGACTATTTTTTACTACTCTCAGCCCACTACTCATTATTAATTTGTAATAACCTTTAAGGCTTTTTAATATCATACATATTTTACAGAGAGATATCACTCCCAGGCAGACTGGAGTGGGCCTGTCGATGACGGATCACCAGACTGCCACCAAAATGGGCATTTGTCTGCTATTATTAGGAGTAGGTGAGGCTTAGAGGGGATCTATAGGGGCATCATTTATGAAAAAGTCTGGTAACATAGTAATGCCTGCATGTAGAAACGTCAACACCGAAACATTTAAGGGCAGAACAAAAAAAGGAGATTTTTAAGAAATACATCGTAACATAACATCTTTTTCATGTTGAAACAATTTTGCTGCTGAGCGGTGGAACAGTCCTGATGGAAAGGAATAAACACCTCTTTGTGACCGGGCGCCATTCTTGCCCCTGCTCTCCCGGGGGGCCCTTAGTGCCTGCTGGATGCCAGCCGGAAGCTCATATACTCTGGTGCCAACACGCCACTAAAGGCTGTAAAACAAATGAGCTCTGTTTTGTTAATGTACGCTGATTGACCTCTGCTGCCAGGCATTTGATGTCATGATTGTAATGACCAGCTTTCTGCCTGATCACTCATATACAATGTGACAGGCGTGAGGTGGCATTTCAATTTGAAAAAATGAGGGCTAATTAGATGAGATGCTTGTAGCTGCAGCCCCAGTGTTGCTTTCAAATGCAAATTGTGGCAATACGTTAAAGCATTCAAGATTTATATTTGTTTGAGATTTATTTATAAAAAAAATTCTGGCCAAGTACATTTTGTAAGTTTTCTATTTTAATTACTTCTTTTCTTTTTTTTACACTTGTTTAATAAACATTTTTGCACAACTAAAAGAATGAAGTCGCAAAAAATTTCAAAAGTAAGTGAAAAAGGTTACATCTCACTTTTCTTCTCCAGAAATTTGTAGCATTTGATAGTTTTCTGTAACACTGTCTCGTGAGCCTCCTGGGGGATTTGTGGCTGTTCTCCTGTCGGTTTGAGATGCTTCAGCATCTTCTGCCTCCTCGTGTAATCCCAGACTGATTCCATGATGCTGAGATTAGAGTTTTGTGGAGGCCCGTTAATTTGCTGTGAGATACGTACTCTTGCTGAACACAAAGATCGCTGTGATACCAGGTCTGAAGTCACTGTGCTGCAGAAGAATGAGGATGGTGGCAAACAGATGGAGTATCGACAGATAACCTAAAATACCTAAAGCATTACAGAACTCTTGCTATTCAAGAGAATTTTTGAATACAGTTTTCACTGGCGTGGGTCTTTAACAAGCTTTTTATCTATTACTTTAAAGGCTCACCTTAGTTTAGTAGTTTCCTATTGGATCTTGAGTCTTACATAATCCTTCATATTCACAGTGTGCAGGACAATTCAGTGAGGGTTATAAATAAAGAAACCTGACGCATGGCTGCAGCCATTGTGATTTGGGCAAGTTCTCACATGGGATGTCATAGTTCTGCTGTTAGCCAAAATGCTATTTCTGGCTCAGCCTCATTAGATTAGAACCTCCAGGATCCAGGCGGAAATGTATTTTATATCCATATAGAGACATAAAATTCATTTCTCAGACATAGGTGAGTGCACACGAGTTCTTGCTTGTGACAGTTTTTGGTATAAGAAACTAAACATTGTTGCACACAAGCCTGCGGTTTTGTCTTTGTGTCGGCTCATGGTTGTGCGTGCCCGTGGAGGCCCTCTAACACCACAGCAGCTGGCTAATTTAGTTAGCTGGCTGTCCTTCAGGTGAATGGACGGAGATGTAATAAAACAATCCCATCAACAGATCTCACCACACCCTCGCACGTCCTTCACATGCTTTGCTGAGGCACTGCACACACACACCGCTCAGAGATCTACACGCATGAGTGTTAGGTTTGATAGTTTAAAAAAAAAGATGTTTTTTCTCCCCATAATTTGGTTGACCTGCAAACAAACTTACTTTAACTTCAAGTGGCCCGCAGGTCAAGGATTTTAGTCAACATGTGGGTGCAATCCATTGAAAAAGCTCTGAATAAGAAAAGGATTTTAATTCTTTATGGATGCAGACAAGAAACCTTCAGTCTCAACACATTGGCTAACCTAGTGTGGCAGATATTTTTCTCAACTAATCTTTATGGTTAAAAACATCATCACACTACTCTGCTTGAACCAGAACCTACACAATCTGTTTAGTAAACATTTGTCAATTATCCTCCTAAAAAAAAAAGAAAATAGAAGAGAGCGTTCCCTTTTTAACTCTTCGAAATAAAAGTGTACCTGCTTCATACCTGTCAACCTAAAAGCACACCATTTTCTTCCTCATCAAACTTACTCACATGAGCAACATGAGCAACCAGTGTTTTTACCTGTTTTAACAAATGCTGGTGTTATGCAGACTTGCTGTAATTTGCATCCTTTCACAAGAACACAAATCACTTTATTAAAAAAAAGCAACTAATTTAAAGCAAAACAATGGTGTTGGGATTGTTTTGAGTTTATTTAATCTTAATTTATGAAAAGTAGCATTGCTGTCCAAATGACTTTTGGTAAGGTTATTTTTATGCCCTAATTTAGTTAATATTTCACTTTTTTCTTTGATGGAAAAAATCTAATAAAGTTAATGATGGAAAATGTTGACTCCTATTTAAGAGCGATCGGTCACTTAAGGCTGCATTCCTAATTTAAATTACAAAAGAAAATCTGTTATCAGCACCTTATGACCATAATTGCATCTGCCGGTAAAAATCCATGGGGGAAGAATCTATAGTAGGGGTGTAAAGATTAATCAATTTATTCGATGAATTGATTTATTTTCCTAGGATCCAGCCAGATCAATCTGTCTGAGGCAAGTTGTTCATCGAATTGACCTATACCTCTAGAAAAGCCTTTCACAATGAAATAAACTGATTATAATTGATCTTGGAATATACCATTTAGACTGAGGCATGGTCCGTTTATTTGACTATATTGTAAAAAAGACCAAGTGCCAGCACACCCCTAATCTACACGCATCTTGACTAAGATCTGCATCAGTGTTATGTTAACCAATACCACTGTTTGCAGACCAAAAGTTGTTTGAAAAAATTCACATTTACTTTGGTAAACTAATTAAGATTTTGTCATTACTCTGTCATAACACTAACTTGCACCTCATCCACGCCTGTTATTGAATACTCTTGCCCTAACCAGACTGTACTCAAATTAATGAATATTCATGGCAAGCAGTACTTTTCTCCAGCTGTGGTTCAATACTCTTTTCATAGTTTTACTTTCTTAAAGATATCTTTTCATTATTAATGAACTTAAGAAAATCTCATCTAAGTCAGGTAATTCCTCAGAATTTATTTTTTTAATTCTATTTAAAGTGCAGGTTGATTGATACAATAGGATTTTAGTACAAAACTCCAGATTTAGGGAGTTCTGGGAGCTCCATGTTTGGTTCTGACTGCATTAAAATGAGTCCACACAAGCCAATCCTTATTGCTCTGGCCACTGATGGCCAACCAGCAGCTAGTTGTTCCTTCAGACTGCCCCCTAGACTCCACTTCAGGCTGGGCTTCCACTCATGAGGAAGAGTTCTTCCGCTAAGTCCACAGAGACCCAATTACAGGGACTGCAGGAGAAATCACGAAGAGATGCAAAGTTACTTTGCTTTAATTGAGGATGTGCTTAACACTCTCCACAGGCCGCTGTGTCCACTTCGTGCTGGTGATGAAACAGAAAGTCCCATGGTGGGACGATAAAACATATCTGTCGGTGACAAAGAAGAGCAAAACACTGATACGAGGGCCTTGATATTTAATGAGCGATGAATGGGAGTCAGAACGTCAAACAACCAGAAGTAAATGAGAAAATAAGCAGAACATTTAAAAGTGCAAAACTGCTTTAGCTTTGCGGTGAAAAGCAGCACTCTAATGCAAGGTGGACATCAGAGGAGTTCCTTCGTTTCCTTATTAGCGGGAGAACAGCACTTTTACATTCCTGTTTTAATAGAGCCACATGTTCATTAGCACTACAGTTAATCCCATATTAAAGAGACCCAAACTGTCAGGTCATATTATAAACAATCTGTCCTAATGTTCCTGCATGTGACATTTCGAGCTGCTATCTCTTCCAGTTAAATGTTCCCAAGGTACTAATTGGCCTACTTTACGCTGTGTTTTTTGAATTGCCAGTTTCTTTATCATTTAGGATATTAGTCTTGACAAGCATCATGTCGTATACCACAGGCACAATAAAATAAAGATGAGCAGCCTCTTTTTCTATCCGTTTTCTGCAAAGGGACAGCAGAAATTTGAATAAATGTTTCACGCAAACATGTAAAACTGCAAGATCTACCTTCATGGGGTATTAAAAACAATTGCAAAGAAGCATAAATGTTCAAACACTTAGCCAACAGCAAAGTGAGGGCAACTTTTTGCTGCTTGCATAACTTAAGATAGACTCCATCATTTTATCAATCTATCGATCTCTCACCAGAAAGATGAAAATGGAAAAATAATGAGGCCGATGAATGCTGTGTAAAGAACATCAATGTGCAAAATTTAATTATCTGTGCGGCAAAGAGAAGGAAAATGTGTCGGCTGTTTTCTAAAACAAAAAGAAAGCGAAGAGAAAGAGCAGTTAATATTTTTCCCTCTCTGCATATTTTAATTACCAGATCAATCATAACTATGTGCTGCAGCACTGCAGAGAAAAGAAAATTGCAAGTCTAAATGAAAAACAATAGATTTGCTTTAAAGTCTGCGCTCTTTTGAAGTCTAAATTAAAATTTCAGGTACCCTTACCGCAGCCTTCTTTAGAAAGTTATGATATTTAATTAGCGTGTTTAGATTTTTGCTGAAATTAAACTTCACAGCCGAGTATCATGTGAAATGAAGACTGGTATTCCCAGACTGCAGCGAGTGGAGGAAGGAGGGGAGACAATGCAGGATGAACAGAGGGAATTAAATCAGCTCAGCAAGTGAGGGCTGTGTATCCTCTGACAGAAGCTCATGTTCTTTCGACTTGTGCTGCCAGTGGCTTGATCGGAGGCTGGGTCTGGCTGCTTAGTGGAGTGAGGAAACAACTTTACTCTGTCTGTGCAGCCTCAGTTCTGCACCGGGAATCAAAGAATCGTGCCGTAGAATTGGCGAGGCAGCTCCTTCGTTCCGCCTTTTCCTCCTCACACGAGCTTTTCCTGGTAGCACGAGGGCTGATGTTTATTCCTCCTGGCATGTCCTCGCCGGCGCTGAGCCACCGATTTCACACATTTTTATTGGCTAATTTGACTGTGCTCTTGCCAGCAGCTGAGAGTCAGCCAGGATTGGGAGAATCACAGTTTTACTGCTGCTGCCGCCAGTGTTGCTGCTCTCTGACTCATGCTGCTTGGGGGTGTGGAAGGTGGAGGGGGCCACAAAGAGAGTAGGAAGCCTTTTACCATCTAATAAAAAAAAAAAAAAAACAGAAGCTGACCACACTAACGTCTTTTGGAGGCCTGGTCCTAAGGCTGTCTCTTACATTAGATACAGTGTGCTCCTGCGGGGGGCCTGTTTGGTCTGGATTCAGAGGAAAGTCCCCGTTTGCCTTATAAGGTGACAGGAGTTAAACGCAGGGGATCGACACGCAGGTAGTCACAGAGATGCAGCGGTAAAGCCAGCGCTACACGTGCGTCCATCCCCAAACACGGCTAACATTTGCACAGCGGGGGCAGTCAGGCGTGATGTCTTTGCACTCTGAGGTTTGTGCTGTCAGGACGGCAGAAATTAAACCTGGCACTGCAGAGCAGAATGTGCTGAAACTCATCAATTCCACATGGCTAGAGAGAGCCAAGTGCCTATTTATAACATCCCCCTCTCTCCTCTTTACCTGGTGTGCTTTCCTGGCTCTAAACACGCATCCTTAATGATGAATACACCCAACTGGGGCACTACGACAGGGTATCAGTCAGGACAGGAAAACAAACACGCCAACACACACACACTGTCAGATCATCTCACAGCAGAGGAGGGATAAGACTGACACTGGAAAGGCTGATGGAAAGGTTGAGGCGTCTCACCATAAAAACACCCGGCAGAATCACAACAATCAGTCAGCACGCAGGAAACAAAACAAGGGCAGTCAGACATATTAAACATCTGCAAAAAGCCCAACGTGGAGCTGAAATATGGTGTCTCACTGGTAAAATGCTGACACCCTTCGGACTTTGTTTTTGTTGTCATCATTTTGTTGAGTTAATGATGCGTCATTTTCCATTGAAAATTGTGTTTTTGTGGCATTTTTCCACAGATGGAGGACATACTGTATAAAAAGAAAATTACTCTTAAAATTGTATTTCTGAGTAAGGACTGGGCGATAGTGAATTTTTGATATCACGATAGTGTTTTTTTCACATCAGGCGATAACGATATGTATCACGATATAAATCAAATAACTATATCAGTGAAATTTTAATGCTCTGTGGATCATAGGAGAAATATGTAATCATCAGCAGGTTGTTTAGATTTAAATATTTGTTTCCTATCATACTTTGAACGTAAGAGATGCAGTGAAGGAACATGTTGCAACTGTTTTTCCCCCCAGAAAAGAAAAAAAAAGGATGAATATTACAAACTAAAGTGAAAATTAAAGTAAAAGTTTTCAATTTTCAAAAGAGAACATAAAAAAAACAGAACACTAAACTGCTTGATCAATTCCATTTAAAAAAAGCATTAATTCTACAAATACATTCTAATGTTTTCAAGTTTTACAGAACAAATATTCACATCCTGTGAATAAGTTAGGAACTGAAAACAAATTCTCTGAATTTCTTCTCAGAGTTTAGACTGTTGCTGCTGCTTAGGACTTAACTGTTGTTTTTTCTTTCAGTCTGATTTTGAGCATGCTCAGTCGTACTGCTTCAGATGATAAAAAAGGTTGATGGTATTTCCAGTTTTAGAAGAAACATGCCTTCTGCACAATTTGCAGTGCACCAAACTCAGTTTTTTTGTAGGATTTTAAATAACTAAAATACCTCCACACAGGGGCCAAAATTGAATTTTTGAGACACTGGCTGGTTGATAAAAAGAAATCTACTGTCCAAACATATATTTAATCAGCCAAATTCTAACACTGTTTTACACAGAAATATCTTAGGCATGTTACTTTTTGAAAAATTTTGGATTTTTCTTTTTTTTTTTTTTTAGGAAGATTAAATGGCATAAAAGTAATTTATAAATGGTATGAAGACGTCTTTACTGTCATCTAACTGTAAACTCAAACTCAAGCATGCTAAGAAAACAAGGACAGATTTAGTAGAGATTTCTAAATTCAAATCGATCAAATTTTAAAACAAATCTAACCCTAAAACATGAAAACAGTAAAATATTTTGGGTTATTGACATTATATGTCATTATTGAAATTATACCTGCAGTTTTAAGGCAGCGGGAGGATTGAGCACAACATCTGACAGGTTTACATGTCAGGCGTGATGTCTTTGCAGGTCAGATACAGTTTTTATGAATGTCCTATGAATTATTCTTGTTGTATTTATCTGCCGCGTTTTACAGGCCAGTCTGTGAAAATACTGTCAGTCTTTAATGAATATTCATTTCGGACCCTTCAAAATAAAAGTCTATCGCGATAGACTCATTTTATTATTGAGAAATGGTACTGTCGCAATATCGTCAATATCGGAAATATTGCCCAGCCCTCTTCTGAGTATCTCTTTATTCAAATCGTTTTGAATCAGGAGCAGACAAAAAAAATGCAGTTTGAAAAAGATATTATGTGTAAAGTGGAAAACTCGCTCGGCAACTAGTCCTCGTCTGGCTCAAAATTGTACAATTGATTTGCTCGCCATTTTTTTGTACGCTAAAGTTAGATTTGGGATGTGACGAGCTGTAAGCTAGCAAGAGAGTCCATAAACAGATGGGTGTTGGGTGATGGGAAGTGGGGCCAGACTTACTCCACCCAAACAGCCCCGCCCACAACTTACTAGCACATTTTTAATGAACTCCTCTGCAGAAACTATGTCCTAGAAAATTACAGGATTTTAGATTTTGTCTAAAAACTGCATAATCACAATTGAAAGACCAATGGGAACACTTATAATAGATTTAAAGATGATCAGAAAAAATGTCTTTGCAAAAAAGCAAAGTCTATCTTTTTATCCATTTAAACCAAACTAACCATCTCAAATGTGACCAAGCATAGTAACTTGTTGCTTTACTTAGGAAAACACAAAAAATAAATACATTTTCTAAAGCAATGATTCTGCTCTTAACTTTTTTACAAATGGTATTTCTGATATTGCTCAAAAAATTTAATATTTTTTAATCTTTGAATAAATTACAACATCTTACACGAGTTTACTGCAAAAGTTGAGTCTAAAAAAAGTAAAAAGACATTTTTTTTCTAGAAATGTCTTAATTTATGTCTTATTAAGAAGTGTTTTTAACAGCAAAATAACCTAGAATTTTTTTGCTTAAAATAAGGCCATATTTCTTATCCCATTGGTAGACTTTTTTGCTTATTTAAAGAAAATCTGCCGGTGAGGTCAGTTGAGTTCGGTGAGTTTTTTTCCCTAAATGAATGTACAGCGGGGATCGAAGGTTTTGGCAGCCCAGGTAAAATGTTAAAATTTTTGTGTATATGGAAAATCTCTTAAAGACATCAGTTTACAGATGAGACATTCTTTTAATGTAAAAAGAATAGACTTTATTTCCATCATTTACCCTTTCAAAATAACATAAAACAAAACAATGGTGTGTGCAAAGGTTTGTCCACCCTGCTCCCTTTGGCAGGTATCACAGCTTGTAAACGCTTTTTGTCTCCAGCCAAGAGTCTTTTAATTCTTGTTTGAGGTTTCTTCATCCATTCTTCTTTGCAAAAGTCTTCCAGTTCACTGATATTTCTGGGATGTCTGTTACACACTAATATTTTCAGGTCTGTCCATAGATTTTCAATGATGTTGAGGTCAGGTGATGGGAAAGCCACTGCAAAACCTTCACTTTCTGCCTCTTAATGGAAGACAGTGTGGATTTTGAGGTGTGTTTAGGATCATTATCATTTTGAGAAGTCATTTTCTCTTCAACTTCAACTTTTTCACAGATGGCATCAAGTTAGTGTCCAAAATTTGAAACTGAAATGTTGTGGAATCCATTCTTCCTTCTACTGGTGAAATGTTTCTTGTGCTGCTGGCTCCAATACAAGCCCAAAGCATGATTGATCCACCCCCATGCTTAACAGTTGGACAGAGGTTCTTTTCATAAAACTCTGTATCATTTTATTGGTCCTCAGAACTTGTTTGCAAAATGTATCAGACTTGTTTATATCTTGATTTGTGAACTTAAAATGTTAAATTTTATGGTGAGGACGTAGAAAAGTTTTCCATCTGATGACTCTTCCATGAAAACCAAGTATATCTTGACAGTAGAACAGCGAACCACAACTCCAGAATCTGCAGGTTTTTCTGGAGGGATGCTGCAGTCAAACGTGGGTTTGGATTTGCTTTTCTCTCAATCCTGTGAGCTGCTCTGTCTGAGATTTTTCTTGGTCTTCCAGATCTTGCTTTAACTTCCACTGTTCCTGTTGATTAACATTTCTTAATGACATTCTGAACAGAGGATATTGACACCTGAAAACTCTTATAGTCTTCTAGTCTTCTCCTGCTTTGTGAGCATCAACTATTTTCAGTTTCATTGTTCTGGACAACTGCTTAGAAGAACCCATGATGCTGATTGTTGAAGCAAAGTCACACGACTCAGATTATTTCAAATCTTTGAGATTGAAATCACCTGGTCTTTCCAAAAAACGATTGTGAACAATCCATGACACTCGTCTCACCTGTAAACCGATGCCTTTAAGAGATTTTCCAATCTTTCCTTGGGTTCTTTACACACAATAATATAAAATTGTACCTGGGGTGCCAAAACTTGCGATTCCCACTGTAAGGCACAAAGGCATTTCAGTTATATATTGGCCAATACTTGAATCAATAGTCCTATCAAATAAACTTGTTTTACTTTATATGTAAAATAAAAAATAGTACAGGTGAAAAGGAGTGCATAAAAAATGGAGTCACACCGTATTAGCTTTTGAGATTGGGAAACATACAGATGATGCAGGAGACGTAAAAAACTCTAAGAAAGCATTATTTTAACGATGCAGGCAGACACACTCTCATGCACACACTGCCACAACAAAGACACACGCTCCTCCTCGTGCCTCCCACTGTCCTCAGCGCTCTGCTTAGTATGAACAGGACACAAGTGATAAACCCGGAGCAGAAAGCCAGTGGTTTACATGGCCCTGGAGCCCATTATGCTCCCCAAAATAGGCCTGAGTCCTGGATGTGCAGGGAATAGGTAATGGTTTGGAGATTCTGGGCCTGACCTGCTGCTCAATGAGCCTGACAGCTGAGCAGCAGACATTAGGAGGAACCTCATCAGCCTAGCATGGAGCAGCCTGATTGTAGCTGAGGGGGACGTAAAGGAGGAGAGGAAAGTGGGAGTGAGACCGAGAGGAAACAGTAGGATGGTGTCATAAAGGTCACTCAGATAAGGTGAGGCATGAACAACAACAAACAGAGGTAACGAAATCAGAGATCTGGCTTTAAGGCACAGAAATTTGAGCTTGTATACATGACGAAGAAAGAAACTGCTTTAAAAATGATACCAGACTGTACGTATTGCACCTTCCCAAGTTAGCCTTCCACTCAAACCAATCTGCAGCTAATAAGCTTAAGGTTTAGCCCATGATGAAGATCTGTCTTCATTGAGCTGGAAAAGCTGCAGCATCGCCAGGCGCTTTTCCTAACAGCGCAGTCCCTCATCTATGAAAGTGCCATAGAGCCCCTCAGACAATTAGGCAGGGAAAAGCTTTATGACCGTTAGACTCACTCAGTGAGTGGCACTCTCACCGCCAGCACCGCCAGGAGCGCTGGCTCGTGCAGAAAGGTAATTACGGAGCCTCTCATAATGACACGAAGGAAGCTTGCGTCATAGCACCCACAGCTTTTTATCACAGCGCTGTAATTAATTATCATCCTTTACTCTTTGATTCATCCCGCTATTCATAACATGTTCACACATTCAAGAGAAATGATCATTTCCTTTAGGAATTAATCTACAGGAGGAAGAACTGGTCAGTTCCTGATGGATAGTCAGAGACAGTAAGCAAGGTATGCAACATGTATATAATTGCCAAAAAATCAAATTCATCTTTTTCTTTTGACACACAAACAACTCTTGAGTTTTGATGAACGATGTACCTTATTCCACCAGTCGTCTTCCAAATCACTGCTTTTGCAATGCAGATCATGAAAGAGCCGAACTCACAGGATGTACAAAGAGACGCACCCCTGTGTTTTTACGTACACCTTCTCACAGCTTGAGCTTCGCACAGATGAGGCGAGACTCCGCAGCCATTTTGGAGACAGATCTTAAGTTTGGTGGAGACAAAAGCTCCCGCGTCTTCAGACTTCCTCCTGCTCTCAGAGAGAAAAAGCAACCAACAAAAACAACAACATGCATAAACACACCATCTTCCCTCACATCATCACTTCCCAACCTCGGGGGAAGAGGTGGCACAGTTACACTGATAAACAGGTGTCCACCGGCCCCCAGTTTCCAAAGCTCTAATAGCTGTTTGATGTTTTTGATGTCTAGTCAGCTCAATCGTACCTTGCTGCTTGATAATGAGGACCAATAATGATTCCTGAGCTCGAGGGGTTAATGGTATGTAACCGGCAGCGATGCTAATTACACGTTACAAACTATTTATCAGAATCTCCATCTGCGCAAGCACCACTACTCTCATTGTGCACGCTAAATTACTCCACGGATTATCATTGTAAAGCAAGTTTCAGTAATTAGGAAGCCATACTGCCGTTTTCTTTTTCTGAAAGCACCAAACGAAGTCAAGAGGAGAGGAGAAAAATAGGACGGCTGGTTAATTTGGGCCTGATATTCACGCTGACATAAGAAAAATGTGAAGTGGAATCTACATCTCTGAGGGAAAGAAGAAAAAAAAAAGAAAAGAGAAATCAGCCACTGTTCTGTTTCTCCCTGCCTCGCAAACGTTTATCCTGAAGGGACTCTACAGGGGAAAGTGACAGTGAGGTGTAAATTGCATTGAGAAGGAGAACAGAATCTTGGGAAAGGCTGTTTTGTGCATGTTCAGATGTCACATACGAGTCTGAGGGAAAGTTCTAGGAAAGTGCGTTCCACCGGGCCCGGCTCTCCAGTGATCAGTTATTGAAGAAATAAAAAGCGCCACATCTCTGGCCCTCAAAGGTGTGCCCAAACATACAGCGACGTCTCCCTTTTCTCCATCCTAAATTTTTATTAAAATTACCTTCATTATAAGACAGTGTTCATTATAAAACCAAAAACGCTGGTCTCTCGGGGCCCTGTGGATTAATAAGGACAGCGGTGTATTTTAAGCCGTAAACTCAGCTCCTCACTGTCCTTAATCTCCATCCTACTTCACAAGGCCAAATTAACACCTCTCCTCAGCTCTGACGGGACCTCATTAGCAAACTTCCAGGGAAAGAAAAGAGAAGAGCAGAACGAAAAGGAGGAGAAGAAGGAAAGAAGCGACCAATGACAGCCACCAGCTATGGGATTAACCCTTTCTCCTCCTCCAGCTCCGCAGAAAAACTAGGTCGGCAACGTGTTTCTAATCAGTCGGCTGGTTAGTGATAATTAGAAGGCAAGATTGGACGGGAGAAGAGAGAGAAAGTGGGTGGGGAACATTGAAATGAAGAAAGAAAAGAAAGAGAACCTGTCATGTCGCTAACACTTCAAAGACGCCGTCTTCTCCCTTAGAAGTGGCAAGTTGATGGTCCAAATATCATGAGGGGCTCCTCTGGGCCACCAAACTGCACTTGTTTGGAGAGAGAGGAGGCGAGGACCCAATTCTTTCTCACATGCGCATCCTTTTTTTTGCGTGTCAGGGCGTCTCAGGCGTTCGCCACCTGTGCAGCGCAGCTGCAGGGGAGCCGCAGCCTTTCCCAAACCACACAGCCAAACACGCGCCTCCAACTCCACCTTCCCTTCCATGTCTCGCCCACAGCAGCAGGCCGAGCTCCCACAGCTCGCGCAGACTTTCTACAATTTGCTGCTGGGTAAAGTTCACAGGCCTCTGCAAGCTGTTTGACATTACCAATAAGGTCAAAGTGTATAAGAAAAACACTAGAGGATTTTATTATTATGGTGTGCCGAGTTTGGATTAAAAAATATTACAGACAGTCTGTTTTCACAGAATATTTGTCATAGCAGAGAGCAGAAGCATGTGGAAGTTACACAAGAGAGACTAAGGTACCCTCAGAGGCCTGCAGCTAAAGGGAAGAAGGGGAAAAAAATTATATCAACGCTCATTATCAGCTATCTATTTTATCTACTATACGACATCTCTAGACTCCCAGTTGTCAGACATCAGTGATGCTTAAATTAATCCTTTGGGATCCTGTTTGCACAATAAAGATATGGAAGGCTGCTTCTGATACTTCTGAAACTTTGGAGCAGAAATACTTGAATTAGGCCAAAATAAAAAAAAAAAAGAAAATTAAAAAGAAAAATCAACCACAGAGTGGTGTGCTGTAAAGAGCGGCACTGGACATGATTGTATAGTCAATTGAAAAGCATTAAAAAGAATCTGCCAATAATCACTTCTAAGGGATCTGAACAATCCTTGCTGAGTGTTCTCATATTTACAGATGATAGGGCTTTCAGGTTGGCACCGAGCAGGAGTTTAAAGGAGAGAACGAGCCTGGAAACATATTTGCGGTATCATTTCCATAAGCCTCTGCTTTGCGGACCATAACGCAGCTCACAAATGTGATTTATGACCTTGGTTTAATGGCTGGAGCAAAGACTTGGTAGGTATCAGATGACTTTTTCAATATGGCGACGTCAGAGGGGGCACAGTGAACGCACCATCACAACAGGAAATGAGAGCTTGTCTCAGCTGAGAAAATATGATAGCCAGATATCTGATCATCTAATGGCAGATAGATGCTACTTCACTTTGACAGAAAAGGCATCAGTCAATAAGCAGCAGATGAGCTGTAACATGAAAAGTGCACCATAGATTCTTCCCCTCTATCTACAAGCATGTTCTTTGCAGGTACACGGCAGTCCAAGGTACTCTATTTTTATGCAATATCCAACAGAAAGGACTCCTTTCAGTATTTTTTGTCGATTAGACGAATAAGAATTGATCAATAAAGGGCTACTTAGTAGTTTCTGTACTTTCTTTTGCTTTGCAGAGTTTGCAAACTGTAAAGTGAGGGGATATGTGGCTCACCTGGGCTTGAAAACTCTTGAGAACAGGTGCCACCATCTCCCGAACCTCCTGTGTGGAGACAAAAAAAAGAACTTAGTCTCAGCATTTTTCACTGCGCAGATGCTTCACCTGTTTAGGAACCAACTGGGCCCAGTGCGGCTCTGCAGGAAAGAAAAAATGTAGAAAAGCTTTCACTGTTGTGGATTCTCACCGTCGTTTCTCTACTTTATGCCAGTACGGTGGGTAGTTGTAAGTTTGCCGGCATTAGTGGTTTAACACAAAAGCTTTGAGTCGGCATGTTTGAAAAGTGGGGCTTTCCACTGGTGTGCATGAAAGCTGAAAAACCCAGACTCGTGTGAGGCTCTCAGCCTCAGGTAAGGGGATTGTGCTGCCAGTGGTGACAGCCTGATCCTGTCTTAAATGCCTGAATTATACTGACAAGATTACAGAACGACACCATATATTCACAGTAAGACAGACAGGCTGTGCAGCAAATAGCCGGAGGGTTCATTTATAAAACATAAAAATATTCTCTTTGACTTTAGCTAAATGTCAATAGCTGATCTTTTTAAAAAAATATGATGAGAAACTACAAACTCCTATCTGTATCACTCACAGATTGGGATTTTCTTGCTTTAATAATGCTTTGCATCACAAAAAATGGATTTTGCTAGAAAAATGAAAACACTTAAAAAGATACGATACAAAAAAAACTACACATTTTTTTGAATTCATTGTGAGGCACGAACTTGGCTTACAGGGGAACTTGCTGTTTACACAATGCAAACTATTTGTGAATTATTTGTTTTACCAGGTTTGAAGCTGTCTTAACTTATCTTTGCTCCACACCTTTACAAGCTTTTCTCAGAATCGGCACTGTTGAAAATTGCTTGTGTCATTAATCTAAATAAAAAAAGAAATTCCAATTAAAATGCATTAAAACCCTTTTGCTCCATACTCTTGACAATAGAAACACCTGATTTGAGACTCAGAAGAACTCAAATAGCTTAAGAAATGTTCATAAGACATCTAGATGTATCTTATTAATAAAAATAATTACTTCATAACATGCAACATTAAATCTTCCAGACAGTTTTCAACCTTTAGCAGTTGTTTTGAAAACCATATTATGAGGATTTATTAGATCATATTCTTCTTTTGTTTAAATTTTGCTCTAAAATGAGTCATTTCCACTTATTACACTAGTTTTTTGTCTCTGTAATCAAAAAAACTACAATTAAACCTAAAAAACCCAAACCACTTGCGTTGAACGAGCCAAAAAAAAACTTGATTTATGATTGTAAAACATTCAATTCGTAGTCATTCTAACAGTTAACTTTTTTAGCTTATTTTCCTCTTTTTAAATGCTTGTGTAGAACTCCTTGTTTCTAGATTTTCATATTTACTACTTTCTACTGATTTTTTTTCTCAAATAAGTGTTCTTTTCCTCTTTTTAGGCTACCTCTTTTTCCAGTGCAGTGTCAGATCCCCCCTCTAAAAGTCTATATTAGGTATTCTACAATGAAAGAAATGTTTTAGGAAGGATTCTCCACACCCCATAAGCACATTTGTAAAAAGGCTTTGTATGTGGAAAAGATTACAGATACACTTTTGTATTAAACCTTTATAAATAACTTTTATCTCCTGGATCTATTTTGAAAAAAAAAAGAGCTTCCATAAGGTTTTTTTTTCATTTTGCCGAACATTGTGGTGAAAACTCTGGCTTCCCCTGAAAGTGAGAAAGCAAAACATTGTTAATCCAAATAGCTGTTTTCAGCCTTGGAGCAGAGTGGAGCACCAAAGAGAGCCTTCCTGTTTGCAAATGAACCCTGGTTTCCCATCTCAACAGGCCAAAGGCTACTGGTTCAAGGTCTCACCATTTAAATATTAACTGGACAACAAAAGAAGGAAGGAGGAGTTAGCTGGGACTTCACAAAAATCTCCTGCTCTGTCAATCATACGTCTACTAATGCAGCTATGACAGAATAAATAATTCCTGGCTCCAAAGGTACAGGTGGAGGCTCAGGCTCCAGCGGAGATGCAGGCACTCGGGTACCTGCTGAGGTGAAGATGAGGAAAATGACACATGGAGCTGAGATAATGGGGGCAAAGTGATAGACTCACCTCAGGGACATTTCTCTTGAACTCCCTGCTCAGCTCTATCAGGTGCTTGTGGGAATGTTCGCTCTCCTCTTGTCGACCCGCCAGCTCAGACGCCACGGAGTTTAGCTCCCTCTGCAAACACACCCAACAAGGGAGAGAAAAATGGTGAGAGGATGAAGAGCGGAGACAACACTTTAGGGAGCCTGCCAGCACTCATCCGGTAAAGCTCGACATGTGCGTAAATAAAAATACACTGCTGAATATTAACAATGTAATCCTTCATGATCTCACAGCAGTAATACTTACAGCTAGCCCTGGCACATAAATAATTAAGGCAAAATAAATCCAATGCCTACAGTAGCAGAAGGCCTTTTAGATAATCAGTATTTGAAATAATCAATAGGCTTGCAACGGCCATAGAATGCCAGTAAGCAAATGGGGGGAGTGGGAGGAAGTAAAGAGTGTGTATGAAGAGGAGTCACGTGCAGGGACCCAATAACCTGACAAACCCCCTTACAAACAAATAGAGCCTTCTTCTGAAATGAAGGGCAGTATTCTAAGCCCTGCCGGGACCCGATTCCAACATTCAATAGCCTCGCTTGCTGTCATAATTACCGTAGGTCAGATCTATTTTCAGCCTCTTTTCAATCTCCCTCCCTTCCCCTGAACCAATCCTTATATTGATCCCGCACAGATTTTCAGTAGGCCACTGCAGCCCTTATAGTTTTAAGCAAATTACTCCCTTTTGCTGAAGCAACAGCCCTGGTCACGATTCCATTAATGTTGCTGCACGTCGCTCCTTTACATCTCTGTTGTGCCGACCGTCGACTCCACCCCAGCAACGCGTCTGATCCACTATTCAAAGCTGTCTGTGGAGTAGGCGCTTCGTCAGAACCTTGCATTCATGCTGGACTCAGCTGCACCGCATGCCATCCACAAATCCAATATTATTGATCAGCCATCCAATTCCCGGCCTTTCAGCAAACAGAAAAAAAGGAAAACAGTTTCCAACTCCTCAGTACAGAGCTGGGCTACAACAGACAACTGTATATTCATCTGCTCTCCATTTTCACTGTGATTATCAGTAATTTATGAGGACCTTCTCCTGTAACTGCTGGGTTACAATATAAAAGTAGAGTGGGGATTCAATTACCACTGCGAATTTATATATGACGCCGGGAAATTAAATTGACTGTGTTTTAATTAATCTGCAGTCTTACTCAAAGGCAATTTAATAAATCATCACACGTGGAGAAAAAAGGGCAGAAAATGAAAGGATGAAACTTCAACAGAGGGGGCCTCGTGGGATGGTGACAGACCGCCGGTCAGAAAACTAAGCAGTTAATTGAAGGGCTGCTGGTTCAAGTCCCTGGAAAGGCAAGTCAGAAAGTGCCTAAAGAAGAAGTAATTGTGAAGATGGTACTTTTCCCATATAGATGACTTGTCAGACATCGTAAGCATCACATTTGAACACTGGTTTTCAGACAGCGACGGTCTCAATGATGTCATCCCCTGCCAAGATGGCAACCGCAGCTCAGATGAAAAACACACATGTGGATCGACGTGAAACACTGGCCCAAATTATCCCAATTCAAACTAAGAGGTGACATCACACTCTTTAAGTCATTTACAAGTCTATTAGAGTTCTATGTGGACTTCAGTGTGTTGCCCAATAATCCAATGAATGTCAAGCCGTGGAAGGCCAACCACACAGCTGTTCAACCTCTGACTCAAAGTCAAGTCCAGTTCCTCTTCTACCGCCCACAGGTAAAGTTCAGTTAAAGTCCCATTAGCTGTCACACCACAAGCTAGCATGCCGGGCCTTTGCTAATTAAAGGTTTAAAGTATCCTAATCTTCAGAATAAATTTGGCTTGAAGAAAGAGCATTATTCCTGGTGAATTGTCACCAAAATGGCCGTGGCTGTAAAGGATAAGGCGACAGGGCTTTATAAATTCCTGTTAGCCCTCACAGTCCATCTAGGATGAGCCTTCCCGGAGATTAGAGAGTGGGCTTTCAGAAGCGGGCCAACCTCGGATAGATTTAAATGGCCCCAGACCAGCTAATCTTGCCAAGAGAAAATTCTTCAAGAAGTCACTGAGTGGATTCTATAAGTACTTAAGATACAACAGTATGGTGGTTCTAAGTCTTTCAGTGCTTCAGTGGTTTCTGTATAGAGCTAGGTTCACTTTTATTGCCGCTCAGCTGATGAGAATGGTGGATACTCATGCAGTATCCAAGCGAACAGTGCGGTCATTGTGGCGTGGTTATTTTGAAAGCATCCCCATAGTTTCTAAATCATTATGAGGGAGGGGAGCCTGGGCAGCAGCCCATCAAATGAAACCCACTGCCTGTCCTTTTGGAACGAGGTGAGGCAGAACAGGCCGTTTGCTATGGTGTCTTCTTCTGTTCACAGGAGGAACTCTTGCTGTTGGAGGCTAAAAGTGCTAAAGGAGAATTTTACTCTGTATGTAGGGCTGGGCAATAAAACGATAGCTACCGATATCACGACAGTACTTTTTCTCTATAGTAAAATGAGTCTATCATAATAAACTTTTATTTTGAAGGGTCCGAAATTAATACTCACCAACATTTTCTCCTCTTTGGTCAGTAATAGAGAGTTAGTCACCATATTGAGAGTAAATGTTTGTGTAAACTTAGTCATGTTTATTGGCTCTTTTTTTGGTGAATTTCTTTTGTCCTCTTCTCTACCATCAAGGTAAACAAAACACACGCGAGGCAAGTCACACCCATGTGGTCACTTTACCTGTGCAGCTTTTAGTTTGGCTGATGAAACAGCGGAATATGTGGCGATTTATAACAGGATCCGGTCAGAACTGGGGGATAAAGCTGCTTCACTTAAAACAGCAACAGACAGATTAAAATATGAGTTGATTCCAGCGCTGTTGTTAGACACTAATGCTATGATGCTAGCTTGTTAGCTCCTGATGCCATGGTCCTGTGTGATCACGGACCAGTTAAAAGTCGGACAGTGTTTTCACAGACTGGCCAGTAAGACGCAACAGATAAATACAAGATTAATTCATAGGACATTCATAAAAACTGTATTTTCTAAAAAATAACAGAACTGACTCCACTGTTTTAGCAGCGTCTGTATGGCATAACAGAGTCTGTTACCCTAAAACCTGTCAGATGTTGTGCTCAATCCTCCCGCCGCCTTAAAGCTCCAGCTTTAATTTCAATGATGATATGTAATGACAATAACCCAAAACATGATACTGTTTTCAGGTGTTTTTTGTTATGATTAGTAATAAAATATGATCACCTGAAGGTATTTGGAAATCTCTACTAAATCTGTCCTTGTTTTCTCAGCATGCTTGAATTTGAGTTTTCAGTTAGATGACAGTAAAGACGTCTTCATACTATTTATGAATTAATTTTATGCCATTTAATTTTCTTAAAAATAAAAAAAAAAATCTGTAAAATTAAAATGCCAAAGGTATTTCTGTGTAAAATAGTGTTAGAATTGGCTGATTAAATATATGTTTGGACGGTAGATTTTTTTTTAATCAAACGGCCAACTTGGACAGTGTCTTAAAAATTCAATTTTGGCCCCTGTGTGGAGGTATTTTAGTTATTTAAAATCCTACGAAAAACAGAGTTTGGTGCACTGCAAATTGTGCAGAAGGCATGTTTCTTCTAAAACTGGAAATACCATCAATCTTTTGTAATCACCTGAAGCCTTGCCACCAAGCATGCTCAAACTCAGACTAAAATAAATGATAATTCCCCAGCAAAAACAACAAAGTTAAGACCTTCACAGAGGCAACCCACAAGAAGAAATTCAGAAAATTTGCTTCTAGTCCCTAGCTTATTAACAGGATTTTGGCAAAATGCTTTTCCTTTTTATGTTTTTTCTGTAAAACTTGAAAACATTAGAATTTATTTGTAGAATTAATGTTTTTTAATAGAACTGGTTGAGCAGTTTGGTGTTCTGTTTTATTTATGTTCTGTTTTTAAACTTTTACTTTAATTTTCAGTTTAGTTTGTAATATTCATTCATTTATTTTCTGTTTTCGGGGGAAAAAACAGTTGCATCAGGTTCCTTCAGTGCATCTGCTATGTTCAAAGTATGATAGGAAATAAATATTTATATCTAAACAACCTTCTGATGATTACACATTTCTCTAATGAGCCACAGAGTGTTCAAATTTGACTGATATAGTTATTTGGTTTTTATCATGATACATATCGTTGTCACCTGATATGAAAAAACACTATTGTGAAATCAGAAATTCACTATCGCCCAGTCCTATCTGCATGGTATTCAGCTAATACTTCAGAGTACGGTGGCCCTGATGTGCAAATCACATCAAAAATTGCTCAACACAAAAACATATTAAAGATACCAACAACAATTAAGAAAGAAACATCACATTTTTAAAATACATTTAAAACAACAAAACAAAAGTTCTTCTAAAAGATCCATCTTTTTTATAGTTCTTACGGTACCATTCATCATATGCCTTTTTTCTAACAAAAAGACTAAAGTTGTAGCTACATTTGAGAAATTTTCAACCAACCATTTGACATATTATACAAAAGACAATTAGGAGCAAATTTCCAATGTGTGACATTCTGATCAATACGAGTACGGCTGTCATTAAGCCTCTGCCAATCAAACATGCAGCCATAATTGATGAGATTCCCCTGTGGGGGTGGGGGGCTGTCACTGAGGCTGGAGGGCCAGGACAGAGGGATTTTAAACATGGGGCCAGTCCTGTTGTGCTTACCTCATTATGCCAGGAAGATATAAATTCTGGCAACATCCAACTCAGAGGCAAATACCAACAAATATAAAAGGGCAGCTGGTTTTAGAGGCATGACCTGAAAATGCAATTAAAATATCAGACATATGCAGCCACTCTGCAGCAAACTAACTAAATGGGAGGGAGGAGAAGGTACTGGATATCATATGTGGCATCAAATGTGTGAAAAGACTACACAGAATTATGCTTTTCTTAACTTAAATTTGACTTGGATTCATGAAACTTTGTGTTTCTTGAATATGTGTTTAAATATAAGCTGTTTTCTTGGCCTTTCAAAGAGACAAACTGAGATGGAAAGTGTTGACAGAAAAAACGCTACCAAGGTACTGCATTGAAGTAGACTGAGTCAAAATCACTATTGTGTGCAGGGGGGCTTGGACAGCACAAATTGAAGAGGGAAAAATAGGGAGGAGGAGGAGAGAAGGGAAAATGCAGATGGGGTATTATTTTCTTTTTGTATCCCATCTAATTGCAATCATAAGCAGATGTCTGAAAGTGTGACAGCATCAGCAGAATTGCTGCTGAGAGTACAAAATCTTTGTCTAAAAATAATCAGACATTCTGTGTGCTGCTGTTTGTTATAATGGTAATCAATGCTGGAGGCTTTGAATTCCATCAATTTATAGATCCACTCTGTTCTGCCTGGTGACTGTACTGGCTCACAACCCCCACTGCACACACACACACACACACACACTGATGCAACAACAAAAAACACTTGCATGCTAGATCTCACACAAAAGAGAGACTATGTACACATGGGCGCTGCACGTATCTGCACGTGAGGGCTGCAGCAAGGCCGAGCGAGGACCAGCCTGTGATTAAGATAAGTGTAGTTTCCTTTCATGCATTGCTTATTGCCTCCCATTCTCTGTGAGCCACAAGATTGTCTTTAGCTGCCTCAGATTAGCCCCGCATTTCAGAAGCCACATTTGAGAGGGAGCACTAATCAATAAATCAATCCCCACAATCAATGGCAGTCTAGTATGGCTTCTGCATTATTACTGGCATCCACCCCAGTCACCGAGGGAGGGGGCAGTGATTTGGCAGGGTGGGGGTGAGAGGTGTGGGGAAGGCACTCCATGGTGCCTGTGCATAGCAACAACCTAAGACGTGTTATCTGGCTACCTTGGCTACCTGAGCATCAGTTAAAGGCACACCAGATAGTGTGTGTCTGCATGTCAGTGTTAGACAGAGAGGGGCAGGAGGAGCCTTTGACCTTTGTGACCCTGCACTATAAACGCTGTCTGAGCAAGAGGCTTTTGACAGGGAAACACTGAGGGGGGACAGCAATCAGCTGGCATCTCCCTCCATCTGTTTACCCACGACTGCTGCTTATCCACTTTTACTCTCCATCACATTGGCAAGAGCGACTCCAATTCACAGCATCACTATAGAGCTGTGAGACCCCGCTGCACACGGGGTCAAACTGGAAGTGCATTTCATTCCAAGAGTTTTTGTTAAACTAAGTGCCGCATGTGTGGAGCAGCTCTTAGTGCAGTGTTTCAGAATCCAACAGCAGCTGGTGCTAAAAGAACACGAAGCATTCAACTGTGAAACCAACTGAGCTTAAAATGTCTAAAAACGTTCTTCAAATCACAAATCCTTCAGATAGGCTTCTATTGAAAATAATAGACAATAAATAAATCCACCAATCAATAAATCACATTTTTTTGCATTTTCAGATATAGATGTTGTTTTCCTAAAAATGTTGCTTCCTTTGTCAAATCATTTTAAATATGCAAACATTCAATTTATTAATTTTTATGAAGATTTGTGAAAGAAAAAGTCTTATTGAAATGTACATTTTTCACCTTTGAAGAATATATTTTCTTTTAAGATTCTCCTTCCAGTTTTTAATGGCTATTTGTCAGATCTTCTCAGTCTCTACAAACTCTCCAGAACTCTCAGTTCTTCAGGTTCTGACCTCTTATCTATAGCCAAGAACCAGGACACACGGCGAGGCCTCCTTTCAGTACCATGGTGGTCATCTGTGGAAATATTTACTCAAGGATCTGAGTTTCTGCATCTGTGGAGATTTTCAAATAAAAAGTAAAGACACATCTTTTAACTCATCTTTTAAAATTTAATTACCTTATTTATTTGCTTATTTACTTATTTATTTTTATTTATTTGTTGGGCTTTTAAGTATTTTATGGCTTTCATGGTTTATTATTTGTACATTTCTTTTTCTATGCAGTGCCTCCTCCAACATTTTAGCCGTAGCCTTTTCTTCAATTTATGACTCTTTCACTGCTGTTGCTTTTAATCCATTATGTTTTATGACTTTTTTATATTTTTAACGAATGTTTATACCATATATCAGGGATAGGCAACTGCAGGCCTCGAGGGCCGCATCCCTGCATGTTTTCCAACATATCATGCTCTGGCATGTTCTAATTGGCTGGACACACCTGAACCAGGTAATCCATCATAAGTAGGGCTTGGATATCTTTAAATCATGCAGACACTGCAGCCCTTGAGGCTTGGCGTTTCCTATCCCTGTCATTTATGTCTTATTGTTAAGCACCTTGTGTTCTACAGCATGTTGATGGAAGGTTGATTGATTGATTGATTGATTGATTGATTGATTGATTGATTGATTGACCTTATTACAAAAATGCTTGATCAACACCTACAGGGAAATTTCAATCTGAATCATTAATATAGCCATTGTTTTATTGTAATCAAACAAAACATTACCACTTTTTCCAGTCATGTAACTTTGCTGAACCTTCTATTCTTTTAATTATGTTTTTGTTTTTGTTTAGGATTTTCTGACTAAGTCAACGAGAGAAAAAAAAATAGAAAAGAAATAACAATAAAAAGAACAAATTCTGAAAAAAGACCGGATGAGCCACAAGCCTTTTTTGATGAAAATGGTGTTAAAAACCAGACTAGTTTGGGTTTGATACTGGAGCAGTTAATCTTGGCAACACAGATGTCTGTTTAGCTGACACTGTAAAGACTTAAAAGAGGGTTCACCTATCAGTAAAAATCACTATTCACTTTGCTACCTCTCCAAACGCTGAAAACTCTGATAATTCATCCAAAATAATGAATCCCCAGTCAGTCACGTTGTCTTAAACAGCATGCTAAATCCTTTAACAGGAAAGAGAACCAAATGAGCCTTACAGTGATCAGCACGCAGTGTGACAGCTAATGTCAACTGGTATTCGTCACCCCACCACAATCTTTACCCTTAAATCCAACAGGAAGTCACATGATTGTACCTTTATGCATAAAAAAAAAGAATTCTCATCTCTTTCAAACTGGTATTAGCAAACCACCCTGTTAGAATCCCCTCAAACAATCCCTTATCGACTCTGAATCAAACGAATGCCTTTAAATGTCTTCCAATTATAAACTTTGAAATTACAATCTTTGACCGAACACTCCACACGAAGACCAATTACAACACCTTATATCATCATTAAAGCTGACCATTGTTCGCTCCTTTCAAACTCTCTGGCTCCCAATCAGCCTATCTATTGTCATTGCGTTGAGCATCCAGGATGACTAATTACACCATGCTATGATTCATTAGCGAAGCGGTGTGTTGAAACCTGAAGGAAGACACGATAACCCGTGTCAGCCAAATGATCAAATCAAACGGAGATACAAATGGGAAATAGTATCAGGCATTTCTCAATAACCAAGGACACAGACTGAGTGTCTTGTTTTCTAAACTGACATTATTTGAAAAAAGATGCCTGAATTGCTGAGAGAGCAGCAACTTGAAGTGAACTTTACATTAATAAAAGAAAAACATACTGATAAAATTGCTGATAAGATTCTTTTTCTGCCTTCTGTATCTTTCAAGGTGAGTAAAGAGGAATGGAGCTTTATTTCAGCAAAGAAGCTTCTCCATTCCGTTTAGGTATTGAGAGGAGGAAAACTGCACAGATGCGGCAAACGCCGCGATGGCCCACTTTCACCTGAAACTGCAAACTGCAGCGTCGCAGCACAGATAACCTGCAATTGTTTATTCTCTCTAAAGAAATGTCAATCTGTTCGCTCTCAGGTGTGTAGCTCTTCCTCTTGTTTTTGTTGTTTTTTACCCCCTACTCTCTTCGTTTTCCCCTGTCGATCGCAGCGAGATCAAAGCGACACTGCTGGAAGAATCTGAATATTTCAGGTGTGGAGAGAGGGCTGCATTTCACACCACCTGTGTAGCCTGAGAGACAGGTCCCTCCTCTCGCTCAGACTCAGTTAGCAAGGCCCCCGGGGGCCTGGCGACGAAAAAAAAACCAGGGCCACCTGTCTTGGAGGGAAGGAGGACTCTTTCAACCTCCTCTCAGATGCATTTTCAATTTACAGCATTCGAACCAAAAATAAATGCATCTAAATGGAGCGAAGAAAGTGGGAATGAAGTTGGTAATAATGACAACAGTCAGTCAAGAGCTTTTAACACGACCTGAAAGGTCTGAGTATGTGGAAGAAGAGTTCAATTGATGCCAAAAAAAGGAGGCACTTAAAATCTCCGCTTCTTTATGAATCATTTTAAAATGTTCTCCATTGTGCAGCAAAAGATTCCTCCAACATATCAGGATGAACTTGGCCAGAAGAACCACTAGGACGGCGTTTTTCCTTAATGGCACACGCAGGGTAGAGCAGGTCTGCAAGATGATTCTCATCACATCATCAGGGCTGCCACTTCTGACCCAAAGCAAATAAAAAGTATCCCTGATGTCTGCACAAGCCGCACCAGTTTGATGTAGCTGCTCTCCTCGGAGGGCCGTGTGCCTTGACATGTGTGCATGTGTAAGCATTTGTGACAGCGCATGTGTGCCGACGTGTGTTCAGGGGGCGTGGAGCCAGTTCCACACAGCCAGTTTCCAGCCTTGTCTCTCAAAAGGGCTGTAAAGACTTTACGGCAAATTCCTTACATTCATCTGTGTCAGAGCACTCGGCACACATTAGGCGTTTACACGGGAGGAAACACAATCTATTTGATGCAACACTGCCCACACGTGCAGAGCCCTCCTCCTCACACTGGAGATTCACAGTGTTTAACTTCCATTTCATATTCTGTACAGACAGACAGGCTGGAGTGGAGAGTGGACTCCATCTTGCTGTAAATCAGCATTTCAATACCCAACTAAATGTAAACTGGAAAGAGTCAACACCCTCGCATTCCGCTTCAAGATATTTGTTTTTATTTATTTGGGAATGTGCAATTGATTTTGTATTTTCCGTGTATGCAAATGCCAAACTGACAAAAGTCAGTCTTCATTTCCATTGTTTAATATCAGGGGTGTTGATGAGAACAAGTGGAGGTTAATCTGGGAACGGGTCATAACCAGCCAGCTCTTTGTAAATGTCAGCAGGGGATCCAAGCCTTTATTATTACCACACTAAACCAACAAGCCTGGCAGCAAGACGAATGTGTGACTTGGAGGCGTCTTCCCCACTTTGCACCACCATCACGGACCAAACCCATCACGGGAAACCTTATTAATCAATCGATTTATCGCCATAAATCAGGCCAGGCTTTGATTGTATCAGCAACTCATGCAATCAATCAATTAGCCTGAGCCTAGCGGCCCAATTTGCCTAAAGAAAGATGAATGCTACTCCCCATCATCCATTTGGCTACCCGTTTACCCATCAAACACTGCTGCTGTTGACTCCCAAGACCAGCATGCATCCTTTTATCGATTCGGGCGAGATTAAACTTGCAAAAGAATCAAAAGACAGTTATGTGACTGGGGAAAATTCTGCTTTCATTTGCAGTGAAGGGCCGTCAGTGTCTGCGTTCATCAGAAACAACAAAGCACAGACATTATTTAAGCAGCAGATGATAATACTCAGAAGAAGCAACGCCCACCCAAAGAGAACTGCCACACAATGGGACATATCGTGAAATATTAGCGTTTAAACGTATTACCAGCTGAATGCAGCTGAATGAACAAACAGTAGAAAACATATGTATAATGACAACATTGTTTCATATTTTATCCCAACTGTGAATTCCAATCCACATTGTGACACCAGGCGCCTCGGTCCAGCGGCTCCCATCTGCAACTCTGTGTCAGGATGTCTCCCAGGACAGACTGGAAACTTTAGGACGGCTTCAACCGACAGCAGCAAGTGGAGCACGACAGCGGGGGCTGCTGGAGTCTCTGTGTGATTTTACTACAGCGCTGGATTGAAAGGCTGACGTGAAGAGGAAAAAAAAAAAACAAAAAAAAAACACAGGGGGCTCGCCAGGGAGAAAAGATGTGGTGGGATTAAAGTCCCACAAGGCCCAGTTCTGCTTCACACACTCAGACCCTGCTGTGTTACAGCCAAGGGTGTCCGCCGAGCGATCTGTGGGAGCTTTCCAGTTCTGCCCAATCTCCCAAGCCTCACCATGTAATTAGAGATAAAAAATAAAAACAGAGGGCTCTGCTATTTAGCCTCAATTCTCCGAGCTTCACACAAGGCTGCCCACCCAAAAGCCCGAGAGGAAAACCCACAACAAAAGCACTGCACCAGCAACTCAGAGTGCCAACCTCATCTTTCAGTCCAGTGTTCCCCAGACTTAACATGGTACAAAGTCATGACTGACTGATGCTCAAATGTGAAGAGTCCTAAAATAGCAGCACAATATCAGTACACACACGGGTCTTAAAGCCGGCTCATTTTGTACAGCTTTCAGGTAAACAATAACCAGAATAAATAAGTGATATTTTTCATATTTAAAACTTCCTCCAAACAAGAGGTGGGGAGGAGGGTTAGGGGATACAATGGAGAAGGAACTCCAGACTATTTTCAAGAAACACAAAATTATACTATGGAGGGATCCATTATTCATCTCAGATACATTTTTCATTTAAGAGTGGGCTGAATATGAGCGATGATGAATGCGTCGCCCAAGATGCAATTTGTATGTAAAATAACAGAAGATTACAGAATATGTTTTAAGTGCAAATGCAGTTTGTTGCCACCTAAGTAGAAAATGCCTTCTTACAAAAAAGGAATAAGACCTGAGCCCTGTGATGGCGCCTCATGAAAATCACTTTGCCCAGAGCGAAGCCCCTCACCACATCCTCAGAGCAGGTCACAATGAAAATCTCAAGTGATGAATGAGCCAACTTCTGTAGATTTTCATTGATATAATCTATGCAGCAAGATTACCACCAAAAATATAGCCTAAGTAAACTGAAAAAAGGTATTAGAACTCGCATTCAGCTCAAGCATGCTTTCCTGAAATTGTGCCCTCTGCAGTGAACACACACAGAAGCAGAAAGCTCAGCTAGATGCACGTCTAAGCATAAGTGCACACAACCATACAACAGTGTTTTGCTGCCTGCCAGGCATCCACATGTTCCTCTTAGGACTCGGTCTCTCCTCATCAGCTCCACTCGGTGCACACCGTTACAACTCAGTGCATCTCAAAGACACACAAAGAGTCTTCCACTGCACCCACTGTACAAAGATTGAAAACAGCCCCCGTACTACAAGACATGCCCACCACAGAGCATGTAATACAAGTCATTACTGAGCACACAGGGTGGAGAGGACTGTGATGGGAGAGACAAGTACAGCGGGGAGTGAATTGGAAGCCTCTTAACCCAACATCTCCATCTTTCTTTGCAACAACAGTGCTCTAAAAACTAGAGTTAATGACTGAGGCAATTCAACAGCATTTCACATCCTCTAAAATACCCCAAATACTGATGGAACTACAAAAAAGTGTTCATACTTTAAGGAAAGAACACCTGGAAGAGACTTGAAAATCTCTTCTATGAGGGATAAAACTCTGATTTTATTCTTTGTTTTGCAACGTTTGAATGCACCTGTCCTGCCCATCCCACTTGTAGACATTTCCAGTCAGAAACAGCCAAAGGGAAATCTTATCATAGCTCTGTGCGCAAAGACCCGTTCCGATGGAAATTGTGTTTTTGACATGTTCTTGTAGCAATTTTTTCCTGATGGAGGACATATATAACAAATTCAGATTCAAATTACATTTCTGAGTATTTCTTCATTCAAAGTTTTGTAAATCAAGGGCAGACATACAGATACTGTTTGAAAAAAAGCTTATTTGGGATGTAAAAAATATGCTGGACAGGCCACAAGCTTCAGTCTGATGTCTTCACTTGCCAACGACTAGATCCATGTACGTCTTTGTTTTCCTCGTCTGCGCTCGCATCTGGGTCAAAACTGTACAGCTGGACAGCTCCAATACAGCCCAACCTTTTTTGTTGCGCTGCTAATGTTAGGTTGGGGTTGTAAGGGGCTGTAAGCTAGCGGAAGAGAGTGTACACAGAAGGATGACAGGATGTGGGGGCAGGCTTACAGTTCCACCTCCAACTCAGAAGTGAATTTCTGATGAACTCCTGCCACTGTGTAGAAAATATGTCCAAGATTATTTTGGCTAAAAGCAGCATAATCACAATTAAAAACCACTGGAAAGAATGCTTTTACAATAAATCAAAATATGATCAGAGTGGGACTTTTAGGTTTTTGTGACAATAAGATCGTATGATTGGCTTCGTGCACAGGGAGGAAAGAAAGACAAAGAGTCAGTTAATCCAGGCCTGAACAGAGACTCACGATCCTCGCCTCACCTCAGGGCAACCACATGACCTGAGGCAAAGCATTAGACACATTAAAAAGACATGAACTTCAGGGAAAAGGAGTGTCAAGCACGCAATCAATGGGGCCACAGGTGCAAACGGTTTCTGCCATGGTAGTAAAATGCCCTTCTTCCTAGGACTGCGTTGGACCCGGTTTTTGCAGCGTGTTCATTTTAATGTCAGCAATAATAGAGACTTGCTGCACGAGAAACAATAAAAAAAGCCTCAAGCTGGAGACAGCTGTAGTGGGGTGCTGGAAACCATGCAGGGAGTTGGGAGGAGGCAGGATGAGAAGAGTCTGTCAACTTCTCCTTCTCTTCTCCCCGTTTTCGCTCACTTCAGACTGAGGGGAGCAAATGGGTCTAATTCACACTGGCTACAAGTGAGTGTCTGCACTGTCTAGCAGCGTGAGCAGGAATTAGATGTAAGGTTTGTAGCCTTCATCCCTTCCCAGACAGACGTGTTCCGGCTCAGAGGCGCTGCTTAATCCGCACCTCTCTCCCGCTTGCACTCCCGGAAAATGACTTCTCACAGCTGCCTCCATCGTCCAACGCAGCAATTCTCGTCTGACTGAACAGCGTCCCACCATCTCAAAAAAAAAAGAAAAAAAAACCTCTAACCTCCCATAGCTCATTTAACAAAGCGATTCTTCCCCAGTGCAACACGTACTGCCGCTTGGGTGATGAAAACAACAAAAACAACGTAAACAGAAGTTGATCATTTCAGAGTTCTCTTCTTTGAGGAGATGTCAAATCAAAGCAGGAAGAGGAACTAAAAACATTACAGAAAGCTGTGTCTGAGCTGTGGTGACTCAACTGGTTACCACTATTATTAGCCACATAAATGACACTGCATTGGTGCCACCTGAGTGTACTTGACCACTTCTGTTGCTTCCACCCCTGTTGCTCATTCCACAAAGGGCATAAGAAGTAATTTAGGCTGAATGTCATTTCCCAGTGAGGACTCTGGGAACATAAAGCCATGTGAGTTCTCACATTAGGACAAACACATTTTAAACAGGTGGTTTCTCCTGAAAACCAATCACAAGGCACGCACCGGACTGCAAAAGGGGCTTCTCCCAGGCACAGCAGCCCACTTGGGTAACTTTGGATAATGGCGGGGCCACTCACACAAACACTTGAGTCTGGAGAACAGGAAGCAAGGAGAGTTTCTTCTTTTAAAGCAATGCCTACTCAATGGCTCTCATCTGGTTTTCTGCATCCTCCACCAACCACACTTAGCAGTGATGCCATGTGTTACACGGTTCTTTACCTGCTTTAGTTCTTGCATGGAGCTAGTAGAGTAAGTATGATTTTTAGGTATTTTAGAGACATTTTTATTTGTTTTTGAGTAGATAAAAGCTGCAAGCAATATTTTAATGTGCTCCAACTAAAAATATGTGCAAGCAGCCAGGTGATGCTGCAGGAAATGCAGTATAATTCTCAAGCCCCCTTAAAGCAGCAGTGAGAAACAAGAGATAATACAAGAAAAGAATGATTAAAGTCTAATATGGCATGGTAGAGAGGGGAGAGATAGGTGATTTATCCCTTCATGGCCTTTTGACACTAAATTAAACTGTTGAGTCCATTCCCCTGTGCCAGCTAGTTATCTTTCCAGGCTAATTTAACACTATAATTTACATTCCATATAAAATACATCCTGATGCGGTGCTGTCAAGGCCGTACATCATTTGCAAAGAGTGCTCCAGTTTCAGTGAAAAGGACAGAATTAGATCATATTCATGATGCAATTAAACACTTCAGTGGGAATCGATGTAAAACCGATGAGCCCTGAAAACAATGCATATGGCTGGGAACATTAGAACACATTACCTACCCTTGGATCCCTCGCTCCACAGACGCAATTTGAAATCCTCCACTACTCCACTCTCCATCTCTCCAGATTCATAACGCGCAGCGATAATAAATGAATTTTTCACAAAATTATTCAACTACTAAATTGCCCATGGTAACTGAGTATCAGATGAAAGTGATGTGAATTATTAAGTAGGGAAACTGTTTGTTCTCACCATGGGTGTAATAATCAGCCAAATGAGGAAGAGAAGGAGCAGAAAAAAAGACAAGGAGCAAGTTACAGTGCGGGGAGATCTCCTAATAAACTTCTGTGTTGATGTAAAAATGGGAAAATTCTGTCTGCCGCCAAGGGCCTCCAGCTGGGATGATGGTATCGACCGACTTCCCTCGGGCTGCAGTGTGGGTTTTCTTACGGGTACAGCAAGCACATGGGAGAACATTACCAGACACTGCCGCACATTCTCATTCTGAATTGGCAGTTGGCTCTGCAAAGCTGGCAGGCCGCTGCAATAGCCAGCCAGTGTTACACCACATTTTACATAATCACACAGACAGGACAGCAGACCACACACTTGCACCGTTCCACTCCAGATCCCATCACCTGCCTGTCACACTCCTCTGCACAGCCGACAAACCCTCTCAGATTGGCTACGAGCCGCTGATGTACTAAAGCTAAACGAAAGCCTAGGAAAAGCCTTTAACATACTTGCTTAGATTTAACTGCCATAAACTATTTCCTTATTTGACAATCTTCTGCATATAAGCTCAAATTTTCAAAGTTCAAACTTGTTGATAGAAAAAATTAGACATGTGGTATGAAATTGTGAATTTAAGAGGTGCAGAGTGCAGAGGCGCAGCAATTTGTACCCATTTTTGACAAGATGAGTTGGCCTCTTCAACTGAAACAGTAATTATGCTTAATGGTCATTTAATCTGTCCATCAGGCGGGAGGTGAGCAGTCAGGTCACCCTGAAGCGCTCCAGGCATCACAGTGTGTCAGGTGCATTGAGTAGGGTGAGGTCCTCCACCAGAAGTGCCAGAAACCTTTCGCTTCGCCAAACAATTTTGACGAGACTGTAGGGCTCCAACACAGCACAGTCAGCACAACATCCACTACCGACTGCATAAAAAGGCTAATGTCTGGGTTACAACTATAGCAAGAGAGACATGCTCCCTGGATAAGTTTAGAGTCAACAAGTTGACAAGTTTGATTCAATTTGCTAAAACCCTAATGATTCCAGCCAGGATGAGGATGTCAAGCTCTATAGAAAATTCTGTGCTGTTGTGTCCAACTACCCACCACTTTTAATCACAAAGAAAACTACCAAGTCTTCTTTTTCTTTTCAGAATTTTTACTGACAAAAGCAGAGTTACAGCAATTTTAATTGTTATTCACATTGAAAAAGTCTGGTTATATCACCTACGTACCTCACTAGTGATGCATGTCTGAGGACCTCTACATGCAGACAGAGTCAAACATGACACTGGGTCAAGCCAAACAGTAGTAGTAATAACACAAAACCCATACAAAAACAAGGGTGGACAAACAGAACCTTTGTACCCAGAGTCATCTGTACCCAGCGCAGGCGCCGGCCTATCTTAAAGCAGAGCAGATAGAGCTCCCGGTCCCAGCTTTGCATGTGCACTGGTGCTGTATTTGTTATTTTGGACAGGCCTCTCCATTTCACTTACCAAATGGAAAACGGGGGAGAAACCGAATCACTTCTCGACCGACTGTTGCTGTTCCCTCAGCTGTCAACACATCTCACAGACTTCATCCCCGCCTAACCACGTCGATACAAAGAAGTGACTGCCCTTCACCATATGATTGCTTTGTTTTATTCTCTCGGACGGGCTTTTCGTAGCCTTCGCAGTTCTAATCAGACTGCCTAGTCCAAACAACAGAGCCACTGTCTCTGGGAGCCAGAGGATCAGTGCAAACTCCTTTCTTTTTCCCTGCTTTATTAGTCCTGCAGCACACTGCTGTTTATGCTAGTGGATATTCTGTGTTTGCTATGAACAATTACAGTATGACAAATGATCCGTCAATGCCATCTATCAGGCTAGAGCTGACAGGAATCCTATAGACAGGGCAGCAATTCGTCCCCCACTCCCCATCTCTGGGGTCCCATGCTTTAGTATCCATGACAACGTGCAAGCCACTTGCCACGCTTGCCACTTCACAGTGAGAGATGAGCGCCCGTGAGTGGCTTTGAAAATTAGCCTTTGACACCCCATCTTCCACTGTGCTCCCGCCCTTCATAGCCTGCAGCCCTTCTCTGGTGGGGGGGCCTCCCCCAGAGGAGTCCAAAACCTTTCACACATTCAAGCAAGCACCAAGGCAGACCCGCTGCACAACTATAAACATATTTCTCTGGGTCTTAAGGTGTCAGTTGTATTGCGCTGGAACCATAGGATTCTTAACATTAAGCTCATGGCTGCATTACCCATGGCAAGCAACCAATAAAAATCAAGTGATGAATACACACAAGCTGCCAGAACCTTCTACCGTCTTCATCACTCGCTCTGGACTTCCAGAAAAAGCTCTTTGTTGCATGTACTTTAATAAATGTTTTTAACCGCAATTTATGGGTACGTATTGATTATCGGACTCAATTGATTAATTGTTCTATTTTTCTACGATCCAACCAGATCGATCTGTTTGAGACAAGTTATTAATCAAATCGACCTATACCATTTGAAAATCGTTTCAGAAGGAAACAAATTGCTTATACTGATATTGGAAAATACCATTTTGATTGACAAATGGTAGGTTTATTTTACTATAACTTAAAATGACCAACTGCATCACACTGGCATCACACGTGTGATGCAGCAAAAAATGATCAACCATCACTCCTCTCCAATGTGTGGAAACACTTTGAATTTAGCAAAAACGTGACAATACAGTGTGTTAGAATGTTCTAATAATGTTCCATTTATATTATTTTGATGTGGAAAAACAACAGTGGGCTGAACGTAATCAAACTAAAATGTGAATGGATTTGACATGAATTCTTGTTTACTCGTTTGTTTGTACACATTTTTATTCACAATTGAGTATCTTGCAATAAATACAAGGAATCTAGAAAACTTCACCTGCTCTGTTCAGTACCAGGTATTTATCTCTGAGTCATACTGGTTGGAGTTTTGACATAAGATGACCTGGATCTATTTTAGATCAAATTTTTAAAAGCAAATATTGATAAAAACTTGGTGTAAAACACGGAAAAAACACAATCTTTTGCTTCTATGAAATGAGGGTTAAGCAGCAGAAACAGACGTGTTCAGGATCCCATTTGAGGAGGTTGGTTTGATACCATAAACTGCACCTGGCAGGCGAGCTTCATTTTACTACAGAAACCAACACAGCGATGTGAACGTGCTGCTCCGTCAGAGGCAACAGTTTTGCCGCTTTTGAATAATCATATTTGGAAGCACATTAAAGGGAAAGGAGAAAACTGGCTCCAGCTCTAGGAGGTAAGGGTGTCAACTGATATAACCCAGCACTGACATCAAGCAGAGCCAGCTAGCTCATTGATGTGGCAGCATCTCATTTTCACCAGTTTGGAAGCAGACAGTTTTGCAGCGCCTTGCGGTTCTTAATTATCTTCCGACTTTGTCTAATTCAATCAACACAACTCAGATCTGGCTGCGAAATGGCACTCACATCCCCTTAAGCTTCGCGAGTCAAAAAACACTGAATAAGTGGAACAGTCAAACTGACAAAATGCTAAAGCACATGTAAAACAACCTCTATTTTAACTCCTCTGGCTGAGACCTCATCCCTCACAGAGGAGATGAAAGGAGGAGGTGATGGCAACCAATCCTCTTTTAAAGTTATGGGAGGGGGGTAGAACGCACAAGTGTTTGGAGAAAGGTGCAGATGCTGCCTTGCTGAACTGTGTGAGATCAACTCTTTCTGTGCAGTGGATTCTCACCGGCTAACCCTGAGTCCTCTTAACATAATTACATCCAACCACGGTGTCAGCCATCAATCCATCTCACACAGCGTTAAGAAACTGGATGAGATCAAAACAAAATACACTCCAGTGTGTGATTGCATCCCCAACCCCAGACACAAAGGATTTTAAGGTCATTAGGGATTTAATTGTTTGCCAATTTACAACCCTAAAGTGAATGACATAATGAGGGGAGAGGGTTCCTCGCTTCCCAAAAAATCCCCTTCCACATCCCCACTATTCCCACCCATTCACCTCCAGTTTAATTCCAAGGGCCACAGCATTATTAGATTTTGACATTATTAGCTCAAATAGCAGAGAGGCCCTGCTGTCATTATAAAGCCTTTACTTTTGCATTCGCTGCCAAATCTGTTTTGCACCGGCTACACACTGCCAAACACCACAATGGCAGATTAGTGAAGCCCTTCTCTGGTTGCAGCAGAGGTTAATATAAAGTGACAGGGCTAAGTTCGCTCCGATTAAGGATGCGGAGAGATATTGCAGCAGTTTGTTACATCAGATCGTTATTGGATTAAACGGCGTGCAAAACAATGAAAGTTTAGTTTTAATTTCGATGGGAGTATGAGACAAGCTCCTGTCACGACCGCGCTAAAGTACCGTATTGCCATCCATCATGACGCCAAAAGGAGCGTCAAAAAGGAATGGATAGGTTTAAAGAAAAACGTTTTTCTCCCATTAATGTATACAACTTTTCAATCGAATCTCTCAAACTAGACTTGTTTAAGTAAAAATGAAAGGTGTTGGATTTGTGGGCATAAACAGGCAAACATGTTTATAGATGCAGTCATCTATGGCTCCCTGCATGCGTCCCTTACCCCAGTGCATTGTTTGCTCTGCAAGAGGTCATGCGACCTGGCCAGTAAACTGTTATTAATCCTTCCAGAGTCATCCATTAGCCCATCCAATTTTTATGACCCTACTCTTTATTAGATGAGCAATCAGCTGTCTATATCTGGCAGAGTTATGAGACTCTCTCATCTGGCCTGAGACACACCCCCACCTCCACCCCTTTTCCCAGAAAGCCCTGGCAAGCTGGATCAGGTGGAGTATACCTGAAGCTCGTCCAGAGAGGCACAGCAGGGGGGAGGAGCCGAATCTGCCAGTCTCCTGGGGTATTCCCCACTGTCCCGTTAGCTTCAATAAATCTCTGTGTTTTACGATTAGGTACATAAACTGACTCATAGATCTGGACGGTAAATAAGAGCTTGTCAGTGGAGCTGACGCCAGGCCCAGCTCCCTCCACCCCCTCTGCCTCTGCCAGATAGTCCCCGCGTGCTGCGACCGTCAGACCGCTGCTATTGAGCTGGGGTCTAAAAAGGCTCCGATAAATAAGGGCTGGTATTTCTCTCAGGACTTCTCCTGAGCCACCCTCAAGCAGGCGTTCATACACTGCACAAACAGAAATATCCAGGACTGTTTGGAGCACGATGATGCTTTGTTTCTCCATGTTCTAAAGAGGTATTCACTCTGCGTTTCTAATGACTTTGTCAGGTAGAAAAGCCAGGAAGCCAATGGATCAATCCATCTCAAGTATATTCAAACTGTATGGTGGACTCTGATGTCTTTTAATGGAGATTCAATCCATACTTGCAATTAAGCATGCAAAGTCTCCATTAAGTAAGTCCATTTTCAGTGTATTTACTGTGGTGCTGTTTGGGTGTTTTCTTTAAAGAGTGCCTCACTCCAGGCTGGGAGTGCTTTAAGCCAGATGACCTGAGGGAGGGGTGATGGTCTCCAAATGCACTAACACAACGATGTTGTGTTTCCCGCTGCAGCTTCAGCTAATCATTGTTGCCAACTCATTTACACTGGTCCAAAACGATTCCCTGAATGATGAACTTTGCATATCAAGCAGACGAGCAGGCGACGGGGCAAACTGTTGAGAGAGCAGCTGAAGGCAAGCAGTGCCGAGGCAGATTCAGAACACCGCGAGCACAAACGGGAATCTCCCCGATGATTGAGAGCATATTAAGCACAAACAGTGTGACTGGCTAGCAGCTGCTGCACGTTGTGACTATGAAACTATTTTCCAATACACATCAGCACCTTTTCAGCAGAACTGCATGCAAAGTGAATTACATTTCTGTACCTGCAAAAAGACAAAAAAAAAGCTTTTAGAAGACAAAGGTGTGGAGAGAAAAGCAGAGAAAAGTGCATGACTAGAGGCGCGCAATCAGCTAAGAATTCTGAACCTCAGCGTACACAAATCAGAGCAAAGAAGAACAAAAAAAAAAAACAACGCCATCGGCAGAAAGGCAAGGAGATTCAAAACACTGTCATTAGTGAACTAAAAAAACTATTCTTCGTGAAAGCATTACCTTTTTTTTTTCATGGGTTTGATGTTTAGGCAGTGAGATTAGATAGAAAAATACAGTATTTTATGTCATGTCTAAACTCTGCAAAAAGCCTTAGAATTTACACAATTTTCTGTTTCTTTTATTTTTTTCTAGTGTCAATCAGAAAGTAGAGTGTGGAGACTGTAAACCAAACGTCTTGACAACTGGTTTTAATTAAGTCAGAGACTGAATATTAAGTAGAGAAATAAAAATGAAATCTTTACATGTATTTTTGTGCAGGTTTAAAGACACTTCTATGAAAATCCTGTTGTTGGTGTTTTTAACATGTTCTTTTCTCATGATGCCATGTATAAAGAAATTCATGCTTAAAATTTACATTTCTGAGAATGTTTTATTCAAATTGTTGTGAATCAAGAGCAGACAAAAAAACACAGTTGGAAAAAGCTACAAGCTCCCTGCTCCACTCCATTCAGGATCCATGTATCGTAGGTGTTTGTTTTCCTCGTCAGAGCATGAATCTCGCCCAACAGGATAACTCCGATATTGCTAGCCATTTTTGTTGCACTGGTAATGTTAGGTTGGGGGCGTGAGGGGCTGCAAGCTAGCAAGAGAGCATGTGAACAGATGAATGTCGGGAAATGGAGGATGGCTTACTCCCTCCCACAGCTCAGAGGCAAATTTCTAATGAGCTACTGCCGCTCTGCAGAAACTTTGTCCTAGAGAAGAACAAAGGTTTGGGGATTTTGGCTAAAAACAGCATTATCATAATAAATAAAAAGACACTGGGAAAACTTGCACAAAGATATCAAAAGATGAATGGAAGGGGTCTTTAAAGTACCACTCCAATTTCATTTTTTTTTTTTTTTTATTGTTACGGGTGGTCTTTTAATTACAATTATGCTGATTTTAACCAAAATCTAAACGTGTGTTGTTTTCTAGGATGTAGTTTCTACAGAGCAGCAGTAGTTCTTTAGAAATTCACCTCTGAGTTGTGGGCGGGACTCCACTAATTCCCTTTGTTTACACTCTCTCCCACCAGCGTAATGCCCCTCGTAAAACCAAGCTAACATTAGCGTAGCAAACAAAAAAAAAAGGTAAGCAATATTGGCGGTATCCAGCCGTAGAGTTTTGAGCCAGATGGCAGCTCAAACAAGAAAAATGAAGACATTAATGCATCTATTTGTCTGCATGAATCAGAACAGGAGCAGAAAAAGGAGACATTTCAGTAATAAAGAAATAATAAAGAAATACTTAGAAATGCAACTCACAATACAAAATAACAAGGTTAACGTAAAATATCCTTTGTGCCTGTTTTATTAACCAAATCAGACTGAGTGATCTTAACAAAAAACATAATTTATGTGTAAAATGCAGCTTTTGTCAGGTGTTCTATTAGCAATCAGTTATTAGAGCTCAGACAGACAAACTTTTCTGTTCCGTCATTGAACTCAATGTTTTAGAACATCCACATAGTAGGATGATACTGTAATACTAATCATTTTCAAAACCCAAATAGATCATTAATTCACCATCTGTTCTAAATGCTGATATGTCAGTCATTATGCCGACACAGCTCTAAGTCATAATCCAACTGACAGCATGTCAATGGGTCCCTGTAATGATGCTAAACGTATTACTGAGATGCAAAGTAGGGCGTGACAACATACCACTGTTTGCAATGTCAGTACCACAACAGCACTGTGTCAATAAGTGATTATGCCAATTTGCTGTGAAATCAATGTGAATGATAGGGATGATGCCATGCTGCCACCGAACCAAGACTGCTCAACATGGAGGAACGACGCTTTGAATGTTTTGCTGCAATTATATCCAGAAAAATTCCTACGCTTCTTAAATGTGACACGGACATATCTCTCTCGTTATAGATACAGAATCCAATGCAGCTACATGAAAGAGAGAACCAGCCTTTGTAAATTAAAAAATAAAAAGAAAGCAGTGTTTAGTTAGACGACTGTTGTGGTTCAAATGTCCACTCCAATGCTTACTCTATAAACTGTGTTTAAAGCTGGAGAAATGGGCTTTTTCTGATGACAGTTTATTGTTTTTGTATCCTTGCAAATAGATTTTTTTTCCGCTCTCTAGTCGCTGCATCAGAGTCCTTCTACTGTATTGATTTATGTCAGCTGCTCAGTCTTATCAACACCAAAGTCGTCTGGAACTTTAAAAAGCTACTGTAAAAACATTCAATATTATGCTGTTACTACAACTAATGTTAAACATCCGTGCTTTTCATTCTCTTTCTGACAGGTCTTTGTCCTCCTCCTTTATCAAATTCTATATCAACACCTGTAACTCTCCTGCACGTTTCTATTTAAGGGCAACAATAGCAAACATCTGTTCAAACATGTTTCTTAAGACACTGAGGTTTCTTGTCTTTCATTGATACATTATTGCTTATTAAAACCAGCTTCCTTTACTGACATTTCCTTCCATTCTTTTTTTCAATGCATGTTATCATTCAGTCTTCAAGTGTAGAATTTAAAGTAATCATGAATAATTATGTTTGTGATTCCGTGAGTTATTTACAGCACGGACCACCTTATTTTCATCCTGCCACAAAGTGCAGTTCTTAATATTGTAAATTAAAGCACTGTATGACAATATTGTGCTTTTTTACCCCAATTTTTAAAAGTAGCCTTTAAAAGCTAAATTTGCCCCATTTCCTGTTGTGCTTTTAGTCTGTAAATACAAATATCTCAAAGTGAATTCTGTTTCAGATGGATACCTTAATGAATGTTTTCATTACTACAACATAGATTCATCCTTTTTTAGGGATTGATGAATTGATTTAACCCCAGCAGGAGAGAAGCTCATTGATTTCCGACTATGTTGCACATTTGACCTTGTTTACTAAAACATTGGGTGCAGAAAGGGGACAATATGGAACTTTTTTTTGATAATAAGTACATAAATGTATACCTTTTGAATTGTTGCTGCTTGTTCATCCTGTTCATAGTGCATACTGGGGGGAACTTTTGGACAAAAATAATCAAATAATTAATCCAATTTTGACAAAAGAGGTTTGAAACTGCCCCGTATAAAAGTATACATTTTTCTTTCTGCTCTCAAAATTGTCACACAAAATATACAAATATGTTAAAACCAGATGTGTGCAAATCCAGAGCATTAAGGGGAAAGATTGCCGTGTCATAATTCTGCTTGCCTGTCATGAGTGGCTATTGTCAGCAGCTGCAAAGAGGTTCTGAACATTAGGTTTATGGGCTTCTCATTATTTAAGATGTTAGGGTCTCCCCACAGTCCAATGAAATGTGCATGGCAGAATTACAGCTAGTTTGCTGGCTGCTCACTCCTCCTACTCGTGGAGATGCAAATGGGTAAGGATGTCTCTTTGGATAAGCCCACATGCACCCAGGGAAAGATATTAGATTAATCCACTTTTCTGCCAAATATTCACCACTGATGTTCTAGTAACTGTTGCGGTGGAATGGCTTTTTGCAGGCACGAAATGTCTAATGAAGCAGCCACACTCTGCCCGTAAATGCTACGAGTCGTGCAATGATCTGAGTTCGCCATTTACCACCTCCCTATCTGCATAAGGTTAAAAAAATAACACATTCCTGTAAACACGGGCGACTGCCCAGCAACTGTCTTCTCAGTGACAATGGTATTGACCGTAGTCAGATGCTCCACTGATTAAAAATTGATCCATTTTGAAAAATCTAATCAACTGAATAGGATTCTTTCATAAGTGAGGTGGGGCTGGGAGTGTTTGATGGGAATTTTGGCATGGGGGCAGCTGCTGAAACAGACGCAGACCTGTTATTAACCCCTGCACCTCCATGCCTTCCCGCACCCTGTTCCCCCACTTCACATCCCTCTGCGCCCCGGGACTAGACACAGCCCAGACGGTCTGAATTATTCAGCAGTCTGAGAGAAAGGCTTTGGCCACTTGGCCTATTAATGCCTGCCAGTAGAGGGTAGTGGCTCTAATGGACAGTCCAGTGGAGCCCCAGCTCCCAGCGGACTAAAGAAGGGCTGCTAAAGCTGGGCTGCAGGGGATGTGAGGGGGAATTCATCAGGGACTGAGGTCGTGGCAGGTTAATGATGCTGCACGTCTAGACGGACACTGAACTCGCACACTGCCCAAATGGCATGAGGGGAACGCGGGTGGGAAGCAATAATATTTTCTTATCTCTGACAGTGAACCAATTCTACATTATTGAGACTTGGGGCTTAGTCATATAAGAGCTGAACTGCTACGTTTAATTTACAAAAAAAACAGCCTATATGAATTCATCCCAGTATATCGTGGTAGAAAAATATTTTCCACTTAATCTGAAGTAAATACACTAAGTCAGGTTGACCCAGCACTAAATGTACATCATTCATAATGTAGAAGTTGAAGAATTGTCTAGTTCTGATTACTCACAACCTCTTATCACCATTGCACAAACAATCCATACAGCTGGAGGGGGCCCTCAACTCACAGCCACTCAGTAATCAGGGCATCTCCCCCAGAGAGAAAGGGTGCTGGTCTCATTTGGGAGTGACTCTGTTGCCATATTGTCACCTAAGTGATCATATGTGTGTAGTAGGAGACTCTGAGGAAGAAAACACAATAATAAACACATGGCGCAGGAAAAATACAAGAGAAAAGGTAATGCAATCAGCAGCAGCAGCACTGTGAAAGATCTGTGCAGCATCTACCTGGAGGATTCCTAATGGAGAAAGCTTTCAGACAAAAAGTAATCATTTTGGTGCTACAACACTCAGTCATGATTCTCTGTGAGGACAAACGCATTATTAAGTCCAAGCAGAAAGGCAGAGGAGTGTGTTCTTATTATCATCCACTTGAGATTTATGCACTTCAGTCTGATGAGGCAGAATGAGTTTAGCCTTCAGAAAGCACGACTTGTACTGGAGGATTGCGCCAGGAGCTCTTCCCTTTTTCCAGGATGTGACGCCAGCATTGACTGTTGAGGGCGACGATGCTGCCATTACTGCACCAAACCAAGGACATCCAGCGGGAGGATTCAGGAGGGGACGACAACACAGTAAACGGCTGTTTACGCAAATGCAATTTCCCCTTCCACGGAACTCAAGGTGACCAAGCACATCATTGTGAGACGATTCTGATCACCCCGCTGCAGCAGAGACGCAGCACAAGCCAGCAAGATAAGCTTCTTTAAAAGTGGAACTTTAACCGAAACAACAAATGTGTAAAATACAAAGGCTAGGTAAATTAGAAACCTTAACGTCCCACTCCGACCATCCTTTGATCTATTGCAAAAGAGTTCCCAGTGGCCTTTTAATTATGATAATCACGTTTTTAGACTAAATCAAAAACGTATATTGTTTTCTGGGACATAGTTTCTGCAGAGCTGCAGTAGTTCATCAGAAATTCACCTCTGAGTTGTGGGTGTGACTGTTGGCATAAGCCTGCCCCCACTTCCTGTCATCCATCTGCTTACCTAACATTACTTGGTGCAACAAAAATAATGAACAATATTGGGGCTATTCAGGCGAAGAGTTTTCAGCCACATGCCAGCTCTGACGAGGAAAACGAAGACGTACATGGATCTATTGGTCAAACAGATGCTTCAGAATGGAGCGGAACAGGCTTGCCGCTGTAGGTCCTACGCCACATCTACAAACTTGTTCTAACTGCATTATTGTCTACTTCTGATTGGCAACAATTTGAATAAAGATCAGAAAAACAATTTTAACCTTAATTTTTTTATACATGTGACTCCATCGTTAAAAAAATGCCACAAGAGCATGTTAAAAACACAATTCTCTTCAGAGTGGGTCTTTAAATGAAGCAAAACTCGTGTGGTTTCTAATCAGACTAAAATAATATTGGTATTGCATTAATAGTCAATTTGATCATTTGCATTCTGCATCATGAAAAGCGGAAGTATTGAGGGGATATTTTCTCTTTGAAGTTTTGATCTCCTAAATGCTGCCCACTTCACATGGAGCCCCTCCTGGCTGTCACTAAGTTTGACCCCCCCTCCACATTGGTGCCACACTCCACTTCCTCAGGCAGACCTTCCTTCTACTGCATGCAGCAAAAGCCTGGAGCCGTGTTTAGCTAAACCTGCTGGCCTACGTAGGCAGCGAGAGTCCCCAGAGGGCTGAACAATCAGACAATTTCAAGATCATGAAGCATTAAACCAATCCCGGCAGGGTACACTAATTAAACAGCCGAGCCCAGCACAGCCAACCAATCCCCACAGAGCAATTAAATCCATCCCCTCTAAAACACTGTGGAACCTGTCTGGGGAAAACTGCCGAGAAGTGAAAGAGCGATACAGAGGGAGAGATGCGGTGGGGAGGGGAGAGAAATATCATAAAAAATCATCTGGAAAAAAGGAGAGAAGAAAAATAAGGGGTGGGGGGTGCAAGAAGAGGCTAACAAGGGGAATAGAAAGGGAAGGTTCACAACTCTCTGTTTTCTTCTGTTCTCCATCTCTTCATTGACATGCGAAACACCTTTACTCAGGCGGGATGCAATACAGCTTATGCATGACCACATTCACATTCAAAAATAGTGACTCTATAGAAGCAAAAGCTGCATATTCATATAAGATTACAAGGTTCGGGGAGCGCTTGTGAGACCGCACAGAGAGACAGAACAGCCTGAAGGCCTGTATCACATACCTGCAGCGCAGCTAGCGCTGTTGCAAACCCTGATCAATACGCCGATGCCTTCCTGGAGGAACATATATGAACAGGTGACAATGAAACCTTGACATCCGAGAAACAGGAGGCAGCAGACAGATGCACAGTAGTTTTGGAGAAACAACGAGACAAACATCAAAAGATGCTTTACCAAGAATCATGTCGTGTTCTACAGGCAAAGCACAGAATGAGAATGATGAGCAAAGAGCAGCGGGAAAGACGGCAAATCAGAGGTGAGGGCAGGGAGATGGACTCGTCCTTTTCTCCCCAGACTGAGGCGCTGTATAAATCACAGAGCCCGGCTTCATTTCTCTACTTCCTGTACCTCTCCATTAAAAATGATAAACTGTTCCTCTTGAAACCGTCTCACCTGCTTTAGGGTCCCAGACTGCACCTTTCCAGGAAGAAGCAGACCAGATTTATGCCATTCCTTCCTTTTTGTTGGGCATGAATAAAAGGAATTAAGTGTGTGTAGAGGAGGTGTTGAAGCCACACATAGACGAGACTGTCTCGTGCAACAAGGCTGATCCATCTCCCTCTCCTAAAAAACACCTTTCAAATTATTTTGATAAATAAGAGCATATCTGCTTAGTAATAAAAAATGCTGCTTCAATACTCAGAAGACCACCAGGAGGGCCCCTTTCCTGCGAGCGTTTTCTCACTTAAATGAGGACAAATGGCCCTTACAAATCAGCAGCGCACACAGGATCACTACTCCTGTGCAGCAAACACACTGAACCATCTGAGAATCCCCAAAGACAACCTGGACGAGGTTCGTCAGACATCGATCTAATGAGTGTGTCAAGTTCGGGGACGCGCATCACGTCGCACTAGCATCCTGTAACTTGACAACCAGCGTTTGAACGAGCGGTGTAAAAATGCTGGAGCGTGCTTCTGTCTTCATCAGACGACAACATAGACTCTCGGGAGCTAAAAAAGCTGATTGTTCTAAATTAAGCAAAGGCGTGTCGGGTGCAAACACTAATGGAAGGAGGAAGGCCTGCACAATACGAGGAGTGTGGAACAAAAACACTGATTCGCTCGCTAAGTCTGATGCTACGTTCACACCAGCCTCAGTAACGCGCGTTCCAATGACCGTTTGCAATGAAAACTCTATGGAAACGCACGTATATGTGCATTCCGTCTTTAAAACTCTCGCTTTCACGCTTCGCTACACAAGTCCAGCTCTACAAACAAACGCACGTTGAAAGTTAAACCAGCTGACCAATCAAAGACTCGGATTTGGTACTGATGTATAGCATCCTTTTTAATTCACAGAAGTGCCAACCGTTGGAAAATTGATCATGACGAAGGACACGTGGGTTCTTGAACGTGCGTCACATGCCCGGTGTGTACGTTGCTTCAGGTGGCAGCTGACACTCAAAACAAATACTGCCAAGGCCACAGTAGAGAATCACAACACAGTCTGACCGTCAACAGGAAGGGACAACACAGCTTTATAGCCTTGCCAAGGAGCCATTACCTCCATCTCCTCCTGATCCTTCCACCTGCCTCCCTGTAGGAGAAGGAGAAGCTGCCCCATTGCCGTGGAGCAATCCTCCAGCACCCTAATGTGTCCCTGAAGTTTTGTTAACGCTGGCTATTTACTCCTGCAAAGCAATTGCTCCAGCCTTGAGGCGGCAGAGGGGAGAACACGCAGCTATGAAAAATCTGCCGTTGCTTGCAATGAAGCACTGTCGACTACCAGAGGGGGCCTTTTTTCTGTTGAAACACACTCACTTTTCTTTTACACAATGCCACACAAAACAGAAAAACAGCAGGAGATCAAAAGAAAAAGACAAAACATCAAGGCAGGTCGATTTAGGCTCATGAAAAAAGCAGAACACCATTTGGCAAAAATATTGTTAAATTAGTTTGCAAGCAAGCGCAAGAAAAAATAACTTCAGTTGTTTCAAAAAGGTTCAGATTAAGCTAATCTGACGTCAAAATAAAGTACTGCCATATGAATAGATGGGACACTCACCTCAAGCGAACAACTGCTCCGTTCTGCACGTCTCAAGGAGCAAACCTTCAGTTTGATGACCTTGACCATGACACTTGTGCGTATCTTCCAGAAATTCCAAGTAATGATCTGCACATTACAGTTTGCCCAAAAGAGCCAAGTGCTTAAAAGAGAAGATTTTTAAAAATGACTAGAATCCAGAAGTTATTGTAATTTTTCCTTCTTTAACCTTTTTGTTATAGAATAATGCCAGTACAAAAGCAATCAGAACATGTAGATGGAGTACAAGTTGGAGAAAAAAATTGACTATGAACACTTGTTAGACTTTCACGGTTTATTTTAAGATGCTAAACTACAGAGATCCTGCTTTGAAAGAAACTTAGAGCAGCGGGAATACCTTTGAAAATGGCAGTCATCCTCACATTGCAGCTACGAAGCAAACTTCTAAAAATGTAGATGTCAAAAACTGGCAATTTGCATGAACTGAACATTCACTATTGCAGCTTTAAGGACATGTCAAGTCAACAATTGCTAATATAAACAGGAGTGCCACCACAGCCAGACTTATCAAAGAGGAGCGCAAGCTGGGCAAAATGACTGGATAGGTATGGAAATCTACTTGAAGGAAGGTCAAAGTGATTAAGCTGACATTAGTGACAGGCCTAGTCTTCCTATGAGAATGCTCACCGTTGCCGTCTCTAAACCCATTTGTCATTCTGCTTCTAACGCTGGAGCATCTGCTTTGAAGTCTCTACCACTAATGCTACACAGAGAGGTTAAACAGCTTAGTGCTCAAGTCTGTTCCACTCCTCTCGCTCAGTAACGTTTCCAGCTTTTCACGCGCTAAGGGTTATGGCTCCTGGATTTCACATCTCAATTTACCCCACATGGACATAGCGGCTCTATGCTCTCACGCTAGCTTTGTTATCACCATCGAAAGGGAAAGAGTGGCGACCTGGAGGATGCGAGGAGGGTCAACGGCAGCTTCCGCCTCTTAGTTTGAGGAACGTTTAAAGCAGAGAGTGATGGTTGGAGTATCTGCACTTGAACACAATCTGCTGAAGAGACCTGACAACAAAAGACGCGTCTTGGAAATATGAGATAATATGTCCTCCGAGGTGGAGGTCAGCTTTGAACCTCTTTTCTATCACAGCATATGAATGAAAGGAACCACTCATTGTGATTGTAAAAAAATAAGAGATCTGAGGCTCTCACTCTCAAACACAACGAGATTATACTGATGCATGTGACATGAACAATACCAGCAAACAAATAGGAGAAAGCATGAATGAAAGGGAGACAGAGAGCGATTTTCACAGCCAATTTGAGGTTGTAGAGCTGGTGTGTGTGTGTGTGTGTGTGTGTGTGTGTGTGTGTGTGTGTGTGTGTGTGTGTGTGTGTGTGTGAGTGTGTGTGTGTGTGTGTGTGTTTCTACTGGCAAACAGCACACACAGCCGGCTGGCAGCGGAGGCAGCCAGGCTCACAAGCTGCAAAGCAATTTCACTGTTTGGCAATAGTGTTGTCTCTGTGTGTGGATTAGAGCTGACACCAGAGCAACTGAGTCATGCTAAATGTAGTACAATCACAGGCTTTGGTTCCTGATCTAAAACCCCACAGACTCTTTTGATTCATGAAAAGATGCTGAAAACAAGCCAGGAAGGAAATGCCAACAAAGGAGAGTATGGCGCTTCGTCGTAGGAGAGCAACGTCGCTGTATAGTTAGAAACTGAGGAACGAAAAAAAGCTCGCGCTAAAAGTCAAATCCAGCATTTCTTGGCTTTATGTAGGGTCCTCCGAGGTACAGTTTCATGTAGCAGGATTTCACAAAGCCTCAAATTTCCCCTCAACCAGCGACCCAAAGTCTTTCCACATCCTGAATGCAGGCTCTCCAGGTAGCACGACGGTCGGTGAGTCGTTTCTGGGCTTGGCAGGACCTGGAAGGACAGATCTTGACCCGTCCTTTTCATGCTCGCCCACGGAAATGCCATCTGGCTGGTGTGAATGATTACCACGGCAACGGCCAGGTGACCTGCAGCCAGCAGGAACCAAGGTCACTCCACCTCAGTGCTTCACACTTTCACTGCCCTCCTTTCATCAGCCTGCAGGTGAATTATTCATTCTGAGCAACTCTGGCGCACAAACCCACCACTCCAAAAAAACTGCACACTCAGGTTGCTGATATAATAACTTATGAGAAGCAAATAAAATCCCAGACGTGAGCCGCTACAATAGATAACGTACAGGTGACCTAAAGCAAGAACATGGGCACTGATGGGGAAGCAGTTGTAACGATTTTACACCACCAGCCATGACTGAATGAGAATAAGTGAACTAATTGATTTCTGACACACATTATGAGAGGCTGTCACACTCAAGCTGCAGGCATGTTTGCAGTTTAAGAACATTTTAAAGGTGCTGCCGTCAGCGAGAATCTCCATTCCAATAGCTAAAGGTGAAGAGAAAACTGAATGTTAGATTGGGGTAGGCGGATTGATTACAGTATCAGCCTGTGCAACACGTGTATCGCAAAAGACGGCGTAAACTGCAAACAATGGTTCCCTTAAATGTTTACTAAAGCAATCTTATGGCAGCTTGAAATATTAAACGTATAAACTGAAGCCCTTTACTCAATTGAGAAATCGGATGCCAACTGGCCATGCAGTCAAGGATCATTGGGAGAATAGCTGAAGATGTTGACTTTTCTTAAAAGTCCCCCTCCAATCATCTTTTGATCCATTGTAAAAGTGTTTCCAGTGGTCTTTTCACTTTGATTATGTCATGTTTAGCCAAAATCAAACAACCTGTGTCACTTTATGAACATAGTTTCTGCAGAGCGGCAGTATCTCATCCGAAATTCTCTTCAGGGGAGGACCATTGGCATACCTCCACTTCCCATCATCCAACTATTAGTGTTGTCTCGCCAGCTTACAGCCCCTCACAACCCTAACATAACATTATCGGTGCAACAAAAATGGTGAGCAATATTGGAGCTATGCAGTCATATAGTTTTGAGCCATGCAGATACCAGCTCAGACGAGGAAAACCAAGACAAACATGGATCTATTTGTCTACAAGTGGATGTATCAGGATGGAGCAGGGAGCTTGTTTTAGTAACTTGTACATCACACTTACAGGCTTACAACTGCACTTTTTCATCTGCTCTGGATTCACAAAGATTTGAGTAAATACTTTGAAATGCAATTTTTATTTGATCTAATATATGTTCTCCATCGACAGAAAAATGCAACAAGAACATGTTTTTTTAAAAAAATACAATTTTCATCGGAATGGGGCAACACTAATCACTAATATTGCACTTTGCATGTTTTCCTCCTAATGGGCAGCCCTAATTGAGGGGGGTTCTGATCATTTTGGGATGCAGGCGTCTGGTTTTGAGCTGAGATTAATTCTCAGTCCACATAAATCTGTGTGAGCATCTGTAAAAGGAGAAAATATTCGAATGGACAAAATCTGCCAATACTCACCCTATGACGCTCAAAGACTGTTTATTGGATGGAATATCACTTAAGTAAAGACAGTGACTTTATTTTGTTAATTGTAAGATTTAGAACTGGAAAGGGGCGTTTCAGGTCAATCCTCACCAGTAAACTTGCATTTGCACATTATTGTTGTTCCATTTGGAGAACCGCCGCAGAGAAGCCGCAACAACAGCGCCATCATCCCTGTGGATCCCAGTACGGACAGAGACTCGGAGCCTGGAGTAGCAGCCCGAGCCGAGCCGAGCCGAGCCAGGCTCGGGTTTCTCGGCTTTTCCTCGGGACTGCCACCCCTGCTGTCATTTCTCATGTTACAGAACATCAGTCAGGCGGCAGGGACGGTGCCCTTGTGCCGGCCGAGGCTGATTTACAAACATTAGCGGGGAATACAATTACACAGCCCCCCCCCTCCGCACTCATCCATCCATCCCCACCACCTCCCTCCCTGCCGTCCGCCCGCCCCCGGCCGGCTGAGCAGCCCTATGCGGGAACAGAGAGGGGACAAGCCGGGGAGGAGTGGACATGTGAACGCGGACCCCAGCTCCGTCCTCTGCGGCCCAGTCTCTGGGCTCATCCGCTGCAAACCCAGCACAGGCGGATGTTTGGGAACGCAACTTTAATCAAGTGGGCGACGCGATGTGTGTGCTCACCTGACACAATCCCCGCGCTATTATTCAGAAACCCTCCTCATCCTCACAGGCGCAGCTCTCCGCGTCTATACCGACTGAAACCACGGCCAAAAAAAATGTCTGGAGGTTTTCAATCTAGCGGAGAAAAGTGGAGAAACCAGCACCAAAAATGAAAAAGAAACTTTCAAAATAGCAACTTAAACTTCCAAACATGCACGTGGAAAAGGAAAAACATTTCAGAACATGTTCCTAAAGCCCACTGTGGAGCGCAGGAGCAACGGCCGTCGCATTAAACATTACGGTGGGGCGGAAGGAGGGGGGCTAGAAAAAGTTGCAGCGAACATCCAAAAGCAGCGATTCGGAGGCGCGATTGAAACTTTCTGTGCGCGGTCAGAACGCCAGAAAGCGGCGGAAAAAGCCTCCCCGCGCGCAACGCGCCGGTGCTGTCCGCGGTGCTGATCCCAGACCGGTGTGGCGCTCGCGGGCTGAGCTGCTGCTCGGTCGCTCCACCGCTGATCAATGATTGAACTGAACAAAGGCAGAAGAGGGATCAATTTCTAATAACTATCAATGCAAACAGCGCCGGCTCTGCGTCCTCAGTCGCCCGGACGCGCAAATCAACAGCCGCGAGGAGACGCGCCGCACACCAAATACGCGCAGAAAAGAGGAAGATAGCACCAACCTGGAGCCGCCGTAGATCAAATTTCTTCCAATATTGAAACATCGATCCTACATCGGCGGCCATCTTGGGGGATATTGAGGAGATTTTTTTTTTCTCAGCGGCTGCAATAAATATGTGGGCTGGATTCCCAACCGGTAAACAACGGCTGCGATCCCCGGTCCCACTTTTAGAAAAAGTAAGCACCAGACTTAAAGTCCTCCGATGTGTTTGACAAGTCCGGCAGCATGTTTATTGTGAACGGAATTTAAAAAAAAAAAAAAGAAGAAGAAGAAGAAGGACGAAAAAAATGAAATTTGGCTCACAGCCTTTCAATCATCACAAATAAAAATAAAATCTCTTCGTGCCCGCAACATTAACTGGACTTGCTTTGGTAAAGTTATCAATACTGACGTAAAGCCCGAGGTTGATCAATACCGTCTGGAAAAAGGAAGGAGATGATGTGTAGATTAGTGGAGTTCTGGGAGTTTGGCCAAGCCTACTTTTTCTGCGTGTTTATTGCGGGAGCGCGCAGTAATTAGAGGCAGGGCAGCAAATTAGAATGGGCTGCGTTATCGATAAATGTAGTGAACTATTATTAGGGTGTCACTTATAGTCCTTCTCATGCAAATAAGGATATTTATAAAGCTGGGGAGAACAGCAAAAGTGTGAGAGATGCTGAGATAAAGATTTTTCATATTTGAGCATGTTTTTAGGTTATTTTTGATCAAAAACTTTTAGAATTTCCCTCAAATCTCTTTTAAAGGTCACACTATTAGAAAATGTTTTTATTTTAATATATATTACTCCAAAAATGCTCCTTTAAACACACTAAAGAATAAGGGCGTGATCTAGACAGCTCTCCTCAACCTCATTGCTTCAAAACGATCTCAGTAACTAATTTAAGAAAGGCTGGAGGGTGCTTTTTGTCAACTTAAAGTAACTAATTCCTTTGGTCAAGGAGCAGATCTGCAGCTGCTGCCACACCGGTGCCAGGTGCTCCCCCTGCTGACACTGCACACCCAGGAGTTAAATGCAGATTCTGTGATCTCCTCCATTAATTATTCTGTATATATCATTATCACTAAGTGCGGGTATCCATCAAAACAGATGGTTTCTGTTTCATTTGCTGCTGCGCCTTGCAGCACAAAGCAACTTGGAGCTGATGTACCTTATGAAAATCAGTCCCAAGTGTAAAAATAATATTCCCTTGAGTTGGATTCCAAACACCTCAAGGGACAGTGGCATATTCATCTGCCATAAACACCAGAGGGGGAGTGTAGAAGGTTTATTAAAAGTTTTGTTTATTGCATTGTGGCTTTATGGTGAGGCTAAAACCTTGGATTCAAGGGAAACAAAGACGAGAGGGGCTCATAAATGAGCCTTGGAAAGACTTTTTCTATTGTTTTTGAACACTTAGCTCATCTTCAACACATTTAACATCCATAACTTGCACATTTTCTTTTGGATAAGTAAGATGAATGGTTGAAGACACAAGCGATTTCATTCTACTTTCTCACTAAGTGAGGATTTTCAGTACCAAGTCTTCTGTTTTGTGTGTCCAGGACACACAAGAAGCCCCCAGATCAAGCAAAGTCTTTGTAATCACAGACATGTCCACATGTCAGGTAGGAATGCCATGTTCTGGCTCAGCAGGAATGCACAACGCCAGGGCTTTGAGAGCTCCCAGGCAGGATTTAAACCCTCAGACATTCCAAATTTGATGCTTCGTCCGCACAGCTCCCGAATCCGCAATCAGCCTTCTGAAAACTGCTGAATCCCATATCCTCAGTCGACTCTCTTCACCTGAATATAATCTTGACCTCACATTCACCAGCCTTCATCAACAAAGCACTACAGGCCTCCTCCACTAACCTCGTCACCTCTTTCAAATTAATGCATTACTCAAAAAAAGCTTAATCTAAGAAGCAGCGCAGCTACTCTCCATGAGGGCTGCAGACACTGACGAGAAATTATCTGAGAGCCGGAAATCATTGTTCTGATGAGTTCAGCAAACAGGGGATTTAGAATAACAATTTCTCTCCAAAGACTGACAGCTATTATTCAAGATAAGACCATATTTCTAATACATGATAGAAATTCATGCCTATATTTATTCTTTTTGAACCTAACAAATACCACTCTGCACAGCTCCACAGACAAAAAAGTTATCTTGATTAATTTATCAAGACTCATCCTGGCTTGAAGGATTTTTTGAAAATCCATTTATCTACAATGAGAGGTGTGACAGTATGTGTAACATTGCAAAAATAAAATACTGTAAAAAGAAATTATTCGGTGTAGGTCTGTTTTAAACTAAATCCCTGAACATTTTCAGTCACTTTAAAAAAAAAAAAACTCTGTCAGTGTAGTGTTTCAGCTATCATAAGAATCAAGCTCCTATTTGTATGTACCAGTATTCTTTTAATAAACTTATTTTTCTTGGCCAATTATTACTTACGTGAAAAATCTAAATTCTGATAAGCTTCACAGGGGAACTTTTATTCCCAACGTGGAGCTAAAACACGTCAAAGTCATTTTCAGTTACAAAGCGACTTTCTTTTATTCTGCAATAAATGGTGATTTAATAAAAACGTAATAAATCACCATGATTCACATTTATTTTTATTACTTTTTGGCAAAGACAACTTAGTCAAGCCAAGACATGTTTAAAAATCAATTAAATGGTCAAATGTAGGCCCAGTGTTTTGGAGTTTTCATAAGAATAAATAAATAAACACAATTAGCCATTTCCTTGTCTACTACAGCTGTGTGGAGTAGTTAGAAGTACAACTGTTGAAGGATTGTACCTCAATTAACAGCAAAACAACTGAGAGGAAAGAGGGTGTTGTGGTTTGCTGGCGCCCTCTAGCGGAAACTTTAGGTATTTATTTATCAGCGGAGACGGGGGCGGAGTCTGAAGTGTGACGAAACACAAGCTCACGTCAATCATCAACACGGAAAAATTAATCAATTAAAAGGGAAACCTAAACTGCAACGCTCTATTACCATAAACTTCAATGGCTCTTTATACGAAAATGCTTTTTATTGATTATTTAATTTGTTTAATTAATTTAATTAATTTTCTGTTCTCTATAAAAATTGGATCTATTACTGCACAGGATGGACAAAAAATCTACTTCCGCTCTTTCTGATTAAAGTTATGTCCTAAATTGAGTCTGGCTTTGCAGTTTGGGAGATTATTTTATACATTTATGTGATTTAGAAAACTATGTTTTCCAAATGTACCGAACTGCTCTAAAGAGGGACTGAATTCTAACCTCTAAAAATAAAATGTAAAAAAACATAAAATTATAAGGAGTTTTAATTTGGTTTAGAACATTTCCTATTTTAGCAAGAGAAAAAGGACTAAAAATGACCATGCTGGAAAGGTTAAAATTATTATTTTTTTGTACTAAATGTAAATGTATCTGCTGTATCTGCTTAGAATATTAGAGATAATCGCATTTTAAACAAATTGGTAAAAAATGTAAGCAACTTCTTTCCTTTCATCTATTTTTTACATTTCCATTTTCATTCATACTATTTTTTTAACCTTTAGCCCAACATACATGAGCAGACATTAGAAGTGAGGTGTGGCTAAATGCCTAACCCAAGGCCTCATTCACATCTACACTGCCAGCTGGAACAATAGAATTTATCAGATGTAGTGGTTATTCTTAGTGAGCTGTGAGTGTCTACAGATTGGTAAGACAACATCAGAAAAAAAACAAGAAGAGTCAGAAACGGGGTCAAAACAATCTATGTCTTTGAAAAATCCCAAAAGGAATTCTACAGACTGGATCAAAACGAGACCTGGACTGTAAGAAATCAGCTGAATTCACATCAGTTTGAAAGAACAACAAAGTAGAAGGAGGAAATCAAAATGTAAACCATCATCTTTCCTCATCAAATGGAAACCTCAGACTAAAGAGATGATGAAAGATTGTAAAGTGATAAATCAGGGATTCATTTGGGGTAAAATTTGCTGTAACATACCAATAGGTTTTATAAACATGAAGCAGCAAAGAACGTCTGTACAGTATAAAAGAGAAGACACATTTGAACTTTTAAAGTTTTGTCATGAAGAGGAGGAAAAGTTTGCGGCTGAAGCTCTCAAAAGGTCTAATCTTGTTTCAGTTACTGCATAAAATTTGTCTTCACTAAACGAGCATTAAAAAACATCTGAACAAATTGAATTTTAATGAGCTGATCATGTGATGCATTTCATTTGTTTCCTGATTTTCCTTCAAAATAAAACAACCTACTGAGCAATCTGCCAAAAAAGAAAAAAAAAGTGTGATTGTGCTTTTTTTTAACAAAGATTCTCAGTCATATTGGGTTTCAGAGCAACAGGATTTCCCAGCATCATCAGAAGTTTATCGCTCATCTTCAGTTCTCACTGCTGGTTGGGATGTTTAGATTTTTAAGCTTGAACTTTTTCTGTGGTTTGTCAGAATACCTCAATAGTGAGACTTTTCTAGGAGCAGATACAATTGAGTATCTTATCAGATATCTGATGAATGATTCGGCTTTAAAATTTGTCATTCAAAATTTGCCTCCATAATAGGTGAGGTCAGCTGTAAATTCAAGCTTTTCTGATTGCAGTTTGAGCTCACATCATATGAAGGCACCATCATGCATGACACATGTGCTTTATCTAATGTGACTGTTTGTTTTGCACTTTTCCTTCGCGCGTCATTTTAATAGAGATTGATTTTTTTTCATCACTGTAGAGAAAACCCTTTTCTGCCTGTCCTTCTATTTGCTTTCTTCCTTTGCACCACGGTTCCCTCTGTGCTTGCGTATTGACCACCCCACCTTAGTCCAAATGCCACCTCTCAACTCTGTATTAACCCTGAGCTGTTTGATGGATGGACTTCAAACGACGCACCTCCAATAAATATTTGGTGTGCAATTATTTTTGAGCCCTCTCAATATGGGTGGAATGTGTTAAAAGGGCAATAAATCTGTTTTTGTTTTTCAGGCGAGGGTTTAGTCACTCAGTCACCTCCGGCTCTGGAATAAAAGGAGGAGGTTTTGTTTTGTTCTTTAAAGGGAAAGTGACACATCAGCTCAAATCCTTAAAATTCACTCAAAACACAAAAAGACACATTTGTAGCCAATAAATGTAACAAAAACATTACAAAAACATTGACAAAAACTGACAATGACGCTGTCCTGATTATTAATACAGTTAATTATATAACAACATAAAGCCGACCACATCCAAAACTTTACAGAAAAATCACACTATTGGGAATTGAGATGATTTGAAACCTAATTGATTTCATTCATATGTCGTAAAACATTATTTTGAGATGCAAAAATATTATTAACCCACTGTCTCAAATGTGGTCATTGTGTTGTAGCTGTATTATAAATAAGGAATTATTGAACATATTACACATTTTTTAAATACAGGAAGTAGTCATTTAATGAAATGAATAACAATAGATGAGTTATTGTCACCAGAAAGTTTTGAAAATTAGCAAAACTTTTCCCGGAGAGTGTTTTTGAGATTTCATGGAGGCAGCCATTATGAAATGAACAGGAAAAGCCCTTCTACTGCCCCTAGTGGAATGACGATGAACTACAGGGCAGAAAAACACAGACCAAGTTATATCCAATGGGTTTTTAAGGCAAGTTTTGGTCATGCTAATGAGGTAGGGGTCTCAGAAATGCATGTATCAAATATGATACCAATGGTTAAATGGGGTTAATAAAAAGTTTAAAAAACAAACAAAATATTTGGTAAAATCTGCATTTTTTCCCTCTGTTTTCTACAGCTTGGCCATTAGGCTTTATTTGGTTGTTTTGCTCATTGTGCTACCAAGAGGCGGCTCCCGTCAGGGTTTGGCCAGGGTCTCTGCGGAGCAGGACAGCCGGATGATGGATCCCATCAAGTGCAGCTGTCATTCACAAGCACAACTGTCCTTCCTGAGCCACAGCTATGTCCTGTTGTTATTCTGGGGCTTCAGTAATGGGGGTATGTGCATTTGGCTATTATCCCTACATCTCATGTACTCAGACAATGGTGCCTGTTAGCGGTGAGAGAATGGTCCCTTTACCTGCGTCCCTGCCTAAAGAAGGCATGGGAATATTTATAGTCCAAAAAGCATGTGCCATTATACAGTAGAGGGCAGAGGGGTCAGTATATCTACCCTTTGTTTGGTGTGCAGCTCCATCAAACAGCAGCAAGGACACAGCCTGGTCCCCGTCCAGCTCCTACTGAACCATGGTGAGTCCACGCATTTCACCGTCATGGCTCTCCTGCCCAAAAGGATTGAGAAAGGCTGCATGCTTTACGTCCTCATAAATATTTGTATAGTGAATTGTCCTGCTCTCTTTAGATTAATTATACATCAAACTCTATCTAGTTAAAATGAATCAATAAACTTCATGTCAATGCAGAATAAGTGCAGAATACAAATTTTGAAAAATGAATCGATAGGATTGTGCTTCAGTTGGTGCGCTGACAACAAATTGATTACATTTGTCTGCTCTTGAAGATGAAAAGGCATAAAAACTTTACAGGAAAAAAAAATCCTTTGAGTTCTATTTAATCTTTTTACTGTTCTGTTCATCAATTTTTCAAATATCACCACAAAGAAATTAAACTTTGCATGAAAAGGGGGAAAAGGCAGGAGAGCAGCTGAAGGAGAGGAGTGGAAGAGACAAGAAAACGAGAGAAGAAAAACAAAAAAGTAGGAAGTAAAGTCGATAAAACATAATCAAAAAACAGTGTGGAAAAACTCAGAACGTCAGAGGAAAAGAGCCAGAAGTTAAGGATGTCTGACAGGGGTCAAACAATTCTCCACAAACTCAACCATGCTTCCCACAAAACAGTGAATCCTCTTTTTAGGGGTTTCACATCAGCTGTGGAAGAAAGCGCTTGGATCCAAGCACTATGATGTCATTGAGCTGCATCCCCTCACACCATTTTCCCTCAGCTGTCATACTGCAGGCTCCACATAATCCTTTCCTCTGAGGGGCTTTCTGATCAAACGTGACTCGGGCCCATCCCGTCACTCACCGTGCCCTGGGGAGTAATCCCCCATGTGATCTCGGCTCTGCAACAGCACAGACAATGGGCCGCACCTTTTCCAAGCTTAGTCTGCCACTATGCAGAGTCTGAGCCGTGATTCAGTCTCTCCATGGCAGAAAAACAATGCTAGGAATCCATTTTGATTGCTCCTTTGACAAGTTGACTCACTATTCGTTTATTATGGGGGATCTGGGATTAGAGCTGGTGATGATGGGTGTTTTTTGACAAAACCCTGCAGGCCCCCAAGAAGGCGAAGAAGAGAGCTGAGGGAGCTAGCTCCAATGTGTTCTCCATGTTTGAGCAGGCCCAGATCCAGGAGTTCAAAGAAGTGAGTTCCTCAGCAGATGTTGTCCCCAAATATGACCCCCTTCTCTGTGCAGTGACTGCTCCCACTGGAGGGATGGTTTGTAACATGCAATGTTCTGCAGGCTTTCACCATCATGGATCAAAACAGAGACGGCTTCATCGACAAGAACGACCTGAGAGACACGTTTGCCGCTTTGGGTGAGCTCACTGCGCCCATTTGAGTTCCTCTTTCCTTTTCTTCTGGGAGGTTTTGAAACCACATTTGGGACTCTGTTCGTTAAATAATTATTGATCAGCGAAGAAAAGGTTCCAGCAATCAATACTGAATCTAAACCTCGGTTTACCTTATCTCTCACTGTTCACCAGGCCGTTTGAATGTCAAGCAGGAGGAGATTGATGACATGCTGAAGGAGGCACCGGGACCGATCAATTTTACAGTCTTCCTCACCATGTTTGGTGAGAAACTAAAAGGTGATCTCATTACCTGACACTGTTTGTAAACAGAAGCTCCAAGAAAAGAGTAAGGCTTTTTCATCATCTCCCGAACGTCTGTCCTAAGGTGCTGACCCGGAGGAAACCATCCTCAATGCCTTCAAAGTCTTCGACCCCGAAGGAACAGGAACATTAAAGAAAGATTTGTGAGTATCAGTGATGTACTTTCAATGCAAGGAGCAGCAGATCACTCACCTTCGCTGTGTGGCTTCAGTGTTACAGAGATGCTGACGACACAGGCTGACAGGTTCTCCGCAGAAGAGGTCTGTGCTCCGCATGCTGCAGACGCAGTGAGCTGACAGCTTTTCTTCAGCCAACATTTCAATCACGCATTGTACTTCACAGATGGAGCAGATGTTTGTGGCATTTCCTCCAGATGTGGCGGGAAACCTAGACTACAAGAACCTGGTCCACATCATAACGCACGGTGAAGAGAAAGACCAAGAATAGAGTTTTCCCTCTGGATGACAAAATAGAGCACGTTTGTGTCCAGAAATGTGCTCTGTATCACAAACAATTCGCATTACAAACCTAAATAAATGTGTTAATCACTGAAAAGTGTGGATGTGCCAACATCTTGATGAGATCATGTGTTCACCCAAACGTTTGAAACGCAACATTTAAACCAAATGTTGGTACATTACTGAAGGTTTATACGGTTTCCCCACATTTATCAAGCTGTCTTGATTATGCTGCAGCGCGTGACTCTTGTTCAGCTTTGCATTTTCTATTCACAAGAGGAAAACATGGGGGCAGGACTTTGTTGGAGCAGGTTTGACCTGAATGCTCTTTGATTCATCCTTTTTGAACTGTCAAATTTAAATTAAAACCTAAACTTTGTTGTGCCCAAAACTTCTAAATGGAAGCTTCTGAACTCACTGACTTTTGTCACTGACTTGTAGTTTTTTTCCCCGCACCATGTCACGCTATTTCTAGTTTGCCAAACATTGTATTTGCATAAACAAAGTACTTCTATATACGTCTATTTTTATCTCTTTACGGTTCCAATGTATTATAAAGTCAAATTGTGATTATTATATTTGAGAAAATGTATAAAAACTCTCAACTTACCTGCAGGTTATGTCCAGTGCAGGGAAGACTGAAAAATGTAACATCCAAAAACATTTGCATATCATTACATTGAAAAAAAAAACAGGCTTACATTCATTGATTTACTGCATTCACCAATAACTTTTGTTTTTGCTCCAAAAATATTAAGTGACATATGCTTTCTACTTTTATGCTTATATGTTTAGATTTGGATCCCACTGGATTCAGGTAAAGAATAACACAAACCAAAAATATATATACTGGTATATTTTTTGGATGGGCTTTGATAAGCATGATTATTCGGCTCTGTCCTTTTTGGTTAATGTTGATTATTGTTTAAAACTGGTAAAAAATGTGATCTTTGAAGAACCAAATTAATTTTAAAAAATTATGCAATATTTTCATTCTAGGTAACATAACCTACGTAAATCTAGGTTATGTTCAGTAAATTAACTCTTAATGAAAACTGTTGGTTGTGTATTTCTTATATTTATCTTTAATTGTATTAAAATTATACAGTTTAGAGATGCTAATTAAAGTAGAAAAATAGTTTTCAAAACATTTCACATTTAGATTTGGGAAAATAATGTGAAATAATGATAGTAACAATATTATTTAATGTTTGATAAAGTGAAAGCATGGAGCCAAAGCTGCATAACAATTAGCTTTAGTCCATGTAATTATGTAATCTGTCTACTTTACAGGGGAAAAGGGAAAACAGGACTCCACTTAAACAACAGGTTACTCAAACAATGGCTCCGAGAAAAATCACACTTTTATTAGAAACAATTAATAAAATTTTGGTCCATCAACTTCCACAGAAATTATATAAATGTGAAAACAAATTACGTTCAGCCTCAAATAACTTTGGTTTTTACCTATGTCCCCGTTCTGTCCAGTAGGGGGCAGAAGCAGCGCGGCTGCTAAGTTTCGAAGGTGCGGCAGAGGAGAAAACAGACGGGGCATCGTCACCAGCTAACAAGCTAGTGCCTGTGACGTCCTTCTTCAGGTCCTGAGAGCTCAACAAAACCAGCCGTCGGATGGGAATTATTTTTAACGTCTGCGACGTGTAAATAGCTAAATTAGGATTCAATATTATATATGTTTTCGCCGAGCTAACCTATCTGAGACTGAACCGGAAAATCAGCCTAGCTAGCTAATTCGACGGTAACTAGCAGGCTAGCTTTCACAGGAGTTAGCGCAAAGACCTAGATTTGACTGAGACGACTTTTAAACGCGGCCGCTTGCAATGGCTGATGTTGACAAGCTCAACATAGATAGTATAATCCAACGACTTTTAGAAGGTAAGAAAGTTATATTAATTTTTGTGTAAGCATGATTGTCTGTAATATTGTGGCAAAATACGAGCAGCTAGCGACGCCGGGTTTTTATTTATTTATTTATGTTTACTATTTCACAAAGATGGTCTTTTACAGTTAGCTTGAGTTGAGTCTGTTTTTTTTTTCCTGAGATTGTTGTTGTAGCAAAAATACACACAACCCCGTGATTGTAATGTGCAGACTCTGCGGACATTATAAACCTTTCAGTCATCTAAGTGTCTGTTTCCGTTTCTGGAAGTGCCATCATTTCATTTCATGTTGACTTGGCTTAATAATATCTCAGGTTTGGTGAAATTAAAAGTACGATGTGTTTTTGTTAGCACCAAAAGAGATATGTGTAGTATTTACCATGTCATAACACCTTGACTGTAGAAAATACCTTAAATAATACTGTACAATAAAACGGTCTAAAATGACAGTTAAAAAAAGTATTTTTATCTGGAATTTATTTGATCTTAGGTACAATAGAGCTTACTACATATTTAGTGTTTTTGTCACCGTCTTAAAACAAACTGTAGAAGTCATCAGTGACCTGGCAGAAACTGTACTTTCCTTTTTTCCCCCCTGACTGTTGTTTGTGTTTTTTTCCTTGCAGTCAGAGGAGCAAAGCCCGGCAAGAATGTGCAGCTGCAAGAGAATGAAATTCGTGGATTATGCCTCAAATCCAGGGAGATCTTTCTCAGTCAACCCATTCTTCTTGAGCTCGAGGCCCCCCTGAAGATTTGTGGTATTGTTTGTTTGTATTGCCCATTGCTGCTTCAGGTGTTTTAATTGTCATTTAGACTCACTCCGATGAAAATTGTGTTTTTGGTCTTTTTAACGTGTTCTTGTGGCATTTTTTCCCACTGTGGAGTATAAATGTTAAGAAAATTAAGCTTAAAATTTCATTGTTGAATATTCAAATCAATCTGAATCAGTAGCGGATGAAAAAACAGTTGTAGATGTGACATAGAGGCTACAATCGGCAGGCCACGAGCTCCCTGCTCTGCTCCATTCAGATGTATCCACCCGCAGACAAATAGATCCACGTATGTTTTTAGTTTCCTAATCTGAGATGGCATCTGGATCAAAACTGTACGACTGCGTAGCTCCAATATTGCTCACCATTTTTGTTGCACCAGTAATTTAAGGGTGGGGTGTGAGGTGCTAAAAGTTAGCGGGAGAGCATGTTACCAGAAGGATGTTGGGAAAGGGGTGGGCTTACTCCACACCAACAATCATCATTAAAAGATTACTTGGAAAACTTTTACCATAAATCAAAAGATAATCGGAGTGAATCTTTAAACTTACACTTAAACTTAGTTTGGTTTCCTGTTTTCTATATCATTTAGGTGACATTCATGGGCAATACTATGACCTGCTCAGGTTGTTTGAGTACGGGGGCTTCCCTCCAGAGAGCAACTATCTGTTTCTGGGTGACTACGTGGACAGGGGGAAGCAGTCATTGGAAACGATCTGTCTTCTGCTGGCCTACAAAATAAAATATCCAGAAAACTTTTTCCTGCTGAGGGGAAACCATGAGTGTGCTTCAATCAACAGAATATATGGCTTCTACGATGAGTGTGAGTGCTTTTATATTGACTTTAGTGATGCTTTTGGACGTTTGCACGTTGCTGCAAAGCTGAACCCTGATCTTTACACAGAGTTTCTATGGCTGATAAAGATGTTTATGGCCATTCAATTGCATGTTAGATTAGAAAACATTTTGTCCTTCTTACATAATAGGAAATTAAACTAAAAATACTTCTGTCATCACTTTTCAGGTAAAAGGAGATACAACATAAAACTCTGGAAGACTTTCACAGATTGCTTTAACTGCCTCCCTATTGCTGCAATTGTTGATGAAAAAATCTTCTGCTGTCATGGAGGTGGGTTGTTATTTTTCCTTCATAGCTGCATGTTTACACCCTGCACATTTTTAACAATATTTACACACGTCAACCTTCTTACTGTGGCAAAGTTGAATGGTGAAAGTAGCACAGCATTGACGTCGTTATTTGTCATTGTGAAACGCTGTCTTTGCAGTGTGTCAGCTAATGCTTGCATGTGATGGGCTCTGACCTAATATCTGCATCTTAATATGATTTGCTTTGTCATTAAATTTAGGACTTTCACCTGACCTTCAGTCCATGGAGCAAATCAGACGCATCATGCGCCCCACTGATGTGCCCGACCAGGGCCTGCTGTGCGATTTGCTTTGGTCTGATCCAGACAAGGATGTTTTGGGCTGGGGGGAGAATGACAGGGGCGTGTCTTTTACCTTTGGCTCTGAGGTGGTAGCCAAATTCCTGCACAAGCACGACCTGGATTTGATCTGTCGTGCCCATCAGGTAATCGTCACCTCATCGTACTGCAAACAGAATTGCAGGAGCTTTTGTACATTGGCCGAACATTGTGATACAGGAACATCACACGTCATCACTTGTGCAACTAAATTTCAGGGCCACAGTCTGAACAGAACAGTGTTTACTTTTTGTTTTGTTTTTTTGTTTATGTCTTTGAAAGCTAAAGCGTATCAAAATACATTTTTTCTTGATTCTTGGAAAAGAAAAAAAAAGTCCCTTTTTTATTGTAACAGTTTTTTTTAAAAGTACACTTTGGTTGAGACAGAAGGATGAGTGTCATCATTGTCACAGTTAAAACTGAGCTTGTTCATGTCAGACACTTTTACATACTGTTTCTATTTAATTTTAATTTTTTTAGTCTTCCTTTAACCTTCTTGATTGTCTTTCTCCTTCTTTCAGGTGGTTGAAGACGGTTATGAGTTTTTTGCAAAGAGGCAGCTTGTGACCTTGTTTTCGGCACCAAATTATTGTGGAGAGTTTGACAATGCTGGTGCCATGATGAGTGTCGACGAGACTCTTATGTGCTCTTTTCAGGTAAGCTACCTAAATTTATGCAAAAAATACTTGGAGTTGCTGCTGTTTGCACTTTATTTTTGGAGGAATAGAATTTTGTTTGTTTAAATCTACTAATGTAATGTCTGGCTAATCCTAGATTAAGCATTGTTTAAAAATAAATAATACATTTCAAGATATTAGAACAAAACAGATAATTTTATAATTGAATTTGATTAAGAATTTGATACAGTTCAGTAAAATATGGATTTAGATTTAATATTTTCATTCCACCATTAATTATGCTTTTTTTTAAGACAATGTTAGCACACTGAGTGACTGTAACTAACATAAAGTAAACATTTATTTTAAACTTTGCCCTGTTTAGTGACCCACTCCAATTACTATTTTGTTTTTGGAGTTTTTAACAAGTTCTTGTGACATTTTGCTGATGATGGAGGACATGTATAAAGAAAATTAAACTTCAAATTGAATTTCTGAGTATTTCAAATCTTTGTGAATAAGTGGTAGATGAAAAAGAAATTGTATTTGTCATGTAAAACAATACCCTGTTGCGGGCCACAAGCTCCATTCTGCCGCATCCACTCATAGACCAATAGATACACATGTCTGTTTCTAAAGAAGAAAGTTGCTTTAAAGAAAGTTTGATTTTCCATTTTGAAATGTCATAGCAAATGGTTAATGCTTCCATTCTTACAAGGTCCCGTGGTTTTACTGTTGCAGGATTACGTACAGAAACTTTCAAAGAGAATCAATAGATGTATTAGAATTTTATGAGTTACTTTGGCCCAAAATGAAACGATTCATCCTGCAGATATTTTCTTCAATCGTCTGTGTTGAAAAATGAGTAAAGAAGCCGTTAGTGAGCAATGGTCGGAGTAGATACGACACTGCAGCTGCTGCCTCTAACAGCGACAGCTGGAAGCCTCCTCTGCAGGATTCACTTTCCAAAACAAAGAAATGGAAAATACAGCATTTTTTAAAGCATTATTCATGTTGTTGAGATCAACCCCTGTTTGAAGTCACCACTCAGTAAACAGTGTTTTTTTTTTTTTCAAACAGAAAACTTTTATTGTGTAACAATGAAGAGGAAATACTACTCTCATTATGTATATCTTACATGGGAATTTTAGTTTGAGTAGAATTTTTAAAGTTATTGTTATGGAGCTTTGTGGTATTTTGGGGCAACAAAAGCATAACTTTTTTAATTCAATTTGCAGATATTGAAACCAGCTGAGAAAAAGAAGCCTAACGGCAGTCGTCCTGTGACTCCCCCTCGCAACATGGTGACCAAGCAAGCAAAGAAATGAGACAGTCGCCGGGGAGCTGGTGGTGGCAGCCAGAGTCCCACTCCTCTGGTCTGCTTTTGTTTTCTGCATTTGAAAGATTGGTTATTCTTCACGCTGCCAATACTGAAGATACCCACTCCTACCCGATGAAAGCGAAATGTTGTTTTGTTTTGTCCAAAGGGGTAAATTGATAAGTCACCATGGAAAACCTCAGGTGTTTTGCACTCCATTTGCAGCTAGTCTTTGCCACACAATGACTGTTCAATCAGGAAAATGTAACAATACGGCTATTTGTGCACAGGAATGCCTTTGTCTAAAGCTGTGCACAATTTTTCCACTTTCTCATGTCTCATTTTATTTGTCATCATTTTTCCTCACTGTCAGTAATAATAAACTATGACTATAAATGGATGGGGAAAGTCACAGACATATTTACCTTTGTAAACTTAATTTACTGTCTGTGTCAAAGCGAATTGACAGGATTGCATCATATTTCAAAATAAGTCGTGCTAAGTTAAATGAATAAGGAAACATTCTGTAATATCAAAGTCTTTCTAATAAACTTTGAGCGTATTTTGGGGGGGGGCGGGGTTGATATCTTAATGTTATTTGTTTCTAAAACTTTTATGGCTCTTGATGAAAATAAAAAGTTAAAAACTTAACTGTGTTTGTTCCGAACAAATGATCATGAATTATCAAGCAGGTGCTTAAAAACAGGCTCTGGAGCCACTTGTGGCTCTTTTATTCCTCCATTGAGGCTCTTTGGTTAAAGAAAAATAATGTAACCATATAATTACTACATGTAACCATGTAGTACAAGGTAAGTTAGTAAGGCAAAAAAAGTAAATTCAAACTGTATTCAACTCGTTCACAAACAGTTGAAGGACAGCACAAGTCAAAGTAAAACATTTTAACAGTTTCTGTGCACCATGTACCACAGAAAATCAAATGGAGGTCAGTAAGCACAACCAGAAGTAAGGCCCACCGTATTATGAGGTGGTTTTCTTTTCTTTTTGAACAATTTAAAGGATTTTAATTGCACCTTATAGTTAAAAAACATGGTAATGGTAATTTCATTTCCTCAGATCTAACTTTGGTTTATTAGATTCTGGCTGAGGTCTGCCACAAACATGTTTTAAGTGACTGCTGACGTTACACTTTCAGATGATCCTTTGTGACACAAGGTGTCTAATTTTGAGTTGAAGTTTTTTTTTTTTTATGAGACATCCATCAAAACTTATTTCAAATCTTGGAAACAGACTATTTTCTTTTTATGGATATGTTTTATTAATTCCCTCAAAAAATGGCTCATCTTTTTTTAACAAAATAGTAACAATAACAAATGCAAATCAGTCTTGTTTCTTAAAATGAATAATTCCCACGAAACTCTACTTTTTTTTTTACTTGGAAACTGGATGTTTTTACCTGCAGGTTAGATAAGAGCCATGCTGAAGCTGTTTGCCATATTTGGAAAAGCTACTTGCGTAAAGACGTCTGACGTCAGAGTAGTCACAAGACAGTGCTCACGCAGCAGGGATTGAGGTCTGAGACCACGCAGCGGCGAGTTCGCAGTTCGCGTGTGAGGATTGAAGGATAGAAAATTGCATCATGCTCGTAGGGAGACCATCCTTCAGCTGAGTGGAAGACGCGACTACTTCTATTCTACTTCATATTGTAGCGTGAACGAAAGCTTCGGGGCACCCCTTTTGGGATTATTTTTTTTAGCTTCGCAGAGATCGCAGTATCCATGCGTTTCCGCCGGTTGTCGGCGCGGGTGTGTGGTTAGCTTAGCGGCGCATCTCGAGCCTTCCTAACAAGGCAACATTTCGGGGCACCAGCGGCGACGCTAAGCTAGCATCCTTGCTAGCTTGGCCGGTGCGCTCGCGCTCAGCTGCCGCGTGGGGGATGTTGTCCGTGCTGTCGTACGGTAGACTGGTAGCCAGAGCTGTCATCGGCGGACTCTCCCAGACAGACAGCCGCGACTACAGTCTGGTGACGGCGAGCTGCGGCTTTGGAAAGGACTTCCGGCGTGGCATTTTAAAGAAGGGGATGTGTTATGGGGACGACGCATGCTTCATCGCTCGACATAGATCGGCGGATGTTTTGGGTAAGTGAGGGGTCAGGGGTCACTCCTTGTAAGAAAAGAAAAATCTATAAAGGTTTGATAAACACATATAATCAAGAGAGTGTTCACACAGTGAGTTTATATCTATTATAAGCCTCTTTTTTAAGCATTCTTGCATGTCCGCACCTGAACCTTCCTCCCCTTTGTAGTGTGTTGAGACTTAATCAGTATTTAGCCCAAATACTTACATAATGCAGACCTTGAAATCTGCATTACTGTAGAGTGACTAAAGCACAGGAGCCTTGAACCTCACAAAACACCATTTTAAGGTTTTCAGAATCAGGGTTCTCTAATCAAGCAGAACACAAGATATACTTTCCTCACATAAATCGACTTACTTTGCCTTACTTTAAATCCAGATGAATTTAGTTGTGTCAGACTTGATCAGCTCCTCTCTGAGCTCTGACTCCTGCAGAGGAGATGCTGTCCTTGTATGGGCAGCAGAACAGATGCTGGCTTCTGAGAGTAACCATAATAATGTCCTTTCCACGAAAGCCTTGGGTCTATCAGACCAAAAGGTCTCCAAACATCATCACAGACTGTTTTACATGAATAGCTGAATTGAAACAGCAGTTTTGGCTCCTATGCATCTAAAAATATTTGATTTTATGTATATTTTCAGTTTAATTTAAAAGTTTCACACTGCTGATGCTATGCTGGGAAAAATATACATAAAGTTTTTGGTTTTTAATTGAAGGTGTTGCAGATGGGGTTGGAGGCTGGAGAGACTATGGTGTGGATCCTTCGCAATTTTCAGGAACTTTGATGAAGACGTGTGAGCGATTCGTAAAGGAAGGACGCTTTGTCCCGAGTAACCCTGTCGGGGTCCTGACAACGAGCTACTACGAGCTACTGCAGAACAAAGTACCACTATTGGGTGAGTGGACCAATCAAACATAGCGATGAGTGTAATGGAAGATTAAAAAAAAAAGAGAGTTTAGCATAATTGTTGCTTTGGACAAGGATCCATGACCACCCTCAGAAACGACGGCGATGATCATACATGTCTGTCAGCGTGTGAGTAGTTCATGTGTTGTTCCCGTGTTACTCTCTCACTTTTGTAGGGTTTTGAAGGGTTTATAAGTAATTCCCCTTAAAGACCCAATCCAATGAAAAGTTTTTGGGATTTTTAATATGTTCCTGAGGCATTGATCTGATGATGGAGAACATATATAAAGAAAGTTAAGCTCAAAATTGCATTCCTGATATTTCTTTATTCAAATCGTTGTGAATCAAGAGCAGACACAAAAATGCTGTTAAAAAAAGAGCTTATTTGTGACGTAGAAAATATGCTTGGTCAACCTCCCTACTCTGGACTGATGCATCCACTTGGAGACAAACAGATTCATGTTTGTCATCATTTTCCTCGTCTGAAATGTTGGGTTGGGGTTGTGAGGGGCTGTAAGTTAGCAGGAGTGTGTAAAAAGATGGATGGTGGGAACTCGGGGCAGGCTTACTCTATGCCAACAGTCTCGCCCACAACTCAGAGGGCAATTTCTAATGAACTTCTGCTGTCCTGCAGAAACTACATCCTAGAAAACTCTTTTTATTTGGCTAAAAATGGCATAGTTAAAATTAAAAGACCACTGAGAACGTTTTACAATAGACGATTGAAGTGGAATTTTAAAGCTAAAGTCTTGCTGTGTTGGAACCACCAACAGGGAAGTTTTGTGTCTTTAATCAGACTCGCACAAACTGACGTTTTGTCGTTTCATTCTTCTCAGTTTATTGGTACCAGATAGAGATTTTTACATCATGAGTCAGAGCTGCTCAATTCTACAACTTTTTGGACAAAACGTGCACAAAAGTCTGCAAATAAAAGCAAATCACTTCTTTTGAAGTGATTGTTTGCGTTTTTCATCGGTCCCCCCAAAACCAGGGCAGGGAAACTGCGCTTTATTGTACTTAAAGTTCTTGAAGTGGTAGCGTGTGCCGTTTATGTAGCTGTAGGGAAATGTGAGAAGGAAAGAAGTGAGTCACAGTGCGTGACTCGTGAGGGCTTCTGAAGGTTGATCCCAGAGAACATTTTTTGTGGTGCACTGGATGAATCATTCATAGGGTGTGCCCCTATTCTTCCAACACCAGCTTGTTTCCTTTTTCATAACGGCACCATCAAATATGGAGATAAATCATTTTTAGAACTGTTCCACTCATTGCTGCACGTTCAGTTTCTTTTTTGCTAACTATCCACCCATGTTTTTTCCCTGTTCCCCCTTCCCCATCCCAGCCAATTCAGATGACTTTGTCTCACTATCAGGCTTCTAGAACTGATGGTTTAAACTTGATTTGCTGGAGCAGAGAAACATGCAAAGCATGCAGGGCATCAGGAACATATGATCAGTGCTGAGAAAAACAGTTTTTCTTATCCCCATTGAATTTTTATTTTTAGCAAAATTATATTTTACTTGAATAATCAAGAACCCCTGAATTCACCACATCAGTACTGTCTGTAAAAAAGCTTTTGCTATCTGCACATTTTTTAATAGGTTTCGAAAAGGTAAAATGTCAATTAATGTAGTGTTGCATTGAAGCCAAGCAGTATCTATATTTGTTTACAATGTAAAGTGAAAAAAATAGCATCACATTATTCTTAAGATTTTGGGAAGTCACATCATTTGCTTTGCTCTAAACTTAACCTTTTATTTTTTTGATCTTTGTTTAGATAAGCTCTGAAGATTTGTGTGTTTTTTCACTTCTGTAGGCAGCAGCACTGCCTGCATTGTGGTCTTGGATCGGCAGAGTCACCGTCTGCACACGGCCAACCTTGGAGACTCCGGCTTCCTCGTGGTTCGGGGCGGAGAAGTAGTCCATCGCTCAGATGAGCAGCAGCACTACTTTAACACCCCTTTTCAGCTGTCCATAGCCCCCCCAGGGGCCGAGGGGGCTGTTCTTAGCGATAGGTGAGACAAATACCCCTCCTTTGTTTTGTTTTTTCTGTCAGTGTTTAATGACTGCATCAATGAACAGTACAGGTGAGCTGGTCTAACTGCTCTGTTGGTTTGGATGTCTGTATGGGACACATTTAGCAGAACTAAATGACGGTGACTGCAATGTGTGGGCCATTTTAAAGCACGTCGGTTGGACTATGCCAACAGCACCAGGGGGGTGGATTGCTCGCCCTCTAGGTACAGCTGACTGATACAGTGGAAGCTGGCATTTACTCCTATTTGCCACAAGAAATTTCAAAGCTGGTATATTTCACCAAGAAGAGACAAATGTGTCCCGCCTCTGCAAGTCGAGCCAGAGGTCGGAGCAACCGAACCATCACAGCCAGAGAAGGGCCGTACTTTGGGGCCAGATGGACTTTGCCGCAGCCCAACTGGTATGCTATAAGTAGGGCCTCAGAGTGGGTCAAGGGGCCACGTGCCGCCTCGTCTCGTTGCTCTGGTGTGCCAGGCAGCCGCTTAGAAGACGTCAGTAGAGCACAGGATGTTTGCCAAGCTTTCCTTCTTACTCAGGTCAAAGTCTGTCAGGCTGATTGGTGAAAGAGTACCGTCAACAGCCAATCCTGCTTCAGCAGACACTTTTTCACTTGTTCATCCCTAATCTGAAAGGTTAAGACTTAGAAACTATAAAATTGTCGATTAGAAGCACATGATGATTTTTATTTGCTTTAATGGCCCTCAACTCAATTTCAAGTAATCTGATGATCAGAATCTGGTTACTCAAATGGTCTTTCTGTTCACCGATCACTAACCAACGAAACAGAACATGCAGCAATTCAAATATTAAAAAAGCCTGGTTAAAACAAATCTTATAAATCTTGAAGATATCACAGAATTATTAAACGTTTTGTAGCATTTGGGAAAATGACTCTAGATCGTAGATGACAGTTTTGACAATCATCTTCCAAGCAGCTAATGTGGTTCATGAGTTTTTCCTCTTTGACACTTGGACATTGGAGTGATTCTTGTTCACATTCTAAAAGGCTGCTAAGCAGCTCTGGAGGGGATGGGTGTTCAGCACTTCTGTCCGCACCAGACGGGTTGTTACCGGGAGTCGTGACTGCTGATGCCGTCTAAAGTTTGTACTGAATAGTATTTATGTCTGGCCTGGGGGGTCTGCCGCAGGGTCAGGACATTTTCCTAGAAACAAACATGACACGAGCAACAACCTGAGTGTCAGAGCAATGACAGTAACTTTTTTTCCCAGTAGACCTGACTGTTTTTGCAACGCTTCTTGAAATCATGTGATGACTCCTCGTCCATTGTTTATTCTTAAGAACCTAACAGAAGAAAAGGCAGCTAAAAGTGGAAATGGGGGATGCCAAAGTTATGTTATTTATTTTTTTTTTTACAAAATATGCACACATCACTTAATATTTTCTATATTTTGTGGTCTTAAATGTTTATTTTTGTGGAATAACATCTTCAGTTTAAAAGGTTTGTGATCTCCTGCAGTGTCCTTTGGTTGACAGTAGGTGGTGTATTGAGGCTTTTTCGGTTTTCTTCATGGTAATGTTGAATTTCTTAGAAGCATATGGATGTGAAGAGTGTTTCTATTATGTGTGACACCACTTTATTGCAGTCCCTTGCATTAACAAATGCTTATGGTTGCCAAATAGCCCTAAGATGCACTCGTTTTATTCTTAGCCAGTCATGCTGCCACGCACCTGACTGAAGCTTCGCAGTGTGCCTCCAGATCGAGCATCTGATTGGCTGCTGTAAAATTATGTGAGACGGCACAAAGGCCGTAGAAATTCAACACCTAAAACCTTAAGAAGTTCAAACAAATTGCTGGATTTGGGTCAGCAAAGTGGTTCTTTGATGCTCCTGCAGTAATTGAAATGTCAGAAATCAGAGTCTGTATGTGTCCATTCTAAACTCAAGCCAGGAAAACAGGACTTTTCGTTGCATGTCATGTTGTGTGCAAAGTTTATGTAATCGTGATTTGCAAAGTAAAATGCATTGCTGTGTATGCCTGCAGCCCCGACGCCGCAGACAGTTCCTCCTTTGACGTACAGCTGGGTGACATCATCCTCACTGCCACTGACGGTCTCTTTGACAACATGCCCGACTACATGATCCTGCAAGAGCTCAAAAAGCTGAAGGTGGGTCACAGCACGTCTGATGCCGAGGTTGGATCAGAGCTAAAAGCGTAGTGTCTTCGTTCTACTCAGCAGAACGCAAACTATGAGAGCATCCAGCAGACTGCACGCAGCATCGCAGAGCATGCTCACGTACTGGCATATGATCCGAACTACATGTCACCTTTTGCGCAGTTTGCTTGTGCCAATGGACTGCATGTGAGAGGTAAGCTGACATGGTTGGGAAAAAGTTGCTGTTTCTTCTTCTGCTCCAGGCTAATCAATCTCTGTTGTGTCTGTGCAGGAGGAAAGCCAGATGACATCACAGTACTGCTCTCCATAGTGGCAGAGTACACAGACTAGACTTCTGTCTCTGGAAGTGATGAACTGCTTGGTTTCCTGCTGGTCAGGATTAAGAATGGATGCCCTCAGCCATCCGCTTCCTGTCCTCAAAAAGCTGTTTACAGGTCCACCTCTCTGTGCACTTAAGAGAGGAGTCAAGGAAGGAAACATAAAATCCTTTTAGTCTGGTTCCACTGTTGGCATCTTTGCAGTGTTGCATGGCTCTTTGGGTAATCCCAGTGCCAAGGACAAACAGTATCTGCTCAACTGAGAGGGAAAGAGAAGAATGGGTCTTTCTCTCACAGGTGAATTTAACAGAGAGGATGCTGAAACTGAAAACAGGGACAGGTGTGACTTGTCAGTTGATGTTGGGGTGTCAAAAAAGGCCACAAGCTGGCCTGTGAGGAGCAAACCGATGAGGGCCATTGTTGGTGTAAAGAAGGGAAGAGCACATGAAACGGCAGCTCTAGGGCTCAACAGACAGGCTGCACTGTGCACGCCGATGTCCACGGTACAAAGATGGGTAGAAAAACTCCTGTGTGCGTTCAGGAGACATGCACTCTGTAGTTTTTGCAAAAAAAGTGTAAATTTACACACACGGGTGGCTTCCCCATAAGGTTTTAATAGTGAGAGGCAACAGCTGCCTTTTCCTTAACGTTGCCGTTTAGGACTCACACCTATTTTGTTACATAATGGGAGAATTATTTATAGTTTAGAAGCCTCTCTAGAGCTGTATTGTGTCAAGCAGATGCCCTCCCTTTAATCTTATGACTGCTGCTGCTGCTGTAGCCTTGTGGTTGTGCGTGTTGTTTGTACGGACGAGTTGTGTGATGAATGCATCCATGCTTGTCTGTTTTATAGGAGTAATCTGTGTTGCTAAGATGGATGTGAAGGTTTCAGACTGCTTCATATCCTGTGGGCTTCAATAGTCTGGCAGCCATAAACGCACAAAGCTTAAGGAACATATCTGAAAAAAGTAGGATGGAAGTAGGTCACGTGACCAAATGTATTTCTGTAACTCTTCAGAGCGATTATTCGTTGTCCTGTTCTGCCCCGGATTCAACTGTGGTTCACAATCAGGTTTTTTTTTTTGTTTTTTGGTAAAGTCACATTGTAGGTTTTGCCTGAATACTGGTCTCATGTCTCCATCCCCCACTACTGAGTTGTGCTTTTCTGCAGTCTGGACTCGCAATTGAAGACAATAATTGTGTTTTTGTGTGTGAACGCTTGCAAAAAATGTAATGATGTGCCTTGTATCAGGTGATGTTGATACTGGCAAATTCCTATGACTCAACCAACTATGTGCCAGGTGTTGAGAACAGAACCTGAAACTGTAAAGTAGCCATAAGAGTTCAAACAGCGCTGTTGTCATGCCCGGCTGTCTAAACACAGGCTTTTTCATTCCTACCAGGTTCCTCTCCTGAAATCTGCTTCTCTGCACACAATCTTACAGTTTAGAAACCGATTCCTCCTCACTGTTTTCAGTCTGCACCATTGACTGTATATGAGAACTGGACTGAGTGACCCCCTCCTTCCTTGCTTTCCAAACAAGCCCCTGCTGGCTCCTAAAAGCTGAAGTCCAATAGACTTTCATAGAGAAATAAACAGCTATTACTCATTTTATTTGTCAGAATAACCATTCTTGCTCTATTACCTTTTTTATGTCTTAAAGCTTATTCTAATTTATTGTCTTTTTTTAATTCAAGTTATAAACTGACCAGATGCCTCAGTAAAAGTATGTGGTGCTCGCTAGCGCCCACATCCAACGCTCAAACCATTTGACTGAGGTTGTGTCTGAATTCCCTCACTACTTGCCATACAGTGTACTATGAAGTGCGTTCGCCATTTTGTAGAGCCATCTGAATTTACAATTCCAAAATCAAGTGTCCTTAAAATTTCTCACTCGATTGGCAAATATAGACCACAAATCATTGCGATTGAACAATTTTTGTGGAAAAAAATTATTTCATAAATCTGTTTTTGTCAAGTTTTCATCTTGAGAGCACAGTGGATTCTTAAATAGTTTTTGTCAAATGTTCATATGTATTACATTTTTAACTTGGTAAATTGGTGTTGTCATGTTTGCTGCATTTTTAAAAAGTAGTGAGCGTGGTGTCTGAATTACTTTTAAAATCTAGAGTACTAGATAGTTCCACACTATGTGTGCTGAGGGAATTCTGGTATAGCTAGAGTCTCCCAAGCCTGCTTCCAAGTAGAAGGGCTGTTGACTTCCAACAAGCTAACTCTTGATTGGCAAGCGTGGTTGCCATAGGAACGTTGGTTCAGATTAACTCGGACTAATCACTGCTTAGTCGTCGTCTGCCTCCACATGGCAAATTGTGAAAAATTGGTGACTGGATATAATATGGTTTGAGCTGTACGTAATCCAGTTTCCATGAGTGATGTCACACTCACTCAGTCCAGTTCTTTAATACAGTCAATGACCTTCACTAATTTAGTGGAATGTTAACTGCTACGTCTGGCTTTGGCTAGCATTGAAGGGAGAAAGTGTGATCACTGATGACAATCTAAGCAGCCTTAGGTAAATGTTCTCTGGTTCTACTGCTGTTCCTGCACCCTGACTCACACTTCCTCTCAAACACTTTCTGTCCGTCTCCCATTAACTTCATCTTCCAGATATAAACATGCAAGGAGTGAAATGCAGGTCTCAGCTCTGTGAGGGGGATTCCAATCTGTACATGATCTAAATAAAGAATATAGTATTTATTATCATGGTGTGCTTTTTTGCTGTGACACAAGCATCATGTTTGACTGAACAATGTGTGCACCACAAATGACACTGCTGGGGGCTGGTCTTTAAAACCATCCAAGGCTGCTTTTTCACACCGAGACTGTCACATCTGGCTGTGTGTGCAGCGTTCTCCTGCCTGAACTGCTGCGCATGCCAGGCACAGATAATGCTCAAGGACAGTTTGTTCTTTGTGTGGGTTAGTCCCACAGTCCTTTGGTATTTGATTATTTTCTGGCATACAGTTTGTATCAGTGAAATCAACAACACTCCAAACTTTTAGGATTACCTTTCTCTTTTAATAAACATTTTGAAAGCTTTAGGACATATATGATCAAAGTAGGATATCTTCATCCTAAGTTTTAAAACAACCTCTGAGCAGGAGGCGACACGCCTCAAGGTACTAAAAGGCAATGCTTGTTTATGGAGAAAAAATGAACTAAATGGGAATTGATTGCTTTTAGCAGAAAGAACAAATCAGAACAGATGACATATCCTAACATTTCTCACACTGAAGGGCTGCTTGGACGGAACTCCATTTCCTCATCGCTGTAACTAGCCAGAACAGGCTCAGTTGCAACACGAACGTCGTCGTCCTCTGAAGACAAGGCCTTGAATAGAAGAGTGCAGATCTGTCGACATAAACATTATTTAGCTTTGTTTTTTTTTTTTTTTTGCTTTGAGAATTTTTGTGGAATTTGCAAACATGTCTATTCTAAAGTTAGGCAGGATCTTGTAATTTAAACAAACATGACAAAAAATGACAATATCTGCAAACGTTTGCTAGACAAAACAGGAAAATTGCCTTTGGAAGAATTTATTCACCTTTCGAGGGGTGTAAAAATAAAAGCTGAAGATTAAACTTGGAGAAATTAAACAGTCCTCCAGAAAAAAAGATTTCAGGCCCAGAAAATATCTGGCCATACCGTAGAGGAAGCTTGACTTGTATTGATACTTGAAGATTCTTCGTCAGCTTGGTGAGTTTGAGGCAGAGGAGGAATCGGGTCGGGATGGCTGACAGTGCTGCCTTGACTGCATCTGATACGTTCTCTCCCTGTGTTACTGTGTCCACATGCATTCACATGGAGGGCAGCGCCATCCACACATCTGGAAATGCAAATCCAGAACCAGTATTTTGTAATGACCTGAAATTGCAAAACACTCGTAATTCAAGATAATTCTGTGAAGAATGCTAGACTTAGGGACATCACAACTCACTGGGTTCTCATGGAACCATGTGAAAAGAATGAGAGCAACAGCAGAGGTGGAAATACCAGCATCAAAACAATGAATATTATGCATAAAATAATTATGAACCATAAAAACGCTATTGTTTTGCTAATGCTACTGTTTTGCTAACGCTACCGTTTTACTAATGCTTCTGTTTTCCTAAAGCTATTGTTTTGGCAACGCTACCGTTTTGGCAACGCTACCGTTTTGCCAACGCTACCGTTTTCCTAACGCTACCGTTTTCCTAACGCTACCGTTTTGCCAACGCTACAGTTTTCCTAACGCTACCGTTTTCCTAACGCTACTTTGCCAACGCTACCGTTTCGCCAACGCTACCGTTTCGCCAACGCTTCCGTTTTCCTAACGCTTCCGTTTTCCTAACTCTTTCGTTTTCCTAACGCTATTGTTTTCCTAACGCTACCGTTTCGCCAACGCTACCGTTTCGCCAACGCTACCGTTTCGCCAACGCTACCGTTTTCCTAACGCTACCGTTTTCCTAACGCTACTTTGCCAATGCTACCGTTTCGCCAACGCTTCCGTTTCGCCAACGCTTCCGTTTCGCCAACGCTTCCGTTTCGCCAACGCTTCCGTTTCGCCAACGCTTCCGTTTTCCTAACGCTTCCGTTTTCCTAACGCTTCCGTTTTCCTAACGCTTCCGTTTTCCTAACGCTTCCGTTTTCCTAACGCTATTGTTTTCCTAACGCTACCGTTTCGCCAACGCTACCGTTTCGCCAACGCTACCGTTTCGCCAACGCTACAGTTTTCCTAACGCTACAGTTTTCCTAACGCTACCGTTTGGCCAACGCTACCGTTTGGCCAACGCTACCGTTTGGCCAACGCTACCGTTTGGCCAACGCTTCCGTTTGGCCAACGCTTCCGTTTTGCCAACGCTACAGTTTTGCCAACGCAACCGTTTCGCCAACGCTTCCGTTTCCCCAACGCTTCCGTTTCGCCAACGCTTCCGTTTTCCTAACACTATTGTTTTGCCAACGGTACTGTTTTCCTAACGCTACAGTTCTCCTAACGCTACCGTTTGGCCAACGCTACCGTTTTGCCAACGCTACCGTTTTGGCGACGCTACCTGTTTTGGCGACGCTACCTGTTTAGGCGACGCTACCTGTTTTGGCGACGCTATCGTTTTGCCGACGCTCTCGTTTTGCCGACGCCATCGTTTTGCCGAGGCTATCGTTTTGCAGACGCTATCGTCTTGCTGACGCTATCGTTTCGCTAGCGCAACCGTTTTGCAAACGCTATTGTTTTGTTAACGCTACTGTTTTGCTAAGGCTTTTGTTTTCCCAACGCTACCGTTTTCCCAACGCCACCGTTTTCCCAACGCCACCGTTTCGCCAACGCCACCGTTTCCCCAACGCCACCGATTCCCCAACGCTACTGTTTTCCCAACGCTACCGTTTTGCTAACGCTTTTGTTTTGCTAAAGCTATTGTTTTGCTAATATTATTGTTTTGCTAACTCTACCGTTTTGACAACGCTACCGTTTTCCCAACGCTTCTGTTTTCCCAATGCTACCGTTTTCGCCAACTCTACCGTTTCGACAACTCTACCGTTTCCAATGCTTCAGTTTTCCTAACACTATTGTTTCGCCAACGCTACCGTTTCGCCAACGCTACTGTTTCGCCAACGCTACCGTCTGGCTAACGCTACCGTTTCGCTAACGCTACCGTCTGGCTAACGCTATCGTTTTGCTAACGCTATCGTCTGGCTAACGCTATCGTCTGGCTAACGCTATCGTTGTGCTAACGCTATCGTTTTGTTAACGCTATCGTTTTGATAACGCTATCGTTTTGCTGACGCTATTGTTTTGCTGACGCTATTGTTTTGCTAAAACTGTTGTTTTGCTAACGTTATTGTTTTGCTAACACTATTGTTTTGCTAATGTTATTGTTTTGCTAATGCTACCGTTTTGTTAACGCTATTGTTTTGCTAACGTTATTGTTTTGCTGACGCTATTGTTTTGCTAAAACTATTGTTTTGCTAATGTTATTGTTTTGCTAACCCTACCGTTTTGTTAACGGTACCGTTTTTTTAACGCTGTTGTTTTGCTAAAGATATCGTTTTGCTAACGCTATCGTTATGCTAATGCTACTGTTTTGCTAAGGCTTTCGTTTTCCCAACTCTACCGTTTTGCCAACGCTACCGTTTCGCCAATGCTACCGTTTCGCCAACGCTACCGTTTCGCTAACGCTACCGTTTCGCTAACGTTACCGTTTCGCTAACGCTACCGTTTCGCTAACGCTACCCTTTTGCTATCGCTTTTATTTTGCTAATGTTATTGTTTTGCTAACTCTACCGTTTTGCAAAGCGCTACCGTTTTTGCCAACGCTACAGTTTTTGCGAACGCTACCGTATCGCTAACACTACCGTTTCGCTAACGCTTTTGTTTTGCCAACGCTTTTGTTTTGCCAACGCTATTGTTTTGCTAACGTTATTGTTTTGCTAACGCTACCGTTTTGCTAACGCTATTGTTTTGCTGACGCCATTGTTTTGCTGACGCCATTGTTTTGCTGACGCTATTGTTTTGCTAAAACTATTGTTTTGCTAACGTTATTGTTTTGCTAACGCTATTGTTTTGCTAACGCTACCTGTTTTGGCGACGCTATCGTTTTGCCGACGCTCTCGTTTTGCCGACGCTCTCGTTTTGCCGACGCCATCGTCTTGCCGACGCCATCGTCTTGCCGAGGCCATCGTTTTGTCGAGGCCATCGTTTTGCCGAGGCCATCGTTTTGCCGAGGCTATCGTTTTGCCGAGGCTATCGTTTCACTAGCGCAACCGTTTTGCAAACGCTATTGTTTTGTTAACGCTACTGTTTTGCTAAGGCTTTTGTTTTCCCAACGCTACCGTTTTCCCAACGCTACCGTTTTGCCAACACCACCGTTTCACCAACGCCACCGTTTCGCCAACGCCACCGTTTTCCCAACGCCACCGTTTCGCCAACGCCACCGTTTCCCCAACGCTACCGTTTTCCCAACGCTACCGTTTTACTAACGCTTTTGTTTTGCTAAAGCTATTGTTTTGCTAATGTTATTGTTTTGCTAACTCTACCGTTTTGACAACGCTACCGTTTTGACAACGCTACCGTTTTGCCAAGGCTTCTGTTTTCCCAATGCTACCGTTTTCGCCAACTCTACCGTTTCGACAACTCTACCGTTTCCAACGCTTCAGTTTTCCTAACACTATTGTTTCGCCAAAGCTACCGTATCGCCAACGCTACCGTCTGGCTAACGCTACCGTCTGGCTAACGCTACCGTTTCGCTAACGCTACCGTCTGGCTAACGCTACCGTCTGGCTAACGCTATCGTTTTGCTAACGCTATCGTCTGGCTAACGCTATCGTCTGGCTAACGCTATCGCCTGGCTAACGCTATCGTTTTGCTAACACTATCGTTTTAATAACGCTATTGTTTTGCTGACGCTATTGTTTTGCTAAAACTATTGTTTTGCTAACATTATTGTTTTGCTAACGCTATTGTTTTGCTAATGTTATTGTTTTGCTAACGCTACCGTTTTGTTAACGTTATTGTTTTGCTAACGCTATTGTTTTGCTAATGTTATTGTTTTGCTAACGCTATTGTTTTGCTAATGTTATTGTTTTGCTAAAACTACCGTTTTGTTAACGCTATTGTTTTGCTGACGCTATTGTTTTGCTGACGCTATTGTTTTGCTAATGTAATTGTTTTGCTAACGCTACCATTATGTTAACGTTATTGTTTTGCTAATGCTATTGTTTTGCTAACGTTATTGTTTTGCTAACCCTACCGTTTTGTTAACGCTATTGTTTTGCTAACGCTACCTGTTTTGGCAACGCTATGGTTTTGCCAACGCTATCGTTTTTCCCAACGCTATCGTTTTGCCGACGCTCTCGTTTTGCCGACGCCATCGTTTTGCCGAGGCCATCGTTTTGCGGACGCTATCGTCTTGCTGACGCTATCGTTTCGCTAGCGCAACCGTTTTGCAAACGCTATTGTTTTGTTAACGCTACTGTTTTGCTAAGGCTTTTGTTTTCCCAACGCTACCGTTTTGCCAACGCCACCGTTTCGCCAACGCCACCGTTTCGCCAACGCTTTTGTTTTGCTAAAACTATTGTTTTGCTGATGTTATTGTGTTGCTAAGGCTACCGTTTTGTTAATGCTATTGTTTTGCTAACGTTATTGTTTTGCTAACGCTATTGTTTTGCTGACGCTATTGTTTTGCCAAAACTATTGTTTTGCTAACGTTATTGTTTTGCTAACTCTACCGTTTTGACAACGCTACCAATTTGACAACGCTACCGTTTTGCTAACGCTTTTGTTTTGCTAAAGCTATTGTTTTGCTAATGTTTTTGTTTTGCTAAAGCTAGTGTTTTGCTAATGTTATTGTTTTGCTAAGGCTACCGTTTTGCTAACGCTCTCGTTTCGCCGAGGCTATCGTTTCGCCGAGGCTATCGTTTCGCCGAGGCTATCGTTTCGCCGAGGCCATCGTTTCGCCGAGGCTATCGTTTCGTCGAGCCTATCGTTTCGCCAACGCTATCGTTTTGCTGACGCTTTTGTCTTGCTGACACTACTGTTTTGCTAAGGCTTTTGTTTTCCCAACGCTATTGTTTTCCCAACGCCACCGTTTCGCCAACGCCACCGTTTCCCCAACGCTACAGTTTTCCCAACGCTACCATTTTCCCAACGCTACCGTTTTGCTAAAGCTATTGTTTTGCTAATGTTATTGTTTTGCTAACTCTACCGTTTCGACAACTCTACCGTTTCCAACGCTTCAGTTTTCCTAACACTATTGTTTCGCCAACGCTACCGTTTCGCCAACGCTACCGTTTCGCCAACGCTATCGTCTGGCTAACGCTATCGCCTGGCTAACGCTATCGTTTTGCTAACGCTATCGTTTTAATAACGCTATCGTTTTGATAACGCTATCGTCTTGCTAACGTTATCGTTTTAATAACGCTATCGTTTTGATAACGTTATTGTTTTGCTAACGCTATTGTTTTGCTGACGCTATTGTTTTGCTAATGTTATTGTTTTGCTAACGCTACCGTTTTGTTAACGTTATTGTTTTGCTAACGCTATTGTTTTGCTGACGCTATTGTTTTGCTGACGCTATTGTTTTGCTAATGTTATTGTTTTGCTAACGCTACCGTTTTGTTAACGTTATTGTTTTGCTGACGCTATTGTTTTGCTAATGTTATTGTTTTGCTAACGCTACCGTTTTGTTAACGCTATTGTTTTGCTAACGCTATTGTTTTGCTGACGCTATTGTTTTGCTGACGCTATTGTTTTGCTAATGTTATTGTTTTGCTAACGCTACCGTTTTGTTAACGTTATTGTTTTGCTGACGCTATTGTTTTGCTAATGTTATTGTTTTGCTAACGCTACCGTTTTGTTAACGCTATTGTTTTGCTAACGTTATTGTTTTGCTAACGCTATTGTTTTGCTAACGCTACCTGTTTTGGCAACGCTATCGTTTTGCCAACGCTATCGTTTTTCCCAACGCTATCGTTTTGCCGACGCTCTCGTTTTGCCGACGCCATCGTTTTGCCGAGGCTATCGTTTTGCCGAGGCTATCGTTTTGCGGACGCTATCGTTTTGCGGACGCTATCGTCTTGCTGACGCTATCGTTTCGCTAGCGCAACCGTTTTGCATACGCTATTGTTTTGTTAACGCTACTGTTTTGCTAAGGCTTTTGTTTTCCCAACGCTACCGTTTTCCCAACGCCACCGTTTCGCCAACGCCACCGTTTTCCCAACGCCACCGTTTTCCCAACGCCACCGTTTCGCCAACGCTAACGTCTGGCTAACGCTATCGCCTGGCTAACGCTATCGTTTTGCTAACGCTATCGCCTGGCTAACGCTATCGTTTTAATAACGCTATCGTTTTGATAACGCTATCGTCTTGCTAACGTTATCGTTTTATTAACGCTATCGTTTTGATAACGTTATTGTTTTGCTAACGCTATTGTTTTGCTAATGTTATTGTTTTGCTAACGCTACCGTTTTGTTAACGTTATTGTTTTGCTAACGCTATTGTTTTGCTAATGTTATTGTCTTGCTAACGCTACCGTTTTGTTAACGCTATTGTTTTGCTGACGCTATTGTTTTGCTGACGCTATTGTTTTGCTGACGCTATTGTTTTGCTAATGTTATTGTTTTGCTAACGCTACCGTTTTGTTAACGTTATTGTTTTGCTGACGCTATTGTTTTGCTAATGTTATTGTTTTGCTAACGCTACCGTTTTGTTAACGCTATTGTTTTGCTAACGTTATTGTTTTGCTAACGCTATTGTTTTGCTAACGCTACCTGTTTTGGCAATGCTATCGTTTTGCCAACGCTATCGTTTTTCCCAACGCTATCGTTTTGCCGACGCTCTCGTTTTGCCGACGCCATCGTTTTGCCGAGGCTATCGTTTTGCCCATGCTCTCGTTTTGCCGACGCCATCGTTTTGCCGAGGCTATCGTTTTGCGGACGCTATCGTCTTGCTGACGCTATCGTTTCGCTAGCGCAACCGTTTTGCAAACGCTATTGTTTTGTTAACGCTACTGTTTTGCTAAGGCTTTTGTTTTCCCAACGCTACCGTTTTCCCAACGCCACCGTTTCGCCAACGCCACCGTTTTCCCAACGCCACCGTTTCGCCAACGCCACCGTTTCGCCAACGCCACCGTTTCCCCAACGCTACCGTTTTCCCAACGCTACCGTTTTGCTAACGCTTTTGTTTTGCTAAAACTATTGTTTTGCTAATGTTATTGTGTTGCTAAGGCTACCGTTTTGTTAATGCTATTGTTTTGCTAACGTTATTGTTTTGCTAACGCTATTGTTTTGCTGACGCTATTGTTTTGCCAAAACTATTGTTTTGCTAACGTTATTGTTTTGCTAACTCTACCGTTTTGACAACGCTACCAATTTGACAACGCTACCGTTTTGCTAACGCTTTTGTTTTGCTAAAGCTATTGTTTTGCTAATGTTTTTGTTTTGCTAAAGCTAGTGTTTTGCTAATGTTATTGTTTTGCTAAGGCTACCGTTTTGCTAACGCTCTCGTTTTGCCAACGCTCTCGTTTCGCCGAGGCTATCGTTTCGCCGAGGCTATCGTTTCGCCGAGGCTATCGTTTCGCCGAGGCTATCGTTTCGTCGAGGCTATCGTTTCGCCAACGCTATCGTTTTGCTGACGCTTTTGTCTTGCTGACGCTACTGTTTTGCTAAGGCTTTTATTTTCCCAACGCTATTGTTTTCCCAACGCCACCGTTTTGCCAACGCCACCGTTTTGCCAACGCCACCGTTTCGCCAACGCCACCGTTTCGCTAACGCTTTTGTTTTGCTAAAGCTATTGTTTCGCCGAGGCTCTCGTTTCGCCGAGGCTATCGTTTCGCCGAGGCTATCGTTTCGCCGAGGCTATCGTTTCGCCGAGGCTACCGCTTTGCCGACGCTACCGTTTTGCCGACGCTATCGTTTTGTTAACGCTACTGTTTTGGTAAGGCTTTTGTTTTCCCAACGCTACCGTTTTCCCAACGCTACCGTTTTCCCAACGCTACCGTTTTCCCAACGCTACCGTTTCGCCAACGCCACCGTTTCGCCAACGCCACCGTTTCGCCAACGCCACCGTTTCCCCAACGCCACCGTTTCCCCAACGCCACCGTTTCCGCAACGCTACCGTTTCCCCAACGCCACCGTTTCCGCAACGCTACCGTTTTCCCAACGCGACCGTTTCCGCAACGCTACCGTTTTCCCAACGCGACCGTTTTGCAAACGCTACTGTCTTACTAAGGCTTTCGTTTTCCCAACTCTACCGTTTTGCCAACGCTACCGTTTCGCCAACGCTACTGTTTCGGCAACGCTACCATTTTGTTAACGCTATTGTTTTGCTAACGTTATTGTTTTGCTAACGCTATTGTTTTGCTGACGCTATTGTTTTGCTAAAACTATTGTTTTGCTAACGTTATTGTTTTGCTAACTCTACCGTTTTGACAACGCTACCATTTTGACAACGCTAGTGTTTTGCTAACGCTTTTATTTTGCTAAAGCTATTGTTTTGCTAGTGTTTTTGTTTTGCTAAAGCTATTGTTTTGCCAATGTTATTGTTTTGCTAAGGCTACCGTTTTGCTAACGCTATTGTTTTGCTAACGTTATTGTTTTAATAACGCTATTGTTTTGGTAACGCTATTGTTTTGTTGAGGCTATTGTTTTGCTAAAACTATTGTTTTGCTAATGTTATTGTTTTGCTAACTCTACCGTTTTGACAACGCTATCGTTTTGCTAACGCTATCGTTATGCTAATGCTACTGTTTTGCTAAGGCTTTCGTTTTCCCAACTCTACGGTTTTGCCAACGCTACCGTTTCGCTAACGCTTGCGTTTTGCTAACGCTACCTTTTTTGCAAACGCTACCGTTTTGCTAACGCTTCCGTTTTGCTAACGCTTCCGTTTTGCTAACGCTACCTTTTTTGCAAACGCTACCGTTTTGCTAACGCTACGGTCTGGCTAATGCTAACGTTTCGTTAGCGCTACCGTTTCGCTAACGCTACCATTTCGCCAACGCCACCGTTTCCCCAACGCCACCGATTCCCCAACGCTACCGTTTTCCCAACGCTACCGTTTTGTTAATGCTTTTGTTTTGCTAATGTTATTGTTTTGACAACGCTACCGTTTTGACAACGCTTCTGTTTTCCCAATGCTCCCGTTTTCGCCAAGTCTTCTGTTTCGACAACTCTACCGTTTCGCCAACGCTTCAGTTTTCCTAACACTATTGTTTCGCCAACGCTACCGTTACGCCAACGCTACCATTTCGCCAACGCTACCGTCTGGCTAACGCTACGGTTTCGCTAACGCTATCGTCTGGCTAACGCTATCATCTGGCTAACGCTATCGTTTTGCTAACGCTATCTTTTTGCCAACGCTACCGTTTCGCCAACGCTATCGTCTGGCTAACGCTATCGTCTGGCTAACGCTATCGTCTGGCTAACGCTATCGTTTTGCTAACGCTATCGTCTGGCTAACGCTATCGTCTGGCTAACGCTATCGGTTTGCTAACGCTATCGTTTTCCTAACGCTATCGTTTTGATAACGCTATTGTTTTGATAACGCTATTGTTTTGCTGACGCTATTGTTTTGCTAACGTTATTGTTTTCCTAACGCTATTGTTTTGCTAATGTTAATGTTTTGCTAACGCTACCGTTTTGTTAACACTACCGTTTTGTTAACGCTATTGTTTTGCTAACCTTATTGTTTTGCTGACGCTATTGTTTTGCTGACGCTATTGTTTTGCTAAAACAATTGTTTTGCTAATATTATTGTTTTGCTAACGCTACCGTTTTGTTAACGCTACCGTTTTGTTAACGCTATTGTTTTGCTAACGCTATCGTTTTGCTAATGCTACTGTTTTGCTAAGACTTTCGTTTTCCCAACTCTACGGTTAAGCCAACGCCATCGCTACTGTTTCGTTAACGCTACTGTTTTGACAACGCTACCGTTTTTACCAACGCTACTGTTTCGTGAACGCTACAGTTTCGCTAACGCTACAGTTTCGCTAACGCTACCCTTTTGCTAACGCTTTTGTTTTGCTGACGCTATTGTTTTGCTGACGCTATTGTTTTGCTAAAACTATTGTTTTGCTGACGCTATTGTTTTGCTAAAACTATTGTTTTGCTAAAGTTATTGTTTTGCTAACGCTGTTGTTTTGCTAATGGTATTGTTTTGCTAACGCTACCTGATTTGGCAACGCTGCCCTTTTTGCCAACGCTATCATTTTGCCAACGCTCTCGTTTTGCCAACGCTCTCGTTTTGCCAACACTCTCGTTTCGCTAACGCTATCGTTTCGCCGAGGCTATCGTTTCGCCGAGGCTATCGTTTCGCCGAGGCTATCGTTTTTCCGACGCTATCGTTTTGCGGACGCTATCGTCTTGCTGACGCTATCGTTTCGCTAGCGCTACCGTTTTGCAAACGCTATCGTTTTGTTAACGCTACTGTTTTGCTAAGGCTTTTGTTTTCCCAACGCTACCGTTTTCCCAACGCTACCGTTTTCCCAACGCCACCGTTTCGCCAACGCCACCGTTTCGCCAACGCCACCGTTTCGCCAACGCCACCGTTTCCCCAACGCCACCGTTTCCGCAACGCTACCGTTTCCGCAACGCTACCGTTTTCCCAACGCTACCGTTTTCCCAACGCTTCTGTTTTCCCAATGCTACCGTTTTTGCCAACTCTACCGTTTCGCCAACGCTTCAGTTTTCCTAACACTATTGTTTCGCCAACGCTACCGTTTCGCCAACGCTACCGTCTGGCTAACGCTAACGTTTCGCTAACGCTACCGTCTGGCTAACGCTATCGTCTGGCTAACGCTATCGTCTGGCTAACGCTATCGTTTTGCTAACGCTATCGTTTTGCTAACGCTATTGTCTTGCTGACGCTACTGTTTTGCTAAGGCTTTCGTTTTCCCAACGCTATTGTTTTCCCAACGCTACCGTTTTTCCAACCCTACTGTTTTGCAAACGCTACAGTTTTGCTAAAGCTATTGTTTTGCAAACGCTACTGTTTTACTAAGGCTTTCGTTTTCCCAACTCTACCGTTTTGTCAACGCTACCGTTTCGCCAACGCTACCGTTTCAGCAACGCTACCGTTTTGCTAACGCTTTTGTTTTGCTAATGTTATTGTGTTGCTAAGGCTACCGTTTTGCTAAGGCTACCATTTTGTTAACGCTACCATTTTGTTAACGCTATTGTTTTGCTAACGTTATTGTCTTGCTAACGCTATTGTTTTGCTAACGCTATTGTTTTGCTGACGCAATTGTTTTGCTAAAACTATTGTTTTGCTAACGTTATTGTTTTGCTAACTCTACCGTTTTGACAACGCTACCATTTTGACAACGCTACCGTTTTGCTAACGCTTTTATTTTGCTAAAGCTATTGTTTTGCTAGTGTTTTTGTTTTGCTAATGTTATTGTTTTGCTAAGGCTACCGTTTTGCTAACGCTATTGTTTTGCTAACGTTATTGTTTTGCTAACGCTATTGTTTTGCTGAGGCTATTGTTTTGCTAAAACTATTGTTTTGCTAACGTTATTGTTTTGCTAATGCTATTGTTTTGCTAACGTTATTGTTTTGCTAACGCTACCTGTTTTGGCAACACTACCGTTTTCCTAACGCTATCATTTTGCCAACGCTCTCGTTTTGCCAACGCTCTCGTTTCGCCAACGCTCTCGTTTCGCCGAGGCTATAGTTTTGCCGACGCTATCGTTTTGCTGACGCTATCGTCTTGCTGACGCTACTGTTTTGCTAAGGCTTTCAATTTCCCAACTCTACCGTTTTGCCAACGCTACCGTTTCGCCAACGCTACTGTTTCGGCAACGCTACCGTTTTGACAACGCTACCATTTTGACAACGCTACCGTTTTGCTAACGCTTTTGTTTTGCTAATGTTATTGTGTTGCTAATGCTACCGTTTTGCTAAGGCTACCATTTCGTTAAAGCTATTGTTTTGCTAACGTTATTGTCTTGCTAACGCTATTGTTTTGCTAAAACTATTGTTTTGCTAACGTTATTGTTTTGCTAACTCTACCGTTTTGACAATGCTACCATTTTGCCAACGCAACCATTTTGACAACGCTACCGTTTTGCTAACGCTTTTGTTTCGCTAAAGCTTTTGTTTTGTTAAAGCTATTGTTTTGCTAATGTTATTGTGTTGCTAAGGCTACCGTTTTGTTAACGCTATTGTTTTGCTAACTTTATTGTTTTGCTAACGCTATTGTTTTGCTGACGCTATTGTTTTGCTAAAACTTTTGTTTCGCTAACGTTATTGTTTTGCTAACTCTACCGTTTTGACAACGCTACCGTTTTGCTAACGCTTTTGTTTTGCTAAAGCTATTGTTTTGCTAATGTTTTTGTTTTGCTAAAGCTATTGTTTTGCTAATGTTATTGTTTTGCTAAGGCTACCGTTTTGCTAACGCTATTGTTTTGCTAACGTTATTGTTTTGCTAACGCTATTGTTTTGCTGACGCTATTGTTTTGCTGACGCTATTGTTTTGCTAAAACTATTGTTTTGCTAGCGTTATTGTTTTGCTAACGCTGTTGTTTTGCTAACGGTATTGTTTTGCTAACGCTACCTGTTTTGGCAACGCTACCGTTTTGCCAACGCTCTCGTTTAGCCAACGCTCTCTTTTTGCCAATGCTCTCGTTTTGCCAACGCTCTCGTTTCGCCGAGGCTATCGTTTCGCCGAGGCTATCGTTTCGCCGACGCTACCGTTTTGCTGACGCTATTGTATTGCTGACGCTACTGTTTTGCTAAGGCTTTCGTTTTCCCAACGCTATTGTTTTCCCAATGCCACCATTTTGCCAACGCCACCGTTTCGCCAACGCCACCGTTTCGCCAACGCCACCGTTTCGCCAACGCCACCGTTTCGTCGACGCCATCGTTCTGCCGACGCTATCGTTTTGCAGACGCTATCCTTTTGTAGACGCTATCGTTTTGCTGAAGCTATCGTTTTGCTGACGCTATCGTCTTGCTGAAGCTTTGTTTTGCTAACGCTACCGTTTTGCTAACGCTTCCGTTTTGCTGACGCTACCTTTTTGCAAACGCTAACGATTTGCTAACGCTACGGTCTGGCTAACGCTAACGTTTCGCTAGCGCTACCGTTTCGTTAGCGCTACTGTTTCGCCAACGCTACCGTTTCGCCAACGCTACCGTTTCGCCAACGCCACCGTTTCGCCAACGCTACCGTTTTGCTAACGCTTTTGTTTTGCTAAAGCTATTGTTTTGCTAACGTTATTGTTTTGCTAACGCTACAGTTTTGCTAAAACTATTGTTGTGCTAACGCTATCGTTTTGCTAACGCTGCGGTTTTGCTTTCGGTTTCCTAACGCTTTTGTTTTGAAAACGCTTTTGTTTTGCCAAGCTATTGTTTTGCCGACGCTTCTGTTTTGCCGACGCTATCGTTTTGCCGACGCTATCGTTTTGCCGACGCCATCGTTCTGCCAACGCTATTGTTCTGCAGACGCTATCGTTTTGCTGACGCTATCGTTTTGCTAACGCTACTGTTTTGCTAAGGCTTTCGTTTTCCCAACTCTACCGTTTTGCCAACGCTACTGTTTTGACAACGCTACCGTTTCGCCAACGCCACCGTTTTGCCAACGCCACCGTTTTGCCAACGCTACCGTTTTGCCAACGCTACCGTTTCGCCAACGCCACCGTTTTGCCAACGCCACTGTTTCGCCAACGCTACCGTTTCGCTAACGCTATCGTTTTGCTTACGCTATCGTTTCGCCAACGCGTTGTTTTGCTAACGCTACTTTTTTGCTAAAGCTACTGTTTTTCTAACGCTATCGTTTCGCTAGCGCTACCGTTTTGCTAACGCTATCGTTTTGCTAACGCTACAGTTTTGCTAACACTATTTTTTTGCTAACGCTTCCGTTTTGCTAATGCTATTGTTTTGCGTTGAAGGCGGAAAGCAGATAATAAAAGGAGTGGTTTCTACTCGTAATCATAAGTAATAAGACATTTTTAAAATGTGCTTACACATGTAGAGGCAGATGAGGACGTACAAAATTTTATCTGCCTGAAGAGACTTAAAAGAGAGCCTTTTTTCAGGCAAACGCCTGGTGGGTGTACGTTCACAATTGAGATGTTTATGAATTCCTCATTAAACTGTTAATCATTGCCTTTGGGGTAAAGGTTTTTGTTTTTAATTTCTATTTAGAGCATTGATACAGATGACCCACCTCATTAGTCCAGCCAGAGCAGCCAAGAACTAAGTGGGAGAATTTGAAGAAAACATAGGTTTGTGAAATGAAGGTCTAGACAATTCCGTGTAGTTTTAATTATTTCTTTGTTCACAAGAGTCTGTTTTGATATTTGAAGGAACTTATAAGACCTCCCATCGGCAGTGGCACTGAAGCAGTGGAACCATCAGTAGCTTCGTGGAAGTGGTTCTAATAAATGAGGCAATTGGCAGCAGAGCATCAGCGAGGTCTCAACGCCTCATTCTGGGAGGAGAGCCCTTCCACATTCTCTGCACCATCGCCTGCCTCAGTGCCACAAGAACAGGGGCAAACAGGGAAGAGGAGGAGAAGGAGGAGGAGGAGGAGACAGAAGAGACTCCTTAAGCCAAGAGGATACGGTGTGGCGGCCTATTCAGTCTGGTGGAGAAGGGACAGAGGAGGAAAGGGCCAGGAGAGAGGAGGAGCCAGAGGAGAGGCTCTTAACTCTCTTAGAAAAAATGTAATTTGAGTTGTTTTAATCAGTCAATTTCCAAAAAAGAATTATTCACATGCATTTTCAGAAATATGAGCAATGTTGAACAATCTCAAAGCTATTTTCATATAAACATCAATGGTAAATATTTACAATTTCCTTTTATATTTAACATTTATTTTTTATGCATTTTAGCAATAGTCATAGTCCTGAAGAGCTATTCATCGGACAGTAGCTGACAGGAAACCAGAGGTTTTTCCTCGCAGACGGATGCCACTTGGCTCATCCTGCTAGTTCCTGGTGTTGTCCTCCTGCTGTGGCTCAACATCTGTGGGCTCCAAGCAGACCCCTTCACTGATGCACTGATCATCAATGATGGTGCAGGATGACACTGAATTATTCTAATTGCAAAAGTTGGTTTTACTTCCAACGCCTTTAGAAATATTTTTCTCCATCTTGTCTTCATCTCAAGTGCTCTCTCCACCACAGAGCGTGCCCTGGCGTGGTGTCGGCTGTAACGGGGCTTAAACGCATTCCTCACGGGTTCCCTGTAGGGTGTCAGCAGAGTGATGGGATGCTTAATGCAGGGATACCGACTGTCAACCAAAATGATGAATGCTTCAGGTGGGTGTTTGATAAAAAATTGGGCTGTTTCGTAGAACCTGTGAATCATGGACTGAATTTGGACACCAACCAAAAATATCTAAAAATGTGACATTAGAGTCACATACAGCCTGCATTTGGATTGAATAAAAAAGCTTCCTGTTACAGTAACAAGCTGCATTTTCTTTTAAGGCCTTTGTTCTTATGTGGGAGACGTCAATGCTCCCCACGACCTTTGGGAAGGCAGCAGACCCAGCGAGCTGCTCAAAACCAGCAGCGGCTAATGGAAGTTCAACCGCACTAGGGACTAGCATGACACTGCGCATCAGCTGGAGGATGTGGTCTGTTGTTCTGTGGACAATGTCACTCACAGTGGAGCGTGGCATGTCAAAGGCCCTGGCTAACACATGGTAAGATGTGCCAGACGCCAGCCAGAGAAGGAACACCAGGACCTCAGTTTCATGTGCCCACCCCAGAGCGTGAGGAAGCCAAAGATGCTCCACCAGATGCCATATGGTCCAGTGGGTCAACCCAAAATTCGGTCTGGTGTCAGACTGACCATAAGCATAGAGGGCCAGAACAGACACCTTTATGTTGGCAAAGCAGGAGAGACGTGGAAGACCATGTGAAATGTAATCATTTTAATTGTGAAATTAGGTTTTATTTTTTGAATGTTTGTTTATTATGATGGCTTAAGTTTATTTTAGAAAGTATTTATGAATGCTGGAAAATCTCATGTTATTTATTTGTTTGGGTTTTTGAATTTTCATATTTAATTTATTTAATTTTTAAATATGAAAGTAAGTATTTTTGTTTAAAACTAGTGTGCTGTAAAGCTGTAAATAAAATGATTTAAAACACTGTGTTGAAGGCTGATATGGTTTGACTAGAAAGAAAAAAACATAACAATTTCTCTGAACTCTAAAGAGTGTTAAAAGTAATTGTAAAATATAATGATCAGAATCAAATCAAAATCCAATGTTGGAAAAGATCGTCAAACTCCTGCCCAGCAGATGGTGTAACCCTGAGCAAAGGAACCTCAGACGTTGCCTCTGTGCTCCATTTCAGCTCGTTTTCAGTTTGATCTAACTAAAAACAGTTGAAATATTGCCAACAGGAACATGGAAAGATTAATATTGGAAGGTATTTTCAGTAAAGTACAAGAAAGAAGTACAGAAAACGTGCTGCTAAGCACGAGCCTGTAAATGGCTCAACTGTGCAAAAATAAAAATAAACATTGCGATGGACTAGTTATTTATCAGTTAATTTCTGAGCAAAAACAGTAAGTTTCTTCACAAAAATGTATGCAATTTTATTTTTTTATAAATCAGCCAGGTTGTTTTTATCATAAGAACAGAGTACATTAATGAGTGACTGAAAACACAGTACGTTCATAAATAGTCTTCGTAAGATGTTCACATTTATTAGGTTTTTACTTCGGCAAACCGGCGACATAATAATTGGAGTGTAAAAGTAGTTCACCTCCAGACCAGGTGGTGGCGGTATGCAACCATTCTGTTGTTTGTCCACCGCCATATAAACAACACCCGATGAAGAACGGTGACCAAAAAGTAGTGAGTATGGTGTCCGAATTGATTTTCAAATCCAGGGCACTGCATAGTCCAACACTGTATAGTGACACACTGTATAGTTTTGCAGTAGTTAGGGGTTAGGGCATTAACTCGGACACGGGATATGTCTTTCAAATATGTTCATGTGAAGAGCTCATCACTTCCGGGTATATCTTCTTGCGGCTGCGTGGGCGTGGAAGCGTAGCCCCAACGCGTGACGTCACGATGACGTCCTAGGCCTCCTAGCCCACACCGAGAAGTGTTTTGTTCCTTTATGCGGCGCTTCGGGTAAAAGCAAAGGTTTGCTTGGCGCTGTGGTGGAGAGTTCTGCAGAGCTGCTACGGTCCTGCTATGGACGCGGGGCCCAAAAGAAAGTTTTCACCCACGTGGGCATATTTTGACATGATTTCTCCCACCAAGGTAAACTCTGGGATGTGTGTCGGATGCAGAGACTAAGCGGCTGGATTTCTACTCACGTGTGTACATTTATTTTAAGGTGAAGTGTCGAATTTGTGCCAAGGAGGTTGGGTACAACAACAACACTTCGTCCATGATCAGACATCACCGGTCCTTCCATGAGCCTGGAGACAGATCGAGCAATGGTGTGTATGTGTGTGTGAAGCTGGATGCAGCAGTTATAGCTGTAAACCTGCTTAAAAACACACACATTTCATGCTAAAAGGGCTTTTTGGAGAAATTTAGTCATCATTTGGCTCATAGATGTTGAAAATGTTGTCCTCTATTCTTACCAAGCTGCTTTGTTGCACTGGTAGTTGAACAATAGTCACTTGTTGTGCAAGTTATTTCCAAACTAAACTGCATTATAATTTACTTTTTTTGTTTATTCAAAAGTAATCCTTCACTTTTTGCTAAATTACACTCTCAAAATGTTAAATGAGACTTGTATGAGATTGCTTTCTTTATCTGCAGAAGTAGAATGTCACACCTCAAGAGACGGATGGACCATAAAGTGGTTTACATTAACGTAACAGAAAAAGTAGTTTATTAATTACTAATATAGTTTGTTTCTGCTGAAGTGAAAGCACAGGAAGCACAAATGGAGGAAGAAGCTTCAGATTTAGTCCATACAAATATAGACAATCTGCTTTGAAAAAAGGTCAGAGACTGAACAGGAACGCTGAGGCCTGTGTCCCTCAAGCTTTTAAAAATGCTGCTTAATTTAACTACTGCCCTGAGCAAGATAGAGACATCTGTTAAGAAACAGAACTAAACACACAAATATAGCTATTAAGGACCCAAACCAATAAAAATTGTGATTACAACATGTTCTCGTGACATTTTTCTGATGATAGACTCCATATATTAAGAAAATTTAGCTCAAAATTGCATTTCTATTTATTTTTTCAAATTGTTGTAAATCAGGAGCAGACAAAGGAATGTAGATTGAAAACAGCATATTTGTAAAGTAAAAAATACACTGCGCGGGCCACAAGCTCCCTGTTCGGAGCTCTCAGCGACAGGGAGGGAAAAGGGGGCGGGGTTGCTACCAATGACTATATATTGGAATATAACTGCGGGTGGTGTCATCCATACAAAATGGCTTTCTTCTTTCTCTAATGAAAATAAGTTAATTTAGTAACAATTGGACAGTGCCATATTGGACCCAGACGATGCCAGTATTGGTGATTGGTCAGCGATTGGTCAAAGTTGATCTTAGTCAACATTTCTATGGCAACCATTCTCTCCAATCAGGAGAATCTGTCAATCCATTTTTTAAATGTTTGATCTGATTGGTCACTTTATAACTTAAATAAATATGCAGCCAAATAACTTGTAACTGCAATACACTTCATTATGTTACTCCCAACACTGGGTACACTAAAGTATGGAGGCTATGAAGGCTTTAGAATAGCTAGGTGTGCACAAACACACAGAGACACAACTATTAACAGACACACAAATGCATCTGAGTCAAAGAAAAAAGACATTTCTGAAAGTCAAATTGTGTTATATTGACAGGCAAGCTATAGATTTGATTAAATGTTTATTTTACTAAGTTTGAGACGCTGCAATTTCTTGTCAACCAATGTACATTATATGCAAAAACTCTACCGTAAAATAATTTGCAGCTTTATGTGTGTAAAGAAGCAGTGTTATAGCTAAACATGGCCTCCTCTAGTTCACTTTTTTCTTCTTCTTCCAGATTCCAGGAAACAAATATTAGATGAGGCTCTGGTTGACATGGTGATCAAGGACAGTCAGCCCTTTTCAGTGGTAGAGGATGAAGGATTTAGAGATTTTGTTGATTTACTTGACCCTACATATATTTTACCAACTAAACAGGTAAAAAGAATCATTACTAACAGATGTTTCTGTACAGCCTTTACCTGCAATGTAACACTTGTCATATACTCCCTTCTCAAGGTATTAAAGTCTATGGTGACAGAAAAGTCAAAAAATGCCAAGTAGAACCAGAGGAAAGGTGAGCAAATGACACTTTATTCTTAGCTTCCTAGTGTTTAACCTCTCACATGTTCACCATGTTGCACACCAGAATACTAAATTATAAAAAGGCAGTGACAACTTTTTACATTTCAAAAGAGTGACTGATTCACTATTGTATATACCAGGGGTTGCAACCTTTTTCTTACTAACTAAAACTAAAAGGGGCAAGTGCCAAAATTCAAAATCTGTGATAAATGCAGTCAAAAAAATTTACTGCGTCAAACGTACTTTGAGTTAATGTGTTTTTAACCCGACAAAACTCACAACTTTAGTCCCTGACTGATTGACACGATGCAGCAATCTCACCAGAGTTCTGATTTTTTTTTATAACTCTGACCCGCCACGCCTGCCGCTTAATTCACGCTGCACCACTCAAATCACACTTCTGCCAGACCTTTGCGCCTGCTGGCCACTCAGATCGCGTCTTTACCATTGACTTAACATTAAACTGTCTGCCTCCGCCACACGAATTGCATTCGGTGTGAACGCAGCTATAGGCTTGACCTATTTATTGCATCCTTTACAGCTTCAGACTGGCCTCTGAAGGCTAAAAACGGCCAATCGAGACAACCCTGTCTTGATTGAAGGAGAGAAACTTAGGCGGCACCGTTTTAGGAAAATGGAATTATGAGAATTTTTGCCTTCCTGTCTGTAGGTTTGGAGAGAAACGTGTCTTTTCCAAAATAAAGACGTGATTTAGTGACAATTGGGGGACACTATTTGGTACCTGGATGTAGCGTGCACCTGAGTCCCTGCAGGTTGGATGGAGTCGCTGCTTTCAGAGTCTGTCAGAGTAGCCAGAACCACAGCGCCCTCAAAGAGCATGTCCTCCACAGAGAAGCACACAGGCCTGCACTCAGAAGAAATGACTCATTTGCAGAGAAATCCACCTTTTTAGGCTCTGTCATACATGTTGTTCTGATGACTGTCATTTGTTTGGGCATTAAAGAGACAAGAATATTAAAATTGTAAAAATCTAATTTAGAGCAATAGCAGAGAAACTCACTTTCCTGCCGAGTCAAAGTGAACCGACACTGGAAGGCAATGTGACTCTGTGAAGGACAAGAAACCCTGAAAGGAAACGACTGTTTAGAAATGAAAACCGGTTGGTATTTTTCTTTAAAAGGAGGAGTCGTAGTAATAAGAACATTTATAAAACAGTTCAACAGAAAAGTAAATGCATCTCACTTTTAGACCCTTGAGTTTCTGGAATCTAGACACATAAGCATCTAGATTTAGGGTTTTTTCTTAGAAACAGGATCAAATGCATTTATAACAGTAATATTTATGTGACGAGTCAAAAGGAAGACCTTCAAAAGATCCCATTACCCTCAGCTCCTTCAGACAGAAGGTAATTTTAGAGTTTATGTCCACCTGAAAGTATTCAAACTCATCTGGGTGTAAGGACATCTCTGTGTACATCATCTTCACTTGGCCTGCAAAGAAAACACACCAGATGTTTTTTACGCAACATTTCAGAGAATTATTATGTAAACCTTACAAGGCGAATGTGCAATGTTAACATAGGTGATGAATACTAAATCAAAGCTGGTGCAACAGTGACTTCAACTAGAAGAAATGTGTAATAACTTGAACTCACTTTCACTACTGTCATAATTTCTCAGGCTGAATCGCAGTGGCGTCGTGGACAGAGTTATCTCCTCCTGAAACACCGGGAAGTGCATCACCATGTCACCAAGAAGTCTGAAGAAAAAACAGGAAATAAATCAAAATGATGTGGAGCAAAAAGCAGAGACTTGTTTATATTGTTTTTGTTACTGACAGGCACTAATGTTTTTTTTGTTTATGAACAGAAGTGTGATTCGACTGATTGTGCTTCAGAAGAATCTGATTGTATAAATGCACATAGATTTGTATATTTACTTCTAAATAAACACACTGGATGGCTGACTCAAGCTTGCTATTTCGTACTGTTTAAAAAAGTTCAATCTAAAGACATGAACTAACCTGGAGTTTATTGCAATGATCAATTAGGAGTAGGGTTGGGAGCATGGGTTAGAAAGATATGTTGTAGGTGAAATTGAGATGGTCAGGTAAAGGATTTATTTCATTTGATCAATGAGTGCTGAGGAGCAAACCTGGCAGGCGCTTTCAGCACATTTCTGCAGAGGTGTGAGGCAAACTCTGCTTGCAGTGCTTCTTTTTCCTGGAAACGTAGGTTATGGGTTTTGGTCATGCCTGCCAAAAAAACAGAGGGTATTTGGAGCGTGCTGCCACCCAGTGTTCATAGAGAGTTACTACAAGTACAACTTCAGACTGTTTCCGTGTAATTCCTTAAGGTTCACAATACAAATGTGCTGCATTTACATTGTGAAGGAAACATGTTTCACTTATCAAGTCTGGGGAAGTAGTGAAAATGTTTGTTTTTTTTGTGAGGGCTTTAGGGGATTTATGCAGACCTCGATGATGAGTTAAATCAGATGTATAAGCAGGTTAATATAAAAAAAGATGCAGGATAATGGACTCTGTCTGGACCAGGTTTGGAAAAACACTTGATAAGATGAAAAATTCAACCACAAAAAAAAATTATATTTCTTTGGTTAGTCAACAGATTACAGAAAGTTTTTCTTACCGTGTCTGCAGAAAAACTGGATATTCACCCAATTCCTGGATGTACTGACTGATATTTGACAGCGTTCAACATTGCGCTCAATGGAAGTCAAACAGCGAAAAAGTGGTAACAGAGACTTGGAACATAGAAGGAAAGCACTTCATTTAGTGCTACAGAAAATTGTCATGAATTACATCATATTTGAAACAGTTTTAAAGAGGCAAAGCTGCGACAAAGGTCCTGTATGATTTCAGATTTAATGATTTACACACCTTCATTAGAAGTTTGCATTTGACAGATTCAATGCTCTGCTTTGGCAAACATCCCAAGCTGTACTGCTGGAAGAACAGCGGCGAAAAGATGAAGCAGGCGTAGGCGGACTGAGCAGAATTCACTGACCTGACAGCCAGCTTTAAGACAGACAAATGTGATTAAAAGTTAAAGATTTTAGAAGAAAATTCAACACAACCAAAGATGATTACAAAGTTCCATACGGACCGTCAATACAATAAAAGATAAAGAACACAAAGATATATTCTTTGAATAAGCCCATGATAAAAAAAATAAATCTACTTTGGTTTACTTATAGAAAACCATCAACAAATACATTCTGACATTTATACAAGAGAACACAACACGGACGATGGATGGATGGATTTTCATTTTTAAATATAAATAAATATAGGGGTTGTGTTTAAAGTTTGGGAAATTAAATGATGTTTAATTCCACTTTAGAGCAGAAATGTTGGCTAAAAGCTGCTCTGTGTGACTGTGATCACTTTGGCTCCTCACTCCTTTAACAGTGGGGTCCAACCACAGCTCATCTCCCACCCTGGAGAGGGCATGGAGGGCCCTTCCAAACACTGAAAGACAGAGAGGCTCCAGTTAGAAACACACTCCATCCCCAAAACACCTTTAGCCCAAATATTCACAAAAGTACGAGGTTTTTAAGCTTTGTTTAAGCTAATTCTCAAGAAAGCAACTTTGTTGATTCAGCTAGTTAAACCACTAAACTGCAAAACTGTGAATTAAAATTACATTTATGTCATTTCTACTGCTCAGATTTGTTTTTTTTTTTTTTTACCTTTCACGTTTTTCCTTTCAATAACACAATTCATGTTCAAATCAGATTCCGACCGTTGACTGTCTAATTCCAACGGAGCCCGTTATATGGCAAGCGAAAAGGATCATAAAACACCTGGAAAAACGGCGTTTTCCAGGTGTTTTATGATCCTGCTATCCATGTCAAAGGTCTTTCCAGAGGACATGTTCTCATCGTTTTTTACTTTATTTAGTTTCATTTCCATAAAACAACAAAAATGAAAGATGTAACACAAGTTCTAATACATGGGAAATGACAGAAGAAAACTTATTTCTCTTCCCTTTTTACATGATTTGAAGAAAACAAAAAAAAATACAAATACAAATACCAATATTAGAGTTTTTGAAAATTAGAAATTTGATACTAGGCTGCACATAATTTTCTAACTATGTGGAGCCAGATCCACAGATCTGGAGGAAATGTTAAAGTTCATACAACAGGTCACCAACAGCAACATTTAGCCTTGGACGCATTTAAAATACTTACTGCACTTATGGTCCGCATGAATTTCCATCCATTTTCATTTTTGGTGAAGTATGAGTACGTGTGAATAACATCTGCCTTCAAAAAAAAGAGTATGCTGTGTCTAAACATATGATCAATTCTGCTATATAGCATATTCTTATGGTTGACATTAAGGTATTCCTTTTAGAATAATACAGACAATGGCAAGTTTGTGTCTTATTTGGTACCTGGAATAACCTGTCCAGGGTGTACCAAATTCTTTGCCCAACAATAGTCAGGATAGGTTCCAGCAACCCTGTGACCTCGAAAGGGACAGTGGTTTCGAAAATGGATGTATGGATGGATGAAATTAAACAACATGGTTAACTGATTATGCTTTTGAGGCAATTCTTTTTCAACAAGTTATTTTAAAATGATTTGGTTTCTTTGATTAATTTAGACTCCATAACTTGACTCCTTAAACGGAAACACATCCTTTCTTTGTTTTTGTTTCTAAATTTTGGCAACGAGAAAATCACATCCATTTGAACGATAAGAATTTTGTCTTTTTTTAAAATCTTTTTTGTTCATTGCAAGGCAGACAATTCTAATGTGCCTTATTTAATCAATTTTAAAATACTTGTATCAACTCAATCTTGAACTACTCTTGTAAATTACCAATTACTCTCATTACTTTTTCATCAAATTGGGAAAAAACTTTGAGATTTTCTAGAAAACTGAATAAATTACTTTGTTTACAAAAAATCTTTCAAAAGGCTTATTAAGAATGTTTGTACAGCTTTTATTTGAAAACTTTTAGTTGTTGCATTTGCTTCTTTATTCCTGTTTGTGTTTTTTGAACTTTTTTTTTTAATATAGAAAGTTTTGTTGGAAAAATTAAAATCAATTATGTAAACAGATACTAACATAATGAGTTAAAGATGGACTGGGAGTTTCAGATAGTTCAACTACAGGTAGCAGGATCAAAATGTCTGAGAATAAGTGTAAAAGTGCTGCTATGAGGAGTGATACAACACTGGAGTCAATTTCACTTCTTCAGGATGGGATGCAACCCTTTAAATAGAAAATTGAAATATCTGTTCTCCAAGTTATCTGACAATGAGGCCAAAACATATTCATCAGTCATTATAGATCCACTTCAACTGTGAGACTGAATCTAAAAAATGAATCCAGAAAATCACATGGTATGACTTTTTTGTAATTTTTTTGTCAGTGCTTTTACAATCACAGTAGAACATTAAGTTCACAGTTTAACACTATCAAAGAGTGACTCCAGATGAATAAACATTTACAGTCTTACAATAAAAGACAGACATATGGAAAAGTCAATAAAATGCAAAACTATGAACGAGAATAAAAACTGAACATAAAACCTTTCTTTAAGAGTACAATAGCTAAGAACCAGAAAATAACACAATTAGGAAGTAGGATCAGAGCTGCTTGAAGGACTCTTTTGTTTTAATACAGAATTAAAAGCACCAAGAGGAATAATAACTTTAGATAGTTTCATCTCAGTTGGAGAAATCTGAAAGAACAACATGAAAATGTATTGTTTGTAACAATGGAATCAGATTACAAATAGAGAACTACATAAATGAATTTTATCATGAGGTTTTTGAAGTTAGTTATCCTGCTTTTGGGAAAAAAGGTTACCTCCATTTATGATCAGCAAGACCATTAAAACATGAACTTTTATTGTCATCTTTCAGAAATTTTTGGAAGGACCAGGTCAGAGTGAGCTCTTTTCCTGCATGTCCTCTGTGGTTGTGGCATGTTTGTCCACCATGTGTCCCTCTCTGTGTTCTTTGTGAGGGTTCTGTTCTGATCCACATGCTTCCTCTTGCAGGGGTCACTCTGACCTAAAAGGCAGAGACAAAAGAATGAGATAAAGAGCAGTGGGGTTTGTGTTCCGGGAAGTGCATACACACCTGACTGGTAGCACGTATGCAGAACATTGAGGTAATGGTTCTTCATCTGCCGTCTCATGCGCTCTGTGCTGCACACATTTGCTGCGCTGCAAAGGTGGCTCCTTTGTCCGGCTGTGAGGACATGCTGCTAAACGCCACACAAAAGTTACAACACTGAGATGGACCATAAAAAAATTTATTGACTGCAAAGATAAAAAAATATATAAAACAGAGTTTAACCTGTAAGAAAGCTGAAGAGGTGACAGTTATGGGAGTGAGTAATGTCTTAAGGAGCTGATCACCACAAAGATCTGAGACTTTTCCTTTGTACCGAGATTTCCCCTGCTGATCAGGTCGATACAAAGAGCCTGAAACACAAAAGAGAAACTGCAGTCTTAAATGTGTAAATACATTATAATTATGTCTTAAATACTTTTATCAGTATCTTGAACTGTTCATTTACAATTATTTCTTTATTTGTTTGCACAAAACAGCAGAATGTATGAAAATATGCAATTAGTGCAAGTTTCATTGATGAGATACCTGCGTATGTTCTCTGGGATGCTGGCTGATGAAGAGCTATAGAACAAAAAAAGAGGAAAAAGTATCTTTTTCAACAAAGGGCCGCATACAGAAATGAACAAAATGAGAGGGGGAAAATGACAAAAATCTAAGGTTTCATACAGTGACTTGTTTGTCCTCCATCTGGAAGTTGAAGTAACCCAGCCATCAACTATGTAAACATCCATTTAAAAAGAAACCAATAGGGATAGGATCATCAGCAGGTGAGCAGCAGAGATCCATCCGCCCAGTGAACTGATGTGACGATGGAACGACTCTAAAGCCGCCGTCTTTGGTGCGAAAGACAACAACTCGTTGAAATGGAATACATAAAGTCAGCCAGAATGAACATGGAAGGATTTAATAGTTCTTTGTATTTTCAAAAGACTGGCTAAGTTTCAGATTTGATAGACAGGATTATAGACGTAACAGTTTATTACACATCTGACTTTGAGCGGGAGCAGAGACCACATATGTTGTAACTTCTTTTGTTGTAACTGTTGTCTGAATTCTAATGAAGCCCAAGTTATGTCTTGAACCGTGTTCTTACCTTGCACAAGGTTACGGCTTAAAAAACATTCTTAAATTATATTTTTATCTATTTACTTTTATTTAACCCCGTAAGGAGCTCTGTTAAATGAAAAACGAGGATCTTGTTTGTGCAAAGCTGTTCTTCCCTTGAGAATTTGTATGAGTGGGAAAAAAAGTAAAGTAACTAGTAGTGAATTACTTTTTCAAATAGGTCATGAGTAAAGTGATTTAATTATAATTTTGATCCAGTAAATAAGTAATTACTTTTTAGAAGTAACTTACTCAACACTGTCAATGGTCGGGAAGCAGGCAGGTGTTGCAACAAAATTCAGACAGAAGGTGCATTCAGCCAATGCAGGAAAAGATTTCTGGACATTTTATTGTATTTTGCACACTTGAGTGACATGGTGAGATGTGTTGCTACACAGGATTGGAATCCTGATATTGATGGCCCGGTGAAGGCCAAACCACGCCAAGTTTCAGGAGGCAACGGGAAGTTAACTCCAAATTCTTGTTCACAAATGTTTGCAAATTTAATTCAATTTAATTTTTCATCGATTTGCACATTTAAGATTTTATTGGTTTAAAAGGAGACAATGCAATTTAAGAGAAAATAAAATGGTCAAACAAGACAAAATACATGGTTTAAAAAGCCAGAATTCTCATCTAGTTTCATCTGTAGTCCCCTTTATGTTTGACTGGGTGATTCATCTTTTTCTGTAGCCCCCTCTAGAGTTTACTATTGAGGTTGCTTCAATATCAAATGTCAATTTTATTTTATTTCATTTTTTTGTGAAATGCATTTTATTTGAAATACACGGGTCTCTGTGAATGAAAGTGTAATAAATGATTAGGCTACCATGTTGGTTGAGGAACTTTTTTCAATTGAGAAAAAAGCAAAACAAAAACAAAGCTACAGCTGACAAGCTGACCACAGGTTATTTTACTATTATGTTATTGGTCTGGCCCACTCGAGATCAGAGGGGTTGTGGCCCCTGAACCAGCATGAGTTTGATACCCCTGATCAAGAGTGAGTACAGGCAGTGCACCAGGAGCATTTTCAAAGATGGCTTCCTCCGGGTGGATTGTGCTTTACTGACAGTAATCCTAACGGACTGGAAAACAACCAGGCAGAGGAGAGCTGCAGTTTTGTCAAAACTTAAACGTTTTCCAATTTCACATTAATGAACATTGTATTTAATATCTCGCTATGATTTCAAAGGATGGAGAACCTCTGACCTACTTCAGCTTCTGTGGGGCATCACATTAATCACTTATGTCACCAGTCTGGTTTCAACTAACTTGAGTTAGTTCTTCCATGGCAATCTTCTAAAGAACATGTAGCTACTATTCAATTTAAAAATCTTCTAGATTTTTTACTTTTAAGTTTTAAAAAAATTCAAACTTCTGAATTTGAAGTTTAAAAAAATAATCTTAAGATTGAAAAACATACATTTAAGTTCAGTACCTGTCTGCTAACCAGAGACAAACTACCACAAATTTCTTTACCTCTGTTGATCACAATTTTGATCTTAAATCATTAATGGAATTTTTGTCTCACACTACCATGAAAAACTGAAGTTTAGTGATTAATAATGGATAATCTCCCAATCCATTAACTGTTGATTTTCAACTACTTTCTGGCTGTTACCAAAATCAAAACAAAATCCTTCTTTTTTTTAAAAAGAAAAGAAAAGAAAGCAAACTTAATGCTGTGATAATTTGCTATTCTTTAAAGAAACTTTTTTTAAACCTTAAATAATAATCTAACTCACCATTTTTGTGTCTCCTGACAGATTCTGCAGACCTACAAGACAGAAATGTCAGTGTGAAATGAACTCCTCCAAACAAAGACATCGGCGTGTTACCTCATCAGGACGTGAGCATTTCCACGTTTGGCGAGGCTCTCGTTTTTCAGGTGCTCAACAAAAGTAACCTGCTTCTTCATTTCAAATGATAACCCAGAACGTTTCCTTCCGATTGGATGTAGAGGCAGCAGAAAGGGAGCCAGAGAGGAGGAAGAGATGACCAGTCCTGAAACATGACCCGACCTCTAGCTTCCAGTTACTGAGCAGAGATGCACTTGAACCCTGAGTGTTCTCATTCATTATGTAAAAACACACAAAACAATTACCAGTCTCTTTACACAATTTATTGAGTATCATGTCCAATATACATTGCATTGACACAAACAAAAAAAAACAAACCCACAATAAATGGATGGTGGCGCTGGGATGAATCACCTGCGCACACCGTTTTCAGAGCGTATTGCTGCGTGACATTTTTAAATGCACCGAATCTGTGCAAATACAGTGAACACCGGTCAGAGGAGGTTATGGTGGGTTCGAAAATTCTGACTTAAAAAGGTAATGTCAACAGCAGTTATATGATCCACATGAATGCAACAACCGTACACATCGCATTCACCCAGAATGTACTAACGACGATGTCCTACTCAAAACATCTCGCGCCTGCAAACCTGATTGTATGCGCTGAAAGATGGGTTTGCTACTTTTACCGTTGGTCACAGCTCAATAACGTGTAACATACATTTGATATTGAAGGTCAACATGGCTTAATAGTCAGCAACACTTTTAGTAAAAGCAAATACAACCCAAACAAGACACTTAATAATTTCTCAAAATATAGTTTAGATTTGTCTTTATTTTTAAACAGAACACGCATTTATACTTTAAAATGAGCCATTGAGTGATTAGATGGGGATTAATGAGCTTTGTTTGGATGAGTCATTGATTAAAAAAAAAGGCCATATTTTAAGCCGCTGAGTGTCTAAATGCCAAAGTAAGGGTAATTTTAGTCACATACACTCATGAAAGCCAAATGTGTTACATCAACAGAAAAAAAAAACATGCTTAACTTTCCAATGGAGCCTCTGAATCTTTCCATTTTTTTCCTTAACATGTTAAAAAACACATACCTGTTCGGATTTGTTGGTAAACTGATTGAAACATGTTGGTTTACCAGCAGAAACAGTCTGGAATCTTTTCAGATGCATTTTCTGACTATATCCAGGTTTCCGTGTCAACAGGAGGGAGACATGTTCAGGGAAAAACATTACATTTATTTCCCTCATGGCTGGTCAAGACCTTGAGGAAGTTTGATCCTGATAAATTGGCACGAACGCTCTTCTACGGCTGATTTTATAATTTATCACCCAAAACAAATGTAAAATAGTCTTGTTGGTGTATTTAAAAGGCTCAATTAATTAATTTTAGAGCAGCCATGAGGTTTTTGTGAACATTTCAGATACATTGACAGAAAAAGGAATCAGGAAGCATTTATGCGAAAGTAATAATAAAAAAAAAAAACTCTTAAGTTGCATTAAAGATTCTCAACCTGTCAGTTTTAACAGCGCAATGTGTGGAGAAATGAGGCCAAAAGAAGGCAACAGTGATTTAATGACAAAAACTGGTATCAAATGAGCAATTTGTTGGGCTGACGATCTGGTTAGTACACAGCAGCGAGGACACATGGTGACCTAACGACAACGAGCTTTTGTTTTTTGTTTTTGTTTTTTTTTTTTTACACAATCTTGACCACTACATTGCATAAGAAACCTGGTAGAAAGTAGAAAGTGTTCAGCAGCAGATAAAAAAGCAAGTTAATTTACAGTAGTGACATATCTTACACTGTTAATTTCCAAAATAAATAAAATTAAATATACACATCCAGGTAGGAAACAGGATATTTCGCTGGTAGGATTTTTCAAATTGGCTCAGCTGGCAGACCATTCACAGAAAATAGGGTTGGGGCCAACCAACCTTTGACTGGCAAAACAAGGGGTGCAAAAGCCTTTTGCTGAAGTTTTCCCTCTGAAGGAATTTCCTTTAACTGAGCAAAAAGAACATTTAAAATTATTATTACTTCCCGAGGTCAGTTATTTTAGGTCAAAAAGATCCCACTTACCCTAGATTTACAGCTGACTTCTAATCGAATGCCATTTCTTGACTTTTTCTTACACAACGAGCGACCTTCTTCTTGAACTCCCCGTTGGGATCCTCCCTCCACTCTTTCTGCGGGAGCACCACCAGATTCTTACAATAAAACACCCTGAACTCACTTGAAATACAGAGCCAAGATAACTGAAAAGCAATGCAACTCACCGCAGCATCAACATTAGCTGGTGAATCACTGTTGGGGTCTGCCAACATGGAGATAACACTTATCATGATTGTCTCCACAGTGTGAATGGGAAGCCAGCGCTCCTCAGGCTTTTCATAACCAAACTTATCCTCTCCGGGCTCGTGCAAAATTGAAATGCAGACATCACCATTCTTTGCAACTGCAACCAAGGAAGGCATGATGAAAAATTAAATCAACATCTTTTATTCACACAGAAACTATATTGGCATATGTATTGCTTCATAAATAAGCATAAGAATCTGCTAATTGTGAGTACCATTTGGATGCCAGATCTCAGTGATGAACTTCATCTTAGGTGGCCGCAGTGGATAATCATAGGGAAAGGTTAAGTATGCTTTGAAAAACCCTCCTTCACTATGAAAAAAGAAAAAACAGAAAAAAAGTCTAAACATTTTTTTGCTTTTTCGTTTAAGAAGTCTGTACTTTCAAACACTTTAATCAAAAGAAATCATAATTAAATTAGGTCCTCCTTACAACAGAGTATCTTGTGGACCAATGATCACAACTTCCCACTTGTATATATCATCATCGTCTATCAATCCAGCTGAAAAGCCCTCCACTGGGTTTTTGTTGAGTTCTGAAAAAGGAAAAAAATATTACACTTTTAAAAATAATATAGAAACAAAATGTGTGTGTAGCCACCAAAATATGTCTTAATAAAGAACCTGACCTGCTACCACATGTACCTAAATGTTTCTGAATGTACCACATTTTAAAAATGAAAATGGTCATGGACAAATAAAAAAAAATGCTGTTAACCTTTTGTTTGGAGCTTATTTTTTATTCCTATGAGGCATTTGTCCCATAATGTGCACAGAGGGTCTTGGAAAGGTAGAACAGTAAAACTGACAAATAGGATACAAAGCATAAACACCTGCTTCAATCTTTTGATTTGTGGTCAAAAGTGTTCCCAATGGTCTTTTAATAATAATCGTGTCATTTTTAGCCAAAACGCATGTGTTTTTCTATGACAGCTACTGCAGAATGGCAGTAGTTCATTAGAAATTTGCCTCCGAGTTGTGGGCGGGACTGTTGACATGGAGTAAGCTAGCTCTCACTTCCCATCATCCATCTGTTTACATGATCTGCTGCTAGCTTACAGTCTCTCACAACCCCAACCTAACATCACTGGTTAGGTGCATCAATATGGAGCGTGGAAGGGAGCTTGTGGCCTGCCGATTGTAGTCTCTACATTACAGCTGCAATTATTTTTCAAACTGCATTTTTTGTCTACTCTTGATTCAAAAGAATTGGAATAAAGAAATACTCAAAAGCAATTTTAAGCTTCATTTTCATGATAAATGTATTGGCACAATTTTTAACAAACAAAAGCAAAAACATGATTTTGTGTCTAGTTTTGAGGTTTGAAGATGATCAATTTCTGTTACTCTATATAAAGAAAGTCGGGAGTCTCACGATTTGCCATTTCATTCAATAAATAAACAGCATTGCCAAGAAAAAAAACTTCATTAAAAAAATCCCAACTGAAGTGTTTCAACAAGTGATTAATCGATTAGCAAAGCAGCAAGTGAATCAGAGTACAACAGAACTGATTCACACACAAATTGTACACATGCTAGTACTCAATCTGCTGTATGTGTCATCAACTGGAACACAGTGTTGGCTAAACGCTGTGATTTCAACATAACTTGAAATCCCTCCTATCTTCAGCCATGGAGGTTTAGCTGCTTTTGGCAAACTCCCATGAAAAGGATTGTTGCAACATGTCTAACTTGTTCAAAACGTCCCTTTAAAAGTATACTTTATTTTATTTTTAAGCCCATTAGCATTGTGCTATGGGTGGTTTATTTACCAAAATGTTATGGATAAGCCAAAATTTCACGCCATATAAAATGTTTAAATATTCTTGATTATAACAAAAGAGAGAAAGGAACTTGATAAATAAACCAATATTTTCTGAAGTAATTCCCTCTGATGCTGATTTCTGAAATTTCCTTTAAATTTAGTATGGACATCAAATGTTGAGGTAATAATTGAAAACATAAGCTAACCAAATGAGTTTATAAATCATCGTTAGTGGAACTGCTGCAGTGCTAACCGCACTTCATGTTCAGCAGATGCTCGTGCTTGGTATTAAAATGACACATCACTGATTCTACTGGTGATGACTCTTAAAACGAGTCAATCTATAAACAGCACATGTTACGTTACTGTGGCGTTCGATACTATAATGCCCAAGACAAACGCCATCCTCACAGCATCACAGTCTAAGTCAGACAAAGTCGTTAGATATTATCTTACATAACTAAATAACGAATTTCACATTTCTAATTACATTTACAAAAAAATAGCTGTTTATGTGTTGAAGCACATCTTCGGGTTTAACGTGTATCATTGGTAAAGCTAAAATCATAAGGGCTGTGAGACCCTGAATTCATTATTCCTTTGTTCTGTCCGCTAACTAACGCAGAAGTTGCTAGCTTGCTAGGACGGTCGGTGTTGCTAGTCTGCGTAGGCTTGAGTGCATTTTTGATCCCAACTTAACGTTAAAAACCAAGTTTTCCCCACACAAATGGGTTTCTAACAAAAGTAGTTTACTCACGTCCTTATTTTCGTTCATTAAAGCCCCTATTAACCCGAATCTTACAGCGTAAACATAGCTTTGAAAAAGCTAATATTAGCAGCTACGCGACTAGCTGTTTGCCAATAATATTAATCTCAAAGGATGCGATCACATTACCTGCCAGTTGTTTTCGAAGAAGTAATGCTGATTGTTCGGTCATGGTACGCGTACGTAACTAAGAAAAAAAGTTCGTATAGACAAATATCTTCTGGAAATTATCTGGCACACAGAGGAGGTCCTGCGCTGCTGCTGCCGCCGCTTGGCTCCGTGTTTTGACACAAGATTCAGGTGCTAGCTTTAAGTGTGCGCATGCGTGCTTCAAGCTGACCGTACTTGTGTTGTTAAAATCATAATCACGTTTGCTAACAAACTACTCATACAGTGATGACTACCTTAACAGCTAAACGAAATATTTAGTTGTTTGATATATTTTAAATATTTTTTAAATTATTATTTTGGGGGCCTTTTAGATGTTTATATTTTCTGTGTTTGTTTACGTCTAAACGTTTAGTGACCATACTTGATAAAAAAACATATTGCATGGTTGTAAAAAGAAAACTGTTTGCTACCTATTAAAAATACCTGTAAGCCTTTAATTTTATATTTTTTTAACACGAAAGCCAAATTTTGAGCTTAAAAGACATGAAGTGAAAAACAGAAGATGCGTTCATTACTATCGGAAATATCAAATTCCTATTAAAAGCAGTTACAAAGAAAAAACAAAATTAAAGTGCTAAATTGTTAAATTTGGGTTAATTTTGATGAAAGCGTAACTTAAAACCATGTTTTTTGAATAATAATGCTATATTATATTAAAGGAAAGGTTCCATTAAAATATTGTTGGTAAATAGCCCGTTAAAACGAACATGTACAGACCTACAAATGCAGCAGTACACGGAAGGAAGGATCCTGAGCGCCATATTTGATACATCAGACGCTAGTTATTTTTAGCTTAAAGTTCAAACTTCACACTGAAACCTGTAGAAGAGCTTACATTTATTCGGGGAAAAAATGAATGTAATTGATCATGTCCGGGATATGGCTTCGGCTGGCCTTCATTCTAATGTTCGCATTGTGAGCAGTTTGCTGCTGACGATGAGCAATAACAATCCGTAAGTATAGCTGGAGTGGGACCTGTCTATTTCCCGATTAGCGAGTCTCTCCGCAAGTCTTTTGTGGTTTCTATCTGTTTTGGTGACAGTTGCAGAAAACAAATACGCGTAGTATTTACCTTACTTGTACGTACATGCTTCGCTTACGCAGCTTCTTGCAACATAGTTATTTTGTGTTATGGGATGCATGCAGTTAGCTTTCAACTCCATGACATAGACATGTGCAGACTAGGGCAATAACAGTTTGGTAAAAGTGTCATTTATTAACTCAAATGCCCCCAAATTGTTATCATTTAAAGGGGATTCTATTTTCTTTAATCAGAGGTCTTTATTTTCCAGACTTGAATAGATATTATCATTTGTTTTTTCGCCATATTTATATTCAAAATGTTCCACTGAACTCCACATAATCAAAATGTTAATTTTCGTTGCTGTTTTCGTAGTTGCACATTTTAAATGGTAAAGCTAGCGCCATAAAATAGCGTTCTTGTTCTTTGTAATTTGAATTAAACGTCTCGTTTTTTCTTCCAGTGAATTATTTTCACCCGCTCAGAAGTACCAGCTGCTGGTTTACCACGCCGATGCTATTTTTCATGATAAAGAATATCGTAATGCTGCCTGCAAGTACAGCATGGCGCTGCAGCAGAAGAAGGTTCTCAGCAAAACATCGAAAGTTCGTACTTCTGCTGGTGGAGCAGCATCCAACATGCAGACACAGGTGAGTGTTTTCAGTTTCAACAAAGTAAGATTAAATAAAAAGGATTTCATTGTTGTTGCATAGAGATCAAGGGTTGTTATAAGTGTATAGATGATGTGATTACCATAGCACTAAGAATACTTGATGCTCTTGCTTAATTTGGTATTTGCAATTATGTTGCACACTACATATTGGGGATGCCACAATTTTTAATCGAAAACTGAACCATATATTACATCATTAAACCGAATGCTGGGGAAAGGGAATCATTGCAATGCAAACATGATGCTATATGTTTACAATTAAAGTGTCAAACTCTCATTGGGCTAAATTTAAGAAGGATTTATTACTTATTGATTTATTACTAAGGGTGTAATAATTAATCAATAATCTATTTCTATTCCTACGATTCAACCAGATCAATCTGTCTGAGGCAAATTGTTAATCAAATCAACCTACTTAAAAATTGTTTCAAAATGGAATCAATTGATAATTATTGTTGGAAAATAATTTTCTGAATTTAAACATGATAGGTTTATTTTTCTATAATGTAAAAACAACAAAGGGCCATTACAGATGTGATCATTACAGTCAATTACATCTAAGCCAACATAAACTAAATGTGGAGTTCCCCAAGACTCCATCCTAGGGCCATTTCTATTTAAAATCTACATGCTCCCACTGGCCCAGGTTAAAAAAAAAACAACATTAGTTACCATAGCTATGCAGATGACACACAAATATATATGACATTGACACCAGGAGACCAAGGCCCTGTAGAGGCTCTTGGTAAATGCATCAAGCACAATAATGACCGGATGTGTCACAGCTTACTTCAGTTAAACAAAAACAAAACTGAGGTTATTGTCTTTAGGGCTACAGAGAAATGGTTGGAAATCACTACAGAGCTTCAATCTATTCATCTAAAAACCACCAACCAGGCTAGAAGAAACTTGGGTGTAGTGGTAGACACAGACCGAAATTTTGATAAACACATTAAAGCAATCACAAAATTAGCCTACTGTCATCTCAAAAATATTTCAAGGATTAAAGATCTAATGTCTAAGGACCTGGAAAAAACTAGTTTATGCTTTCATCTTTAGTCGACTTGACTACTGTAACAGTGTTTTCACAAGACGACCAAAACAATCAATCAGGAAACTCAGCTGCTCGGGTTCTCAACTGAGCCAAAAAAGTAGACCACATCAGTCCAGTTCTGAGGTCTTTACACTGGCTGCCTGTCTGCCAGAGGATAGACATTAACGTTTTGTTGCTGGTTTACAAAGCTTTGAATGGTTTAGTACCAAAATACGTGACTGACCTCCTGACCCAGTATATACCAGGCAGACCTTTCCAGTCATCTGCATCATGTCTGTTTTCAGTTCCTAGAGTCAAAACTAAACACAAAGAATCTGCATTCAGCTTTTATGCTCCACAGATCTGGAATAGACTTCCTGAAAGCCTTAGCTCAGCTGAAACACTCAGTGTATTTAAATCCAGCTTAAAGACCCACCTGTTCTCAGCTGCATTTGGTTAGTTTTATACAAAAGTTTACATCTGCACTGTTTATCTTTGCATGTTTTAGATTCACTTCTTTTTAAACTTTCTTTAAATCTTATTTTCATGACCATATATTTAATATTTCTTTTGTTTCTTTTAATTTTTTATGTAAACCACTTTAAATTGTCTTTGTACATGAAAGTATGAGCCAACTTAAAGGGTTTTCTTTATTGTTTTATAAGTCTTTATGCTCAATTTCATGAACAAATTAAAAAAGGCTTTTTTTTTTTAAATCAAATTTTGAGGTTTTTTTATCTTGTTAAATAGTACACAAATTATTATCAAACTGATACAAAACCGTGACCCAAAAATTGAGGTTTGAACCAAATTGTTGGAAAAGTGAATGTTTGGATCCCTCCTACATATGCAAGAAAATAATTACACTAAAGACCATGAAAGTGGCTGCTGACCTGTTATTTTAGATGTATGATCGTAGTGTGGGAGACTATCCTTTAATCACTTCCATATAATTTTTGCAGAAAACTTGAATCTAAAGTTACTTTAAAAGGTTCTTTTGAAGAGCAAATTTTAGTTTGCTTTTCCTCATCTTCAGAATAAACATAACCTCTTTTAGTAGGAAATTATAGTGTGATCTCCACACTGATCATCTTTTGATCTAAGCTCTTTCACTAGTCTTTTAACAATGATTGTCAATTTTTAGCATTAAAAAACTGTATTTTCTAGAATATAGTTTGTGCAGAGTGGCAGTAGTTCCCCCCCCCAACCTAACTAACATTAGTGTTGCAACAAAAATGGCGAGCAATATTAGACTATCCAGCTGTACAGTTTTGAGCCAGATGCCAGGTTGGTCGAGGAAAACAAAGAAGTACATGGATCTAGTCGTCTACAACTGGATGCATCAGATTGGAACAGAGCAGGGAGCTAGTGGCCTGCCGATTGCAGCTTCTACGCCAACTACAAGCTTTTTCAATCAGCATTTTTTTAATCTGCTCCTGATTCACCACAATTTGAATAAAGAAATAGTCTGAATCAATTTTAAGTTTAATTTTCTTAAATATGTACCCCATTACTAGAAAAATGTCAGAAGAACATGTTAAAAACACCAAAAGACGTGATTTTCTCTGGAGTGGGTCTTTAAGTGGAAGGCAACATGAAAGCATTATGTTTTACTCCCTTATTTTCACCAGGTTTGTTGGTCACAGTTTAGTTCTGACAGAAAATTCATACGTCATAAATGGGGGCCCCTGACTAGAGAGGGAATCCCTTTACAATGGGGATCCATGACCAATAAGAAGCACTTGAACAAAGCAACATTACTACTCCAATGCTTAATGTGTTATTATTTCTCAGTTTATTCCTAATCAAGCAAGGATATATTCGAATTGGATTTAGTGATGAGTCAGTGTTCAGTCAAAAACAGAAAAAACAAAATTCCCATCTAACAGTTGATGTTAATCCTTTGGATCTGGAAAATGATGCCAAGAACATAATAAACAAAGAAATAAATCAACATTTAAACTAAATATGAATAAAAGAAATGATAAGTTTACTAAATATTCCTTGTTTTTGGTCTAGTAATGAGCTTTATGATCTGTATTTTTTAAATTAACAGTTTTACACAACTGTGTCAGCATAAAATAGCAGATACATTGATAATGTGCTGTTTATAGAGCAGGTCCTTTACTGCAAAGTAGTATTTCATCAAAATGTACAAACTGTTTAATGTCAACAGTGACTAGTAGTCAGATAGTTTTCAGACACATATTTCTGTTGGTAAAGTATATATTATGATATTAAGAGTGTTTATTTTTTAAACTTATTTTAGTCTCTGCCTTTTAAACAATTTTACACAAGTCTAAAGTTTACAGTCTTTGTCTTTCAGAGTTTGCCCTCAGAAATTGAAGTAAAATACAAGATAGCAGAATGCTACACCATTCTAAAACTGGACAAAGACGCCATTGCTGTGCTCGATGGAATTCCATCCAGACAAAGAACTCCAAAGGTAGACTGCTGCTTTCTCATCTTTCCCATTGAGGCTTATTTTCTTTCTATTTCTTTTGTTGCTAACCCTTAGAAAAGGGTTACAGAGGTTGGGCCTGTGTGTCTGTTGTACAAAACCTGTTTTTTCTGATCATCTAGAGCAAGAAACTATTCATTTTTGAAAATTGTATTTACAGATGTGATTTTTTCAGGATTAAAACTAAAGTGCATAATAAAATAAATGCATTTAAGGAAAAATAAGAAAGATTTCTGTTGTAAATTGCACATATGAACAAGGATCCATGCAGAAATCTGAGTTTATACTTTTTTTTTTTCTTTTTTTTTCCAGATTAACATGATGCTAGCTAACCTGTACAGGAAAGCTGGTCAGGAGCGTTCTGCTGTGACGAGTTATAAAGAGGTGCTCCGGCAGTGCCCCCTGGCCTTGGATGCTATTATTGGTGAGCACAGAGACTGTGCATGGGTACTGGAAGCAGTCATACAGTTGACAGGACTGGATATCACTGCAAAACCAATCCATCAACGAGATTTCAATTCACAACTTTTCCATTTTTTATTTGATTTCTATTTGATCACAGTTCAGTTTTGAACTAGAACACAGTATTAGAATTTTTAATTTGTATATAAAAATAAACAGAAAAGCTTTGTGCATAAAAAAAAAAAGAAGTTTTAAAAAATCAGGAATGCAGGCAATAATCAACTCCTGTTTTATACCAAGTACCGGTAGTTGAAGTGAGGTTTAACACATTTCAATTAAATTGATTTAAATTTTTTCATCAATCTCTGACAAGTTAAACCCTTGATGATAGTTTTTTAGTGAATCTGGTTTGCTGGTCGGCCCAGAAGCATTTCTGCCCCTGAGTTTAAATCAATCTAAATGTTTTCTTGAGATTCCTCTTCTACAGCTTTTTTCTAAGCAGTTTCATTAGTCTATTACATAAAGGTACTCACTGCTGCAGCCCAGTGGGTTCTTCTCAAGTTCCCTTACTTGCCAGAGTTTTATTCTGTATTTATATGCATTTCCCGCCAACGCCTCACAAAAAAAGAAATGATTTGACACAAGTTTCATCCTTTTTTTTTCTGCCCTTACCAAAATTACAACTTCCTTGATTGTTCATTGGAGTACTTTTATTTTTTGTAGGCCTTCTCTCTCTGTCAGTCAAAGGAGCAGAAGTGGCATCCATGACGATGGATGTCATTCAGAGCATCCCAAACCTAGACTGGCTCTCTGTGTGGATCAAAGCATACGCTTTTATGCATGCAGGCGATAATCAAAGAGCCATCAACACTATTTGGTACTTGTCTTGCTTTCTTGTGCATTTTACTACATCTTTGTCGCATTTCCTCAAAGAATAATTTCCTAAAAATGTTGTTTCAGCTCTTTGGAGAAGAAATCTCTTTTGCGGGATAATGTGGACCTCTTAGTAAGCCTGGCAGACGTGTATTTCAGGGCGGGTGACACCAAAAATGCCATTCTAAAATTTGAACAGGCTCAGATGCTGGATCCTTACCTTATCAAAGGTGAGTCATTGGATGGTATCTGTTGTAAACATTTGACAGTGTCTCATTTTTACTGGCAATTGTTTGTATGTTTCAGAAGCATAATGGGCCCTGATTCCTGTAAAATTTGAAATTGTTTTCTCCTTTTTTACTTGAAGGTATGGATGTTTATGGTTACTTGATGGCTCGAGAGGGACACTTAGAAGATGTCGAAGTCCTCGGTGGGCGTTTATTCAATATATCTGACCAGCATGCAGAGCCGTGGGTAATCTCTGGGTAAGTCTTGAAATGAGCTCTGTTATACTTTGGTTCAGATTGTGAAGGTTTGAAGAACTGTCAAATGTTTGTATAAGTCATCATATCTGAAAGGGCAATATTTGTTGTCTTTATTTTTCAGTTGTCACAGTTTTTATAGCAAGCGTTATTCAAGAGCGCTTTATCTGGGGGCCAAGGCCATCCAGCTCAACAGCAACAGTGTGCAGGCCCTCCTTCTGAAGGGGGCAGCACTGAGAAACATGGGCCGAGTCCAGGAAGCCATCATCCATTTTAGAGAAGCCATGCGTTTGGCGCCCTGCCGACTCGACTGTTATGAAGGTTTATATGTGTTTTAAATATGGTCCTTTGCAGGAACACGTGCAAAGAAAAGGCCCCAAACTTAGTCTGATGCTAGTAGATGATGGATGCTCATGGTCTTCATGATCAACTCAAGGTTTTTTGTTCCAGGTCTGATCGACTGTTACTTGGCCTCCAACGGCATTCGAGAGGCGATGGGGATGGCGAACAACATCTATAAGACTCTGGGGGCAAATGCTCAGACTCTGACCATCCTGGCCACTGTGTGCCTGGAAGATCCAGTGACTCAGGAGAAAGCCAAAACTCTGCTGGACAAAGCCCTGGCTCAGAGACCCGACTACACCAAAGCTGTGATCAAAAAGGCAGAATTGCTCAGTATGTAGTTAAATCTTAAACACCCTGTAAGGCTACAGTCACAAATCCCAAAATTACCCCGTGCGCCGAACTGTATACAAGTTTTAAAGCAAATTCGGCCCGTGGCCGCACAGCGTCATTTGTGTTTGGGAGGCGGCAGTCGCATTGTTACATAACGCTTGGTAGCTGCAGAGGTTTAAAGAAAAAAAAAAAACAGAGGATTTTCTGACATTGGTCAGTGGCCGCACGGGCATGTTTGGAGGTCGCATGGTGCCAGTCCATTGACAGACAGGTGGCAGGAAGGCAATAGCACAATAACTGACTGATAGGAGTGTCTCCAAGGCCCCCAGTCTGCCAATTTCAGACTGCCATCCCCCGTCCCCTTGATGCCGTCGCACTGCACTGTCCAATTGTTAGAAATCGGACCTTGGCAGTGCGGGCACTCATCGAGGGCTGTTGACATGGGCTGGGGTCCCGATCATGGCTTGACGTTAATCTGGTGATCTCTGCCATTATGGGTCCAAATGGGAAGACAGTATTGATGCTGCACAGAACTCGTCATGGCGGTGACAGCACCACGGCGCAGACCTGCATATGGATGAAAAGCAGTTGATGCTGAGAAAAATACCAAGAAGACAGAGCACTGTGCTTTCATCCTGCGGGCTAAACATTTGTAAATTGGCAAGATTCTAATGTGTGCTGAAAACCTGAGTTGTGAATGATCAGCGGTGCAGCATGGGTCGCTTTTTATGTAGGGTGTCAGCATGAAATCTCAAAGATTCTGCCGATGCCTTCTAATCGCGCAGTGACAGTTGTATTTTTGACCGTAGCATAAGCCAATGACACAATCCAGCCTGACTTATTGTTTGTTTTGTGGTGAAGGCAGAGAACAGAAGCATGAAGAGGGGATTGCGCTCCTGCGAAACGCCCTGGCCAATCAAAGTGACTGTGTGCTACACAGGATGCTGGGAGATTTCCTGGTGGCTGTAAATGATTACCAAGAAGCCATGGATCAGTACAGCATAGCATTAAGGTACTCAGACAATTGCCTTTATTTGTGAATTTGTGCTGATTTTATGAAAAGTTAATGTTTTTCTTTTTCTTAGCCTGGATCCAAATGATCAGAAATCGCTGGAGGGAATGCAGAAGATGGAGAAGGAGGAGAGCCCAGCAGACGCCACGGTGGAGCTGGACGGTGATGACATGGAGGGCAGCGGAGAAGACGGAGATCTGGAGGGCAGTGACAGCGAAGCAGCTCAGTGGGCTGATCAGGAACAGTGGTTTGGGATGCAGTGACTCAAGGCCATGGGGCACTGCACCGTCTTTAATCACACTCAAAGCCTTCAGCCTTTGTGCTCCCCTAGGAGAGTCAAACGGCCCCAGAGGGCTGGGCTGCTCTTTACTTCCCGCTCGATCAGAGGAGAATGCAGAGAGACAGCGATGTAACCGCAGACCTTTTACTGACATGAAGCTTGTTGCAGCACTTGAGTCAAAGCCTGACCTGGATCCCATTATTCCTCCCTCCAACATCATCCGGTACTTCACATTTCTTTACTTTCATTCGCATCCGTCTTGTGGAAAATGAATACACAGCTCCAAAGATGCGCCAGAGTTCTTGATTCTTTTGTTTCTTTTGTGAGCAATTTCAGGCACAAATGTTAGTCATTTTTTAAATTGTTCTCGTATTGTCTGTGGACCCACAGCTCAGTAAACTTCACAGCTTTACCAGTTTGACTAACTGAAACAAACAGCAACAATCATGTTCAAGTTCCATCAACTAAACTGCTCCATGCATCATCCAGTAACTTATGTCTGTGTGTTTTTGTTTATTGATGCTGTACAAAAACAAACTCATGATCCATTCTTTAGGTTGCAAAGTTTTACTTAACAATTTTGCCTCAAATGTTTATATTGTTTTTGTACATAATAAAAAAAACCTGTCATTTAAAATATGTTTTTTTTCTTTGTCCATAAAGCTGCAGGATGGAACAATTATTTACTTATTGAATGTTAATTCTAATTGGAGGGGAAAAAACCCAAAATGAGTGTCCGAGCACAGCTCGTTCAGAGGAAGTGGGAATACTTTCTTAGATAAAACCATCATAGAAAAGCATCGTTTGTAAACATCTATTAGATCTTTGCTTTGTAAACATAAAAGCAGAGATCTGCAACCTTTAAGTCTAAAAGAACCATTTAGTTCAGTTTTTACTGAGGAAAACCCAGAGCGAGTCCCGTTTTACTGTTTAGAAAAATAAACGTTATGTTTCTGCCATTCATTTATAAAATATAGCTTTTAAATATTTACAATAATTGAATTTTAACTTTTTTCTGGGTATAATTTTATTTTTTTTCTACTTTAAAGCAGCACATACAAGTTCCTTTTTAGTGCCAAATAAGATCCTTCTGCTGTAGCAGATCTACTTAAATTAAAAATGCAAAAAACCCTAAACTCAAATGTGAATTTGGGTGTAGAATCCAAATTTTAGGAGAACAAATCCATACATGTGAATGTAATTCTATACATTAAAGAACTTTACCTCTGAACAGCAACTAAACACTGCTGTGCAGTCAAAGATACCAATATGTGCTTTATGATTATTCTGATAATGATATTCTACCAACAGTCATGTTTTCATACATTGTCTGGTATGGTCAAAATCTAAACACAAAACTTAACTAATACAAACAAATTTATTCAAATCGATTGTGATTTCCTTTAAATCAAAAAAGACAATGCCATGAACAGAAGAGTAGATTCCTCATGTATGACAGCTTTATTTACCTGAAACAGTTCATGTGATACGTTGTACAATCGTTTAAAAATACAGTACAGCAGTTTGGCCAAAAAAAAAAGAAAAAGAAAACCACAGTGGCGTGACATCCAACCGGTTTTATAGTAAAACAATCATAAATGCACGTCGCCTTTCCAGACATGGCAAAATCTTCTCTAAACTCATTGCACATCTTAGTGCAGAGCAAAGAAGAGTTTGGTTTTTGGAAATATCTCAAAGTACATCCTTAGGAAAAGTAATTTCTTTTGAGCCTATTAGCATTTGAGCTATTTGACGAATGTCTAATCTACGCATTTATTAACACTATACACCGCATTATTATTCTTTTTTTGGAGAAGTCTGGTAAACAGTTGACTGAGCAGACATGCGGCGTTGAATAAGAAACACGTTCTAAGATCTTAGCCTACAAAGACGGCATGAGGACATTTCATCTATGGCTCTTCATGCAGGAGGCAGGAAGGACTGATGAGTCGGCACCGCCTGGTTTCCATTTGGACATTCATTTGTGGCTGTTGTACAGTGATTTATGGACCTATTGAGCCTCTTGTCATGGTATCACATTGTAGCATGCAGCTCATGTAAAAATGTGCTGCCCAAAACACACATGCACACCAACCAAAACCAAACCCAAAGATTTTGCAAGCAGTTTTTAGCAGACAGTTGGGCTCACTTGGCCTTTGCTGCAAAGGAAAAAGAGAGGAAAGGGGGAAAGGTGTCAAAGATCTGAGCAGCAAATAACTTAAAAATCCTAAAAGCAAAGCATTGAAAACAAAAAAAAAAAAAATGTGATGAAGCAGCACTTTAAAAAGAAAAGACGTGCAACTCCTAATCAAGTATCCTTGAAATACACGGGCACTTAAACGTCATCAACTCAGGTAGAGGTCAGACAGTCAGTCTGCCATCAAAAATAACCATTTATACTTTAAGTGCAGACCTGGAACACAGCACCAAAAGTCACTTCTCTCTCGTACCACAAACTGCTGTGAGCACGCCGACATGCAGCTCAAAGACGACTGGAACTGTAGAAATGTGGAAGGCATAGCCCAACAGTTAGCTACAAAACTACAAAAATAAAACCCTCCCAGCACTCACAGGTCTGGTGCGGTTGAAGCGGGCATGCAGAAGGCCACGACATGAGTAAACAGTGTTGATGTATGGAACATTTGGACAGCAACAAATAAAGTATACACTCTAATTTCTGTGCTATGTACAAATATACAAGCTCTTCATGATCAGCTGCTTCAGCCTTCAGAGTCCTGTTGAAGCGCTCACATTGTGCTCGGTTGATAAGACTTACAGCTTCTCGGTGCGCCTTTACATATTCAAGTACAGTATGTGCACATTTTACATACATTACAAGGATTAGGATGGAAATAAAAGGGTGCACCTGAAAGGTGAGGAAAATGCTTTCTTGCATTCATTTCACATGCGTGGAAATGAATCTGGACGAAACAAACTGGAGCTTACCTCAACACTTCTAAAGAGGATTTATGAACTGTTCTGACAAGTGGGTTCCTGTGATGACAATTACAGCATTGAGGTAGCTGTGTTCTGCCGAAAGCAGAAGATAACCATCGGTGAAGAAAAAGAACTTTGAGATTTCAGTCAGGGAAGATAAATTCAAGTCTTAGCTCACCAATTTGTTCTGTTATCGCTGATATATTCCCCCAAAGCCCCTCAGGAAAAACTACAAAATATTATTACCATAAAATAGTCTAAATTCTCTGTACAGCTTAGCATAAAGCTCCAACATATTGGATTTCTCTAACAAATCCAAGTCCAAGAGGAAGGATGGGGGGGTGAAACCATAAAAAACTAGGATCTAATATCTGTAAAAGTAATAAAAAAAAAAAGTCCCTCCCTGACTAGAGTCAACACTAGCATGTATCAGTGAATGTGTACTTAATACCACAGACGGGTCAGGGATCGGGTTATTCCAAGTTATTGTGTTAGATGTGCGTTAATGTCCACTTCACACTGGTGCGCAGGAGGGTTGGTGTGCCGGAGTCAGTCAGGGCCACAACATGGCGGACACGTTAGTGTCAGTGCTGTAAATCCACAGGACCACAGGCAGGGCGACGGCCACAAAGGGCCAGGAGATGCCATCGACGCACGCAAACGGCGGGCAGCCTTTGCTGGTCGGCTTCTCCAGATGTTTACCAAATTCCAAGTAGTTCCTGGCCACAAACTTTAGCAGCTCGTCCAGCAGGATGACAGGGAGGGAGATCTTCAGCACCATCATCCACTGAGTCGTATCAAGGGGGGTGATCTGGAAGATGACCTGGGAGAGAAGAGTGACCTTTCAGTTCATGGGTCAGTCCGTACTTCAAAAATTGAACATCTGACAGCATTTATTTTTGTGTGCCTGAAATCAGAACATATCCCTGAAAATATGTCTTTGCCAGCTGTGCAGATTTAGAGAAACAACTTTCAAATCTGTCAGAATAAAGCTGAATACTACGAAGATGGTTAAGAAAAGACAAAACAGGGAGCTTTGGTACTGTGCTGCCATGGTATTTTGACCAAAAAGTCATACTACTGCAAAATCATTTACAGCAGTCCTCCATCATGAGAAAAATGCCTCAATTGCTGATGAAAAATGACAACTTGAGGGCTCAAATGCCAGCTACAACTCCACCTGTGTCACTGTTATGGTGGAACTCACAGGTAGAGGCTCCACGTAAAGGATGAGGAAGTGGAGGGACATGGAGAGGCAGATGGCCCCCAGCAGCCAAATGTTTTCCCAGGGAGGCATCCGCAGCAGGGACTGGTTCTCTGAGAGGCTGGAAGACATTTCCGTTGAGTTACTAACTCCTAACTAAAGGTTCAGCACCTCTAAAAAGCACATTCACCTGTTGAGAGCGTTGCACATCTCAATAGTGACCAGCACAGACAGTGCCATGGTCATGGGGTAGGGGGACTCAAAGACTTGGCAGTCCAGACCTTCAAACTCTGGGTTTTCAGGGCTGCACTGGAGGTAGTGACTCTATGAGAGAAAAGGTAACAGAGTGAGAGTGAGGCTGTTTAAAGGATCTGTGGGATGCTTTGTCACATGTACTGACATACCAGCTGGTACAGGGTGAGCTGTGGCCCGTCCTCAGAGACTATGAACCACCAGGCAGCCGCTCCCACGGTGGCGGCACCCACATAACCTGGAAGTGTCAACACCGTACATCACCCCACCCAAAGCAGTAGTTTCAATAAATCTCCTAACACTTCCTCCCTGATTTATCCGCTCACCTCCTATGGCCAGATATCTGAAGAACAGCCAGCCAGAGATCAGTGGCTCCTTCGCGTTGCGAGGGGGCTTCTCCATGATATCCAGATCGGGTGGGTTGAACCCGAGGGCGGTGGCAGGGAGGCCGTCTGTGACCAGGTTGACCCAGAGAAGCTGGACCGGGATCAGAGCCTCAGGGAAGCCCAGCGCCGCAGTCAAGAAGATGCTGTCAGTAAAGGACTCCAGTTAGAAACTAACCGACCCCTTGATGCAACTTTTATAACACAGATGCTAATATTATGTATAACTTTTATCTTACTTTTTATGCTTCACCTTTCCTACTAGAATAACATAATTGCACTTGCAGTTACCAGGAATCCCATCGGCTGCAGAGGACACTCACCAGACGACCTCACCCACATTGGAGGAGATGAGATATCTGATGAACTGCTTCATGTTGTTGTAAATGGCTCTGCCTTCTTCCACAGCAGCCACTATGGATGAGAAGTTGTCATCAGCCAAAACCATTTCTGAGGCGGACTTGGCCACAGCGGTGCCTGAGCCCATGGCGATGCCGATCTCAGATTTCTTCAGAGCCGGCGCGTCGTTGACCCCGTCTCCTGTCTGAAGACAAGTAGCTTGTTTTAAAAGGATGCTTCAATGAGTGAACAGCGCACACAGTTAGTCAGACAGTCCACACTTAACTAGTTAAGCAGAGTAAAAAAGTGTTATGTTTTTCTATATCTTTTTGGAGCACAGATGAACATTAGTGCCGTGGATTTGAGGATTCAACATGTCAGAAACCCTGCAGTCACTCCGTACCATGGCGGTGATCTCATCAAATCCCTGCAGGTACTCGACAACCTTGGACTTGTGCGAGGGTTCAACGCGGGCGAAGCAGCGCGCCCGGGTCACGGCCTCACGCTGGGCGTAGGGTGACATCTCGTCAAACTCGCGCCCGGTGAAGGCCATGTGCTCCACATCATCGTCCTCTGTCAGGATGCCAATGCGGCGGCAGATCGCTACAGCTGTGCCCTTGTTGTCCCCTGTGATCATGATGACGCGGATGCCAGCCTGGCGACACAGCTTGATGGAGGCAGCCACCTCCTGCCTGGGGGGATCCAGCATGCCGACACAGCCGACAAAGGTGAGGTCAGACTGAAAGAAAAGACACAGGCAAATGTCAGTGAATGGAAAACTACAGGAAAAGCAAAGCCAATGATGGACGTTCACCTCATACTCTGAGAATCTGGCAGTGTCGGACAGAACCATATCCTCCAGTTTGGGTGGGCTGTCTCTTGTGGCCAGAGCCAAGCACCTTAGGGTGTCCCGCCCAGTGCCATACTCACGGATGACAGACATGATTTTGTCTTTGATGCCTTGGCTGAGGGGAATTTTGCTGTTGCCGACTCTGATATAGGTGCATCTGTCAATGACTCCCTCTGGGGCTCCCTGTGATGCAATATATTTATATGACACGGTAAGAAGCCACACATTCCCAGCAGATTCCTCTGACAATACAAGGAGTGTCAAATGATCGCGTCAGTTGCAGTAAATTAATTACAGAAAAATGTGGTTATTTTATATTAATCACGTTAATCTCATTTTTAATAACTATCGTGTAAGGGATCAGTTCCAACAAGGATGAAGTGGACTTCTGATCACGGTTTCTTCTGCATTTCTGATAATGGTCATCTTGAAGGGCATTTTGCTGCTTTTTACAATGGTCACTTATGAAAACAATTCATGAGATCAATTATTATTATTTTAATCTTGTTATTTTTTAGGTTTTAAATCGTTTTTCACTACTTGATAGTAGTGTTACAAAGTAAAGGTTGGATTTCCGTTATAATGAATACTTCATAAAATCACTTTTTCAGTTGTGGTTTGATATTTTACTGCACCACAATGTCACAAATTCAAATGACAATACCTAAAAATGAGGCTTTTCACAGCAGATATTAGGTTAGATTTGAAAAAAGATTAATACATTACAGGTTATAATTAAGGGGTTGTTTAAAAAAAACAAATTGTATAACAGTCCTAGAGAATACCTTGATGAACATCTTGCCCATGGAGGAACGGGACTTGTTTGGGGTGCAGTAGACAGACATGGACTTCCTGTCTCTGGAGAACTCCAGCGTGCACTCCTTCTTCATCAGCTGCTTGATCACCTGATTCAGTGAAAGCACAGTCGGACAGAAAAGCTGCTGAGTGGGAACGGTGTGGAATGTGCACAGTGTGCAGAGAGGAGGGAGCCGTCACTCACTGAGTTACAAGCGTTGGCTCTGTCAATCTTGGACAGACTGTGGACCTCAGTGTCAAAGACGTTCATTTTCTCCACCAGACACGTCAGCGCCGTCTCTGTGGCCTCGCCAACCTTTTCATACGCGCCCTTCACCTGAAACACCAGGAACATTCTTGGCTATTCCCCTCTCCTCTTCACCAAACCTGAACTTACTTCAGCAAAAGTAAAATATTACAAGTTCACAGGATAGGAAAAACATTGTAAGATGTGTCGTTTGAACCCAGATGGAAATGTGAAGTCGAGTCAGTGAAACTGGAGCTGGAAACCTTTTCTGAAGTTGGTTACATTCTTAGTGTATGTGCATGAGTACAAAGCAGGCGTAGTGCACACCTCATTGAAGTCCAGCGAGGAGTCATTACAGAGCGCACAGATGGTCGCCAGTTCCACCAGAGCATCAAAGTGGGAGCATTTCACCGGCTTACCATCCTGGTACCTGAGAAAATTACAGCTTTCAACCAGTGATTGTGCACACGTGATATGATATCAACACTATTCAGAGGAAACATGTTTAAAAGAAACTCTTTCTTTTCCCTGGATGTGGTCATGAAAGACAGACTGCTGGGACACTCACACGTCTCCTTCAGGAGCATAAGTGGAACCGGTGATGGTGAACTCTGACAGGGAACAGCTGTCTCCTTCAGCTTTATTGACAACAAACATCTAGACAAAAAAAGCACATTAGATTAAGGTCAGTAAGACGTTTTTGTTCTTTTTCCTGTTGAGTCAGACTTCCAGATTTATTTTGCTGACACGGCAGGTGGCAGCACAAACTGCAGAAAGGGAAAGAAGAGAAAGTCCGTTTAGGACAGCACATTAGCCTGCAGTTTACAAAGTGTCTCTGACAGGGTCAGGCTGGGTGGCCCACTGACTCGTGTGCGAAGGGCGTTTAGTTTCTTTCCATAGTAAACAGAGAAGACTGAGGGAGAATCTTGAGTCCAAAAGGAGGAAGTTGCATTCAGGCTCATGTTATTTGGTAAAACCTGTGTGACACTACCAGCTATAAATGACAGTATTTCACACCAAAAGATAATTAACAATCAGTGGAGCTGAACGAGGGAGATATAAGAAAACAAAACGTATGAACAGAGAGCCGCTGGACTAATGCTAAAAAAGAATCAACAATCCTCTGAGCAGGCTCTTCGTTGCATGTCCTGATGGTTGATGTTTTCCATTTTCAAAAGCTGAATATATGGATCTCTTTGTATCACTATAGGTCATAGTAATTGCAGACTTACAAGGGTATTAAATCATGCAGCATACAAAAGAGAGCACTTAAAAATGAATCGTGACTAAACTACAAAAAAATGCTGACATGTCCTTTTCCCAGTGGGGCTGAGAGCAGTGGGATGCCACTGATGGATACGGCGGCAAACGGGAGCCAGAGGCTCCGTGACGCAAGGTCGGTTATGCAACAGCAGCGCTGCAAGTCATCCGGCAGCTCAATGTAGATTAGAGGAGCGGGAGCGTGTTATCGCGTAGTTAAATAACCCGCATCGCAGGGAAAGTTCACTGAACTAGAGACATCTCATGCATGGCTAAAAGGGGGCTGGCAGTCTAACTGTTAAGTAATCCTTTAAAGTCCCACACTGATCACCTTCTGATCTATTTTCAAAGCGTTCCCAGTGATCTTTTAATTATGATATAGTTTCTGTGTTCCTCAAGTGTTCGTGCTTGCATGTGCGTGTTTGAGACTCACTCTGCAGACGGACATCTGGTTGGTGGTCAGGGTGCCGGTTTTGTCTGAGCAGATGACAGAGGTGCAGCCCAGGGTCTCCACAGAAGGCAGGCTGCGGACAATAGCGTTCTTCTTGGCCATGCGGCGTGTGCCCAGCGCCAGGCAGGTGGTGATGACAGCAGGAAGCCCCTCGGGGATGGCAGCTACCGCCAGCGCAACAGCAATCTTGAAATAGTAGACGGCCCCGCGGATCCAGGAGCCGCCGTGCACAGGGTCGTTGAAATGGCCAATGTTGATGATCCACACAGCGATGCAGATGACGGAAATGACTTTGGATAACTGCTGGCCAAACTCGTCCAGCTTCTGCTGCAGGGGCGTCTTCTCCTGCTCCGTGGCCGCCATCTCGTCACGGATCTTACCAATCTCTGTGTTTACTCCAGTCGCCACCACCACACCCACAGCTTTCCCAGCTGCAATGTTGGTGCCCTGAATTAATGGGTCACAAGCCACTCTGAAAAACTGTTCTCCTAAAAGATGCCAGAAACTGAACCAGATGATCGGAAACAGCTGCACTTACAGAGAAGAGCATGTTCTTTTTGTCCTGATTGACTGCTCGTGGGTCAGGTACAGGGTCCGTGTGTTTGATGACAGAGACGGACTCACCTGTGAAAAAACACACACAAAAACAGTCCTTCTGCATTCAATAGATCAGCCGTCGCAGGCAGCAACAGACCCCAGCTTTATCTTTAGAAAATAATTAACTGAAGTTGTAATCGTTTATCCAAACTGTCAAATTTGAAAACAGTGTTATGTGACAGTTGGAAAGTAAGAAAACAGAAAGTCACGGTGCCGTCAGGAGCAGCTGTGATGTAGATGCGCAACCGCGTCTCAGTAGGAGCTTGATTGCTGTGGTCAGCAGGCGGTCTCACCTGTCAGGATGGACTGGTCAACCCGCAGAGTCGTTGATTTGATTGAACAGATGCGAATGTCAGCAGGCACCTTGTCTCCAACTGCAATGAAACACAGTCACGATCAGAGGACATTCACGAAGCAGCGGGTGAAGACAGAGATCCTGATGTCTGAGCATCGCCTCATCACGGAGTTCACAAAAACAGAACATTCTATTCAGTTTCCATTTATGAGGCACATTATTCTACAAAGCAATTATATAACACAATGCTAAAAAATTTGACGAATGTCAGAATACAAATAACATTTTAAATAACCGATTAACCACATGTTGGGATGAAGCCTGAGCACCTGAGGAAAACCCACACATGCATGAGAAGAACATCCAAACTGCACACAGAAAGGTCCCAGAACCACAGCCTTCTTGCTGTGAGGCCAGAATACCAACCCCTGCACCTCTGTGCAGCCCATACAAAGAATTACAAATTAACACACAATCATATATTCATAAATTAAGAAAAAACAAACTTTAAAAAAGCTCAGAGGATCACCTAACCTTCAAAAAGAGTCAAGGTCATTCTTTAGGGATGCAAATCAAATGCACCTAATTATTTCTACATCCATCTACAAAAATCCAAAACACCTAATTATATTCGCTGATTTCAGCTCAGTTTATGCAATCATAACATTTTAGACAGAATAGACGTTGGGGACCTCATTTTACTGTAAAAATACCACGGAAATGTGGAAAACATAAAAGAAAACATTTAGGAATCCCAGGATTACATGTGCTTGACATTTTTTTGTGTCAAGATGCAATAAACAAACAAAAAAAAGCAATTTCCTTCTTTATAAACTGTCATTAATCTCTCAGGTACAGAGAAGCTGTTTAAACCTGTCTGGCTGTGAGTGGAAAACTAGCTGCCTCCTAAACCAAAGAACTGGTTGCAAAACTGTCCTTTAGTGAGACAATGATGACTCTTTCCCTTCACCGTCCACTCCCGCTGTCTGAGCAGAACAGATTTTCTTTTTAGGTACACTTCCACAGCACCAAGTGCCCGTTTATGGTCATCACACAACATTAAATTCACATTCAGGTCCACTTTAACTTGGAACGGTCCAAAATCTGTTTTTTAAGCCTCTTTGTTTTGAGCTAAATCAGAGCATGTGTCCCACTGCAGGACCAACTGCATGAAGCATGGTGTCATGTTTGTTGGTTCTTGAAATCATCATATATACTGTGTATAACAATGTTTTTTACTTTGACAGGCCGTTTCGGTTTCATTGTTCAGATTCAGCAGAGGTGGGTGTGACCACACCAGCGTGAGGCAAGTTCTGCTTCTGTTTTCACATCATCCCAGGCATGTTTGGGCATCACTCAGAACCGTTTTGTGCTAATTTAAACCCACAAAACATGTTTGATGCTCTGAATAATTCAAATGTCAAAACATAATGAAAATAATTGTGATAGCAAACCCTTTTAACAGCACTGAACATGCAGAAGAGCAAATCATGCTTGATAGATTCCATCTACTGGTCACAAAGCGTCTCAAATTTCCACTAAATTACAGAGTATGACCCATTTCGGTATAACAAGCAAGAAAAAAAAAGTCACCACTATCCTCCCTTCAGTCCGTGCATTCTCTGCTAAATAAAAGTGACCATCTTAGAAGACAAAATGTCAGGTATTTAATGCCCCACTAGGATCTTTTATTGTGAAAGTATTCCCTGGGGTCTTTTAATTAAGATGAACCAGTTTTTAGCCAAAATCAAAAATCAGTGTCTTATGGACCTTATTTTTGTTCAATGTAAAATGTTTAATACTTCTTAAGAATCTGTAGCAACACTGTAAATGTACTGTTCAACTATCATAACAAGCATTTATGACTGTTTCCACTAAGAAGGTCCAGTGGAACTCCTGCTAGAAGCTACTTAAGGATGGATGAATTCTGACCCAAACTGGGACATTACCAGACCTACGTCAAAAAACAAACAAAAAACAAAGAAGACGATAAGAAAAATACAGTCATGTTTGTAGGGAGAAAACTAAGGAAGTAACCAATTAATAAAGACCACATGCTCAGAAGATGTTTGGACTAACAGGCTCGGGTGGAACCACCAAGGAATTAGGGGCCAAACTACAACTTCTACACAGAAACAGTCATTATAAAAACAAGCACACACAAAGTGGTAACTGGAGCTTTAGACAAGCATAGATCCACAGACGAGAACAACCACCAGCACTGAACAGGAATAAAAGAACCTAAAAACAGGACGGAAGAAGAAAACCACAAACTGTAAGAGGATTTTTGAGGAGCCAACATGCTTCAAACTGAAAGGTTTATTTCCCTTTTCCCCCATTCCTGCTCCAGCACAGTGCTTTCTGAGCATTTAAAGCCCAAATGACGATTTGCCAGATGATTCTTTCTGCAGGCTGTAACCAAGCAATTCTGTAAACTAAACAGCAGCTCATTACAGGACGGTTGCTGTGCCACCAAGCAGTAAAGCTGTGCTGCAATCACAGAAGGCAGCGAGCAGGAGAACCGACCAAAGAAAAGGAAACAGACCGCTTGTGAGCCATAAAAGGCCCGTCTCAAAGGAAAAGGCCAATTTGGGTGCGTTGGAATTACTGTGACCCAATTCAGCCTCCGAATGGATAGAAACTGGAGAAATGGTTCAGCGTGTGCCACGCTTTTCTGGGTGTATTTTTTAAGTGCACGCTCTTCCATTATGTTACATTACTTTCACTCCCTCGTATATTATGTTATTTTGTCCATGTTGGATTCTTTAAGAACACTGAGGCGTGCACACAGCTCTCATTGCAGCTCATTTTCAGATGTGCATTTAGCCGCTTTATTGCTGTCCTGTTTCATGACGTCACTCCCTGCAAGCTTTGGACCCAATGCACAAATCCCTGCCTCTGCGCCGGTTACGATAGCTGTCATGAGGACATTTTGGCAGCATGTTTTTCTACAAAATGCATCCCCATTAAAGCTTCTTCTCAGAGATTTTCAAGTTTGTTCAGATGTTAGTTTTAAAACATAAACCAAATGATTTTGAGCTTAATTTTTCTTATACAGTCATGTAAAAACATGAGGACACCCTAAAAGCCTGTAATTTTTCCCACATATTTGGATACATAAATATTTATTATCAATTTGAACATCACTAAGTGATCTAAGCCATAGAACTTGATATTAAAGAAATTTTTTTTAGCCCATTTAAAACTGTAAATCTAATTTTAAAAGAATGTAATTTCTTCTTATGTCTAAAAGTTCAGACATGTCACACTTCAGACACATTTAAGGGACTGGTAGAAGCCAGAAGTGTCTCAATTGACGCGATTTCAGCCAAAGGTGCAAAGAAAGCTAATAAGAGGCATGAGGTCCAAACTTTGACCTCCATTAAATTATGAATTTTTGTTCAGATAATTTTCTTTTCTGAGAAGAATAATATTAAGGTTTTTTTCTTTTGACTTTTTAAGACATTTTTCAGAATAAGATTTGACATTGATATTTATGTAACCTTTTTTTAAGACAGAGCTGATTATTTAATGAGGGTTTCCAAATGTTTTCACATGAATGTATATGTCCTCCATTATCAGAAAAATGCCATAAAAACATGTTAAAAACACCAAAAAACTCAATTTTTCTTTATGTAAAACAGCTCAGTGTGAAATAAGGACGTTTTTTTTCATCATTTTCTGAGTTTTGACCTTTGGATGAACTTGCCAGGACAGTTTACTCCTCTGAGAATCAGCAGCTTTTCTGAATGTTTCCACATGTGAAGACTTTCTCACCACACAGCAGCAGAAAACAATTTGTTTGGAGATGGTCAATAACCTTAAAACCTTTCCCAGATTGATGCACAGCAGCAATCCGCCTTTCTCAGATCACTGCTGACGTGCGCTCGCATGCTCTGAACAACAAACAGACAAAACCTCTTCAATAACGGGATTTGCTTTATCGTCAAGCACCTGACACCAACTTAACCTCCGTCCTCTTGAAGAAGAGAGGGAACAACTTGTTTTTCCCACAGCCACTCTGCTTCTTATGATAGTTATTGTAGAAATAAATCATTTACTCTCATTTGTTATGTTTTGCTGCTCATCTAGGATTGCATGTACTTTAAGAAACCTTCAATTGGTCATCATTTTTTGTATTTTAAAGAGTGAAATAAAAAAAAAAAAACAAGGATTAATATTCGTGAATTCTAATCTCCCCTTACTTAGCAGTAGTTTGCAAAAATGCATGTTTGCAGTCTCACTTAGTGAGTTTTACTTAAATTCTGAGCAACCCCCTCTTCCACTGAGGGTTGATTTATCACTGACGCACAACTCTATAAGAGCCGGTCTGACAGCAGCACATGACCTAAGAGAAAGTTCAGCGGAGAAAGACGGTGACAGCCGCTCCCAACAACAGAAGTCAGCTTTTACAGCATTTAGTAACACAGAGTTAGTGGAAATACTTCCATACTGAATACTGATACTGATACTGAATCTAGATTTGAATGTTAATTGTGCCAAAGGAGGGAAAAAAACCCAAACAAAATGAATGACACATTTTAGACTTCCAGTACTGAGCTTTTTAAAGGAACGCAGGTGGAGATGAGCCAAGGACATAACTTTATCAAAGTTATTGCTTTAATGGTCTTTAAAAGAGTCTTTTAATGATATTTGAAAGTTTAAACTGCAGAGTTATTGCAGGTATTATGTTCCTAACAAAGCATGTGTTTATCATCTGGGTCAAAATCTCACTTGGATGGAGTCAAAACATCTTCAGAGGTACATCTTCTTCCATCTCTGTCTGCTCTGGGATTGTACAGTTCAGGAATTTCTGCATTTTTGGAGAAAGCAAACTCTCCACCTGCGGTTGCACAAGATGACTAAAATTGTACTTTAAACAGAGGACCTTAAAACAACATTTGAAGAAGGAAGTCGACTGGACTTGTCGGCTCTGTCTGGCAGCTGTAGTGTGCTGGGGGGGGTTTGGGGGGTGGTCATGTGCTCAGGGTCGGTGTGTTGATGGCAGGTGAACAAAAGGTTGACCTTCCCGTCATGAGACCCCCTCTCCCCCTGTGCTCTAGGGCCAAAGCATCCTCCATCTTTTCAAACCACTTTCGACAGATAAACTTCCCAGTTAGGTTTCCTGTGCACACATGCATATATTTCAGTATCTTTCTTTGCCTGACCTCTAATAACATTTATCATACAGGTGAACTAAAGGCCACATGTGTCTACAAGAAATGGTAAAAGATGTATCATTGTATAGCGCTTTACTACCTTCCTTGAAGGTCCAAAGCACTTCAAGCCACAGTTTTATTCTCCCGAGCATACACACTAATAGCTTACACTGGCGTCAACCTGTAACTACCAGCAATGTGGGATTTAGTGTCTTGCCCAAGGACACGTCAACACATGGCAGACAAGGTGAGAACCCAACCTGCGATCCTGCGATCAGAAGTTGACCGCTCTGCCCCTGCACCACGACCACCCCACGGAGAACAAAACTCAAACTCCGCAATCCCCGTGTGAACCAACAGCAGCCTCAAAAACACTACGCCTCCTGCCAAATGCAGCAGAACGGACATTTTTACACAGATCCTGCAGATGTACATTAAGGCCAAAGCACGCAGCCGAGTCCACAAACTACAGATGTTTCTGTCACCCTGTGTAATTACAAACATCATGTGGATTTCAAGAGGAGGTCTGTAACACATTTCCAATCATGTAAGATGTTAAGGTGTCAACATGTGCTTGTCTTGAAGTGGGGACATGTGCTCGCAGCAGGTCAGAGGTTCACGTTCCAGCCATGTCTCAAGTTCAGCCTCAAGTGCAGAGGCGCTGCGGAGTTTGAAACCTGTGTTGGTCTAGAAGGCACATCTAGAATGCAGACAGTTCCCCCTACGGAGCTGAAAAGTTCATGTGATTCATGTATGATCTACTCAGAGCTCATAGTCTTCTTAGACTATAAGTTTAATGTGCCAGAGCGTTGACCTGCTTGTCTTTCTACAGGCTAACGGGTTGGCAAAATTAAACCATTTCTCGAGGTCTGGAGGACAAGTCGGGAGTCGTTGCCAGAAGACTGTCCCTCAGTGACAGCCGACGCTTGCCAGACCACATTAAATGCCACATACTATCCATGGTGTCTGGAATCTTACTGACGGGTCCTGATGGTCAGGGTTGCTGTGCACGCAGCATGGTGGGGAGGGATGGTTATCAACACAGCTCTTCCCTATAAGGCCATCTCTGTCTAGGACCATAGTAGCAGATGAGAGATCCTCCCCTCATACTGCCCCCCACATGAGCCATTAAACACCACATCCTCACAGAGAGAAGGAAAAAAAGAGCGGCAACAGTCTGAGATCTCCTCTTCTAAAAACTTTTAATCCTGCTGGCTCGTAACTCTACACTGACAGCTGGAAGGAAAACAAAGTACTATGTAAGGACTGGGAGCAGGGTCCTGTCAGAGGAGTCCGAGAACTTCACAAGTCATCAGCAAATGCTGCTTTGAGAGATTAGGAAACAGAGTAAAGCCTTTTTCTTTTTACAAATAATAGCTGAGGGTATTTGTACATCATAAATGTCCGTCTTATCTAACTGAGAAGCAACGCAGGACAAATCAAAAAGACTGATTAAGAAAAATCGAGATCAGTCGGCTGTTTCCATCAAAAGAACACTTCAGAAAGCTGAAGTTTGAGTAGAATCCATTTCCTGTTAATCTGGTTTTACAGTCATTTCACAGCGGTGAAGTGATCAGAAGGAGCTGCTGAAGCCCACACGAGGTGCTCCGACTCGCACAGATTGGCTGCTGGAGATTCTTCTCACAGAGCAGGCACCCACAAAGGACTCATCTCCGGCGTCCTCTATCTCAGCTCAGCAGCCCAGCCAGCCTCTGCGTCATCGCCCGCCTCCTCTGTGTGCAAGAGGTCACTTTGAAGCATTATTCAGAAAGGAGAAGCCAAGCTCCAGCCATTGTAAACGATATTTGAGGGATTTGGGAAGCGAGTAGAACTGATGAGCTTGCCCCAACTACAGAATAAAAATGTCAAATTTTGCTTCCTGCTCGGGTGATTTTTTTGGAGTAAGCCTGGTGTTGCTGACAGAGAGGCTCTCCCGTGGTCCTCGAGAGTTTTTCAAAGAGCCGAGTATCTGAATCAGTCCTTTTTCTGTAAAAACCTGAGCAAATATATAATCTCTACATGCTCCACTTCTTTTGCAGCCACAGTATTATAAGTTGGTGCACATTTTGAAGGTATTTTGTACATATTTTAACCCATCTCTGTGTGCTTTCGCCCTTGTCAAGGTTACTAAAGAGTCCTGGTGAAGCAATGTCCCCTTAGCAGGACAGGAGGGGCACACGGGTTCTGACCGGACACCTGTCATCTTCACGATTGTCAGTACCTCTATAAATACAGCATTCCATAATCTAAGCAGCCTATTACAGCTAAAAATAACCTGCGCAGCTATGCACAGAAAATCTGTGCATCACTTCAATGGTATAAGGTCAACCACAGTTTGAAGATAACGGGAGCACTTTAAAGCACCCACACATTCCTAAAGCTGGAACTTTCTGTTCACCTTCCTGCAGAATCCTGAGAGCACTAGAGGAGACGGGCTTTGAGGAAAGAGTCCAATACCTAAGGAGGCTTGGCTAAAACTCACTGACTGGACCTCATTGGAGGGAAAGCACATCGCTGAAAAGACGGGGAGGATGAGAAGGATGCACACACACACGCACACACACACACACACACACACACACATAGGAGGGCCTAAATAATTTCCCTCAGAGACAATGGGTTAATAGGAACATCTTAAAATATATCCCTCTCAGCGTGACTCACCTCTGCAGTGACTCGTGGGGATAGACAGATTTGCACTAAATGTACACCGTGAACATCCCTGAATTTTTACAATCTGTCCAGAGCAGCTGAGGTATAGGCAAATAAACTACTGCAATTATCATCCGAAAACAAAAGATGGAACTCTTTCTTTTGTTTTGGAAAGATAAAACCAGACCTGCTTTTAGACAGATACGATCCTTCTGCAAGGAGAAAGAAACCCAACATGACAGACATATGATCCAAAATGTTAGCGGAAATGGAGAATATAGTAGAGAAGGACCTACCAGCCACCTCCACGATGTCCCCAGGAACGATGTCTCTGGCCTTGATCCTTTGCACAGTTTTCCTGTCCTGCCTGTACACTTTCCCCATCTCTGGTTCATACTCCTTTAGAGCCTCGATAGCATCCTCAGCGTTGCGTTCCTGTTGAGGGGATGCAGAGGTTTAGATCAATCAGACTAATTGCAAGGTCTTAGTTACGTAAATAAACAACCAAAAAAAAGATTGTATAGGGTTTGATAAAGTCAACCGAAGTTTGAATATTTTCTATCTTCTTCAGATTTCCAGTGCTCCCTGCCAGCATCCTTGTGCATAAATGGACTCCTCACATCTTCATTAATATTCAACAGGAAACCTTTGAAGTAAAAATAACTTTCAAACAAGATTTACCTTCAGGTTCAGTAAAGTCAAACTGATGTTAAAACTTGGCCGTTGTTGTCATTACCCATTAGTCAGAAATTCTATAAAATTCGAAATTTGTCCTTAGCGTTCACACTGAAGCAGCCTTTGTGTCAACAGTGTCAGCTCTCACTGCTGACGCCGCTTTCATTTGCATTTTTGTCATTTCGCACAGGCTTTTATCCAGGAGGCTGTCACTGTGCATGCTGAGTAACCTGCAAGATAAGGACTGCATTAGCTGAAGAAAAAGATCAGCCACAGCTGAGAGCTGCGTGGCACGCTATCGGGACGGGAACTTCCCTCTCCTTTAGACCAGGATAGAAGTGTGCCGAAGCAGCTTTGTGAGGAAAAGCAGAGGAGGAGAACTTTTTACTGTAGCAGCTACGATGAATGAACTGATCTGCTGGCACTGCTCACACTCGTCTCACTGAAATCTGCAGTGAATTATTTCCTTGTGGAGTTCCTGTTGGAAATGTCTCAAGTAATCACATTAATACAGCAGTAGATTAAAGATCTACTCAAAAATGGTGACGTAACGTTAGCTTGGGGCAGTGAGGGGCTGTAAGCTAGCAGGAGAGCATGTAAACATATAGGGGATGGGAAGTGGGGATGGGGTTGCCCCATGCCAACAGTTCTGTTGACAACTTAGAGACAAATATCTATTGAACTCCTGGCGCTCTGCAGAAACTACGTCCTAGAAAACGACAGGTGATTTGATTCTGGCTGAGAACAGCACAATCATAATAAAGACCACTGGGAACATTTGACAAAAGATCAAAACATCTGGATTGAAGAGTTAGACTTTAAACCATGTGCAACCAAATGTAACATCTTGACTTTTTTAATACACAAAAAAGAACTTAAAGAAATGTATATGAAAGGTTATGACAGGATATCAACTGAAAGACACACTGAGCGCTCACCTGCCACACTCCCACGATAGCGTTGGCGATGAGGATGAGCAGAATGACAAAAGGTTCCACAAACGCCGTGATAGTTTCTTCTCCCTCCTCAAACCAGGCCAGGACCTTAAAAAACAACAGCAGAGCATTAAAACTTTTTTTTCACAACTGTTTGATGTTTTAGACTAAACTTAAAGAGGAACAAACTTTCTTTAAAGTTTAAAGTGTTTAAGGTGTTCACCAACAGTTGGAGAAAGGATCTTTCTGGACCTGCGTCAATCATTTTGAGATTTTTGAAAGCGGATCAACATCCGTACAACATTTGTAAGTCAAAAACAGCCGGAACTGTTAGATGGAGGTTGAGTGATCCCATTAAAACCTGAATCATCTGATCAGGTCTCACAAGGTTACTTTGCTGTTCCTGTAAAAATAAATGTCCCCAAATGTTTCTGTGCGTCACATGTAATTAGGCAATCTACTTTAACGCTATAAAGCAATCAGCCTCGGAAAGATCCGTGTGTCTGTACATGACAGATATCAGACCCTCTTGATTGCTGTAACTCAAACAGAGCAGCTGTGAAACGCAGACGCATACTGGTTAAAGGTGGCCGTGATGCTTACATCCCATAATAGGATCCTCCCGTTCGTTAAACGTTTTGCGTTGAACCATAAAAAGGCAGATCAAATGAATTTAAACAGTTTTGGCATCGCTCCAGGCCAGTAATCAATTATCCAGATAAAATGACAGTCACTTGCTTCTGAATTACCTAATCTTCTAATTGCTTTACCCTCCAGATGAAACGACTGAAATGTCCTTTTATTTCCACAAACCATTGAAACACTTTATTTTAATGCAGCAGCACAGTCAGAATGAACAAAGTACTATTTTTGGGATCCGTTTGTGAGAAGTTGCTGTATCACAGAGTAAATATTCGTTACATTGAGGGGTGTAACGATTAATCGACTTGATGAATGGATACGTGTTCCTAAGATCCAACCAGATCGATCTGTCTGAGGCAAGTGGTTCATTATAAAATCTTTCCAAAATGACAAAAATAGATTATATTGATATCGGAAAATACCATTTGGATTGAGACATGATGGGTTTATTTTACTATAAAAACGACCAAGTGCATACCAGCGGACAACACGCACGTGATGCCGGCAAAAAACTGATCAATCCATCATTACAAAAACACATGAAGAGACATTACAAAGACTAAAGATGTGCTGGACTGATTTTAAGTGAATCGGATCAGTCAAAATGAACCAGTTTTGATTATCGACAGTTGCTAATTACGATATGAATGGTTACAATGAATCCTTACACACTTAGTATTATTGACATGGGGGGGGGGCACAAGTCTAACAAAGAGCCCTCCCACTGACAAATGAAGGCCCAAATTAGGTTTGGAGTGGTGTTCTGTTCCCGTCAGACAACGGCCACGACACCTCTGTATCACACGCAGTGACGCAAACATAGCACGGGCCTGCTTATCAAGTGTTCCTGAGCCGTATGTTGATTCAGTGCGTTTATTATGCAAAGACGTGATCTTTTCAGGAGGCATCACTCAGTTCTTGAGATTATCATCTGCTGTGAATGCACTGCAAAAACGTTGGTTGATTTTATCATCTTAATAAAGCTGCAACCTTAACCAATGGCAGTTAAAGGATTACCCAACAGTAGTTCAGAAATTTATCTTCATTTGTCCCATCAAGAGCAATACATGACTGTCAAGCAATTTGACTCGAAGGTCTTCCAGTGCAAGAAACTCGATGCTGCTTCTAATGTTGTCACCATTCCACAGATGAGCCACCAGCATGGCCACCTGTCGGGCCCTTGACTAAGTGAGTGTAACCTCATCGCTGCTCTACAAACTTAAATCATTTGCACTTCAGCATTGTCACCACACAAGGAAGGCTCCACTTAGCAGGCCGAGAAGAGCGACAGCGAGGAAATAAGTGAGCGACCAAAGAGGATGCAGTGTGAGGGATGCTCCAGGTTCCCAGAGCATCATCTCTGAATTCATGAATGAAACATTTCTGGGTGCAGCTGGAACTGAAAATCAACCCTTCCCATTAGAAGTGACATTTAAAAGACCATAAATAAATAAAACTTACAAAGGATATGCACGCAGCAAGGAGAAGAATTCGAACCAGTAGATCTTCAAACTGTTCGAGGACAAGCTCCCACAGAGATTTCCCTGCAGACAGAGCGGAGGGTTCAAACACTCATGGAAACTCATTGTCTGAGCACAGTGCAGTGTCAGGGCTGCTTACCTTCTTCTGCTGGTAGCTCTGTGCGCATGCAGACCAATCCACAGAGGAGACGCACAAACACAGAAACAGAAGGGAAGTGATCAGATACTTTTTTCATAAAGAGAGACGTTTGAGTCATTTTTAACTGATTTTAATTTATTCAAAGGGAAATGGTTCTTAGAAAAAGGATCCTTTGCCATTAAAAGAACGTTTCTGAGTTTACTTGTGAATTTGAAAACAAGTTGTTGAATCTCTGGTGAACAAGGAGGACACACTTCCTGTAGGGTTTAGGGTCAATGTGGATGTAAGGGAAGGGAAGAGGGGCCGGGATGACCAAGTTACCAGAGATCCGATGGAGTGTGCAGAGGAGCAGCATCTCTGACACACAGACATGTCACCTTGTGACACAGTTTGAAGGAAATATCTATACTCCCTGTGCCGGTCCCCAGCCCGGACAAAAACCAGGGTTGTGTCAGGAAAAGTGCGGATCAGTGATTCCTAAAAGGTGAACAATCTTTCTAAGAAGATCAGGGGAAAACACCTGATTACATCAATGTTACGAGAAAGCCTGGAAATCTCCGCTGATGACGTCAGCAGCGAAAGGAGCCGGGTGTTGGTGACTGCCGGCGCACATCAGGAACACGGATCACGTACGGTCCACGTTCCTGTGCCGCGCCTGCAGCTGCAGCTGCAGCGCAGTCTGGTCTGCACGCCTGCGTAAGGGGAGGGGGGGTAAGTGCCGTACCGTTTAGGCCCCATTTGTCCTTCTGCCGCTTCACCTCCTCCAGGGAAAGTCCTGTGCTCTCGTTGACGCAGAAATAACTGTAAACTTCTTCCACGCTCTTCGTGTGCGCGTTCTCCATGGCGGACCGGACCGGACCGGCGGCTCCTTCCCGCACAGCTGCACAGCCCGAAACGCAGCAGGGAGGATGTCCAAACTGTCACTACTTTATCTTCACACAAAAATGCTGTGAGAGTTCGTGCGCCGAAACCTGCGCGTTCACGCTCGCTCAGCTACCGGACAGCCGCCGGGCGTCCGCCGCGTCCTCTGCGCTGCCCGTTTAAGATGTTCTTCACGCAGCCCACAGGGACGCTTTTCTTCTTCTTGGACAGGCGAGCCAAACTCCTCTCCCCGTCCCGGTGAGGGTTAGAGCGCGCGTCCGCTGTGCTCCAGAGACGGTGGTAAAATGTGCGCGGCGGGTCCGCGTGCTCCGGGCTGCGCTCGTGCGTCTGCTCCTCCGCCGTTCCTCGCCTCTCCGTGGCGCAGCTCCCTGTGTCTCCGCGCTGCGCTGACAGCCCGCTTTTATGAAAGCGCCTCACTGCTGCCCCTCCGTCTCCCCAGCGCCGCATGTGGACTCATACCATTGGACGATCGCTGGCAGCGACGTTCAAACCAGCCATGAAAGAACACAGGAAGTGACTGACAAACGTGAGGGCGCCCTTTTTCTCACCAACTCAATCAGTTAGTTATGGTTTACATTCAGTGTTGGTTTTGTTTGGATTTTTCTCGTGGTTAGCGCGCAGCACGGGGGTGGGAGGATCCGCAGCGGGGCTCCAAAAGATCAGGTTTTTAAAAATCCAAGTCAAACCTCAGGTCCCATCATCAGAATAAAGGTTTCTTCTCTTGTTTATTGCAATGCACGCTCGAATCCATCCAATCTGTTAGAATCTATACATTTCCTTGTAGGACGGTGTAAACATGTAGTTTAGTGCAAGTCAAGTCCCATCACTTAAGAAGGAAGTTTTTTTTAACTTTAAAATTATAATATTGCATGCTTATATTATTTTTTTAAACACAAACTAGTTTTATTTGCATTACTTTAGGCTCATTTCCACAGTCAGAAACATGTTTTAACATTAACTGCAATTCCAAATGGAAGTTGGTCGAAATTTTCCTTTTTTAGAACATTTTTTGCTCTTCTTCTCATTTTTAAATATACTTTAAAAACAGAGCAAAAAGGGTTACTAAAACAACAACTGAGCTCATTATGTTTAAGAAACTAACTTTTTTTTTTTGTAATTAGAAGGCTGAAGACATAAAATAATTTTATGCTCAAATGTTTCAAATCTTCAACTAAAGTTGCAAAAATAGTTGCTGAGAAGTATTATGAACAGTCTAATAATCCGGAGCAGCTTCTTCATTGGTTTTCACTTTATAAATAAATATTAGGAACAAAACCTAAATGCATTCACTTAAAAAGACAGATTTTATTACTGAGCAGCTATGTTTTCACAAACACCTGAAAACAGTTAAAACGATCCAACTAGATCGATCTGTCTACAGCAGAATCAAATCAACCTGTACCATTAAAAAAATCATTTCAAAATGAGATGAATCGATGATCAAAAGTGAACCGAACAGGCAATCACAAATATCGAATGGAATTGTTTTTTAAATGAATGGTAAAAAGGAATCAGTTCAAGAGGAGATTTAATATTTCCCCGTGTCACACAATCACATTTAAAATTCTCTACTGCTGCAGATTTCATAGAACAAGTAAAAACCAATGGAGACGTTCAAATTACTTTGAATGAGGAAGCATCAGTACACACTGCAAAATGTAGCCTTCTCCATCCATCCATCCATCCATCCAGCCAGCCATTCATCCATCCATTTCAGGCTCACACAGCTAGTTGTGGGTGAAGGCAGGGTACACCCTGGACCGGTCGCCATTCTGTCACAGGGTGACAATCTCACACACACACACACACTTGTATACACACATAGAGTCACCCAATAACCTTTGAGGCATGGTTTTGGATAAGGAGAACATTCTGTGGTCTAGTCCCTAAGTTAAATTAAAAACATTCTCAATATTGATTACTTTTTGAATGTACTTCTCCTAAAAATGTGCTGTGGCTCCAAGGTTTTCAAATGATGCTCCAGCTTGAACTGAATATTCCAATTGCTGAGTGGAAACCAGAGATGGGGAACTAGATTTGAGACTTGCAAAGGATAAGTCTCTTTTCTGCATTTAACAAGTTTTGACAAATTAGATTGGACTTGAATGTAAAGTCACAGACTGAACTCTAAATTTGTTGAAGAACTTGAGTTAATTTCTAGGAAGGAAAAAAAAGACTTGAAATCTTAAACTCAAGTGAAAATGTGAATATTTGTTTCAACTAAACCACTGCCACTAAGTAATTGCTTAACATAATTTTACAAAAATGTATTTCCCACAGAATACAACAATTACATTTTCTGTAGCATCTGACATCAACTTGTCTTAAATTTCTCCTTTATATAAAAAATTGTCAATTTTAAGTTGCTACATTTTCCCAAAATTATTTTTTGGAATCAAATTCAATCCCAATCTGATAGTGCTTAGTTATACAATTATCCTAAATAATTACCAGAAAAATCAGATAAAAACAGTTAAACAGATGTGACTTGTAGAGGAATCATATGCAAAAGAGCACTGACATGATGAGAAAAGCTCAAACATTTTTATTTATGAACCAAATGGGGTTTTTTTTTAAACTAAAGAGCAGAATCTGAACTTCACTTGACATGACCAAAATGAATCATGACCAAAGCAAAACAGAACTACCCAAGAACGTGAACAGAGAGAATCTGACATAGAGCAAGAGACAGAATGAGTTGGAAAACATGGAGGAGCAAAAAGTGACAGGAAGTACAGTGGCAGTAATGATTAAAACTTTAGATGTAATGGTGACTTTGGGGAGAACTGCTAGAAAAGCAAAACGATTGAACAACATTACATAAAATCAAACTACATGTGTTAGGAATGATCTGCACTAACTGCCCCTGAACTGGCGCAACACCAAAGAAGTAAAAGTTCAAATTCCCTCGCCCGCCCTCTCTCTGCAAATATTGAGTCACTTTTGTCAATTTAATAAAACCGTTTGGTTTTGACCGTTTGTGCAAACAGGTTTTCTTGACTTGTCTGTAGAGTCTGATCCTGCTTTAATTTTATTTCAAGCCTGTGGACACCTACATTTCATAGACTTTCAATCAATGGTTTAAATGTGACCTTGAACACACCCCTAAAAAAGATTTAGAGAACAGAAAAAGATGGATCAGGCATTGTCAGACAACTGCGCAGTTGACGTACACCACAGCTGGGAGCAAAGACACCAGCAGTGCTGCACTGTAACAAATGAGTCAAGACTACAAATGATTTATCAAACCCATTTACAGAACAAATACAAAGGCAGTAACATTGGAAATGCAGTGTCAGCAGTCAGGCCTCATCTGAGTTCTTCAGGATACATTCATTCATTCATGCACTGCAAAAACCGACATCATCTGTTAACATGTCTTAATGGGGCCTAAAGACGTCGAAGGGTCTGTGACAATGACGCTGCTCGTGGGAGTCCGGGGTGTCAAGTGTGCGCTGTCTGTCACGGCGCACACTTGATCTGCTTGGCACAAGAGCCATCAGCATTGGCTGTCAACAGCAGATTAAGTTGGCGTGGATGCAGGCTGGCATCTCCAAGCATCTATGAAGACATTTGTCAGGATGAACCTGAGCCACTCAGACGACGTCTGTGTTGACATCCGTCCACTGTGACCATTTCAAAAAGTAAAAAGCGTCACCTCCAGAAACAGGACTTTTACACTAAGGATTCTTTGATGCAGCTTTAAACTGCCCAAATTTCAAATTAAAAGACCTAAACATGAACAAAAGTAAAAAAATTGAAGTCTTTTGTTTACAATTTTTGGTCGAATTGATGTAAATATGATCCATGAACAATATTAACTCATTTTTAAATTTAGAATCCATGTATTACTTTCATAAAGCACTCTTAATGGACATAGAATACAGGTTTGACATGAGTCAGAAGGTCTCAAAATGGACGGCCAATACCCCCCATTCGAGGTCTTGTTTCATGTTGCCAACAATAGTTCGCCGCTGCCCCGTCCCACGAGAACCACTTTGTCCGCTGTTATCTTTGGATGGTTTGATTTAAAGTGCATTCCTAACACTTGGTAAAATGGAAGCTTCTGTAGAAACCTGCAACTCAATCATGTGAGGGGTCTGCTTTTCACCAAACATAGACTATCAAGAGAAACTTGAGTACATGTGAAGGAAAACGGCAAATAACTCTTTCATATTCCAGGATTCAGGGAAAATAACATGTTATTGTTTTTTATCAGTTACTGGCAGGTATGGAACATGACTTTGGGGAGTAAACGCTGTGCCCTCACAGCACCAGCATGTCCTTCGCCTCATCCTGAATAACATGTCCCACAGTGCTCTGGTTCTGTGCCTTGACAAAGCACCTCTTTTTGCACTCCATCAGCTGCTCTAGGTCACGCCACAACGTCATCTGCTCCATGTTAGCGGCGTGGTTCTCTCTGACCATTTTCTGCTCCTCACGTAACTTCTGGAATCCACAGGTGGAAAGAGTTATGAGAACACTCACATAACCTACATTGTTTCAGAATGACACGTCTTATCAATGACCGACAATTATTTGGTACAGACAACATTTAAATCAACGGAAAACAAGTTTTTAAATCTGGATTCATTTGTAAAATACAAAATGTTCAAGATTACATTTTAAATGCTTATGGTATTTATTCAAAGAAGCAAAATATTTACTTAGAGACACTTCTCACCTTGCCAAGCAACTCCTGTTCTGCAATGTTCTTCATGTACAATTCCCTGGAGAGAAGCAGAACGATTAAACAGGCCACTGGTCACTCCTTTTTTGAAGTTCAGGTGTGGTGGATCAGCGTATCTTTCTGACAGCTTTCAGTTCTTGGTGAAAGAACAAAGCGGCAGCACAAGAACCGACTGTTCTGGAACAGTAGTTCACTGGAGTTAAAGGGCATTCATGCCGGCAGCAGTCGGCAGGCCGAGCTCAGCAGGCTCACCTGATGGTCTTCTTCTTTTCTTGAGGATCAGTGGAGACGTAGGCCTTCATCTCTTCTGCTGCTTGCTGCATCTGCATCTCGACTATCTGTGGATGACACGCATACAAAGATTGGGTTTGTTTATTTGTGTTAAAGACTCACTCTGATGAAAATTGTGGTTTTAACATGTTCTTGTGGAATTTTTCTATATTCAAATAGTTGTGAACCAGTAGCAGAGGAAAAAGCATGTTAGTATGACGTACAAGTTCATACGGCAAGCCATAAGCTCCTCGCTCCGCTCCATTCTGATGCATTCACTTATAGACGACTACATCCATGTACATCCTTTTTTTTCCTCGTCTGAGCTGGCATCTGTCCATGACTGGATAGCTTCAACATTACTCCCCATATTTGTTGCATCAGTAATGTGAGGTGGGGGGTGTGACGGGCTGTTAGCTAGCGGCAGATCATGTAAACAGATGGATGATGGGAAGGGGGCGGGCTTACTGTGCGGCAACTGTCTCGCTCACAAATCAGAGGCACATTTTTAACAAACTACTTTTGCTCTGCAAAAAACTGTCCTAGAAAATGTCACAGGTTTTTGGATTCTGCCTAAAAACAGCACAATCATAATTGAAAGACCACTGCGAACACTTTCACAATCCATCAAAAGATGATTGGAGTGGAAGTTCAAGTCATTTTAAAGAGCAATCTGACTGCAGACGGTGACATACAACATTTTTTACATTTCATTTTATTTTTGTAACCAGAAGGACAAACTGAGCAGACCGATGTCATTAATCACTAGGAAAATAAGTCTTCAGAATTCTTGCCTCAGACATGCAGTTGATGTAGTGATACTGGTTTTCTTTTTGGGCCATCTCCTCTTTTAATGCTTTCACCTCCTGAAATAAAATACAAAACAATTATTAGAAGATTAAAAAACAAAGTTGCATAACGTGTAGGAGAATTCACATATGGATTTGTTTAGCATTATTAATGCTGCATAATAACTTCAAAAAACCACACCTGCTCCAGTTGAGATCGATTACTCTCCAAACCAGCAGAGCAGCTTTCATATTGGGCTTTCTTTTCGCTGTACTCTTGGCTTAATTGCTATTAGGATGATAATCCCAGGTATTGAGAAAAAGAAATAGACACGTTATTACGCAATACACTCAGAACTGAGACAGGTACATGAAATATTAGCGTGTACTGTCAGCATAAAGTCCAAGCTGGCACTTCTGCAGCTTAACCTAAAAACAGGCTCTTAAAAATCTATTTCTGTCTTCCTTTTGCGGCTCTTCATTAGTAGACATTACCCAGTAAAGCGGGAGAGTAACTGTGGGAACATGTGTAGGAAAATGTAAGTCTCTGCTGCAGCTCAGCAATGCAGGGGAGATCTCCCATTGTGCATTTTATCTAAAGACTCTTTCTAATGAGTCACAATATCAGTAAAACAGTTAAATTTAGCATTTCTGATTGATCGACTTACATGAAAAAATATATTACATGATCTGACAAATTAGAATGTGAACACTAAGCTAGTCACACTAGCTTAGCTGTTACAGATGTCATCTGATGATTAGTGGCAGTTCAATTGCTTTGAATTGACACTTGACTTCACATTCAGGGTTCATGAATGTGACTTGAAAAAAAAGCTCTTTGTAGGCAGACAGAAAACAAAACTGTTGTGCATATAAAGAGAAAGGATCATACATGGGTGTTTAAATTTGACCCACTTGTGGCATTGTTCTGATAATGGAAAACAGATATACAGAAAATTCATCTTAAAATTGCTTTGTGAGTATTTCTTTGTTCAAATTGTAGTGAATCAGGAGCAGGCAAAAGAATGTTTGAAAAAGCTTGTAATTGAGACACAGAAACTACAATCAACAGGTCTCAAGCTCCCTGCTCCGCTCCATTCTGATGCATTCACTTGTAGATGTCTAATATGTCTAGTCTAGTATGTCTTCATTTTCCTGGGATCTGGCTCAAAACTGTACAACTGGATAGCTCCAAGATTGCTCACCATTTTTGTAATTGTGAGGAGCTATAAGCTAGTGGGAGAGCTTGTAAACAGAGAGCTCTCGGCAACAGGAAAGGGGGTGGGGGTTGACTTAATAATAATTAAAAGACCACTGGGAATGCTTTTACAATAGATCATAAGATGACCAGAGTTAAAGCTCTGTCTGTGGTTAGCAAGACCAGAGAGGCGCCACAAAATAGCTAACCAGATATTCAGTTTCCTATAACATCACATTATGAGTATCAGGTTTATTCCTGGATTCCTATAAACCAGAGTTCTGAAGAAAATGTGGGCAAAATAGTTCTGTTTTGCCACTATCTAGTCAGACGGCAGCTACCTCCCGGCGCTGTCTTAGGGACCTCAGCTCTTTTATGATGGGGGCAAGAGCTGACTTTTTCTCCACAATCAATGAGTTTAACCTCTTCACCTGCAAAAGAAAAAAAAAAAAAAAAGAAAAGTTATGCAACAATTACACTGGGAAAATTAGAAAGGAAGGATACAAAACATTGAAACGAGCTGGTGAATCTTTACCAACACGGAACTAATCGTCACGTTTGAAGGCTCATAATAAACACAGCATAAGATGTATCAGACTAAACCTATACAGGAAGATTGCATAATATCTGTAGTATTTATAAAAAATAATGTATTAATTTATTTAAATATATTTTATATGTAATATTTATAGATTTTAAGTAGAAGGTAATTTCTCATATTTAATAATAAATCAAAAGGCTTTTGACAGCTTGAAAGTGCTTCTTGACCATTTCAGACATGTCGTCCAGCGTGCTCCCCTTCTTCTCGTCCAACTCTGTCTTGATGGCAGAGACCCTCTCCAGCTCCTCTTGAGTGTTGCTGTAGCCAGAGATGCCCTTCTCAATTTCCACAGCTTGCTTTAAATATATAGAAGAAACGAATTAAAATTCAGCTAAGTGCTCACAAAATGACAAAATCAATAACTTTTTGCATTTGTAATAGTTTATATAATAGCCACTAAAAGCATATCATTGGAATAAATCTTTATGCTGCCTTTAAAATGTCCACACTGGAGATTTTTGACCTGAACTGAAGCACAATCTTCATTACAAGATTTTATTTCTTCAAATTCATGATCTGACTTGGAAAATGAGGCCCCTCTAAACTGAGAAGAGGCATTCGGGGCTCAACATGTGATCAGAAAAGAAACTGCCTTCAACAAATCATCATGTATGACGCAGCAGGAGAAGAAGGAGCAGATGCTTCCATCAGAAATAGCGGCTCAAGCCGGCGCCAGACACCACATCACTGAGTCAGGTGATCAGACCACACAAAGGTGTGAAGCCGTTTCCAGGAAGCTTCCATCACTTCTTTGTTAAAACTGAATTGAGACGAGGTGATAAAGGCGCGTTTGGTGTGGCAGCTGCAGAGCAGAGGAGAGCTGTGGATCAGGTGCGTTTAACTAGGAACATTGCAGTCAGGCCAGTAGAAGCGCTTTTTCTAATAAGAACTTTTTTTTTGTTAGGGCAGAGGTCTACAACTTTCAACACTTAAAGAGCCATTCAGGTTGATGTTTTACTGACCACAACCCAACAAAAACCACAAAGCCTTGTCCTTTAGAAAAACAAGGCATGTTATTGCTACTATTTAGATAAATAGAAACATTTTTTTGGCATAAATAATGTCATTGTGACATGTTACAATGAAATTACAGATAAAATTATGAACTTGAAGAGAAAATAGCCTTTTTTCAAAATATGAAATAGTTTCAAACTTTTGACAGACGTTCACATGACTTCCTTTGAAAATAAAAGACAACCTGTCGCACAAAAGATCATCTAAATGCAGCAAAAGTAGTAGTGCATAGTGTAATGTCAGCTGTGAAAAAAAGTTTATTTTAGCAGAACTAATTAATTAACCCTTGCCGTTTTTTTCAAGCCATAATGTGCACCAAAAACCTTCAATTTGTTTGACAGTAGAAAATCTGCCTTAATTCTGGTGCACCTAAAGTATGAATTCCGGTTTTGCTGACTGACCTCCAATTGGGTTTCTGTGGTACACAGAGCTCAAAAATCGGATTAAATGTTTTTTGTGATACACAGTGACTTCATTTAGTTAATTTTACTTTTAGTCTACTACTGACTTTCTTTTTACTTTACAGTTACTGTTTAAAACTAAAACCTTTTTATTTTTCTTGAACTAGAGAGCTTTAACAGAGAGATAACAGAGCCCCCGGTTGCAGACCCTTGAGTTAGAGGTTACCAGCTTCTCTTGGACTGCCTCGTGCTTCTGTCTGAGGATCTCCTCCGTGCGTTGCAGAACTCCATACTCAGCTTTCAGCTCCGAAAGTTCCTGACGTCTTTTCTTGTAAGCAGTTCCTTTGCTGCGGAGTTTTGTCACCAAGCGTTTCAGCTTTGAAATACCAAGAAACAGAGTTAAACTAAAAGTTCTCTGATGTGAACAAATCTTGATCATAACATAAACTAAATAACAAACTCAATAGTCATCATTATTACATACAGGTGTGCAGTTTCATTATTTCATGTCATAAAGTCATTAATTATAAAAAACTAAGAGCTTGTTTCATATTGAAAAAACTCTAAAAGCACACACGTGTTGTGTAAAGACTAAAGAATTGTGGGAGGAATAAAATGAGGAATAACCAGAAGTTACAGTAAGGCATACAGATAAAAAAAAAAAATTCCTGCCATATTTTAAATTCAGAACTGCATATTCCATATGTTAGACAAAGTAACTACCTCCTCCATACTATCTGCAAGACAGCGTAAGAAATCCCAGAGTGAGATTTGTGTCCTTTGGGCGACAATCGGTCCTCGTGCTTTGCTTGTGTGAGTTTGTGCGTTTCTTTGTATATTTTGGGACTTCAAGGGCAGACATGGCGGAGAGGGGTATTAGCGCTGTTGAATAATACTGCAGTGTGTTCCATCCATTACATTCTGCGAAGCAGCTGCTGTGAAACGTGACTGCAGCTCGGTGTGCAGTCTCACAGAACATTCACACATCTGAGAGAGTCAAAGAGCGGCAGCGAATGCCCTCACATGTCAGACACATGGAGGGGGGGCCATTTAAGAGCCCCCCCTGAACTAATTCAAAAAGCGACTTAAATCCCCCATTGGTGTCTAAACTAAATTTAACCCGATGATGATCAAATGGCTTCCTGCTGCTGGTCAGCCAATGACGAGCAGCTGCGGTCACGACCCTTAGAGAGATCAGGCAGCTGTTGGTTGGCATGTGATGACACACAATGGAAAATGCCTCAGATAAAGCGATCATCTCCACCACGGCTGATGTCTTGAAACTACGCAGGAGGCTGATAAGTCCAGTTCAACAAAACATTTTCCACTAGCTTAATTCATGTAAAGACTCGAGAGCCTCTTTGCGCCTACAAACAACTTCCTGTTGTACTTTGAGTTGGACTTTAAGAGTCACAGGTTAGCGGTCATGCACCAGGAGAGCAGAAAACATGGGTGGTAGTCAACTGTTTGAGCTTATGTGGTATTGCTTCTGCCCAAGATAAGAATCACAGCTTCCACAACATCTTATATTACATTTCATCCTGACACAGTTTTAAAGCTTCTCCCAGAGTGACTGGTTCAAATGATTCTTATTTTCTCTTCCTGTGAAGCACAAGCATAATGGAAGTTTGTTTTCCATTTGTGTCCCACTTTATGTATGTCTTTCCAGAACTGCTTATAGTGTTAAGGATCCACTCCAATGAAAATGGTGTTTTTAACGTGTTCTTGTAGCATTTATTTCATAAAGGAGGACATATATAAAGATAACTAATATTAAAACTGTGTTATGGCGTATTTCTTTATTCAGTTGTGGTGAATTAAGAGCAGAGGAAAACATGCAATTTGAAAAAGCATGTAGCTGTGACGTGGTTGAAGCTAAAATCAACAGGTCCTGAGCTTCCTGCCCCGCTCCATTCTGATACATCCATTTGTTGACAAATAGATCCATGTACATCTTTGTTTTCCTCAGCTGAGCTGGAATATGGATCAAAACTGCATGGCTGGATAGCTCCAATATTGCTCGCCGTTTCTGTTGCACTGCTAATGTCATGTTGGGATTGTGAAGGGCTGTAAGTTAGCGAAAGAGCCTGTAAACAGCTCTGCAGAAACTATGTCCTAGAAAATGACACTGGTTTTGGGATTTTGACCAAAAACAGCACAATCATATTAAAAGATTACTGGGAACACTTTTACACTCGATCAAAACATGATAGTGTTGTGGGTCGTCAGATGCCATGACAGCACCCACCTGTGCTCAATCAGCCACCAGGTATGGCCACCATGATTGCCTGCACCTGGGTCTCCAGCAGATGTATAAAGGATGGTGGAGATCCCAGTTCCGGCGCCAGACTGTTAGCTTGCCCAAGACGGTAACGTGCTGGCTCCCAAGACGTGTCTCAGGACTCACTCTTGTCATAGATTTGCCTTACTAACTTGTGTGTTTGTTTGCCAGTGGCTCCCGCCTTCTCTCCACTACCCCTGCTGCCTCCCCGAGCTCATCCAACTCCGCTCCCGACGCAAGACCAATCCATACCGGACTTTCCCCATCAACATTCATCGCCTTACCCTCAAATAAACTTCATAATTTCAATTGTGTCCTGCGCGTGGATCCTCCCCTTCCTGCTCACCGCATAACAGATAGGCGTGGGACTTCAAGTTTGGATTTCTCTGCAACATCAGCTTGTTTTCACCTTTTATTTGTCGGTCATTCTACTGAGCACCTGCTACAACAGTTCTAATCCACACACTTTATATTTTGTCAGCTATGTTCAAACTCAAATGTAACCCAAATATAAGTGCAACACACATGCAAGCCTTTTAGTTTATGTGTGACATGAAGGTTTTACTCCACCAGAAGAGGTTGTAACAGGTATGGAGAGTGCATCCTCTTAACTAAATAAAATCTAGGACATTTCTGTGACCCAGGTCTGCGTAACATGGCCAGCTGACTTGAATTGGAAGATGAATTGCATTAAAGACATAAAAAAAGAGACTGCTTTCAGGAAGTTTGACCAGAACATTTCCTTGTTCTGGAAATTCTCTCTTTTGTGTTCTATTTCTGGCTTTCATGGGAATGTGGGGGAGAGTGGGGTAAAGGGTTAAGAAACATTATACAGTGAGTGTGTCTGTGTTTGGATAAGAACAGAAATAGCCTCTTGAGTATTCTGTAGGTTGCTTATCTTTTGGTAAGAGGCTGTAGATGACAACATCTTAAAGGAAGGACTGAAAAAAAATAACAAACTAACAACTTTGTTTTGTGGTAACTGCAAACCAAGTCTGTACCTCGTCACCTCGAATGACCTCTTCCCCTTGTGAGGACTGGCTGTGCCTCTGCTTCACCTCCCTCTCTGCAACAGCCAGCGCCTCCCTTGCTTCCTGGAGCTCCTCTGCCTTTGACTCCTTTTTTCGGCTGATAATGGATGCCTAAAAGACTCATGTTGCATTAGATATACAGCCATTAAAGAAAAAATGTAACTGTAAATGTAACTTTTAAGGCGCAATAAAAAAAAAAGTGTACAACAGACGGAGCAACATATGAACCAATAGAAACAGATACAATGAAAAAAGAAACCCCAAAAAATAAAATTAAAAAATACATAAATAAAAATTAGAAAAAGGATTAAGTGTCGGTACTATAGTTTACTGTGCGAAATGATCATCTTGTGTTGGACATGGCACAGCTGTGACAAGAACAAAGATTGTTGATAAAAGCTCATTCAGAAGTATTACTGCATTTAAAAAAACTGGAAAAATTAAACAAAAAATAATTATATTAATTTGAATAAATATTAATCAACTAAGCCAGGGATGCCCAAACGTTTTGCAAAAAGGCCAGATTTGGTGATGTGAAGGTGTGTGAGGGCCAACCAATCACAATGCATTGTTTGAACCCTTATCATAACAATAAATGCAAATGAACTATTTGATAGCTAACCTTTTGCAGTGAGATATTTTTCATCCTTCACATAGAACTTTATAGTTCTATGTTACATTTCTAAGTTACATTTTTACCAAAATGAAATTCATATTTAAAGATCAGAAATAAAATTAAGAAAAAGTCTTGTTTGGGGAAAAAAAAAAAAAAAACTTTTGTCAACACGAAATCTTCAAATGAAATATGACAAATTATTCACTATTAAATGCTCACTTTTTTAACTTTAAATTTTAAATTACGTGAAAAGGAAATATTTAACATGATTTAGCCAGTCACAATCAAGAACTTGTAGAGATGCTGGGGGCCGCATATTATTGATTTAATGACAGGAGAAATTTGAACGCAGGCTGCATTTGGCCTGTGGGCAAGACTTTGGACATGTATGAATTTAGCCAAACGAACATGTCTAATCCCTTCTGAATGTGGCCACTGGCTGCCAAAACTCCCAGGTTCTTGTCCGATGCAAAACTGATAAAGAGGAGAAAGACAATCACAATACGTCACCTGTTGTCTGTAGAGGGTCAGTTTGTCGTCTATGGGGTCATTCCTCAGCATCTTCTCAATCAGCGAGTTTATCTGAGAGTCCACTTCTTTGATCTGTAGGAGCACAAGTCAACAATCAGAGGAACATTGGGATTTATGTAGAAACCATTTATTGTATAAGAGAACTGGACCAAGTGAGTGTGACGTAGAAAACAGAAAATAGCTTACAGCCATTTATCCATAATACGGACAACGCCATTTGGAGCCAGATGCTGTCAGTAAGAAGTGAATGGTCCAAGTCTGTCTGAGTCAACGTGTCTATGGCAAATACTTTCACCAATCAGGAGTGAATCCACGCCGCTACCACTAAAAGCAGTCTTGAGAGAATATATCAAATGTTATGAACGTCCTGATTGGCCAGTTTATAACTTGGATAACTTGTAATATAGAAATTATATGTTATGAAATTGTATTATATTATAATTTATTACAAGTTATATTGTATGAAAACAATTACGATTAGCAAGAACATGTTGAAACGTATCAGAGCAAGAATAGTTATTCTGATGGTTTATGTAACAAATAGAATGACTGAGTAATAGCTGTTTATTTCTCTTTAGAAGTCTATGGGATTTTAGCTTCTTGGAGCCAGCGGGTACTTCTGTTTGGAATACAAGCCGGGGAGGTGTCACTCGGTCCATTCTTTTTCTACAGTCAATGGAAGGAACCCAGCGTTTTGCCACGCCCGTGTCTTTACCCTGTCCTCCAGCTCCCGGATGTTGGCCTGGCCCATGGCAGGTTCTAATGCCACTTTCTGCAGGTACTTCACGGTGCGCCTCAAACTCTCCAGCTCTTTGGGCAGTTTTTCAGAGACCATGTAAGAGTTGATCTTTATCTCCTCCTCAAGTCTTCTGGTTAAGCCTGATGAAGACCATATTTAATTAGGCTTCGAATTTTCTAAAAACATTTTTTTTGTGCAAAGTCTTCGTTTTTTTAGACATGCATGTTTTTGGTTACATTAAGGCTACTAAATCATTAATGGCTGTTATACTAAATATTTTTGAGAACTAAAACTGATTAAGTTTTATCCAATACTCTAAATGCAATAATTAGAGCATGATTTTCGAGAAGATATTTTCAGACGACATTATCAAATCATGTAACTCTCTCATAACTCTCAAAGCATGCTTTTAAATTTTGCATTTGTACTTTTCTTCTGATGTTTTGACTCAATTGATGCCACAAGTACTTTATTCAGGTTTGAGAAAGTCCTCTGTCTCCTCTAATAGTGCAGCTGGACCGCACAGATCATTTTAAAGATTGCTAATTTGTAAATCTCTCTTAGTCTTGGAAAGCCTAAGAGAAAACCAAAGCAGACTATTTCAAACCCGTATAAGCTGCATTACACTAAAGCAGAGATCAAAATAATTGGAATACAAACAAAGTAAGCCTGTGTGGTTTCCTTGAACTTTTGTGTTCTTCAAAGGCAGGACCAGAACACTCACTCTCTGGATTTGCATCTGCAGCTGATTGTCGCATATCCTTCAGCTGCTGCTGGGATCTCAGCACTCTCTGCTCTGCCTGAAACAGCTGAACACCCACACACACACACACACACACACACACACGCATGCACGCACACACACACGCACACACGCACGCACACACGCACAACCATTAACAGTACTGCTATTTTAAAATTCAAGTGTAGTAACTTTAGACGACTTTATGATGTTTCATCCCGTGTTCAAGTTTTTAGAGTTTTAAGAAAAAACATTTCTGCAGAATTTAGTTATACCTTTAATAATTCTGAATAAATTCACTTTAGAAAACAATATTTTTTAATTTGATTTAAAAGGCATAATTCTGATCATTTTTACATTTGACATTGAAGAAAATGTAATAAAATGTTCTTTGCTAAACTTTTAAAAACATTATTAGGCGATCCATTTCTACAAAACCCAACCTTGATCTAAAATAAAAGCAAATATCTACCTGATTTTTTTGTTGTTGCTTCTGGTGAGCCAGAGATTCCTCTCTTTCCTTCTCCACCCGCAGCTGCCTGGCCTGCTCCAGCATCCGCTGATGGTTGGACACCGACTCCACCTAGAGGACGGACATGTTAGAATGACAGGTATGGCCGACAGGAGTAACCAAGCACCCCTCGTGGGTTCAGGTTTCACCTTTTGGCAGAGCCTTCATGCAAGACCCATTAAATCAACACCTCGTTACATTTGAGCCTTGAAGCCTGTCAGATGCTTGTTAGCGCCACAGGACAAAGTGATAACGTGTGTCTAAGATCATGTTTTCATTCCAGAGGATCTTAAAAATGTCGAGGCTTTACAGGAGCCCTCTGCCTTACCCTCTTCTTCAGCCGCTCCACACGTTTGATTAGCTGATCTTTCTCTTCCTCCATTGCACTAATATCCTGTTTATGTAAAGGAAAAAGGTGGTTAGAAATATCTCAACTGAATATTTACCCCTCTAAGTTATAAAACTGAAATTAAAAAGTAAAAAGTATATATTTTTTGTTATGCAGGAAGATGGTTTCTAACTAGTAGTAATTGTTCTGTCACTAAGATGGACTTTTTTACCCTTCGGATTTCTGCTGTAGAGAAGCCTGACGTTCTCAGCTGCTCACATTCCTTATGATACATCTTGAACCCTTCCACCAGCTCTTCATACTGTAAACAGTACATTTTCACATCAGCATGATAAGCAAAAGAAAAAAAGATCCTAAGAATTCATAGATTTTGTTTTAGTAAAAAAAAAAATCTAAAATAAATATTCTCTAGAAACCAAAAAATGCTGCAAAAATATTTTCATTGTTTAATAAATATTAATGCTATTAGTCAATTCAGACAAACTTTTCAACAAGCATCTTGCTGGCCAATTTAGAGATAAAAAGTTCATTCAAAATAACACATAAATACACAACATTTACATTTTAGATGACAACACTCAATTATGGCACAAAAGACAGGGAAAAGGTGGGGGGTGTTAAAGATGTTACAAACATACCTGTTGGCTTCACATACAAACCTGTCGACATGTACACAACACAACTACAGTTCACACACACACAGCTATGAATACAAACAAACACATGTAAAGCATTTTATTCTGTCACGTTTACTGTTTGGGCAAAGGTGAGCTGACACCTGTGCTCAGGTGAATGTTTATATTTTGAGGAGGTGGGTGATGGAATATAAAAAAATTTGAAAAAGGAGGGAGAATTCCCAGCCACCCCCACACCAAGACCCTCGCCGAAGCAGCAGCGGCGGCCAGGACCCCCCACACACACCCGTACTGTAGGGCCGATGAAGGAAATGTGCCTGCTGGGCAATCCAGCCAAGCACCCAGACCAGGGCCTGCAGGGCCACCGCAGACAGACTTCATGACTTTATTAAAATTCCATGGTGCAAAAGAAAAAAAATAGCTAAATGGATCATTTGATTCTCTGATTTATTATGTATCCTTGTAGGTTCTATTCTGTTCATATACCCGGATATATTAGCATGCAGCAGCTGCTCTAACAATGATGATATCCTGGAAGGACACTGTATATTACTTTACTAAAATCAGTCAAGTTAATTAGCTGGTATATTAATTGGTTAATTGAACATAGCTCTAAGTATTCTAAATATGTAACCCTTTACCTGCTTGCTTAAACAAAAGGTCTAGCACATTTAGAAAACATAATATTACAAACACTGATCATGTGTATTACTTCCCAAAGGCAACAAACAGCAGACCAAAAACTTTTTTGTTTAATTGATTTTGTTATGATTGAGTTTTTAAAGGGTTAAAAAAAATAACTTTTTTCTATTAAATGTTATTTACAAAAAAAAAGAAAATGTATATGTTTGAAATAAATTACTAACCTTGTGGTAAGTGTCACTGATGACGTCATCATGCAAAAACTCTGAAGGCACCTCAAGCTTTACTAGGAATCGGGCTAAGTAAGCCCTCTTTTTCAGGTCGGGGACCCTCTGTAACAGCCAGTAAAGGATTGGATGAAGAACTGACTTACTCCCAGTGAGCAGGCCCTGCTGAAAGGTCTTCCTGCAACAGACAAGGGACGTGATAGAGAAAGCAGAACATGGTAGTCAACATGTGGATCTGTAAACCAAAATTTCAACAGAATTCTGCAAAAAAGTTTAAGTGAGTTTGATCAACTCGAGCAGCAACTGAAAATTCAACTCGAAAATATGACAACGTTTGTATCTTCAACAGTTTATAAATTATCCATATGTTGTGATCAATTTTAGGTTTTGTAGCTGGAAAGTAAGGTAAAGTAAAATGAGTTTAAAAATGTAAAAATATAGAAAGGAAAAATCTTGGAAAAGAATACATTAGAAAATTAGCCTAATGCCTAATGGGACAATGTGCAGACAATCATGACTTGTGAAGTTGCTTTGGTACATCGATCCTGACAATTTTGTAATCTTCTGTGTTCGTGTGACAAATGAAAATATTTTTAATATTTAAAAATATATGCATACATATTAATAAGATTTTGGATGGGAATTGAAAAGATTTTCTTCTTTTACCCTTTTTTGAGAACTTAATCACTTTCTGTTATGTTTATTTGACCATTTTATTTTTGTGTTTGACAATAAAAGGATATCAATCAATCAATCAATCAATCAATTATCTGAGTTATTAGCAGACAGTTATTATTAACAATATTCAGGCAAAGAGAAATAGTTTCCCACCCTAAAGGTGTAACACCAACCGTTTTGGTTAGGTCATATATTATACATTTAGAAAATAATTTCCATAAAATAAAGTAATAACGGAGCAACTTACACATCAGATATGTTATCTTGAGGTTTGTATTTCAACATCCCAAGCAGTGAAGTCATCCTTTTTACAGTTTGTTCAGGCATTTCCTCTCGGATGTCCATGCTTTGCTAAAAAGAAGAAGAAAGAAGAGCAAAACTAAAAGCTGATTTCCACATCACAGAGAATTAGTGTATGCATTAATAAAATTGACTAGTTGCTGCAGGAAAAACAAACAACAAGCATCTTTACTTTTGGGTCTATTTCCGCGAGAACGTCGTTAAAAATCTGGAGAAGCTGCATCGGTTCCAGAGAGTCAAACATCACAAGGTTGAAGTTTTTCCTGAATGGTTCCTTGTTGAGTTGTTCAACAATAAATTTCAGCTGTTCGCTCATCATGGTGTTAGCAATTAGCTATTTTACAGTCGGGTTGCTGAACGTAAGTTAGCAAGCTAACGATAAGTAAATAAGCTTCAATTCATGCAAGCTACCCAGATGTTTAGAACACTAACCGGACATTTTACTTTGCTACAACAATTTGTAAATTGTTTACGTTTAGCACCCCGTGCGTTTTAACTAGCTTAACCGTTTTAAGCGGCGGCCCCTTGGAAACCATCAATGCGTCGCGTTTTGGTTGCTAACCGGAAATGACTTCTGTTTAGTTCAAAGGCTTCTCTGTAGTTAAAAAAATGTTTGCTTTTAAAAGAATAAAGCCATGTGTCTAAAGAAATACTTTGAATTTTGTGCCAAATAAAGCACAGACAATAGACGTGACATTGGTCGATTGAATCTTTTAGTTAAATTAAACCAGTTCTGTTATAACGGTAGGAAAAGTTTCGACATTATGCTTTTGTCATGAATGCATCACACTCTTGAAGTGCCGATGATATCCGGAAGATGGCAGTATGGAGGTAACTGTGGTTTTTATGAGGTTTTCCAGTTTTGAAAATTAAAAACAAGAGAAAAAGAGTAAATACTTTGTTGGGAGAAATTATCCTAAGGTTATTTCTCAAGATTAGCAAGGTTTGGATAAGTACAATTTTATTATTCCCCATTCATCAGAATCAAAACATGAAAAAATTAAAATCATTCTGAGCAGAACTCTCCCAACACCAGATTCCCCTATTTGCTATTTGTCAACGCTTTCCGAGTGGGGTGCCTTCTGTTCGCGGCTTTGCGTGGACTCAACTTCAAGCAGAAAATCCTCGCTCGTTTGTACATTTGCTGGGTAAATTGAAAAGACGAAGCTCCTCCTATTTTCGCAGGCTGACGGAGAGGCGAAATCAGAGCGAGTCAGTCTGACAGCAAACACAGAGGAAGACAGATGATCTCCTGAGAATAGACGGGGACCAAACATAAAGAGAGGACAAAGATAACCTCACTCCTCTGGAACTTTGAGGGAAAGGAGAGAAAACATTTCACCGGTGGATTTTTTTCCCCCTTCTTCTTTTGTTTGTGAGTAAAAGAACTAAACTTGACAGTTTGCCCCTCAACTTTGTTTATTTGTGGTCAGAAGTCTAACCTCTGAGATAAAAACAATGGAATCTCAAAGTCTTCACCCCCTTAGCAGTTGCTGCAGGAATGAGTAGGCTTCTGTTAGGCAATTAGATAGTTTTGTCAGGGAGTTAACAATGGCTGAACCGCTAGGGTTTGTGGAGGCATGGAGAGCCCAGTTCCCTGAATCTGACCCCCCCAGCATGGAGCTGAACTCATTAGGGGACATTGAGCAGGAGCTGGACAAGTGCAAGTCCTCCATCAAGCATCTGGAGAAGGAGGTGAACATGGAGCGCTTTCGGATGATCTACCTGCAGACTCTGCTTGCAAAGGAGAGGAAGTCTTATGATGGGCAGAGATGGGGATTTAAACCGGCGCCCCAAGCGAGTGACGGAGACTTGCCCCGAGGATCAGACAGCCAGGGCCTTCGAGCTGATGATCCGCAAGCTGATGGACCGCTGCAAGGCCGACCTGGCAAAATGGCAAGAACTAAATCCAATCCAGAGGGAAATGTGAACGGTTCATCCCAGGCCAAACAAAAAGAAGGGACGTTGCCCGTCCGCCATGAGTCAGAGCCTCCGGATTTCCCAGTGGGCACAGGCTCAGTGGCAGCTCTGAGATCTAACTTTGAGCGCATAAGGAGAGCCAACTCTCACACAGCTGCAGACAGCAGAGGGTTTTTGACAACAGGGAGTCAGGAAAAGCCCTTTTACGCCAACATGGAGTACCACCATGAACGGGGACTGGTCAAGGTCAACGACAAGGAGGTCTCAGACAAAATCAGCACTCTGGGCTGCCAGGCCATGCAGATGGAGCGAAAGAGGTCCCTGCACTCACTACCGGGAAACCTGTCGGCAATGGCAGGTGAGATCAGCAAGGCCGCTCTTAGAGGCAGATCCAGCGAGGGGAACTGCTGCTACAATGGCTCATATGATGATAGTGATGCCAGCCCGCATTTCCAGAAGGACTGGCCAATAAGACCCACTGAGGGGAAGTCTGAGAGACAGCCAGTGGAGTGTCAGCCTTACACCAGCGTGTACGTCGGTGCAATGATGGCTGACGGGGACACTCGAGTCATTCACATCAGAGACCACAGCATAGAGGAGGACGCCCACCTCACCTGGCCGAGGCGCTCCTACTCCCCTGGGAGTTTCGAGGATGCAGGAGGGGGCTACACGCCAGACTGCAGCTCCAACGAGAACCTGACCTCCAGCGAGGAGGACTTCTCCTCGGGTCAGTCCAGCCACGTGTCCCCCAGCCCCACCACCTACCAGATGTTCATGGAGAAAAGCCGCTCGCCCTCCCAGCAGTCGCTGGACAGCGGAAGCCCACCCACACCCGTGTCACAGAAAAGTCTGAAGCACCAGGGTTTGACTTCGGAGGCATCCATCATCAGAGTGCGTAAAGTGGGTCAGATGTGGCCCTGTGATGGAAACTCCACCACATCCAGCAGAACCTCACATGACAACAGCATTCAAGGAGATGTGGGTAGGTCACTACAAAAACACTCATTTTCACTACTATCAAGAAGCACATTATAGACCAACTCCAAAGAAAACCGTGTTTTTGGTCTTTTAAACACGTTCCTGCAGCATTTTTGTCATGATGGAGGTCATATACGAAGAAAACTAAGCTTAACATTGCATTTCTGAGTATTTATTTATTAAAATTGTTGTAAATCAGTAGCAGACAAAAAATCTGTTTTAAAAAACTTGTGGTTGTGACGTATACGCTACGATGGATGGGCCAAAACAAACACCCTGCTCCGCTCCGTTATGATGCATTCACTTATAGACGACTAGATCTGGCTCAAGAACGGTACGACAGGATTGTTCGGTTGGGGTTGTAAACTAACACGAGAGACTTTAAATACATGGATGATAAGAAATGGGGGTGGGCTTACTCACCCACAGCTCAGAGACAAATTTCTGATGAACTATTTCCTCTCTGCAGAAACCATGGCCTAGAAATAACAGGGTTTTTTTTTTGTTACTTGGGTTAAAAACGGAAATAATATAGATTAAAAGTTTATGAGAGTGGAACTTATCAGGCCCACTCTTGTCACCAAGGACACGGTGCATGTGCCTTTGCTGACCCTGGTTCAAATGCAGAAAGTCCACCTGTTCATTTGAAGATTTTTCATCTATTTGACTTGATAAACTAAAGCAAAGTGCTTGCATGTCATGTTAGTGGTTTTTCTAGCTTTTAGCTAGTTTAATTGAAGGGAAATGCATCATTCAGATGACAGTGTCTGGAAAAAAAAGGAGGTCAGGATTGATACGGATCCATCTCCTGGTATTGTTAATAAAAGGGTTTATTTTCCATCTCTCAAGCCATCATCCTTATTGAGCACAGAGAAAAAAATGTTAACTCTTTCCTGCGAGGCATGATCCCATCAGAAATTGTTAGGAAATTGTCATCACAGTCCCAAACAGCGAGGCCGGTGTTTGTTTTTTGTAAACAGGTTGACCCTCTCTGCTTGGTGCTCCAACGCTCTCAGGGAGGTGCTCCAGCCTGAAGCCCCAGGGCTTCTCAGTTGCTCTGGCCTGTTCAGCCTGAGTGTTTTCGTGTCACCACACATCAGTGTTGTTATGTTCGTTGGTAATTAACTAAAGAGGGTTGTGTAGCGTGATAAATTTGGGGAGACCTTTTTTGTTCCAATCGCAAAAAGCCCTACAGACCAGCTCCAAAAAGAAGGCCGATGTGCTTAAAGTGTGTCATGCGACCTCTGTCAAAAAGCCTGCCACTGTTTCCTGTTGTGCTGTGTGAACACAATAGAAAAATCTCTCACTGAGCCAATGTTTGTTGACATGTTAACAAAATAACAATGTCAAGTGGCATAGGAAGAATGGGACTTCACAACCTGGTAGTTCCAAGGACAGCAAAGATGAGAGAAAGGGTTCTCTGTGCACAAGCCCTTATCAAGGATGCACAAACAGAGGAGCAAAAAAGCACCACCAGTCACTGGTTCTGCAAGTTGTTCCTCTTAAGAAGAGAAGTTTGGTCTGTATTGTCCATCATATATACTCTTCAACTACGAAAGACGTAAAGTTAGAGAAAAGAACCCAGGCAATTGCATTGAATTTATATTTTGTAAGGATTTACTTGTATAATGCTGTTGAAAATAAGGATTTAGTCAATAACAGAAGTTCACCTCAATACCTCAACGACAGAGGTCAAAGGTTTCCTGTTGGCTTTCGTCAGCTTTGCACTGTAGCTGTTTTTCGGTCCATTCTTCAATGAAGATCTTCTCAAGAGCTGTGTTTTAGATCTGTTGCTAAGAGACAGACTTTCAAGTCCCTCCACGGTTTCTCTATTGGACTGATCGAGGTCCAAAAGCTTGCTAGACCACTCCAGAACCTCGAAATCTGTATTACATATTCTCTCCTTTTGTTATTCTGCTGATGTGTTTGGGCTCATTGTCATGATGGAAAATCAACCATGTTTCATCCTCAATGTTTTCACGGATGGAGGGAGTTTTTTCCCCCAAAAATCTTCATATATGTATGACCCTATTCATCTCAGGCCTCTTTCATCTTTAAGTGGCAGAGTCAGTTACGGCTAAATCCTTTATTTTTACCTCACTGTAGTCTCTGATTGATGCTGCATTGCCTAAAAAATGGTCAATTCCTCCATTGAAATGTTGTCCATGCATGATACGAGTAAACAAATGCACAGAGAACTAAGTGATCTTGTGGAAACTTTGTAAGAAAGCAAATCATCTGAAATAAGCAGTATAAGTTGAAAATTCATGTGGTGGTAAAGTGACATGTAATTCTTTTGATTTGGGGTTAAAGCCCAGCTCTCATCTCCATTTCTCACATTTCAGTGAAATGTTCTCAGGGTATAGACAGCTAGTACTCCAATCCGTCTTGCTCTGATACCTTTTTTATAACATATTCTTGTGAATCCTGTTATTTTCATTGCTAGACTACATTACTTACTAACATTGTCTGGTTCGAACATGGCAGCATCCATATAACCATTAAACCCTGGTTTAAGGCTCTAAATTTAACTCGATCAAAGCTGTTGAAATATTTAGAACTGCTGGATCTTTCATTTCCCATAGCTAATTATTACACAAAGCCATCCAGAGACACATCTTCAGTTTGTAAAGCAAATGTATCCTAATTAACACTGTCTGCATGACCTCATCAGGCAAAGAATTATCAGACTGTGCTCACTCCCATTCAACAAAGCTGAAAGGGATTGCTCAATTGTTGTTTCAGTGAGGTCTGAGAGATAATTTACTGCGTTCTGACCATTTCTGTCTTTTTTTTTTCTCCTCCTGCCTCAGCGGTTAGGGATGCAGTGGTAGACAATTGTTTTCACAGGCAGAGCAGTTCATCCTGTGATCAGTCAACTGACCCTGGAAGTGTAAAATCCGCAGCGTTCCACCTCTAAAAGCACCCGGATCACTTTGACGCTTGTTGCCTCACCCGCTCTGAATCAGAGGCCCAGCTGGTGTTGCTGACTAAAAGGTACAGACACTTCATGTGGACTTTGCCTCGTGGATTAGCAGAGGTCTGACTTCACTTTCAGCTGTACCAATGTTACTGTGCATGGCTGTTGGATTAGGCCTGAGGCCAGAAACCGGTTTCAGGCAAGATTTTGCAATAAACGACTCTTTGTTGAAGTCTTGTTCTTTCGAGGAGCATTTAGTAAGATTGTGTTGTCGCTGTGAGGCATTCAGTGAACATTTTTTGAAAGAAACTGAATGTCGGTGCTGTGCAGGTGTTTTGTCTTGTATACAGTTGTACCTCCAGCTGCTATTAGACAGATCCACGGGTTACGCAGTATACAAAGTACTTCCATGTTTGGACTGTAGGATGCTCTGAACAATGTCTTGGAGGATGTGAACATTTGTTGTCCTCTGTCTGACATCAGTGTCTCAGCCTCCCATCTACTTCATCTGCATCTTCCTCAACCAACTGACTCAAATGTCCAAATCTGTCATCTTTCACCAAAAGCACAGGAACAAGTGTTCTCTCCTTGTTTCTGGTTTTCTAGGCCAATTGTCATCCCAGACTGTGAATAGAGCCGCTGATTAGCTGTGGATCTTTAAGGAGGCCATCTCTCTGATGGGTTTACGTTGCCATAATTAATTATCATCATCATCATGCAGACACGCCAGTGGCTCTGCAGTTGGAGAGGGGTGATGGGGGGGGCAGACTGTTTCATGGTTAATGTATTGCACTACATTGAAGAAAAGGTCAGCCAAGAGGGAATAACAAATCCCCCATTAGTTTAACCATAATCGCTACAAATTCCGGAGATTGTCTTTTTTACGATGCATTTAGCTGAGCCGTCCTGGTTGGGATTCGATCTCGCTTCTGCTCCAAAACGGGTCGGTGTAAGATCATTATGACCTCAATAGAGGGTGTCTGTCTGCTGAATGTCTGAACGCCAGCATTCCCTGCCGCATCAGCAGGAGTCAAATCCATTCTCGTGTACCTTTCAGGTTAATTGCAAACTCATGAATATTAGAGGCCCTTCACGGAGTTCCACACAGGGCCGTCATTGTACCCGGGTATTCACACGTGATGTTTGGTGGTCAAAGAAGCCGGTAGAGGTGTGCCTCGCCCTTTCCTAAAGTAAATGTGGCCCTGCAGGAGGAAGTTGGGACTGACTGCAAACTCAGCCTCTGTCTGTGAAAGTAATACACCTGTTCTCTGCAGAGGGAGTGCTCAGTGCACCAGCCAGGGATCAGCAGCTGCCCTGGAAGAAAAAAACCATCAATGGTCTTTGTGCTCCTGCTTATTTAAAGATACAGAATGGCTTGTTTGATGGTTTAAAACAGTGGTTCACTTAAAACAATCTCTGCAGATCATTCTCTGGATTGCATGCATGTCTCTATAGAGAGACTTGAACAGAAATGAAGCCTAAAGGCAAATCTTGGGCATGTTTACGAGGCTTTGAGGCTCCCCCGGCTCTGCGATCCTCCCTCATGCTCTGGAAGTGCAGCCTCAGCTCCCCTCCCTGGTCCCACTCAAAGGACCCTCTGTGCTGCTGGCTGGCAGGCCAAGTGTTTATGGAATGTCTCAGCTGCTGCTGGGGTGTGGAGGGGGGATGGCTAATGAAATGTAAAGTGTTGGCTGAGTTCACCTCTGTCACAGCAGCCTGACCCTTGGAGCTGCTGGTGTCGCCGACCACAACAGTTTGCTTTAAAAAAGACACTTTTGATCCCGTTGGCTTACACTCACTCCAGTCCTTTTCCTGAACTTCCAAGAAAAATTCCCATGCTTATCTGTAGCTCCACACCCTCAATTTATGAAACATTCCTCGTGCTGCAAACAAACCTGATTGTATCATCATGACGTCACCAGAGGAGGGATTTTTACCTCTGTTTGCACTCATGTTTGCAAAGAAAGTCTGAGATGTTTGCACGCTTTCTGCTTCGACCTCCACACCAGTCGCCTCCTGGTCTTGTTGAAGACCATTGCTCAGTGAGGGCTGTTTCCAGGCAGATTAGGACAGAGCCAATCACATTAAATCAAGTCAGGTGAGCGACGTTCACAAATATTTAATCCTGTTCAGACATGCAGATGAATATTTCAGGAAAGGTAGAGGTCACTCTGAGGTTTTTTTTTTGGTCATCTCAGCACACACAGTAGCTGTGTTATTCTTGCAAATGTTGACCAGCTGTTGAGGGAAAAACAGGAGAAACTCAGAAAATGTAGTGTTGGTGAAGCTGAGCTCTGATTACCGCGAGTTATTTCAATGTGCTCTGATTAGTAGGTGTGCTGGGCTGGACGGCCCTCTCTACCTAATGACTGACACTAATTTTAGTCTGCCCCATTGCGGAGCAGAATCGGGTGCTGGTGGGCCTCACCGCCTTCAGCAGAGCTGTGGTTGCGAAAGCCCTCAGCAGCTGTTAGAGGCCGTTACGTTGGCTAACTTCATTACTTTTTGTGCAAACACACAGATGGCGTCTGTGTAGAAGCTTCATTTAAAGGCTTATTTTCAGTTACTGCAGCCGGGTGTTGCACAGCTTCTGAAAGCTGTCATTTGAAGGTGACATAATGAGCTCTGTCGTCTGAATTGGGTGGAGTCAATGAAACAAAAGACTTATTTGGGCATCTCAGTGTTCATTTGTACTGGTCTTCTTTAAAGTAAAGTAAAAACATGACAGCATCACACAGTTGCTGCAGATTTGTCGGCTGCACATCCATGACGCCAATTTCCCCTTTCACCACATCCCAAAGGTGATCTATTGGGTTGAGATCTGGTGACTGTAGAGAACATTTGAGTCCAGTGAACTCATTATCAAGAAACCAGTCTGAGATGATTATTATTCTGTTGGAAGTAGCCATTAGAAGATGGTCGCTGTGGTCATAAAGGGATGGGCATGGTCAGCAACAATACTCAGCTAGGCTGTGGTGTTGTAGCAATGCAGTTACTGTTGCCCTACTATCAGCTGGAACCAGCCTGGTCATTTTCCTCTGACCTCTAACATCAACAAGGCATTTCTGCACAAAGAACTGCCGCTCTCTGAATATTTTCTCTTTTTCTGACCTGTCTCTGTAAACCCTAGAGATGGTTGTGGGTGAAACTCACCACAACGCAGTTTCTGGAACATTCAGACCAGTCTGACACCAACAACCATGCCACGCTCAAAGTCATGAAATCCCATTTCTTCCACATTCTGATGCTCAGTTTAAACTGCAGCAGATGGTCTTGACTACGTCTACATGTCTAAATGCACAGAGGTGCTGCCATGTGATTGGCTGGTTGAAAATTGAAATTATTGGAAAATAAAAAAGAGAAACAGAAATACATACACATACATACGTATATCTCCATATATATATACAACCACATACACATGTAAATGATGTCATACAATTACTTACTTAATTGTAAACAGAAATATTTGTACTCATACATACAGTACATGATGCATTTGATCCATTAAATATAAATGTTGTCAAGAAGATTTAAATAATTGCTTGAAAAGGAGTGGAGTAAGCAGTTTTGTATATCCTCCCCCCTCTTTTATTAATGTTTTCTCTGATCATGGCCAAACGGATGATCTGGGATTCCTAAAAGAAAAAAAAAATTTTTTTTTTAAACTTATCAAAATGGTTTGGAATGTTACATAGTTTTCAAATATTTCCTCATCCTGATCTCTAATAACTTTTGTGGTTTCACTTAGTTGCATCATTTCATTAAAGCATGTTTACTTGTTGAGCACTGATGTGAAAAAAGAATAAAACTGTCGTGACTTGATCTTTCTAGTTTAGGGTCTGCAAATATGAAAACATGTGTATTTGTGGCTTCTTTTGTGATCCAAGCAAACTGCTTGCAGTCCAAGGACCAGAACGCTTTTAGAACCCGTAACTGAGCTCAGAATTTCCTGAAAACCCTTTGGATCCTGCTGCAGTCGCCTTCTCAGAGGACAACCCATTTTTTGGCATCACAAAGTGCTTCTCCACTTTTCACAACATCTCACTTTGTGCTTTTCTTTTTTTCTTTGTTTTAAAGGTGCAACTTTTTACACCAGATCCATTAGGGAGGTGACTGGAAGGCCATCCTCACTTGTCAAATTGTCTTTGAGGGGAATCATTTCTGGGCTGGATCAATCCCGCATTTGCTGCATTGCTTTTTTTTGTAGAGCTTAGGATCTAAATTCTGCCCAGCAGTCGACTGGTTTGTGTGGACAGTCGTGTTTTCAGAAGGGAAGTGACAAAACATGGATGTTGCTTTTGTGGATCCACCTCAGGATCATCAGAAAATCAATATCTTTCTGTTTTTTTGTACTTTTTAGAGCTGGAATTTCAATTAGAGTCCATTAGCTAAAGATTAACTATTTTTGGTTTGTTGTTCTCTGAACAAGTATTGTATTTGGTGGTGCTGTATTAGATTTTAACTTCTTTTTTTGTACCTGTTTTGATTTTTTATTGGAAGTGCCCATCCTGGTGTTGAAACATCGATGTCTGCGCTATATAAAGATGGTCAGTCTTAACATATTTATAATGACAGTGTCCTAAAGGAAGTTTTTTTCTTCCTCTGTTCGGGATTTGGGGGGGGAAGAGAAGGACCTCATCATTATTTCCAGAGCAGACGGTCTGATGCGGTGACACGTCTCTGCTGCACATCTGTCGTTCCCTTCCCGCCTGTTTATCTTAGTTCATCTGTGCGGATTAGGAGAAGGGCTTTGGGTTTGTCTTTGCTTTGTCATCACATCCAGTGTGCTCCTGGTTTTTAAACTCCTGTGACTCCAGTTTGCATCCTCTGTGAAGGAGAAGTGTTTCATTATTCTACTGGAGATCTTGGAACCGGTTGTTGGCACAAAAATGGCTGAAATTGGAACCTCATACTTAACCCGATATATGCCCTTTTTAAAACGATCTTTCATTTGAGTTAATGTGGGAATAAAGTGAAATGAAATTCTTGAAAAACACGGGAATTATAGAGTTCAGAGAAGTCAGAAACCAAATCAGCTTCTCTCTGCACAGCTGCTGAGTTTAGCTCTCTTATGTAATGTCATTTAAACGTGTTTATGACGTCTCCATCACACAGCTGAAATGACTTTAAGCTGTATGCTGTTGGGTAATGCACACAGAGGAGATACACGACCTTGAGCATCTTTTTAAAATCCTCCAGCTCTTGCTGTGTAATAAAAGTGGGTTCTGCAAAGAAGACGAGGATGACCCTCTTCTCTGACCCCTGATGTCAATTATCAAACTTCAGTCCCATAGAAAGGAATTTATTTTAATCTGAAAATGATATATCAGCTTGTTCATAGCAGCTTAAGCTCTTGACAGGAACATTCATGTCTTTGTGTGTAGCTTAAAGCACTAATAAAACTTTACAAAATGAAGCAAACTGGACATTTCAGATTGAGATTTAGACATATGCATCGTCACGTCCACCAGAAACTCTATGTAAGCTTGAAAAAGAATAGAAAAAGTGTTTGAATCATCCATAAGAGGTGAAGAAAGGAATAGAGCAGAAGGGAAATTTCAGCATCAGGAGTGTGGTTATTAAATGCAGCTGAAATGTTTACTTAAAGCACAAGTGCTGTTCTGTTTTATAATCTATTTTGTATGGCTTAAAATCTAATTTTGTTCATGGATGATTGCAACATTTATGAAGTAGTTTTTGTTTGTTACAGCTATTCACTCTAAATTAATGAGTAGTTTCCTGTGGTGCTGAACTTTTATGAATTTGAAACATTTTATGAAGGTACACTTGTACTAATGATATGATGTACACATAATAAATGTACATCTTATCTGCTTTGAATAATGAACTGAGACCTACTACAAAATAAAAAAGAAAAGCATTCAGACCCTTTTACAGTTCCATTCATCATCTGTGCCTGCTGAATTCCTTTTAGGGTCACTGGGGGTTTGCTGGAGCCTATCCCAGCTCCTATTTATCAAAGGTGGGGTACACCCTGGACAGGTCGCTAGTCTGTTGCAGGGTCAAACAAACATTCACAATTTAGACACACAATTTAGATTCATTGATGAACACATGTAGCATGTTTTTGGATTTTGGGAGGAAACTGGAGTCCTCGGAAAAAACCTCATTAGCTCCATGTTTGCTTTCACTGCCAGCATCTCACACCCTGCAGTTTTGTGCAAGATTGTTTCAAGCGCCTCTTTGAACAGGCTACACCTTGAGTCTCGTCTGGTGTGGTAGATCTGAGCCTCTATCGCTCTGGTGTTCAGGGCTTGTTCCTGAGCTGCCAGGATGAGCACACTGTCCTGTATGCCAGCCCTCTCTCACCATTGGTTGGACTTCTTGACATCAGTTACTTCAGTTATGCTTCAGTGGTACATCCCATGCAGGGGCTTGTCCTCCCATGAGGATCTGTCCTCCACCACATCCTCTACTGTCCATTGTCTGAGACATTCACTGAGTACACTGTCATTTGGGCCTTGAGCTTGATGTATTCATGCACCTTGGATATTTCATCCTGGATAGTGGCTTTCATGCTCACTAGTCCTCTGCCTCCTTCCTTGCAGCTTGCATACAGTCGCAGGGTGCTAGAATTGGGATGGAACCTCCATGTATGGTGAAGGAGCTTCTGTGTCTTAACATCTGTGGTCTGTATCTCTTTCTTTGGTCATCTGATTGTTCCTGCAGGGTATCTGATGACTGGCAGTGTGTAACTGTTTATTGTCCAGGTCTTGTTCTTGCCATTGAGTTGGCTTCTCAGGACTTGCCTTACTCGTTTGAGGTATTTGGCTGTTGGAGTTTTCCTTGTTGCCTGCTCTGTTGCCATTTGCCTGTGGAATTCCATGGTACTTGTAACTGTCCTCAATGTCTGCTATTGTTTCTTCTGGGAGTGAGACACCTTCAGTGTGGACTACCTTGCCTCTCTTTGTCACCATCCAACTGCATTTCTCAACCCCAAATTGCATTCCAATGTCAGTACTGTAGATCCTGGTGGTGTGAATCAGGGAGTCAATGCCACGCTCGCTCTTAGTGTATAGCTTGATGTCATTCATGTAGAGGAGGTGACTGATGGTTGCCCCATCTCTGAATCGGGTATCCAAAGACAGTCTTGTTGATTATTTGGCTGATGGGGTTCAGACCTATGCAGAACAGCAGCGGGGACAGAGCATCTCCTTTGTATATGCCACATTTCATGGACACTTGCCAATGGTTTCAAGGGTGGTTTTCCACTGCGTCATTGAGTTTCCTATGAAGACTCTTAGAGTCCTGATGATGTTGTACAGCTCCAAGCATTCAGTGATCCTTGTGTGTGGCACTGAATCATAGGTTTTTTTGTCATCAATCCAGGCTGTGCACAGGTTGGTGTGTCGTGACCTCCAGTCTTGAGCGACTGTTCTGTTCTGTCAACCAGGAGTAACTTGATCCATGTGCCAATGTATTTTGGTTGCAATGATGTCTGATTTGAGCTTCCATGTTGTGGAGAGACAGGTTATTGGTTGGGACTGCACTCTTTTAGGGATCCTTCTGGATCAGAATTGTTTGTCCTTCCATCAGCCGTTCCGGGTGAGTCCCATCTCTTTGCAGCTGGTTCATTTGTGCTGCCGGGCGCTCATGGAGTGCAGTGAGTCTGCCACTGTGATGGTCACTGGGTTCTGTTCAGGGAGGTTGCTGTGCTCTTTAAGCGAGACCAGCCATTGAGAATTCCTGTTATGTGCTGGCTCTTTCTCCCAATACTTTTCCAGTACTGTTCAATTTCCATTATGGTGTTTCTGCTCTGCTGTTTTGACCCAGCCACTGAGCGTACTTTTCGTAGGCTGGGTTGCGTACAGCCTGTTTATCCATCTGTCTTCATTGTCTCTCATGGACCTCTGTAGGCGGCTGTTCAAGGCCAGGAGTCTTTTTTTGGCAGTTTCAGTGTATGTATTCAAATATATATTGGAAGAATAAAGTTGTGAAATTATGAGAAAAAAGTCAACATTTTCGAAGAATAAAATTGTATATTTATGATAAAGTTTTTATTTTACAGTCATACTTTACTTACTACAATGCAATGTCCTGATGCATAATTTAACAGGTTATGTTCTTTGAAACCTTTTAAATACTACATAATACTACATAATACTAAACAACTTTTTCCTTGTAAAATTACAAATTTCTAAAGAATAATTTTACAACTTTTTTCGCATAATTGTACAACTTAATTCTAATAAGATTTTGGCTTTTTTCTTGTGATTTTTTGACTTTCCTGTCCTAATTTTCTGACTTTATTCCCAGATATTAATTACATTTTTGTTTATGGTGGCTGTACTAAGTTGTAGTCCTCATACCAGTGCAGGCATAAAATATCAAGATAGGATTTCCTGCTGGCTGAGAGTGTTCCCTCATCATTATGGATTCTGATTGCTTCTCAGTGTTCTATGTCACCTACTTTTACTCATTTCTGAGCTTTTGTTGTGGGATGGTGGAAAAAGTTTTCCAGCTTAAAGAGTCTTGGGTTATGGCTCGACCCTGAAAACGAACTCACAACCTTCAAGTTTCAGGGCGGATACTCCACCACAGGACTAAGCTGGTTTTATGATTGTGACATCATTGCTTTGAACTGTAAGTTAGATTAACACAAATCAATATTTATTTCAGAACAATGCCCCTGAACCCACAACGGGTTTTCTCTGCTGAAATTACAAATGTGTAGTTTTGAAAATATGAGTCAACTCTGCCAAAAACCCACTGAGTTAAGTCTTTTGTGGACACCCTGTGAAGTGTAACGGTACAAATGAAGGCGCCAGGAGCAGGAGTTGAGGGCTGTTTGTTTGGAGATGACCTTGTGCAGAGGGCCTGTTTCCTTTCTGAAGCAGATGAATTGCTAAATTTTCCGGGCAGACCTGCACGGACACTTCCTCAGTAGCCGTCTTTGTGATTACTAGAGCAACTTCTCTCACTATGGGGCCATTGTAATGTGCGCTTTCTCACACAAACTACAGCCAAGTGAGTCCTGAGTTACTATGAAGGGCACAATTAACCCAGTGTTGAAGAATTGAAAACATTGCTTTAAATCTTCCTCATTCCTTGATGGTGTTTGTCAGCTAGTTCTGTTTCTTTTTACAAAAAAATAGACCGTTTAGTTGTGTGTGTTTATGTGTGAGACCTTTTGTCACAGCTTCATAGAGACGGGCCTTTCTCTTTCATCCTTCAGAACTCTCCAAAGAAACTTGTTCTTCTTATCTTGCAGTTTCTGGAGTTCTGTACTTCCTGTTTTTAATCTGTGGTAGCCAATTTCGTGGCCTTCACCTGACATACTTGATGCTGACCTGCTAACTGGACTCTTTTGCTGAGGTCTTGCTGATTTTGGTGCGCTACCTGCTACTACATGCTTGATGGCTCTTGTCTCAGTGACCCTGTCGATTGAAAGTAAATGGTACATATATGTAAAGCGCTTTTCTACCTTCCTCGAAGGCTCAAAGAGCGTTACAGTGACAGTCCCACACACTGATAGTGGCTCAGCTGCCGAACACTGATTCCAACCTATAACTCGCAGTAGCAATGTGGACACTTGGCCCAAGGGCACTTGGTAGGCATGAAGTGTGTTCTTGAATGTACATTTAGCTAGCCCATGGTGTTCACACTAGACTTCCTAATGCTAGCACACGTTTACCACCTACAGATGGAAATGGCTTGGAGCAAATCTTGCAATTCTGACTCCAGGCTTTTTCTTTCACAGCACTATTTTAATATATGAAAGACTTGATATCATAGAATTCCGGCCGGGCGCAAACCGCTGATATTTTTCCTCCATGATCAATTTTCAAATAGTTGGTACCCACGGATTAAAAGGGAATGCCATTCATAGGTCACTACTAAATCCGAGTCTGTGATTGGTCAAAGTTTGACCTGATTTGACTTTCAATGTACGCTTAGCGGTCACGCGTTTTGCACGTAGGCCCATAAAAAGTCGTAGAAACTTGCAGAGCAATGCAAGAGATTGTAATGGGGAAGCATGAAACGCGCATTTATGTGTGAACGTGAATTTCCTTTGGAAGTGGTTGCTTGAACGTGTTGCCAAGGCGGTGTGAACATACCTTTACAAATAATTTGCGATACAATTACCCGACAATTGTGCACTTATAATTTTCATGACGTCCTATGAGGTGGCCATATAAGGGTTCAAAAGAACTGCAAAACATGCCTGCACTCCCCTTAAGATGCAGGCACTCCTCTCTATGACCCTCCAGGGGCTCGGACAACCCAAAAATCCACAGCACAAGTACGGGTGAACCTCTCTATGGATGCATGTGACCAAGGCTTAAGGAGCAAGCCCTTGACTTTCAGATTGAAACTCATTCAAAAACAAAAGTAACTGCAGGAAAGTCTGTTCACCCAGTTATATCATTATTCTACCAGCACAAGTTGGTACAACTGCTATTTTACCAGATGCTCAACATTTCTTGTTTTATCTAGAAATTAAGCCCAGATAATAACAAATCTCGAATCCTACAATGGTTGCTTGTTTGTTTGCCCACTTTTGAACATGCAGGAATTGGGTGACGCCATAAGCAAGAAAAAAAAAAAAAAAAAGACTTCCAAAACAGTTGAGTTGAAACAACTCAGTCACATGGCTACATTAAACATTGACATGGATTGCAAACTGACATTGCGTGGGTAACGTGATAAAATCTGTTTTGCAGCACGGCTCAGTCTGCCAGCATTACAGATTTTCTGAAAGGGCCTTTCTGCTGTCTGAGCCCTTTCATTTTTTGACTGGAGAAAATAACAAATTCCGAGTCTGTGCCACCACAGCATAATCCTGAACACAGCAGAAAACCGTTAGCTGAAGGGATGAGGTGCTTGGCACGGCCTAGAGTGAGCAGAGCGCATGCGTTTGCCTCCCGTTTTCACACGCTCAGCCACTCACCTGGCTTTCGCCCGCAGAGGCTGGAACAGGCTTTATGTAGTCTTTATATGGGTCACAGGTTTATGAGGGCTAAGAGAGGATTTCATGAGAAAAACAGAGCAGCTCGCCTCTGATTTACTCTGTTGTTGGCTGATCATTTCTGCAACAATTTTACTGACTTTAAATTACAGGCAGTGATGTACAAAGCAGCATTTACATTATCAGAATGTTATGATAATTCTTATTTCCTCATTTAAGGTCCATGTTACCTGGAAGTTTAATCCTAGATGTTTGCTTTTGGAGATAAAATGTGATCTGTTCTCACTTACATGTAACATGATACAAGCCTTCTATCACAAAGAAATTCTTCTACATTAGAAGCCAAGTATCTAACAGATGAGGGCTCTATATTCCACATGTTTCCATGCTTTCAAAGCTGCAGGTTTTTACCAGGAAAACCTTCAGCTTTTCCTTACTGTCTCATGAAGCAGCAAAAGGTTTAACTAATCTCTCACCTCTTAAAAAACGTACTCTCATCCATTTTGACTTTAATTTAAAAGAATTTTGCAACTTCAGAGTAAAATAAAAGAATAAAAAGGATTACAATGCCTGTTCCAATAAAGCAGATTTTTTTTCTTCAAGTGGCTTAACTTCATTCGAAGTATTTATTTGTTTGTTTATTTATTTTCACAATGTCACAGATGTTTTTCACTGGAAACCCCCAGCTTTGAAACTTTCAGAGGTTTTCATGAAGAGTCACACCTCTAACTTTATAAATGATCCAAAAGTTTTTTTGTTCTAAGTTACAAAAAAATGTGCAAAGTCCTGTAGGGTGTTGTAGTACCGACCCATGTGTGCTCCACTTATGGCTCTGAAGTCTTTTTATGTGGGGTTAATTTACTTAATTATATTCATAAAATGGACAAACATTCTTATTACTGTTGCTGGACTATCTTTGAAAGCAATAATAACCCACTAATAATATTCCATTTATATTAAGACTCTTCATAACTTTTGGTAACATCTTGAAGCATTTTTATTTTTTTAAAACAATACTTTTAAATTTGAACAAACAGAAATGGACAACTAAGCTAACCAGTTTAATTGCTACAGACTTTTTGACATTTTTGACACTTTTATGAAATAATGTCAATAAAAACACAATCATACATTTGTATTTTTCTAATTTCATCACAAATCAATTGAGCAACTTCTATTTGTAAAAAAAAACCCCACCAAACATCATTTATCTGGTTTCTGTATTTGAAGGTTGTAGAATTTATTTACAATAAACACAAAGGTTTGTTCATTTATTTATTTTGCATGTTGAACACAAAGTGGAGACTTTAGGAGTCGGAACAATCTTAAAATAAAGTTAGCATTTGAATACATTAAGTTCTTGTTTTTTGTCCCCCATGTTTTTGTATGAGGCTGAAGATAGTCTTAGAAGGAACTGTCCAAATTATTCTTTTATTTTTTATTCTATTATTATAAGATTCTTGGTAGGATTTATTTTTCTCCTTCTTCGACCTCATGTTCCCCTGCTGCTTTAGTAGTTTTGTTAATAAACACAAGATGACAATACCGTTCCCAGCAGTAGACATTTGGCTTCAGTTATAGTGCTGTCCTTTCACTGTGTAGCCACACAACATGATGGGTTAGTGCAGAGGGTTTCCAATAATTTGCCTCTGTGTTAACTTCATGACTTTGCTGTTTACTGGCCCATCATGTGACCATTGTCCTTTGTGTGTCTATTACTCGCAGAGACTCCCTACAATGAGAACTCTCCGTCATATGGCTATGACCTGGAGCAGTCTGAGGAGAACCAGCCTCCCCACGACTCCCTGTCTCTCAGTGGATCTCCTCCCTCCTCGCTACGGCTGCGTTCCAAGAACCGGAACAGCCGAGACACCCAGTCGTCGGGTTCTCTGGAGTCCACGCAGTCGGTAAAGTTTGAATAAATCTTTTGAGATGTCAGTGTGGGTCATCTCCATAGTACTGCTCAGCATATTGAATAATCTTTGTTTCTATCTGCTCTCACAAGTTGCTTTGTATTTTCTTTTCCTGCCTTCTTATAGTTTCACCATTTGAAATCCCACTCTGATCTTCTTTTACTATTGTATTATCCATTGTAAAATCATTCTCAGTGGTCTTTGAATTATGTTTATGCCGTTTTTAGCCCAAATCAAATACCTTTGCTTTCTAGAACATAATTTCTGCAGAGTGGCAGTAGATCATTAGAAGTTCGCCTCCGAGTTGTGGGTGGGACCGTTGGCATGGAGTTAGCCAGCCCTGACTTCCTATTCTCCCTTTGTTTACACGCTCTCCTGCTAGCTGTTAGCCCCTCACACCCCAGCCTAACATTACCGCAAAAAAAACTGGCAACAGCAGTTTTGGAAACATCCAGCCGGACAGTTTTCAGCCAGATTCTCGGACAAGGAAAATAGAGATGTGCATCGATTCGTCTGCGAGTGGATGCATAGGAATGGACCGGAGCAGGAAGCTTGTGGCTCGCCATAGTAGCATCTACGTCACAACTGCAAGCTTTTTCAGACAGCACTTTGAAGTCTGCTACTGATTCACAACAAGTTGAATAAATAAATGCTCAGAGGTCTGATTTAAGGCCTGATTTTCAATGTATCTGTCCTCTATTATGAGAAAAATGTCACAAGTTAAAAACACCAAAAACAAGATTTTCATTGGAGTTGGTCTTTAAATCATCCTCAATTTATGAAAGATGCAGTCAATTTAAAGCCATGGTGATAGTGTAGAACTATTCTTAAATACGTTTTTACAAGTTAAACCTTATGTGTTTTTCCTTAATTTCATTAAGGTTTGTGTCATGTTATCCTCCAACACCTTTTTGTGGCATATTTTGTTTACCCAGTGATTTCAGTAAAGTTTTTAGCTTCCCTGCTGCAGTGTGAGCCTCGTTGTCCAGATGTTTCACTGTGTCCTTCACAGGAAGAAATGAGCTGAAGTTCATAAGGGGGGAGCAGGTATACGTCAGGGAGGTACTCAAGAGGAGCCAGACTCGAGCACCCACAGGCCAGCAATAAAATCCTCTGAGAGCAACATATCGCTCCCAGATGGGAGCTCTTTTTAACATGAAGCAGGGCGTCGCTGATGCAAACTCTGCAAACACTCTGTGGCTAAACAGATGTTAAAAGGGGACGCTGCACCCTTTCCCTCTTCGCTCTACTCCTGTCTTATCTGTGGTATTCTCCTGTTAACAACTCAAATCATAGTGGAGGGTGGTGGTGACACACACCATTTTTTAGGCTACAGATAATAGCATGACATGATTCAGACACTGGGATGACTGATGTCTTTAAAATAATACGTTGTAAGTCAGACGCATATTTGTCTTCCACAAAATGTTGGGAGTTCAGGCTGGCTGGAATGTGGAGCCCCCGCAGAGTTTAATCAAAATGTCTCTTTACAAACTTCACAGCAGCGATCGCTTTTCACTTGTGTGAGTTCACATTTATTTTACGCCCCGCATTAGCGTCACAAGCTTTTGCAGAACGGTCTTGAACAGCTGTTTCTCTCAACGTGTGTCCCAGGTGGAGCTGGACCAGGAGAAGGGGCTGGAGATGAGGAAGTGGGTTCTGTCAGGGATCCTGGCCAGTGAGGAGGCCTACCTCAGTCACCTGGAAGCCCTTCTGATTGTATGAAAAACTTCAAACACTTCTTTACAGCGACATAGTGCAGAAAGATGTAAGAAACATAAAAAGCTTAGATGGAAGATATTGCTTCTTTTTAGTCCTTAAGAATGTACAAAGATTCCATCTTTAAATGGAAAGCCAGGGTTCCTTTGTCAGTTACCATCATTGTAACAAAAGCTATCGTTCTTTTCACAATAAAGGCTCTGATTTTGTGCTAAGATCAGATTAGTCCAGGAAGAATTTTCCACTTGTATTTTGATCAACATTTGCATTGATTCCACATTAAATACAACAATTAGTGTACGTATAAAAACACCAAGTTGCTTGTGAACGTACTCATTACCTCTGTACATCTTTAAACTGTTATAAGGAACCATTTTTTGATGAGTTAGGAAGAAAAAAAATAAAACCAAAAACAGACCAACAATAAAAAAAGAAAATTAATAAAAAGCATAATAGTAAATCAACTCTACTCACTCCTGGACCCAAATTCCCAAATAAATAATTATTTTTTGCAATATCATTGGAGAGGTTTAATTAAAGATTACTGTAACCCAATTGTGATACTCCGTGCCTTCTGTACTCCAGCTATAGAAAGTTCTAGTTGAGATATATCCAAGAACATGAAAGAGCACGCCTGTATGGACAGACAATGTGGTGATTTCCAACGTGTGGCTACCATTTTCTTTGCTGCTGTGAGTCCTGTTAACAAAATTCTGCGCTTGGCCACAGTAAGCTGAACAGAGGAGAGATCGTTTAAAAATAACAAAGCAGGTAAACGGGATATTGAAACCTGAAAAAAAGTCTGCAAACAACCTCCAACTCCAGAGCTCCCTCACTGGCTTGCATTTCCAAAATAGGTTTAAATGTGCCAGTGCATTTTATGGGGCATAAGTTACACGTTGGATCTGGGGTAATCATCGTTACGCCTAATTATTTCTGAGTAAAATATTGTGGAAGTATAAAATTATAATGAATTTGCTGATGAGTAGGTTTCTGGAACACAGGCTGTTACTCTCCCACAGTCTGTCCCAGTTTGGGTCAGGGTTAATATCGTCAAAATCCGCTTGCCATATAGAGTCCAACACCAGGGGTTGGTAAGAACTAATGAGTAGTAGTTTATAAAGCCTGGAGACACGCCCCCCTAATCTTGAGGATTGTTGCAGGCGATATAAGCAGAGGGCTCTGTAATGGGGCTCCCAAGTCCTTAAGTAAAGATTGTACCTGCAAATAAAAAAAGAATGTTGTTTGTGATGAGCCATACCTACTGCATCGATCTCTAAAGGACAGTAATGCACTGTCCCCAAAAATGTCACCTAAGAAAGTAATATTAAGTGTTTTTTTTTTAAAATCAAGTTTGACTTTTTCATGACCAGAAATAGGGTTTCCAGGATTCCAGGGAACATGCCCCCCCCTCCACGTCTCCCTGCTTTTTCCCATTCATTGATCATTCTAGTAATGATTGAACCATTCTTATCTGGTCGTGTGTTTAGGTGTAGAAAGTTTTCATGAGTTCCAACCCAGCTTTCTTCTACCTCTCACCATGAAACAAGTAATTTTGAACGGAACCAAATAGTTAAAGGCCTGAGCGTGAAGGCCCAATTATAAAATGTGAAATTGAAGGGAGAGGCTCTTTTTGATCGCCATGGCGGAGTAAGGATTATTGAGCAAATAAGAGCTACCCTGGGTAGTATGCTCATTTTAATTACTGAAACACGACTCCTTAGGCTTGGACCACTTCGCCAAGTCTGAAGTAACTTTTATTTAGCTGTTACTAAATTTCTGTTTCCTTATTTCTGAAGTTGAAGGGAAGATTTCTATACGGAGATGGGTAAATTGTTTAACAACTGCAATAAAGGGGGAATGTAGTGTTTGACACTTATTGGTGTAGCGGTAATGGAGCAGATTTCCGCCAATTTATTTCAAAACCAGATATCTCACCATACCTTTCAAAAATAGTTGGAATGTTAGGTATGCAATTACTGGGATAAGAATTAGCCACTTTTAACAATTACCATAAATTCATGTTCCTGCTGGCAGGGGACATTGGCGCCTGTTGATTTGGTTTATTACTAAAATGCTGAGATCAGTTATCTTGTTGGATTGTATCTTCATCAAAGAGAAACACATTTTCAAACAGAGAAAATTAATGAAAATTCATTCTCAAAGAGGTTAGAAAAAGGCAAACAATTGTTTTAATTGAAGATTTTTGTTTAAAAGAACAAAGAAAATAACTTCATTGTAAAAAATGATTTACAAAACATTTACAAAATCTTTAAATATTCAAATGGCTTAAACCTTACCTAAAGTAGATTTTGAATAAAAAAGGGTTTGGTTTTATATGCACCTTCGAGCAATAGGAAGCTCCGAGGTGAAACATGCTGTACTGAAAATCTACAATGCCTGTTAGTTTGCACAGTCTTTGCATGCAAGGAATTGTTTATTGCAGATTTTAAAATAATTCTTTGCAGATGATGCCTTTTTTTACACAATAAGACAGAGGGAGTAAAGAACTGACCATTTAGTATGATGAAAAGATTTAAAATAAACAAAAATTGTGCATTCCTTAACTGCTGGCTGTAACGGTTTTCACAGCCAATGAAGCCTCTGAGGGCGGCGGCCACCACCTCTCAGCCAATGCTGACCATCCAACAGATAGAGACCATCTTCTTTAAGGTCCCAGAGCTTCACGAGATCCACAAGGACTTTTATGATGCCCTGCTGCCCCGCGTTCAGGACTGGAGCAACCAGCAGTGTGTGGGAGACCTCTTCCAGAAGCTGGTATGACCATGCCGCTGTGCTGGCGTAACTCTTCAAGTTGAGAAGTCTCTCAGATGCCTTTTTTAAGCATAATTCAGGATCAATTCACAAAATAATAATAATAAAATAAGAGGGAATGTCAGTTGAAATTGCCTTTGGGTGATTTCCATCAAATCGCAAATTTTTTACTATAAAACATGTCCTGACATTGTTTTTGTGCTTAACTAAAACTTGTTTTTCCACCTCCTGGAATTGAATTCATCTAGCTGTGGAGTCCTGGAGCATCAAAAATCTAAGCGTGGGTTGTGTGAGGAGAATGTTGTGATAACACATGAACAGCATACTTGTGTTTTCAGACTGAAACTTGCATGTGAACATAAACACCAAGCTCAGGACAAGAAAGGACATCAGAAGGTTTTGAAGAATAATTATAGGCTTTCTTATGTGTCATTCCTGAACAGTTTGATGGTTGTTTGATGAAGAGGGGACTTATGGGTAGCAGAGCGTGTTGTTTTTGGCTTGAATTTTGCAATGCAGACATAACGAGACCACCTGGAGTCCTCTCCTGGCAAGATGAAAGCCGTTTTTTCCCACAAAACATGCCATAAAGCTCAAAACGGTTTACAGAAGTCAGATGAAAAGGAATCACTCGAGTGTTTATGGGTGGAAAACAATTATCAAGACTTTTTACGTGCAAAGATTTATTTATTAACAAATGGGGAAATGCCAGATCTCACTCTGTCATGGATAAGTTGCTCTACTTGATGACTCAGCCAGGCACACCATGACACTGCAGTGTGCAGACTGCCACTCACAGACTACTGAGCTCCCTCCTCTGCTTTTTGATCTAATGTGTGCTCTGCTCTATACAGGCCAGCCAGCTCGGAGTTTACCGGGCCTTTGTGGATAACTACAAGGTTGCCGTGGAGACGGCAGACAAGTGCTGCCAGGCAAATGCTCAGTTTGCACAGATATCTGAGGTATGTAGTCACAGCGGGGCTTCAGCAGGCAGCGGTTCCAGTGTTTGATGCTGGCTGAGACACGTGATGACGAGGCAACTTTCCTTTAAAACCACAGTGTGCAAAGCTCCACAGCTGCTGGTTGCCTTACCTGTGATTTAATAAGAGTTCTTGTTTTCTGTGTTCCTGCTAGAACCTCAAAGTCAAAAGCACAAAGGACTGCAAGGAACAGCCGGCTAAAAATTCACTGGAAAGTGAGTCAAATGCATGGCCAGATCTGTACTGATCAATATTGCTATAAGTATCTTATTATTCCTCCTCCTCCTCCACAGCTCTTCTCTACAAGCCTGTAGATAGAGTGACTCGCAGCACGCTGGTTCTGCATGTAAGTTTTAAAACCATCCAGATCTCCAACTTCTCCAAACGTCTTCCTTTTTCCAGACAGTGCTTGTGATCATAAACTGTGTTGTAGGACTTGCTGAAGCACACGCCCAGCAGCCACCCAGACCATCCTCTGCTGCAGGACGCCCTCCGCATCTCGCAGAACTTCCTGTCCAGCATCAATGAGGAGATTACCCCCCGCAGACAGTCCATGACCATAAAGAAAGGAGAGGTCAGTGTGGGAAGCTTCTGTAGCGCACAGAACTGTGGCAACTAGCTAAACGCTGACAGGGGAAGCAAGAGGAACTGCTAAAAGGAAACCTAAAACAAGAAAAAAAGACCAATCTGAAAAAGAAAAATTAGTAAAATTATCTGTCCATGCTGCAAGAAATCTAAAAAGAGGCATTCAAAACAGGGAAAAATAAGCTAAAAAAGCTTACAGTTTGCTAGAATTACTTTAAGTTGAATGTTAAACAGCCCAATAGTAATATTTACCTAACTGGAGTTCATTTTGATCGCGGTGACAAAAACCTAGTGTAACAAGTGGTAATGTGAACAAGATGAGATTACAACCTTAATACAAGTTGGACCATCTTAATAACTCCTCATAAAATCAAGAACTAGCACTAATTCTTAGAGCCTAAATCTGCATTTTTGTTTATGACAATGAATGCTGGTCTAATTTCTCAACATTTATTGAACTTTAAAATAACTTCCTTAAAATTAAGCCAAAAATGATAAAGTCTTAATTCAGGTTTTCATTTTGTCAAAGGTTTGGAGCAAAATGATTTTGACTCATTTTAGTAACAATTTTCTAGATCCTAGCTCTTATTGAGACAAAAGTCCTTAACTGTGCTGATTTTGAGAAACGTTTGAAAAAGTATCGAGCAAAGATGCGTTAAAACAATTTCAAACCTAGTAGAAAAATCTTGAATATCTTAAAACAAGGTTTGAAATCTTCTCACATTGTTTGCAGAGTCGACTTGGAGTCACTTTAGAGAAGTAAAAGTTGGGCGCAGCTTGTGATCCTGGAGCAAGAGTTGAAAAAAAGAGTTGTCTGGCACAGACAGGGTGTCTCTTACAGATTTTATGACTTTATTTTGGTCCTGTATATTGCTCTCTTGCTGCAGCCCACATTTGGTTCAAACAGACTTTGTAACACATGGAACTGGAGATGATATTTTGATTCAGTAGCCATAGCCTGCTTTAAAGCACTCTGGATTTATGACTAATTTTAGTGCACTAAAATGTAATTTAGTGTTCTAACAGGAGGTAATTTGACACGCTGGAAAGATGCCATGCATTCTAACACGATTTTTAATCTTTTCCATTGTTACTATTTGCATATTACTGGATTCATTTTTGAAATCAGATTTTTTGGAAATGATCAGTGCAGCACATTTCTGTGAACACTCTGAATCATATCCTTCTACCAGGATTATCGATCAACAGAGGTTTTAAAGCCTAATGTGTCTGGAAGCTGTTAAGACCAGAGGGTGAGCCGAGTCGCTGCTGACTCATCTCAGCCCGTCTGTCACAGCCGTGAAGGAAACGGAGCGTAGAGGAAGCTCGTGACAAAGCAGAGCAAACACAGGAGGCCATGGGTCTCCGTGTCACAAACCAGGAAAACCAGTGATTACCGTGCCGCTCCCTCCCATCCTTCCCAATGGGCATTCCCAAAAATGACCTCCACTGTATTACCAGATTTTTGCACTTGGTGTATTCCAACTTGTCCATGTTTCCTGCTTCTTCTGTACCCCCCCACACACACACCATGCACCTCAAGGCTCTGATTCAGATTCTCCTGAGGGAGAACTTCCTTTGTTTTTACTGGAAGCTGGTCGGGCCCAAAGTAAGGCTATCAAATCAAAGAAAGCTCCTGGGAAAAATTCTTCTTTATATTGTTGAGGAAGTCTGAAATCCCGCAAAGAGATCCACAGATAACAATCCCTTAACAAGACAATTGCCTGAAAGTGTTGGGATGTTATTGTTTTGTATGAATGACCTTTAGCTAAATTTAAATCTGTTGTTGCTGCCTATAATTACCCCTAACCATTAAACCGCCGGGTTTGTGCAGCTTTACCTCACATGCACGCCTTAGCACCAGTATGTTGTCAAAACCAGAGGCACAGTATATGAAGACTGACGTCTCTGCGCATCGACTGTTCTGGTCTTTTCCATTGGATTATTGATTTTTTTTTGGTCCTTTTTTTTTTTTGGCTCTACAAAACAAAAGTGCGTGCAACTTTTCCCGGACAAAAAGCAGGGCAGCACTGGACACGCTTCCTGCGCTCAGCAGAATGTCTGGAACAAGCTCGGAGTGGAGCTGGAGTGTGCAGAGGAAAACTGTGCCACAGTGATTTCCTTGTTTTTGTCAGGACGCAGTGGTTGTGGGTTGGTGGAGTCTCACATGAGCTGTCTGTCTGTAAAAGAAAAAAAGAGAAAAAAAAGCCTCAGCCCAGAGGTTAAGCAAAGAATGTGAAAACTCAGTCCTCACAACTGCCTGGAGCACGAGGTTGGACGCTTTGGCAGCAAGTAGAAGCTCCAGTCCTGGAGCAGAGCTGGCCATCACGGACAAATTTATTTATTTTGTTTGTGTATCTTATTTACCATTATTTAAGGAAAGTTCCACTGAGATCCACTCATCTCTTTCCCAAAGGAGTCCTGGCCAAAAAGTTACACACACTGAAGACATTTCACACACATTTCAAAAACATTAAAAACCTCAAAGCAGCTACATGTTAATGAGGCCATTTCCAGGTCAATCATAATGGGATCAAATTGAGGCCTAGTTATGAGATGTGGGATTTGAATTATTTTTTGCAGAGTTCCAGTTCGTAAGAGCTTTAAACTTAAATGCCATCTTTCCTTTTTCTGTCCGGACACTCGGGACTGACAGCGAGTAAATGTCCTTGTATCAGAGGCCATGGGGTCCGTCAGATCTCTGCTGAAGAGCCACATTCAACTATGGGGAGAGCAGTCCGATGACCTTGAATATGAGTTTGTGCCAGTGCGTGATCCAATCCAACTGGAGAATGCAGTTAACAGGGTTGAGTTGGTGAAACGCAGTTCGTTATTAAACGCAAAAAGGCATGAAAAATCCAAAGCGAGCAGAGCCTGAATGGGGGCATGTGTGTATAAAACGTCCAGAGTGGGAAAAAATATTGCAGCAACAAGTCTTTTTCTTGCCTGAAAAGAAAAACACAACTTGTTTCTAAAGTAGAAACTCAGCTTTAAGAGGAACTTTCTCACAAGGGAATCAACATGAGGCTTTAAAGACAATGACTCATTTATTAAAATTCCCAAAAAGTTAAAGGTGTTTACAATGTCAGTAATTGAGCCATCTGGAGCGATGAAAAGGGGAAGGTTCTTTTGCTTGACTTTTTTATTAGAAAACAGCATCACTTTTGTTTTACTTACATTTAAATAAAGACTCAGTTCAGCAAAGCTGTGACAAACAGCCGTAAATGTTAACTGTAATGTCTTAATGGTTTCTGTGAGTGAAGTTGCATTTTGCAACTTTTGCAAAAAGTCGGCCAGTTAGAATGTGCTGTTTTAGTTTTTGACTTTGTGTTTCAGAACCGCCAGCTGCTGAGAGATCGCTTCATGGTGGAGCTGGTGGAGGGTTCCAGGAAGCTCCGCCACGTCTTTCTCTTCACTGACCTGCTGCTCTGCACCAAACTCAAAAAACAGGCTGCAGGGTAAGTCTGCTGAAGAAAATGCAGGCTCCTGGCCTGAAAAATCACCTGCTGGGGTGAACAAGTAAAAGTTTTCATTCCAAAAGTAGGCTTTACAGCTTTATTGAGAGCAGCTGGTTGTTGTAGTGGGAGATAAAAAGCTTTAATTTTCAGTCCTGCAGCTGTGTGAGTTTTCCCTCCGATAATGAGAGGGCAGAATAACAACAGTGTGATATGTAATGTCAGGAAGTTTTGAAATGGACAAACGTATCTTTTCACAGAAAAGGGCAGCAGTATGACTGTAAGTGGTACATCCCACTGGCTGACCTGACCTTCCAAACTATTGAAGACTCTGAGTCCAGCCCCATCCCTCTCGTCCAGGAGGAGGAGATTGATGCAATGAAAATAAAAATCTCCCAAATCAAGAACGATATCCAGAGAGAGAAGGTAAAACAAACAAACAAAAAAAAAAGACTGAAGGAATTTGCATGTATTTACACCTGACCAAGCAGAAAGGATGGAAATACTTCATTTGCACACATTTTAAGTGTGTCCAGGGTTACATTTTGTTGTTGGTCACACTTTTTTTAAGGGGTAATTGTAAAAACTGGATTGATTACCAACTGGCACACCAAATATTTTAAGTGTGGCTATATTAAGCGATTACCCACACTTATTTTACATACATGACATTACATACGTACATTATTTTACATACATGACATTACATACGTACATTATTTTACATACATGTGCCAAAGCTGAAAGGGTGATGTTTTTACATAATTATCCAAGGCCTTCAAACCCTTACGCAGGGGTGTCCAGACCCAGGCCTCGAGGGCTGGTGTCCTACATGTTTTCCAAGTAACCTGCAATTGAAGCTACTGTTAGCTAAACACACCTGAACCAGGTAATCAACAGTTGATAAGGCAGAGTTTCTGGAAAACCAGCAGGAGCCTGACCCTCGAGGCCTGGATTTGGACACCACTTCCCGAACCTTAACCCTTCCTCCAGATCCGAGGCGTCCCGACCATAAAAAATAATTAGTGTGGCCAAGGATAGAATTCAGCATTAGCTACACGTATTCCAGTATCTAAAAGAAGTTTTTGTTCTTCACCTTTCGACATATTCCCTCAGAGGTCGCAACAGCGCATCAGCTTTAACTGATTTGCACATTTAGTTTGGCAGAGATTTTTATACCGGATGCCCTTTCTGACACAAACTTGTATTTATCTGGGCTGGGGACCAGCACAGGGAGCTTCAGACCAGGGGGCCCCCAGTTGCTGCTCTGCATTCAATATATAAGTTAAAAACAAAAGTTCACCACCAGCCGTGCATATTTTAGAAAATTACATGCAAACAATCTCTTCCCCCCCCCAAAAAAAAAAAAAAATGGGGGAAGGGGTGAATTGTTGCTTTTTCCGCTCCCTTACAAAAAAAAACCCCTGGGAATGACTCCTATCCACCAAATTTGGAATCCAAACAAATATAGAATAGGGATCTAGAGAATAATCATGTGAATATAGCACAGTGTCTAGACAGCAAACTGAAGGAAACGCATCGACCAAATAAAACCTCTTACAGCTTTTATTTTGGTATCTGAAATTCTGATTTTGTTGGTCAGGTTTTGAATTCAGAGTTGCTTTTTGTTATCATATACCTGATACTTGGTTGTCATATGGGGAAATATTGCCTGATCCTCCATCTGATGGTTGCTGCCATAAACAGAGCTCTAAAGTGGTGGAAATGGCTGCTCTTTTTCCTACTTCTCTGTTGTATTTGACCACACCATGTCCCAGTTATCAAAGAATTCAGGAAATAGTGTGGAAAAAGGGCAAACATGTCTTTTTAGAACACGTGTTTGTTTGTCTGCAGAGGACAACCAAAGGACCTAAAGTTATTGAGCGACTGAAGAAGAAGTTATCGGAGCAAGAATCCCTTCTGCTTCTCATGTCACCCAACATGGCCTTTAAGGTGGCCAACCGAAATGGAAAAGTTAGTATATGCTCACACTTTAAGGCTATCTTTATAAAAGTTTCCTGCTGCAACGTCTTAATTTCTTTAGTGTGAGATGCCCTCTGCTGGCAGCTATCTAAAACTGCAATCTGATTTAAAGAACACGCAGGACTTTTTCTTTGTCTTTCAGGGTTTTACCTTTCTCATCTCCTCTGATTATGAACGAGCAGAGTGGAGGGAAATCATTCGGGAGCAGCAGAAGAAGTGTAAGTTAAACACAGTTGTATTTTTGCAAGACTTTTTTCCAGTCAAATCAGCTCTGATGTGATTCTTCCCGGTGACTTCCAGGCTTTAAGAGCTTTTCTCTGACCTCTTTGGAGCTGCAGATGCTCACTAACTCATGTGTGAAACTCCAAACTGTTCACACCATTCCCATGACCATGAATAAGGAGGGTACGATGCCTAAAACTTTCAATTATTTTAAACGTATTTTCAGTGTTATCTTGTCTAAAGGATAATGTGTTTTTTTCTGTGTCACAGATGACGAGTCCTCTGGTTTGTGTGGCTTTCTGAACGTCATTGTTCACTCTGCAACAGGGCTCAAACACAGCTTAAGTAAGTGTTCCCGTTTTTCATCAGAAATCATCCGGGTGATGGTTTCAGAAAGTTGCGTGTAACGTCACCTCACTGTCAGTCCTCACTCTCCTCCACCCTTCGCTCCCTCTTTCTCTTTCTCTTTCTCTTCCAGCTGTGAGGGCAGCTGGAAGCGTGTGGGTGGGATTAGAGCGGGACATTGTGTTCAAGCTTTGATTTTCTCTGATCTCTGCCACCTTTACGGTTTCTGTCACAAATTGTGTTTTTAAAACTTTAAAACAATGGGATAGAGGAGCTTGAGTGCATACAGCATCGAGTTAAGGTTTGGTTCTGTGTATCCATATCGGTTCTGACAAGTTCCAACAAGTCAGGACCAGAACAAGTCAGGTTCTTCAGTCAAACAAGTTCTGCTCTTACTCACCAGACTTATACTGCTCCCTGGAGGTGGATTCTTTTGGCTATTTTGTCAACAAAGCCAAGACGCGTGTTTACCGAGACTCCACAGAGCCAAGTTGGAATGAGGTGAGGAACCACTTTATGATAACTTTCCCCCAAATTGGCATTTGTTCCCAAAATACTACCCAATAAATCTCAACTAGAGAAGTTAGGGTAACTGTCCTGTCAATTTGAAGGCCCACTTCAATGAAAATGGTATTTTTGGTGTTTTGGGCATGGGCTTGTATCATTTTTCTAATGTTGGATAACATGTATAAAGAAAATTAAGCTCAAACTTACATTTCTGTTATTTAAATCATTGTGAATTATGAGCAGACAAAAAATGCAATTTAAAAAGGATGACATTTGTGACATAGAAAATACACTAGGCTGACGCATGCTCCCTGCTCCACTCCATTCTGATGCATCCACTTGTAGACGTATAGATAGATGAACGTCTCTTTTTTCCTTGTACAGCTGGTTAGCTCCAATATTGCTCGCCGTTTTTTTGGATCAGTAATGTCGGTTTGGGGTTGTGAGAGGCTGCAACCTAGCAGGAGAGATTGTAAACAAAGGGATGATGGGAAGTGGAGGAAAGCTTACTTTATACCAACAGTCTTACCCACAACTTGGAGGAGAATTTTTAAAGAACCACTGCTCCAAGGTTTTATTTTTTTATTTTGGCTAAAAACGACATACTCATAATTAAAGGGCCACTGGGAACACTTTGAAAATAGATCATAAGATGACTGGAGTGGGACTTAAAAAGCAAGCAGACCTGCTCTGAACTGAAATCTGACCTGCCTTTGCACTGTTCCAACTTTAGGAGTTTGAGATCGAACTGGAGGGTTCTCAAACTCTGAGGCTGCTGTGCTACGAAAAGTGCTGCAACAAGACGAAGCAGAGCAAAGAGGATGGCGAGATCAACGACAAGATCATCGCTAAAGGACAAATAAAGGTAGGGAAGAGCACAGGTCAGGAGGAACAGCTGTGAGGTGGGGTGATATAATGAATCTAACCGATGGTTTTACCAGCAAGAGCTCAACCAAAAAATATTAATTTCAAGGATCCTGATAGAGTACGCCAAATGCATGCATGCATGCTCCGGCCATTGTTTCAGAACTTGTAATTGCACACTGGCTCCTGCAGACTGAATGATGTCGTCACTGCCTGATAATGTGACGCCTCGTGTATCCTCATGCTGCCGCAGGCAGGGAAGGGTGTCACTTACGGATTCACTCTTTCAAGTCTAGCTCTTAAAGGTATCTTTACTTTGTGTGAAACAAGCTCTCGGTGTGCTGATCTCAGTTCTTTCGAGGTGCAGTTGCATCTTTGTTGACTAATCTTCCTCTGTTAGGCCCTTTTACTGCTGAGGAAGAGGTGAGTCATGCAGCTGCAAGCAGCTCACGGCAGCTTGAGCCCCTGATAGGCTGTTGTGACAGCGGGAGGATTAGACTTTGGGTCAACCAACTGTAGCTGTTGGCACTGCTTTCCAGAGAGAGGCACAGAGAGCTGGTTGATCAGACAGTGAAAGGCTTTGCCTGCTGGACAGGTGCATCAAACCTCAAACAGGCTCAAATCTGCTGGCAGGGACTACCTTAACATTTCATTAATGAACTGAAAGCTGCTGCACTTCTGATCTAAGCCAGCATCAGAGAAAGGAAACCACAGCTCTTACCTCAACGGGTTTTGTGGAGCCAGGTTGCTGTTGGTGAACCCTCACAGCCATAAAGGAGCTGTTTGCTCTGTGAAAATGAGCAAAGAGAAGCAACAGCTGCTTAAACAGACTCTGTTTCTAAAATGACATGACGTCTTTGGTTTTAGGGCTGCCGGTCTCTGCTGGGCTTAAAAATTCCATTCACTTATAAAATGCACTATTCATTGTTAATTTGAAAGATTTTTGGTTTTTTTAAGCAAGACCTTTTTTTTTTTTTTAGGAAAAACCCCAAAAGATATTCGGGTCAGTTTTGTTGTAAATAACATCTAACTTTTAAATTTAATGGTACAATGCAAACTGAAACAAAATCTGTAAACCACTTATTAAACAAAACCGTGTTTCCACAAAAGACCAAAGACAGGAAAGGACAAAGAAAACAAAACAGAAAACAAAAGAAAAAAAAAAGAACAAAAGGAGTCGGATCTTCATGGATCTTTCTTTCATTTGCCATCTTTTTCATCCATTGTCATATCAGGGTACATGTTCATAGCCATGTACATATAAAGTATCTGTATTAAGTTATTCTTTAGGTTAATGATTAAATATCCTCAAACTTAAAAATGTAAATATTATTTTGCTCCACTCCATCTCTTGTTAAAGACGTCTATGTCTATACAAAGAGGTGGTCAGTTTTTCCATGACAAAAATTAGTTTATTTTTACATTTTGTAATTGTTGATAATTTGATACGTTTCTAATTTATGATGATCTCTCACAGTTACTAATACTTTATAAATTACAAATCTTTTGTTCCCTAAGACGTTCCCTAGATGTAACAGTATATTTGAAGGTATTTCCCTTAGAAGTATTTTTTTTTTAATTTCTTCTTGAACTTTGATCTAATACTCTTTAAAGATCCACTTCAATGAAAATCGTGTTTTTGATGTTTTCAACATGTTCCTTGTAGCATTTGTCTCGTGATGGAGGACATATATAAAGTATTTAAAGATTAAATCTGCATTTCTGATTATTACTCAAATCGTGTTGGATCAGGAGCAGATAAAATCACGCGGTTTGAAAAAGCTCTCCATTGTGACACAGCAACTGAAATGGGCGGGCCAATGTCCCCCTGCGCCATTCTGAAGCATCCACTTGCAGACAAATGGATTGGTTAACGTCTTCACTTTCCTTGTCCGTAGTGGAATGTGGCTCAAAACTGTACAGCTGGACAGCTCCAATACTGCTCATTATTTTTGTTGCACCGCTGATGTTAGCCTGGGGTTGTGAAGGGCTGAAAGCTAGCGGGAGAGCGTGTAAACAGATGGATGATGGGACATCAGCTGAAGCTTACTTCTGTGCTAACATTCAGAGGTGCATTTCTGATGAACTCCTGTTGCTCTGCAGAAACCATGTCCTAGAAAACGGCAGGTTTTAAGATTTGGGCTAAAAGCAGCATAATCCTTATTAAAAGACCACTGGAAATGTTTTACAATAGATACAATTATAGTTGGAGTGGGACAAAATGTGTTTGCCGTCCTATTTTTCCACATTTTCTCCAACACATCAGTGAAGATAATTGTTAAGTGAATTTAGAAATGGCCATTGGTGTGTGGCAGTGTCTCATTTTTACTAGATAGTATTTCATAGCTGAAAGTTTTTACTCTTTCTCAACATTTTATTTGTTTGTTCAAATTATGACAGATTATTGAAAATAAATGACGGGGATGTTGGAACACAAAAGAAAGCTATAAATCTGCTTTTCAATATATGCATTCATGGCATTTTTATCTTGACAAAAAGCAAATCTAATGTACATCAACTTACTTTGAAAACAAGGTCATCAGAGACGCCATGAAATCCAATGCTCCAAGTTCAACTCCCACATAATCAAACATTCAGAGCAAACTTTTTCCAAATAAGGAATCTAAGGGGTTTAATAATTAACACATCCAAAGCTTCTCTGTTAGGTGTACAGACTCTTACCCAGGAAGCCCCTCTCATCACTGAGGGTTACAATGGAATTGTTAAATATTTTAATGTCACAGTTGTGTTGTTTTGCTGATCCTGTAAGAACATTTTCAAATGATCCAGTTCTGAATTTAACGGTTGGATTAAGGCTTTTTTTGTTTGTTTTTTAGTAAAAGATGTTTATCATTCTAATGCATTTAAATTACAAATGATGGCTACAGCAATCTTGTCTTTTAAAATCAACAAATTCAAAATGTATTAAAAAAAGAATGCTGTTTATGTTTAGTCTACATGCTCGCGTTAGCACTAGATGTCTTTTGGAAAGGGCACGTGCTAGTTGGCTAGTTAAAAGGTCAAAGGTCACCAGTACTAAGAAGTTCTTGGCCTAAGAGGATCCTGTTTGGCTGCTTGAGATGCTACCAGCCGACGCTCCTGACAGCGGCACGCGTGAGCACATTTGGAATGAGGGAAGAAGGGGATTCACGCCGGTTAATCCCCACAAATCCATCTGTGGAGCAGAACAACACAGAGCTCAGTGAGCTTGGCTGCCCGTGCCCCTTTGTTCCCCTTTTCTGACTCCCTCAGGAATTAAAAAAGGAGGAGTTGAGGACGAGACAAGAGGACACTTCAAAAAGATGCACAAAGAATTTGCTAACCTGATCGAGATTCATCAAGACACGAGCAAAAACTCGTTATTCTGGGATTGAGGAGCTGAAGTCGCTTAGTTTTTTTTGAAGTTTTTTGTGGAGCGCCTCCGCTTTTTGCTTTTTGCTTTTTGCTTTTGTTCTGTGGAAGTAACTCTTGAGACTTAGTCATGCCTGAAAGAATGAATGAGAGCAGTGAAGAGGAGAGTGTGGATCTCAGCAACAGCAGAACGGAGGAAGAGGGAGACGTGAATGGGAGGAAGGCGGCGAGCACAGGGGCGCGTCTGTGGGACAGAGTCCGCAGTAGTCTGGTCAGATCCAAGGTACAGAGGAGAGGATGGAGATGAGGGATACCTTATAGACAAACTTGTTTTCTTTAGATATTTAAACCATTTTTTTAATCGTGTTATGCAAAATTTCTGTTGATCTAAAGGGTTCAAAGGACTGTGCCTCTGTACCCTTTTTTTTTTCTGTTTGATCAAATTATTGTTATGTAAGTAAATAGATTTTCTGTGAACAAAGGATTATGTGAATGAACTCTGAAGGCATCTAGGGTAAAAACAAACATCTGTTAACTGGAACATAATTCCATCGTCTCATAACCCAGTAAATGTTGTTATTTGTTTTCAGCTTGATCCCCAGACTCTGCAAAATAAAGACTGGCAGAGGACCGTCATCGCCATGAATGGGGTAAAGCTTTCTTTAAATCTATCAATTTTGGGTCCTGAGTTCTGAATATAAATAGTTTCAGAAAAATAGCCTTATTTATCATCAAATTCTTTGTTTCTGTAGCCTGTTATGTAGAATCACAGCCACCAAATACGGACACTTTCCGATCCTGCACTGTAAGGAAACAATAGAGAACACAATCTAAAGTCTATTTTGGTTTAGTTTAGACTAGTCTTATTAGAATCTTGGGAAAATTTAATTGTATCTTCTATTGTTTTTGCGTATTTTGCAATGAAAATTGTTTACTAAAAAAAAGCAAATATATCTGAGTTTACCTGGTTATGCATAAAGATGTCAGAGATAAAAAAAAAAAAACCATCAACTTTGTTTCATACAAAAAGCCTGCTTCATTTGATGGGTTTAAAGTTTTTGTGTGTTATTCTGATGCAAATAGAATCTTTGCGCTACATCTATCTACCAGCTGTATGAAAAAACTACAGCTGTAACCAAAAGCAACCATTCTGTCTGGTCTGTGTGAATGAGATCGTCAAAGCAACCCTACTAAGAAAGTATTTGATTCCCTCTGTTACAGATTGAGGTGAAACTTTCCATGAAGTTCAACAGCAGGGAGTTCAGTCTGAAGCGAATGCCTTCACGGAAACAGTCCGGCGTCTTTGGAGTGAAAATCAACGCTGTCACTAAGTGAGTTCTGTGTATTTGGATCAAAACTATGTCCTCAACATACAGCAACATACAAGCAGCATTTTTAGTTTATAGATAAATATCTCCACTGCTAAACATTTCAACTTAAATATTTTTTGTGTGGTGTCTTTAGGCGTGAACGTTCCAAAGTTCCACTGATCGTTCGGCAATGTGTGGAGGAGATCGAACGGCGGGGGATGGATGAAGTGGGGATCTACAGAGTTTCTGGCGTTGCAACCGACATCCAAGCCCTGAAAGCTGCTTTTGACTCCAGTGAGTAAATCTGACATGAAAACGAAAGGTTGTTTTCTTCCTGTGCAGGCAAACTGAAGGTCAAAGCGGCGTGTGTCATGCTTGATCTTAGACAATAAAGACGTATCTGTCATGATGAGGGAAATGGACGTGAACGCCATCGCTGGAACCCTGAAGCTGTATTTCCGCGAGTTGCCAGAACCGCTTTTCACCGATGAGCTGTATCCCAACTTTGCTGGAGGCATTGGTCCGTTTGTTTACAACCGCACGTTCTCTGACCATGAGAGGGCAGAAATGAGTGTTCTGACAACAGAGTTCTTGTCTTGCAGCTCTGTCTGACAGCTTGGCCAAGGAGAGCTGCATGCTCAACCTCCTGCTGTCTCTGCCAGAGCCCAACCTGGTCACTTTTCTCTTTCTGCTCGACCATCTTAAAAGGTAGACAACAAAACTATTTTACTTTTTCTCTATAAACATTTTTGTTAATGTTAAAGTGAAAGATAAACATGGACTGACAATGCAAGAAAGGTTTAACTGATAACAGATGAATCTATCATTAAACATAGTCAAATAAGGCACACAAGTTCAAATTCTTTTTTTAAAGTCCCATCCAATCATCATTATTCAAAAAGCATTCCCAGTGGTCTTTCAATTTTGTATTTTCTTGGAGAAAGTTTCTGCAGAGCAGTAGGAGGTCATCAGAAATTCACCTCTTAAGTTATGGCCGAGACCGATAAAGTGAGCCTGCCCCCATTTCCCATCATCTCTTTGTTCGCACGCTCTCCCGCGAGGTAACAGCCCCTCACAGCTCCAAGATAACATTAGCAGTGCAACAAAAACAGTGAGCAATATTGGAGCTATCCAGCCGTACACTTTTGAGCCAAATGCCAGCGAGAAAAATGGAGACTTTCATGGATCTATTTGTCTGCAAGTGGATGAATCAAAATGGAACAGAGCAAGGAGCTTGTGTCCCGCCGATTGTAGCTTCTATGTAACAACTAAAAGCTTTTTCTTGATTCACCACCATTTCAGTAACTACATTTTCATAAGCGCAATTATAGTCTTAATTTTCTTTATTAATGTCTGCCATCGTGAGAAAAATTCTACAAGAACATGTTAAAAACACAGTTTTCATGGAGGTAGGTCTTCAAATATCAAATGTTACTTCTTGTGATCATTTGGCTTGAATTGGTATTAAATCTTTAAATGAATTGTTCTTTGCCATTTTTGAAATAGGGTGGCAGAAAATGAGTGCATCAACAAGATGTCTTTGCACAACTTGGCAACCGTTTTTGGTCCCACTTTGCTTCGACCCTCTGAAAAGGACAGCAAAATTTCAACGAGCTCCCAGCCGCTCTCCATGAACGACAGCTGGTCCCTGGAGGTCATGGCTCAGGTAAAACGTGTCATCTTTAGTGAAAATGGGAGTTTAAAAAAGGGCTTGGCTCTGACGTGGTGATGTTCTTCTGTAGGTTCAAGTCCTCCTCTACTTCCTTCAGTTGGAGAGCATTCCCACACCTGATAGTAAACGTCAGAGCCTTCTCTTCTCTACTGAAGTATAACAGGAAAATGGTGGATTTCTTGAGAAATGCTCCACTCTTAGAAGAATGTTGGCTTTGTAAAAGAGCCCTGAAGCTTTTTTTTCCTTTGAGTTTTATTTTTTTAGCCACCAGAGGGAATCCTCCACCCTTTGAAGACTGGAAGATCCACCAAAGCCACTCTGGAAGATGAGAACCTTTAATGCTGTATTTGCTTAAGCCTGCTGTGTCAGTTCAGACCACCCTTTGAGTTGCATTGACCAATGATATCATTCCTCTTTTTATATCTAATTTAAAACTTCAAGAAGCAATATTTACTGTACTTTGATGTCTTGTTTTGCTACTGTGCACATGAGCTCCACATTCAGAGGAGGATCTCTGCTGCTCCTGGATTCTGCTTGCAGGAATGGGCACATAGTTTTCCCTTTTGACCCTTAAACTGTATGACTCGTCTGAAGTTCACCTGTGCCAATGTTCCCGTGCTGATGACCAACAGAGTATCAGTTTTCCTGAAGTTTACATTCAGATTTTTTAACAGAATTCACAAGTATGAGTCTGACGCTGTAGTAAACTCACAACAACATGCAGGCATGTTGACATAACCATTTGAGCTCTTCTGTTTTCTGTGTTGTACAATTCATGTAGTGACCTTTTTCAGTCCCTAGATCAAAGTCTAGTTTAGATAAGCACCCAGCAAGGCTTTTTAAGGTGTTTGGACAACCTTTCAGACCCCAAAATGAAACTGAGCCTCTTCAATTTCAATTCAAAGCTGTGTTTTCGTTCACTATGCACACGTCTTTTTAGGCTTTCTTTTATTTTCTGTAGTCTGCCTTTAAAAAAAATGTTCAAAAATAGAAAAAAGCCTAAAAGTAATCTGAGACTTCAAAATGTTTAAGTGTTTCCTCTTACAAGAATAACTTGATTCCTGAAATTTGTAAGAATTTGATGTTTATTTGAAATTTGGAAAAAAAAAAGAAAAAAAAAGTTTTTTCAATCACTACAAAAAGTACAAAAGCTAAATTTAACCATGAAAGGTCTTGATTTTTGTAAAAGACTTGGCAATACCTTTGTTAAAAATAATGTTATCTATGTATGATTTATGTAAATAAAACCTTGTTGACATTATTGTTTGTTGTAATCTTTCAGGAACTGGTTCAGAGCAGGAGCGTCTTAAATTGGACTTCTCTTTTTGTACCATCGTTTAAGGTCCAGAAAAATAGTTGCAGCAATCTATCAGTTAGGTTTTTGACTAAAAAAGTAGGGATTAACTGAAAACGAATGTAGCTTTTACAGGTATAAGATAGGTATCAGAAAAACTAATCAGTTATTATGGGACCAACAGCAGTATCAGTTGAAAATGACATATGAACAAGAATATGTTGGTAGAAAGGTATAAAATCTATCTGGCAGTAAATAACAGATTTCTGGCAAACTTTCACTTTATCTTCCTGTTGTTTCTCTACTGTCTGCCTTTAATGAACATGTGAAGCAAGAAACAAACGTCCAATCACAAGCTTGCTTCTAACGAGTTGGGTCAATTCCAATTGGCTGAAAGTGAACCACAGTGAGGCATGTGTTCACTAAACATATGATAAGCTTTTTTTTAAGGCATTGCAAACCACTGAATAAATTAATAGGTTACTTTTTTTAAGGATAAAGAACAAAACAGTCTAAAAGACCCAATGTGTAGATTTTTATGCTTGAAGCTATGCTTTTGCTATTTCAAATATTTCGTTTTTGTTGCTTAAAAAAGTGTTTCTCTGTTAAAAGGCTTTTCTTTTGTAGCTTCAAATACCAAATGAATCCTATATATCTAGATTGTATCAATTTAGCTAAAAGAATCAGACTGTATGGTATTGCAAGAAAGTTGGTGGAATCTTTCTGATTTGTTGAGCATGTATTGAGATGCATGTGGAACCATGTGGGAGGGAAAGATGCACATCCCTAAAATAAGAATCGGACTGTTGTCTGTCTGAAAGGCTTCATTTTCTCTCATTTTAAAAACACATTGAGATGCTCTAATATTAAAGATCAACACAGAGTCAAAGTTCAAATGTACTGACATTACAGGCGTGCCCGATCCTTCATATAACTTTATACATTTCTCTTTATACATTTTCTTTGAAAACAAAAATGTACACATTTTGTTTTTTACAAAATCGTTGAATTCCAACAGACAGACAAAACTTTCACGTTTGCACAGATCCTGTTCCAAACAAAGCATTCACAAGCATTTTTTCATAATCACACCGCTCTGCATTTGATCATACTGCTGTTGTTTTCCTTCAAAAAAATGATATTATAAATACAATAAAAAATGTGAAAGCTCCAGGATTTTATAGTTTCTGTGAATAAGATCTACTTTTGACTTCGTTTAGACTCCTTAGACCTTAACTTTTTCTTTGCGAAGTCCTAAAACTGTCATTTGTACGCGAGTCTTAGTTGGTAAAAGGAAACTATTTTCTTAACTCAACTTGTTATATTTATGTCTTGACAAAAATCCACAAATAAGATGTTCATCTCCTCATTTAAAAGTTATTCCAGGTAATCCCTTTACTGTTGGAACTGCTAGCTCAAATCCACATCAGCACATTTTAACTGAGATGGTCTCAAAGCTGTTTAAGTTTCATCCATGCGTTGCTTTATGATCACACACCTCCACTTTGGTGGAAAACTATCTATTCAAATCCCAGCTGGGACATACAGCTGTTGTGATATGGCTAAAAATAAAAATCTTTGATTTTTTCGCACTAATTTAGATTTTCGATAATAATTTATGTTTTTCTCCCTCCTTTTACTTTCTTTTTAAAATATTACAAATGAGAGAATACATTTAACAAAAACTATTTTTATTTTAACATCTCATTTGGAAATCTGCTCAAACACAAAATTCAACTAAATACAAGCTGTAAACATGTTTGCAGATGAATGCAGCAGATGTTTTGTGAGGTAGAGCTTAAGCATCTCATAAAGAGAAACACTTGTCTCTCTTGACAGTGTGTCTGTTTCAGCTGTTGAAACAAATTTGGTGCACTCCCACTTTTGGCAGCTACAACCTTCAAACTGATTTTGCTGCGTGTGGTTTGAAGTCACAACAGAAGGTTGAAGTCACAACTCCACTGGTCAACACTTCATTTTTTACTCACCAGCCAAGCTGGCCGGTGGATAAAAAAAAATCTACAGGCCAGGCACTTTTTTACCGGACAAAATATTACAGAAAGAAAAATAATATCGGTGTTATTTTAAAAACTGATATTATGTTGGCTGCAAAGAGAGAGGACATCAGAACATAACAAAACCATAAGATAAAACTTAAGTGACTCTGACTCCTTATCAGTCTTTGATCTCTACATTTGGCATTTTCACACAGTGTGAAGTGAAGTGTTTTATTTTCTATCACAAATTAGTTCTTTCTTCTCTTTGGCACAGCTGAAAAGTGCCCCTGTAAACCCTTGTGAGGAGAGGGGTTTTAGTCAGTCACCTGTAGTGTGAACCATTAACATGGAGCCTGCAGAGAAATACAATTATTTTCAGTGTTTTTAATAAAAATGAAATAGCATAAAAGTAATAGATAAAAAGTTCTAGATATATAGCATTACCTGGGATAATGCTAGTGCAAAAGAAAGCTGACAATGCTAGAGGTGACAGCTGAAAACGCTGGAGCTGATAGCTAAAAAACAAACAAACACTGAAGCACTTAGCCTAAAAAGCTTAAAAAAAAAGTCTAATTTACCAAAAACGGTTAACATAACGCTAAAATATTAGCTGAACTCCAAATTAGTCTACAAAACTTTAAAAATGTTTAATTTAGCCTAAACAGCTATGATAATGCAAATAAATATTAGATAAACTCCAAATTAGCCCTAAAAACAGGAAAATCTTTTCTATATGTCCTTCATCAGAAACAAGAACATGTTTTTAAAAAACACTAGAAAATCCATGATGGAGTTCCTAAAGTTATCTCATTTAGTGTAATCACCTCTTATTGTGTTTTCGTCCTTTCTATACATACATTTCTATTCATAAAAAAACTTGCTTCTCCATTAAATTGCACTTAAACACACAACACATTTCCAGGTTAGTTTTAAATTATGTCAAATTATTAGTCTAGGAATAATCACTATGAGTAAATAATTTACAGACACAGTCACCAAGCCAATTTCAACAAAAACATAGTAGATGCATTGATGATGGAGGCAGTGAAAGTTTCCTCCAGTGCAGGGTGATGCTGAGGTGATGCAACCAGGAGAGGGGGCAGAGGATCATCGGGCTGCTGCCAGCAGAGGAGCCGACATCCGAAACCGATGCTGCCCCATGAAGGTGTGGGATTAGAAAACTGTTCGTGGCTACAAATGGACACCCGTTGGATTTTCTATCAGTCCTATAACTATGGCGAGTTAGTCAAATTTGAGGTATGATTGTTTTATATCGTTCTGCTGATAAAACGGTCTTTTTGCCTGCTATGCTAATGTTGCTATCCTAATGATAGCATTAGCTGCCCGAGTTTTTCCTTTGCTTTAATGGCTGCTGATGAAACCTCCAGAAAAATACAGAAGCTTCATCAAATCTTCACTAAAAGACTTTTCCATAGCCTTTTTTTGTGGCTTGAAATTTTTATTAGCCGTTTTAATACTAAAAAGCGTGTTCTTTAGCCGTCAAGCTAGCACTTTTCTACGTAAAATTTTCCCGAATAATTTCAAAATAAGTCTTTGCTTTTGTCCCTTAGTCTCCACGCTTCTACTCAGTAAATACGGTGTTTTGGTTTAATTATTGTGATTTGTTGCTTGAATTGCTGCCTGCTAGTTTAATTTGACTGTCGTGTGTGTTAATGAGAAATATCTTGTGGAATCTGAAGTGTATTTCACGCGGAGAATTGACTTGAGTGAAACGTGTGTTTGGATTTAGCAAATCAAGACAAAAATGCTACATATAATAAAGAAACGAAAAGTCTTTATTTTATTATTAATTCATGTGCACTTCTTTGTCAATGGTATACAAATTAACGTCTTTGTTAGGTCCCACGTCGTCGTGTCTTGAGTAAAGAGTTTTGTTGTGCCCGTTTAAAGAGACGTATTTACTTTTGTTTTGAAAACCCACCGCCAAACAGGAAGTGTATTTGCTGAAATTCTCCGCGTGCCTGACAACGGTAAATAGTTTTGGGTTTTTTGCACCTTAATTTTATGACGCCCTTTGGCTGAAATCGATTATATTCTTGTTTGCGTATTCCAAAATGTTGCTCAGCTGCCTTTACTCTAAATTTATATCCGTTGAAATAAAATACACGTACATCTTAAAGGCAACTGGCTTCATGGCTAGGCTGCACGTAGTGTTTTTCCGAGATTTCGCCAGTTAATAAGTCCTAACTTTGGGAGCTTATGGTTCTACGCTTGACTATTTGAGAAATGTACCCCCCTCCTCCTCTAGTGCACTCACAAACTTTCCTAGAATAGCTAAGAGGGACAAATATTTCACGCCCACTGCTTTCTCTTTAGATTGATTTCCACTAGTTCTTCCTCTTTTATTCCTTTTTCGGCTCTTTCTGAAACATTCTGTTGAGAAAAAAACTATTTGGTGAAGATTTGCTCATTTTGAAAATGTCACAATTAAAAAAAAGGCAACACTTGTTTTCCTCGGGTCAGCTAAAAGCTTGTCTCTACTCTTTGTACAAAAAGTGTTGCTTGTTTTCATGGTCATGCCAAAAAGAAGCTCTGTTTACATTCAGTTAACATGTGGAAGCTAATGAAATGCTGTGGTGAAGCTCATATAATTAAAGACTACATCAATACAACTGTATGACAAATTAAACCCCGAACTTGTCTTTTTATATAGCAAAGAGGATATTTTGGGTAAATTAAATGCAATGTTTGGCAGGGCTTTCTCCCTCAGGCAGACTGGTGCCTTCCTGTGTTCCTTCTTAACTCTTTTGAAGCTTATTTACTTTTTTGGGGGAGATTCCAGTGGAAAAAACAGCCTTGATCTTCTGATAGGGACTTGCCTGCCTTCAGTTAAAAGCATGAATAAGTTATTAGAGAATGAATTGGTGTACTCACAGCACCACAACTACATCCATGTCCCTCCCCTGCCTAATGAATTTGTAGTCTTTTCTCTCGACACTGTGCTTTTGTTGTGCTGTCTGTACAGGAACACTGTGCTCTCCTTCCTCCTTTGATGAGCTTGGAGTCGGATCCTTTCAATTAATTAAAAGTACGGTCAAACGATGTCGGCCCTATTTTGGTCAGGTCAAGTGTCTGCACCCTCCTGACCATGTCAAGCCACATTATATAATATTTACGCAGTTCTGCCCGGTTCACGGTTCAATTAACAATTGTGAAGTTATGCTTTTTTTCCTCTAGCAGAAATGTAACATTACAGTATGTGACTGTTTTGTTTACTACATTTTAAGATGGAATGTTTTAATCTAGTCTAGTGAAAAATAAGTGCAAGCCGTGACAAAGCAAAGAGTTAAAAAACGTATTGGACATTTTCCATTTTTAAAAAGATCTTTTTGTGGTTTTTCTTCAATTATTTACACATACAGCTTTTAGTCAGTGCTGTAGACCTACATGAGGAGGGTTTAGTCTTTCACAGAGGCCAAGTTTAGGAAAACCCTGCTTATTCTGCCCCAGTTAGCTCATCTGTCACTCCCCTGTGTTTGCTCCCATGTCCTTGAAGAACCAGTATAAAGGCCTGTGCTCCAGTTAGCGGCTATCCATTTCAGACTTCTGCTTTGACACATTATGCTGGTCAGATATCTGGGGAGCTGTTGAGTTCAAGTGAAAAATGCCTCAGACAAATGAAGCTGTGGTGTTATGATGGGTGCATTTTAGGTGTTTAAGCAAAGACCGTAAATGCAGATTGATGCACAAAAGACATCATGCAAAATAAGGGATTTTGGTTGTAAAAAGTCCATAGGATACTTGTTTAAGGTACTTTTTATTAGTTTGGCACTAAAGTACTCATCTTGCTATGTTTTGTAGGTCTAGTTATTGATTTTTTTAATGCATTTCATTACTTGGAAGAAAAGTGGCACAAATATTTTTGTTTCAGCCTCCCAGGAAATACATCTTAAACACTGTCCGAACTGCTGCAACATTCAGGAACCAAAACTATTTTTATCTTTTTAAAATGATTTTATTCCTCGGTCACCTAGCATATACTTCTGATCTTAAATGTATTTCATACTTTGCATTGTTTTTCGTTAGTTTTATGTAATATTTTCTCTTAAATTCCTCACTGCTTTGCTTGGAAAAATGTTGATATTTGCTTTTGATATTTTTACCTTGAGCTCTGGAATGTAATCCGGTTGGAGTTTTCCTTCCTGGATTTTTTTCACAAAAACTTTCCACTTTCAGGTCCACGTTGGGTAAATTGGAACTTATCAGAAAATTCCACTTCTGTCTCCAGATGCTGCAGATTTTTGTGGTGTGATATTTAGTGAGTAATTTTCACTTTGCCTTGTGCAAAGACAAATTTGAGTTTTTTAGGAAGGGATAACAAAAGCATAGTAGATGTCATTGTTACCACTGACACGAGGACCTCTGCTCTGGATAGTAAATACATTTTCTAACTATGAGACTCTATGTTTGAATGGATTCAAAATTATTATCAGGTGTTCTATCCTCATATTTAACAACAACAATTGCAACACAATTGTGCCATTATTTTCAGTAAATCCCCTTAAAGATCCACTCTGATGAAAATGGTGTTTTGAGCACGTTCTTGTGGGGTTTTTCTGATAGCGGGAGACATTAAATTAAGCTTAAATTTGCATTTCTGAGGATTTTTAAATAAAAATGTTGTGAATCAGGAGCAGATGAAAAATGCTGTTTGAAAAAGAACTTATTTGTTATGGAGAGAATACGCTGGTCGGGCCACTAGCTTCCTGCTCTTCCCCATCCTGATGCGCCAATTTGTAGACGATCCATGTACACCTTCGCTTTCCTCGTCTGAAGTGGCAACTGGCTTAAATCTCAACAGTTTGATAACTCCAATATTGCTCGCCATTGTTGTTGCACTGCTAAAGTTAGGTTGGGGGTGTGAGGGGCTGTAAGCTAGCGGGATAGCATAAATAGATAGCTCAGTTATGGAGGGGGGTGTTGCTCCACTGTAGTGGAGTAGTGAATTTCTGCCGCATTGCAAAAACTATGTTCTAGAAGACGACACAGGCTTTTTTATTTAATCATACATAAAGGACCATTGGGAATGTTTTTAAAATAACTCCAAAGAAGATCGGATTGGGTCTTTTTACTGAGCAAGTGGTGTGTTTGAAAACGTAGCTTGTTAAAGCATCTTCAGACAGCAGCAACCCTATTTATTGTTTTCTGTAAGATATTTTTAGTTTCACTTCATCTTGGAGAAATTCAGTCCATTCTTTTTTCCGACATTGTGTGAAGTCATTGTGGTTCATGTCTGTGCAAGGTCCTTATACAGTGCCAGGAAATTGCTTCTATTAGGTTTAGGACTGGATTTTGACTGTGACATAGCAAAACATTACATTCCCCTGTGTATGAAACAGAACTGATGATCAACTCATTGTTTAAGGAAGATGCAGAAACCCAGAAACATGTTTACTCTTTTTGTTTTCAGAAATGAGAACACAGTTTTTCCCCCACAAACCACTACTGTAAATTTGGAAATTGAAATTGAGCAAATTAGATTCAGGTTTGATAGCAGTGGGTTTTAGGAGGGCAGCAAAGACAAAAGCGGACCAAACACAATGCAGCTCGTGGCTTTAATTTTTAGATTGTGTGCTTCAGCTGAGATGTTAGAGCTATTTATATTGGGAGTAATCTAAACATTTGTGCTGCTGCTGAAACCACTGGGCTCCATTTAAAGTCTGATTTACTGATTGTGTTTGATTTATTTTTATGTCCATATCTAAACAACTAATTGCTCAGGGAAACAACAGAGCACTTGGTAAGTTGTAACTGGATTTCCTGTGTACAATAAATCACTTCAGCTTGCTTTTCCCTCACGTGAGGTCCATGACATTCAAGTTTGTGCCAAAGTACTTACTTTCTCGTTTGCACAGTAGTTTTCTACTGTCCCCCAGAAATCTCAAATCTGTTCAGACATGGGCCTGCAATCTACAAATGTTTTTTTGGTTTTTTCATTTCTAGCATCAGCTCATCGGCCCCTGTTGCATTCTTGACTTTTCTGGTGAAGCTGAAGTTCTACAATTTACATTTTGCAGATTATTTTTATACCATCTAATTGTGTTGGAAACTTGAAGTCCAATCGAAACGATTCGGATCAGGAATTTTCCTGCCAGTTTGAATTGTTAATGGAGATCCTTTCCATTGTTAAGTTGTTTAAATAAAGCTTTAATGGTTTGTGCTGGTATGAGAAAGCCTTACACAGTCATGGCACGTTATCATTTCTTGGCTTTAAAGAATAAAAGGGAGTGCTCAATAAAAGGGCATCTGACCCTTTTTTTAAATCATGCTTTTGCTTTGAATGGTTTCAGTGTTAAGTCTGTGAAACTTTTTGCCTGACTTATCTTTGTTCAAAGGAAGAGACTGCTAATCACTGCTGCTCACATGCATATCAACAACAGAAATTACCCACAAGATCTTTTTTGTCATCCATCTTTCAGCTGACAGGCACATGCTGCCACACAAGAGGTATTCATTGAGCTCTAGAAGCTTTGAGTTCAGTGTTTATTCTCCATGTGAGGTAGCTTACAGCTCCTTACTACCAAATGTCACTGCAGTGAAGAGAAAATCCCTCAAACTGCAAGTGGGCCTCAAAAAAGAAACAACAGTATCTCTTGGAAGCTTTTTAATCACAGACGCAGAAAAAGGGTTTTTTTTATGAGAAGCATGTGATTACCTTATGGGATCTCTGGTTTTTCTGGTGAGTGAAGAATGACCTCTGTGGAAACTATTCCTCTTCCTTGGAAAATCGGGGCTATTGCTTTTCTCTGACATGCATTGCTTTCTACCTCCCTCTTTGTTTGTAGATTAGGCTGTAAATGTGTCGGCATCAAATAGCTCAGTATGAAGAAGTCGGCCCGGCCATCGGCAAGTAAGGTCAACGGGGATCGAGGCAAGTCAGAGACTGCTGGCACCGGAAAGTCTGCGCCGAAAAGCCTCACCACTGCCCCTCTGCCCAAGGTGAAGCTCACTATATGATGGCCATTTAGCAGTTTGTACTCTTAAGTTTAGTTTTTATGATGTTTTTCATTCTTAAAGGTAAAGAGTAATGACGACCTGTTAGCTGCCGTGGCTGGAGGAATCCCTACATCAAACAGTTCTGTCACTAAAACCAAGAAGACTGCCTCTGTTGGAACAACTGCAAGCAGTTCGGATAGCAAGCCAAAGTCAACGTCAGGTCAGTAAAACATACAAAATGACATCTGTAGTTATCCTAAGGTATAGTTAAATAAAATTGGTTTTCCTGTTTTGAATTTTTTAATAGGTGCTTTAGCCAAGCGTACAACATCAACAACTTCCAAGGAACTCAATTCCCAGAGAGACCGTCTCCGGACTTTCAGGACATCGTCTGCTAAAAAGCAGCTGGTGTCGGGGACTGCAGCAGGAGATGTGGCCTCAGGGAAGCGCTCCCGAAACCAGATCCTGCCAGAGTCAGAAAGCCGTATGAGCAAGTCTAAATCAGATAGCCAGATTAGCGATAAGGTTGTTCTAGAAGCCAAAGTGAAAGATCTGCTGAGTTTGGCCAAAAGCAAAGATGTAGAGATCCTGCACCTTCGCAGTGAGCTGAGAGACATGAGGGCCCAGCTAGGTCTGGAGGGGAAGGAAGAGTCAGCGCAAGAAGAAGCTGGGGAGGAAGAGAAGCCCCAGGTTTCTGCCATCACTGCAGCTGATGTGGAGTCCACTCTGATTCTCCTACAAGAACAGAACCAGGCCATCCGGGAGGAGCTGAACCTACTTAAGAGCGAGAACCGCATGCTCAAAGACCGGCTCAATGCTCTGGGCTTCTCTCTGGAGCAGAGGCTCGATGGCTCTGACAAGCTCTTCAACTACCTCTCCCTGAGCCCGGACCTGGCAGTGGGGGGTGCGCAGAGTGACATTGGCTTCACAGGTGCACTGACCTCATCAGTAGAGGGGTCCGCCCCTGGCTCGTTGGAGGATCTGCTCACAGGGCACCAGCATGGAGGCTCTGCTGACAACCTGGACAGTGAATCCAGTGAGGTCTACCAAGCAGTGACTTCAAGTGATGACGCTCTAGATGCCCCTTCTGGAGCTTCCTCCTCATCTGAGTCTGAGTGTGCTCCGAGCACTGAGCGCTCCAGAAGGGGCAGCAGCGGCAATGCCAGCGAGGTGTCTGTGGCCTGTCTGACAGAGCGCATCCACCAGATGGAGGAGAACCAGCACAGTACAGCAGAAGAACTTCAAGCCACCCTACAAGAGCTAGCTGACCTGCAGCAAATCACACAGGAGCTCAATGGAGAGAATGAACGTCTCGGGGAGGAGAAGGTCATCCTTATGGACTCCCTGTGTCAGCAGAGCGACAAACTGGAGCTGTACGGCCGACAGATTGAATACCTGCGCTCACTGCTGGATGAGCATCACATATCATATGTGCTAGAGGAGGACATCAAGAGCGGCCGCTACTTGGAGCTGGAGCAACGCTATGGAGACCTAGCAGAGAATGCCCGCTTTGAGAGAGAGCAGCTCCTGGGAGTGCAGCAGCATTTGTCCAACACACTTAAGATGGCAGAGCAGGACAATGCCGAAGCCCAAGAGATGATTGCAGCGCTAAAGGAGAGAAACCACCAGATGGAGCGCATCATGGATTCAGAGAGGCAGGATCGAGCCGCCATGGCTGCCGCACTGGACGAGTACAAAGCAGCGGTAAGCAACGACCAGGCCGAGCTGAACCGCTGCAGAGCCCAGCTGGAGCAGGAGAGGCAGAGGGTGGCTGAACTGTACTCGCTTCACACCGCGGGCGACAAAAATGACATCTGCCAGCTGCTGGAAGGAGTACGCTTGGGGAAAGAGGAGGCTGAGGCCAAAGCTGCGAAGATGGAAGGGGAGCTGGAACAAGCACACATCGAACTCAATCGACTGCAGGAGACCTTCAACAAGGTTGGTTGGAGTTTGAAGCAATGAAATAAGATTGGAGTCAATTAAGTCCAATTAATGTGAGTCGATTGACTGGAAACTAAAGAAATGCTTTCCAGAAATAAAATTTCAACCATAGAGTGGAAGAACACAGACGTGACCAATGTTTCTGGACATTTTCTGTATCCCCAAAACTATACAAAACGTTCTTGGTTGACTTTATTCAGAACTTTTCATGATTTGAAAACGTATTAAACAAGGTTATCGGAAGTTATGTTCACAAAAGACATCTGACACATGTTTAAGAATGTCCTAACATGGGTTCTTGAACACACACATAGCTAAGGATGTTCACACTGGACAAGGTAGAAGGGTCTTCTTCTTTTTCAATGGTTTACCAGCTCATGTCGTCCTACAGTTAGAAGAGACTTTGTGTGAAAGGTTTAAGCGCTTTAAATCTGCCAAATCTTGTTCCAGGCTTTTTCTTTCACAGATCTACTCAGTTACATGAAAGACTTGCTGCACAAACTGCAATTATTCATTTCTCCTTTCATTATTAATCTTCCAACAGTTGACACTTACGTGAATTAAAAAGGACACTGCTAGTGTCACTAGCCAATCCCAGTCCCTGATTTGTTAAAGTTCAACCTGGTTTAATGTTCTTGTGTGTTTTGTATGTAGAGCCTAAAAGCATTTGTAAAAACTTGCGTAGCGATGCATAAATGGGAGAGTTTTAAACGCAGAAGCAGATTTACACGCATTTACATAAACTTTTCATTGGAAGTAGTCGCTTCAACAGGCGTTTCAGAGGCCGGTGTGAACGTAGCATCCAAGTAGGATTCTCACAGTTATTCTACATAGATTTACAACCCCAACTTTTTTGCACAATATTCATCCGCTTACCTCAGCCTGATTACATTCGACATGCTCTTTTTTTGTCTGCAGCTGGACAGAGAATACAGAGACTTTCAGCAGCAGGTGCAGCAGCAGATGGCAGAGCAGGAGCGAGCTCTGGAGAAGCAGCGAGTGGAGCTGCAGGAGAAAGAGACGGAGATCGCAGACATGAAGGAAACTATCTTTGAGCTTGAAGATGAGGTGGAGCAGCACCGAGCTCTAAAACTCCATGACAACCTCATTATCTCAGACCTGGAGAGTAAGTGAGGTTCTGCCCTCACGTTTTTCTGTAATGTCCAAACTTTTAGTTATAGATTTTCTGCTCAGACCAGCAGAAAGTGATCATTTAGTGTCCAATGAAATGCTTGGCAGAAACACCATGAATGTTTTTCCTTCCTTAGACTCTGTAAAGAAGCTGCAGGACCAGAAGCATGACATGGAGAGGGAAATTAAGATTCTTCACCGTAGACTGAGGGTAAGATACCCCTCCATGATCTTCATTAAGTACTGTTTCTAAGCTTCACATTTTCTTTGAGTTAATGCAGCTTCTCTTATTTTAATACTCTTACACACTTTTTTTGGTTTCTCCTGTTGGTTCTTTCGAGGTTCTGGTTTTCAAGGCTTGTTCCTTTTACTTCTCAGTCCAAAGCTCTGAGCACCTGAGCCAGTTTTTCTACTATTAACTTTGTTGAGTGTTTATTTTCCCACTTACATAAGCGTAACAGTCAGCGATTCCTCATTTGTTTCATTTTATGTTTTTGGAGATTTCAGTTAGAGTGCCAGTTTTTAAAATACAAACATTTTCAACACTAACTTCAGAAAGAAAAACAACCAAATGTGTTATGTTGACACATAGCTAAAAATATGTATGTTTTAATTGAACTTGACAAAAGATGTTTAGAGAAGAAAAAGATTTCAGGCGTAGCAGGTTGTACCTTTTCAATCTATAAAGATGAGACTCAGAATAAGCTGTAAGCATCTTTTGTTGGATTCATGCTTGACTTGGTATTTATTTTTCAGGAAGTTGTAGTGACAGCAGCTGTTCTGCTGTGCAGACATCCATCCTGCCATCAGTAGGGCTGAGCTGAAGGGAATTGATTGTATTACTTTTGTCGATTTTTCTTTTAAAAAATGCAATGTGGATTCTTTAAACCTTTGAACAGATTTTATGTTAAATTTCTTGCTTTGATTTTTGTAAAAAAATATTGAATCGTGCAAGTTTTACCTATGGTCAGTTGAAATGAGTAATAGTGGGAAAATAGTTTTTCTCAAACAAGATTGTTTTAAAAAAAACATTTAGTTATTGTAAATCTATTTAAATTCTTATTCAAAGTCATTCCATTAGTTAAGCAGTGATACCCAGTCAATTGTGCATGTGTGTGTAGGCCTGAAATACCCACATTTTATGTTTAAAGTTTGGGCTGCATGGTGTTGTTGTGGTTGGAATTCTTGACTCACAACACGTTGTGCATCTTGGTTCAAATGCCAGTGTGACCTCTCTGTGTAGAGTTTGCATCTTCTTTTGCATGTGTGGGAACTTTGGTTTTCTCTCATAGTTAAAAACATACTTCATAGACTGATTGGTGACTGTAAATTGTCCCATGGTACGTGTGTGGTTATGTATCATTGCAACCGAATGGCGACCTGTTCAGGGTGCACCCTGCCTTCAGTCAACAGTAGCTTGGATAGGCTCCAGCAGCCTCAAGACCCCAAAAGGGATTCAGCGTCTTTGGAAGAGTGATGGATGTTTAAAGTTTAACCTTTGGTCAAAATACAAAATTTCTATCAGTTGTGGACAACAAAGTATATTCTTGGAAAAATTCAAATTTCCTGCAGTTTTTATAGAAACAAAAAAATATTAGAAAAAAAATAACTTTTTCTTGTTAAACTGCTACTTAAGTGCAACATTTCGTTCTTTCTGACACAAACAGTCGTGTCTGAAAGTGAACAGATCAGTCTTTGGCTGTAAAGTAACACAAAAGTAGGTTAGTTTAACACTGATTACTCATTTCAGTGAATGTCAGTGAGGGAGGGGGTTTGCCATCTCTCTTTACGACAATTGTGTTCATGTCATCTACAGTGAAAGTTGCTGTTGGTAATATTTTTTAAGGATTAATTAGACGTAATTGTTTGTCAGCTTTTGTTGAGAGCCGCTGAGAAAGTAGTCAAAGTGAATGACGTGTTTATCTAGCGCTAAAATTAGCTCTTTGCTGTGCTGGTGTAGGAGGAGTCCATGGAGTGGCGTCAGTTCCAAGCGGATCTGCAAACAGCTGTGGTCATAGCTAATGACATCAAATCGGAAGCGCAGGAAGAGATAGGAGACCTGCGGCGCCGACTGCAGGAAGCCCAAGAGAAGAACGAGAAATTGAGCAAGGAGCTGGAAGAGATTAAGAGCCGCAAGTAAGACCCACAGATACAGATATGTAGACAGCATGTAGCAGTCACGGTGACAGCTCTTTGTCTTTTCAGCAACTTTCAGGAACAATGAGTTCCAACCATCGTAGATCAGATGCATAAATCTGAATTTGACTGGGAACTGATTATGGGGGGGTGGTTGCTTTTTCCAGGCAGGAAGAGGAGCGAGGCAGAGTGTACAACTACATGAATGCAGTGGAGAGAGACCTGGCAGCTCTCAGGCAGGGGATGGGCCTGAGTAGACGGTCCTCCACCTCTTCAGAACCCTCACCTACAGTGAAAACTCTCATCAAGAGCTTCGATAGTGCCTCTCAAGGTACCATTGGACAATGAGATTTTACATAATCATTCATGTCAGAACTGTCTCTTCACATCCAAGTCATTACTTTGCATCTTAATTGTTCCATTTGTTTGACATAAGAACCAGATTGTCCCTTTTGCTGTCTCGTGTTTTAGCTTTCTTTTCTCCTTTTTGCTTTAGGTCCACCCTCTAGTCCAGCTGCTGCAGCTCCAACAGCCTCCGCGCCCCCGTTACCACGCACCCCCCTCAGCCCCAGTCCTATGAAGACTCCCCCTGCTGCAGCTGTGTCACCCATACAGGTACAGAAGGACCATTTCACATTTATTTCCAATTCAGGTGATTTTGGTGCCAAACCAAGAACAAGTTAAAGAACAGTCATCTATAAAAAGATACTAAATCCTGGTTTATCTGTTTGTTTCTCAAACCCCCTTTGCAGTAATCTTTGTCTTTAAAATCTCACTCCGATCATCCTTTTATCTGTTATAAAAGTGTTGCTTGTGGTGTTTTAATTGTGTTTATGCCATTTTAACTAAAATAAAAAAAAACTGTCTTGTTTTTAGGACATAGTTTCTGCAGAGCAGCAGTAGTTCGTTAGAAATTCATCTATGAGTGGTGGGCGGGACTATTGGCATGAAGCAACCCAGCCCCCTTTTTTGTAACCATAACAAAGCTATCTGTTTAAAAGCTCTCCTACAAGCTTACGGCCTCTCACACCCCAACTTATCATTACTGGTGCAACAATATGGTAGACAATATCAGAGCTGTCCAGCTGTAAATTTTTAAAACCAGATTAAACTAAGACGTACAGTACATGGATGTATTTTACTACAAGTAGATGTATCTGAATTGAGCGGAACAGAGAGCTTGTGACCTGCTAACTGCAGTTTCTATATCACATGTCAACAACTTTTTCAAACAGAATTTTTCTGTTTCATCTGCTTCTGATTCACTGGATTTTAATCAAAAATACTCAGAAATGCAATTTTAAGCTTAAATTTCTTTATATATTTCCTCCGTCATCACAAAAATACCACAAGAACATGTTAAAAACCCACTCCGATGAAAATAGTGTTTTTAAGCATCAGTGTTGTGTGGAACTGTCTAAATATGCATTTAGATTCTGTGATGCTCAAGTGGGAAAGCTTTTTTTCTACTCTGTATAACAATTATTTCCCTAGAAAAAAGATGCATAGATGATCTGGAAGTGCTTCTGCCTCTTAGGTCACACAAACAATGATATCAAAATATACATGGCAATATTAGCAGCTACATTTGTTTCAACCCATGAAGCAAACGCGTCGTGAAACCACAATAAGAGGAAATGTGAGCTGCAGGTGATTTGAAGTCCAGCAGTGAACAAAGAAAATCACTCAAAAGATGAGCTTTGCTGGAGCAACTGCCTAAAGAGATGAAACAAAGCTACAGCATGCTGTGTAGAGAGTATTTCTCAGACTTTCATGAATTCCAAAGTAAAAGGAAAAGAATGCCACCGGCTGCTCTCCCTACCTATGGTGGGATACAGAACTTGAAGTCCCTTTGTTCTACCTTTAAAAAAAAAAAAAAAATTTCAGACACCCCTCTACCTTCAAATGCCCCTACAATTGGAGGGATAGGGAGAAGCTGGAGGGGTGTAGGGTAAGAATTTGGATTTGGCCAGAATCTCATCAAGAACGTTTTTCGATAGCAAAATAATCTTAGTTTGAAAAAGCATGTCTTAGTGACTAGAACTTGTTTCTTAAAACAAGAATTCTTGTTAAGACCATTTTTCTGGCAGGTTCTTTTGCTCATTTAACTAAAATCTGCCAATGGGGTAAGAATTTTTGACTTATGTCTAAGGGGCCTGATTTTGCCATGTGGAAGTCAAACAAGGAAAAACAGTGCAAGTTGTTTAAATGTTTCTTGACTCTCTGTGTCTGTACATTGTCTAGACAGACATCTAGACATGATATTAAAGTAGTAACTAGAAAAAAAAGAATGTGTCTTTAGAAAAATGTCTCCTCGGGTGAATGTGTGTGCTGTTCATCTTTATAGAGACATTGGACTTTTTTCCATCCATTCCTGCATATTTTGAAAGAAAAAAAAAATCAAATAAAACCTTTTTTAAATTAATAGAACAGTGATGCCAAAGAAGAAGCAGGTGTCTTAAAATGCATAAAAAACTTATATTTCCTGTAATTATATTTTCTCTTATTGCAATAAAATAGCTTTAATAGAAATGAATGTTAGTTACATTCTCCTATGTGGAAATGTCTAATTTCAAACAGGAAGCTGATATCTTGAAAAGACAGAACTGTGTTACACAGTTATTGCAGTTTTCTTTTATTGCCTTTTAAGCTTTTTTTTTACATGTATTTATGTTTCTTTATTATATAGAGACATTCCATCCCTGGTTCCATGTCAGCAGCTAAACCTCTCTCATCCTTAAGTGACAAGAGACCCAGCTACACAGACATAACCATGCCAGGTAAACGGCCTGTCTGACCTGCTGCTTTCAGATATGAAAGCAGAGAATGTTGGCTCACACGGCCGGTGTTGCATAATTCTTTTGTCTGCCGTGATCTGTCTGTTTTAAGAATTAGCGGGTTAGATCGCTCCTTCTCTCATGACAATCGGGGTCTTGCTTTCCCCCGAGGCCAGAGTTAGAAATAACCATGTTTAGGAGATGATAAGAGGCATGTAATAAGGCAGCGGTTCCCTTAGTTTATTCTCAACAGTAATGAGTTCAAGTGCTTCATGTGAACGTGCAGAGCCCACCATAAGCTTCTATGTTTCGTTTACTTTTCCATGATTAAATGTTTTCCTGGTGAGCCACTAGGATGTCGGCATTCCCTGAATTAAGAAGGACTGGAATGTTGCTCCTCTGATGACCCTGGCTCCTTTGAGTTCAAAAGAGGAGTAGAAACACTGCTTTCCTACCGCTGTGTAAAGACTGTGACGTGTCCACAGCCGACCACCTTCTTAGGGGAACCTCAGCAAGCCGACCCCCGCCTGTCCTCCAGAGGGTTTCCAACATGGACTCCACCAAGACCATTTCAGGTTTGACATGATGGTGTAATTTTAAGGAGTGTAACAATTCCTTTTCACAACGATTCAATTCATATCCTACTTAATGGTTGCTGATACAATTCAGTCAATAATGGTTCATTTTGAACGACTGACAGAAAATGGTTTCAGGTCATCTTTAGCCAAAACTTCAACCAGTGTGACTCAGAGAGAAATTCCTGGTACTGAACAATTTTCCAGATCCCATGTATTTTTTGCGAGATAATCAAGTGTAAATTAAATATGTGTACAAACAAACAAGTAAACAAGAATTAATGTCAAATCCATTTACATTTTAGTTTCCTAAAGTTCAGCCCACTGTTGTTTTCCAACATAAAAACATTAAAAACATGATACCACACTGTATGGGCACTTATGATCAATTATAGACTTATTTCATTTGGTAGCAATTTTGTAAGGTTAAAGGTCCATTCCATTAACAACTTGCCTCAGACAGATTGATCTGGTCGGATCTTACGTATCATAGGAATAGAAATCATGAAGAAGTCGATTAATTTTTACACTCCTGTAAGTCTGGATGTTTTCTTTTGTAAAAGTTTAAAAGAAAACAATTAAAGAAATTATTTTTCTGTCTGCTGTGTAGTGACACGAAGAAGCAGCGAGGAGATGAAAAGGGAGATGTCTGCTCCTGATGGAGCCTCTTCATCCAGCCTTCTTCACCAAGCCATGAGTGCAGCCTCCTCCCCACTGTCCCTGTCTTCCTCTCCCACCGCCTCCATCACCCCAACAACCCGCAGCCGCCTCAGGTGACACACTTGTGAATATCTGCAAATACCATGCCTGCCTCTGGTTTGTCTTTCCTATATCCTTTGTGACTGATCTACCAATGCAACATGCAGCAGATCCTATCATGTTTCTGTCTGGCCACAAAAACCATTAAGTGCTTGAGCTGCAAGAATCTATGTCACAGAAAATCTGCTTTAATCTTACAGAGAAGAGAGAAAGGATCCTCTGGCAGCTCTAGCCAGAGAGTACGGAGGCTCAAAGAGGAACGCTTTGCTGAAGTGGTGCCAAAAAAAGACTGAGGGGTATCAGGTGTGTATCCCCACTGATCAGATAGGTTTGTGTGCTTTTACCCAATAAAGAACAAACAAAACGGTTTTTTACACATTTTTTGGCATAAAAAAAACACCTGGCTGGCTCTAGTTTGGCTCTCTTTAGTCCACATAGCTGCTGCAGGGCCTAAAAAGAGTTTCCTGTTGTGTGTTTTTTTAAGCTAAGCAGTTAAAATCCTTTTTTCATTAGTTAAAAGTAAGTGGTAAGCAAGTACCACCAAGTTAGGAGGTGAGAGTAAAGATAAAGATCTGGTTGTACCACGCTGATTCAGTGTTTCCTGCCTACAGGGTTGACTGTGTTGGAAAGAAGTTGTTTTCTGTTACACTTCTCATGTTAGCATGTTAAATGTCAGTGTCTAAACCCTGGGTTTTTAATTTTAAAAATCATATTCAAAACAAAATTAAAAGTCTGTTTTAATGGGAAAAAACTGAAATGTGACAGGAAACGAGAGTCCAAAAATCATTAAAAACATTGTCTGCCTTTATGACCAGCCTGTTATAGCAGTCATGCCACTTTAGGTCTTCCTCAGGAAATGGAACATCATTGTCTCACTCTGTCTGAGAAAGCGTGGGGTTCTGTATAAAATCCTAAAAGAAGTTAAAGTTCTGTTTTTTGTTGTATCTGAGAACCTGTTTCTTTTTATTTTGATGGTTTTTCTGCAAGATACTGTTACCCTTTCATCCTGAAGGTCTCTTCATGGATAAATTATCTCTAAGATCTGGATGATACCTGATTTTTAGAGCCACTGGATTGAGTTCTTGTTCTTTGTGGGTAAATTATTCTGAAATCTTCAATGGCGTCTGGGTTTATAAAGGCCATAATCTGGTTTGAAGTGTCCTTGAAAGAATCTTAAAGTGACATGCGGGGTCTGCAGGATACAACGCTCTGCCGTCTTCTCTCCAATCTTCATTGGTCTTTGTCAGGGAATGTGAATGTTCTGTCGAGTTGGATCTGAGTCTAAATGGATCATCTGCGTGTCTTTCAGAACATTGATATCACAAACTTCAGCAGCAGCTGGAATGATGGATTGGCCTTTTGCGCTGTGCTCCACACTTATCTGCCGGCACACATCCCCTACCAGGAGCTCACTGGCCAAGATAAGGTGAGAGACTTTTATTGAGAGTTTTTATTATTATATTTATTGGTAACTGAACTGTCATTTATTTATTTCCCTTCAGAGGAGAAACTTCACCTTAGCTTTCCAGGCTGCAGAGAGTGTGGGCATCAAATGCACTTTGGTGAGTTTTCAGAGTAAAGTTTTCCATTGTTTTTTTGAAAAAAAAAACCCCAGAGATTTCATTTAACTCAACAGAGGAGCTATCGTCTTTATATTACATTTACAGACACTAGTAATTATGACTTAATCCCCATAAAGTTCATGTGTTTGCTAGTGCCTCTTAGAAACTACTATTGTGTTCCCACATTTATCAGTGAATTGTATTCTAAAATAACCTGCAATAGGTGAAACCTGCAAAGTAGAAATACAGATGTTTAAAGGCTGTAAAACTCCTCGCTACACATTTGATGCACTTTTCTCAAACAGACACAAACATTTTTACACTTTTCTCTCTTGTCTAAACCCCTAAAATTCAAACCTTCATAAAAATAAGTCCAGTGGGTTTGGAGAAGCTGTTCGACCGTTGTCCTGTTGGCCTCATCGAGCCAGGACCTCCAGCATGCATTGCAAAGGTTTGCAGCCGAGTGTGAAGCGGCTGGGATGAGGCTCGGCACCGCTAAGTCTGAGGTCATGGTTCTCGACCAGAGAAAGGTAGTTTGCCCTCTCTCTGTGGGTGGAGTGCTCCATCCCCCAGGTGGAGGAGTTTAAGTATTTTGGGGTCTTGTTCACAAGTGAGGGAAGATTGGAGCGAGAAATTGACAGACGGATTGATGCGGCGTCCATCGCTGTACCGGTCTGTGGTGGTGAAGAGAGAGCTGAGCTAGAAAGCAAAGCTCTCAATTTACGAGTCGATCTTTGTTCCAGTACTCACCTATGGTCATGAGCTCTGGGTCTTGACCAAAAGAACGAGGTCCTGAATACAAGCGGCTGAAATGAGCTTCCTCTGTAGGGTGGCTGGACGCTCCCTCACAGAAAGGGTGAGAAGCTCATTCATCCAGGAGGAGCTCAGAGTAGAGCCGCTGATCCTCCACATCGAGAGGAGCCAGTTGAGGTGGCTCGGGCATCTTGACCGGATGCCTCCTGGACGCCTCCCTAGGCAGGTGTTCCGGACATGTCCCACTGGACTGAGGCCCTAGTGAAGACCCAGGACACGCTGGAGAGACCATGACTCTCTGCTGGTTTGGTAACGTCTCGGGGTCCCCCCAGAGGAACTGGAGGGAGTGGCCGGGGAGCGGGAAGTCTGGGCTTAGACTGCTGCCCCCGTGACCCGGTTCCAGAAGAGCAGAGGAAGATGGATGTGACATGGAGAAAAGCAGTTTATCATCTTGAATTTGTACCGTTATGCAACACATTACTAACGTAAAGTGTTGCATAACGGCACAAAGCCCCTTTTCTCTGCGACAGAGTCAGCTGATTTACATTGATCATGTAATCAGTTGCATAATGGCATCAATAGTTTCAGTAGTCAAAACAATGTCAACGCTGGGGGGTAAAGGACTGATCGTTTTAACTGCATTTTAGGAAAGCATTCATCAGATTATGTTGATCTGTCATTGTGCTGAAACTGTTCAAATCACTGGAGGATTCTGTTTGCTCCTCCTCTCAAGCATGAAATAAGTGGGGCTTGTTCAGGATGTTCTTGTCTGCTGTGTTTCAGGACATCAATGAGATGGTTCACACCGAGCGGCCTGACTGGCAAAACGTCATGACGTACGTCACAGCCATTTACAAATACTTCGAGACCTGACTTCAGCACTCGCCAATACTGCAGCAGAGTCCACTTCAAAGCTCAAGACACGTTCAAGCCCACCAACTATGATACCTCACTCTTGCTCGCTGTACAGATGCCCCCACAATTTCACTACAGCAGACCTGAACCTACGGATGTTTGAACGGTCACTATTACACTAATAAGCCATGAGGAAGGACTCTAGCGAAGGGCTGCTACTAAAAGATCCTCAATGGATCAGTCCAGCCCTCAGTTTACGCCTTAAGGAGCCACATGAGGACAAGTCTGTGCCTTCTCATTGGCTTCCAAGTTTTCACTCTTTTTTTTTTTTAATGGTCTGTTGAAGAGAACTCATTCAATCTGATTTCCGTTGTGTTGCTTTTCTTTTTTTTGTACTGTGTTATTCTGAATATTATACAGATCTGTCAGATCCAGTGTTGTTACACCACATCAAACCAAAGCTCAGCTGTGATGAAGGTCTCTCCGCTTCAGACAGACGCAGCCTTTTGTATTCCCTGACGTTACCGTCTGATCCAAAAGTCTGTCTTTAGAGGACAAAGTGCCTGTGAGTTTAGATGCAGGAGACCAGGAAAAGAGCTCTGTGGCTGCAGTTTGAGAAGCTAAAAGCATTCGCGAGTTGCCAAACATGTTCCAGAGCTTTTGATTTGACATAAGCTTTGCTTTTCAAGCACAATATCACACATTGTAAAGTTTACTCCCACTGAATGAGGGATTTTTTTTTTTTTTACTTTAAGATAGAACTCTATAAGCTTGTTAAATTCAGATTCTCTCATTTAAATTACGCAGCATCACTTCATCATCACCAAAACCCTCAATTCAGAAGCATTTTCCTGTCCCACGACAATGCTTGGTCAGATGATCTGATCATCTCTCACCGCACAGGGAAACCATGTCACCGACTGAAGGGACTCGACTAGTTTAAAGCTTCGGTTTGACATTTCAGGGAATGTGTTTATGGAGTTGAAGTGGACGCAGCGAGAAGACAACCTCCTTGTTTGCATGTGAGGAAGGACAGGCTGAAATAAAAATGAGGGAGATCTACTCTAAGGTCATTAAAAAAAACCTTCATTGCAGCACCCGAGTGATTCATAACATCCTATCTCATGGATGGGAAAAGTACAACGCTTGGGGTTTATGAGTGTTTTTCTTGGCTGGAAGCAGTATCTTCATGGAGGTTCTTTGTTTTTACAGCGATCAAACGACATATTCATTAGTGGCTTATTTATTTTGTTATTTGTGTTCTTTGAGCAGAGCCAAGGATCTTTAACACCTGCTGGTTGCAGCTTCACCATTCAAACGTTGGTTCTTCGGGTTTACAAAGCCTTATTTCCCAAACTTTTCCTTTTAAATTTGCAAATGAGCTTTTTTTGTGCAGATCTGATGGGTTGTAGCTAGACTTCCTTGACTGAAGATAGTGTTCAGCTGTGTAGTCCTCAACATATCTGTTCTGCTGTCCAGCTGCTGTGTGGTGATCGTGCTTCAGTATGCCAACACATATCTGTATTTATTTGATTTCTGTAAGGTCACTGCTTTATTGTCTTTAGTGCCTATGAATTTATTGCACACCGTAAGTAGCTGCACTGAGATAAGCTGTTTAGATAGCACACTAATTTCTTGCCTTAAGAGCTTGGCTTTCTGCTGGAAATGTGACGTGTGGGACTTGCCTCTGGGAGGAGGAATGTTCTTGATGACTTCATCATCTGAAGCTGCCAGCTGGTGCCAACAGCTTCATGCTGAAACACCAGATCACATCTTTAAGGAAACGGCTGACGTCAACAAAGGGGTTTCTCTTTTGATCAGATTTGACAGAGCTGCACAAGCTTACAAACTGCGCTGTAGCGATTGTTTATTTTTTTTATAAGAAGTCCGGTCGCTGCTGATACAGACTGATTGATGGAGGCAGCCCAGCGACATGAACCCACAGCTGGAGAGGGACTTTTTTTCCACTTCATCCATCCTGCAATGGAGAACGTTTAGCAGTTGCCCTCATTGTACCGCTTCACATCAACCAGCCAAGCAAATGTGAACACTTGTTTATTTTATAAATATATAAAAACTTGAAAGTATTCCAAACTCCACTGAATTGCTTCAGCTTTGCCTCTTTTTTTTGTTTGCAGACTAATCTGCTTTTTTTTTACTACATGTCCAGTGTGAAACTACAAGCTGAGTGGAAGTGACTGTAATGTGTGTGAAGGAGCTGAGCCTCAGTTTTAAGGGTACACCACCATGATAATCAGCCGTTTGAAGCTTTTCTGTTCGGTTTTCTTCAATAAAGTGTTACAAAGCCCTGTGTGTGTCTTTGTGTTTTGTGTTGGGGGGCTGCAGCTGACACCCCCACCCCCTGATTTTCCACTCAGTCATTTCCTTCAGGCTGTGATGTGAGCAGCTCTGCTGCTGCAGACCAGCTGCTGCTGCTTATTACAAGTGGATTACCTGAATCAGGTTTTCTGCCTTATCTGTCTTTTGACTGAGCCAGCCACCCCCCCCCGGGACACCTGGTGTACAAACAGAGGGAGGAAGGGGGGGGCTCCTTCTCTGTCTTGGGGCCGGAAGCGCCGCTCGGCGGCGGCGGGGGTTTTGTCCTCGTCTTCCGGGACGTGCTGCTCGTCACTCCGCTCCTGTGTGAAGGACTGTGCGGGTTTTAATGGACGGACTCGCTGTCAAACGTCAGCCGAGGCGCGCGGGGTTTTTTTCTGTCAAATCTGCGGCTTCACACCTGACAGGTAAGTTTTATTTTGTGTTCCTTCCTGTCTCAGCATCCTGAACAAACCAACTTCAGCTCCGATCAACAAACTGTCAAGTTCTGCAGCTCAAACTAAACTTCATTTAGGACTGTTATTCTCTCCTAATCTAAATAAAGAACTATAAAAACCTGCCTTCGATAGTTTTTATCCTCTAAAATATTTTTATGTGATTACCGTCATTCAAAAATATATTTTATTTTACTGTTTCGTAGATGAAGTTATTTTCTCCTTTTGTTCTGTTAACTTTTCTTTACTCCTGACTGCTGAGTACAAGTATAGTAAGAATACTACAGATCATGTAGTGTAGGAAGTATTTTAATGGAATACTTTTTAGACTAATTTGGAACATGTTAAGTGTACAGAATAAGATTAAAATCCAAATATTATAGTTAGTATACTTGTAGTACACTTAAGTATTCTACTGTTTACTAAGAACTCTTAGTATTTAGCATTTAAATAATTCGTATTTTACTAATTATAGATTGTAAACTTAAAATTATCCAATTTAGTCCAAAGAAGAATTCATTTATTACTTCCTACACTACATGTACACGGTCTGTAATATACTTGTTATTATACTTATACTCAAGTATACTTCATAAGGTAAGCTTCTAGTGTAATACTTTTTGCTCAAGGTTTTTTTTTTCCACTGTAAATGTTGTGTATTAGCAGTAATTAAAACAATACATTTAACCATTTCCTGTTTAAAACAGATATAGATATATTTAAAGCATCAATCCCCCTGTATATACATAATACTGGGTGTGGCACAGATTCCAAACTCTTCTCATAAGTGTATGTGAGAGGCAGGATGAGTCCTTGTGAGCGTAGACATGCTGAGCAGCACATCCTCTGCTGACAGGTTTTAGTCATTGGTTTTTTCAGTGTGCAACACTGATTTCTGGTTGTGTTGCAGCTCTTTGTGGAGCTGACATTGCCTGCTTTTATCAAACTGAGCTCCACCCCTCTGGGTTCTGTTTGAAACACACCTGATCCAGGTAGTTTGGAGCGTGTAGGACACCTTAAACCAGCAGCCCTGCAGGACTGCAGTCACCTCCCACTCTTTATGTCACATGGTTTAATGTTGGTGATCTTTTTCAATTTACCACACACTCTGATCAGCAGATCTATGCAGTCAAGTCTAATTCTTTTAGAAAAAATATCAAATCTGTGCTGCATTTGCAACAGAGCGACTGTAAAACACGTCTGTCTCTTTAAGGTGAGACTCCGTGTTCCTTTCTCACCATTAATCCCAGTAGTTCATCTGTTGTGTTCATAATTCCATTTTAGGCCAGCTGGTTGATCCAACTTAAAGTTGCTATCATGGGAGAACGTTTCCTATCGGGATGCAAATCCCAGAATTTTCTTCTGGGATTTGGGTGTTGCCTCAGTGACAGATTTATGGTTGCATCTTACTCTGATATTAAACAAAATCATAGAAAACAACAAGTTTAAAAAGGTGCAATTTAACTGTAAAAGTTGCACATTTTCAAAATAAAGCAAAAAGTTGTATGCAGCCCAGAGGGAAAAGTCTGAGAGAGCAAAGACCTTTGTGTTCCAGTGCAGCTGTTATCTCTGCAAACTGCATAAAACCTCAAGAAACATTCCCCCCGAGGAAACGGATTCTTAAAAACAGTAGTTTACTTGTATATCATTGTAAGAAAACGATCTAAAAAACGAAATTCTTTTTTTAAGCTAAAAGGACAAATTTTGCTGTTTTTATTTCACTTTGCAAGTAAAGGAATCTAATTTCAAACTTTCAAAGTAAAACTTTCACGTCTTTGCACTTGTTGGTGTCAGAAGTTGGAGTTTGTTAACCAGGTGACAGAAAATGTTCTTTTCTAACTAAACTTTGAGACCCGGATCTGTTCAAATGAACCAAAATAAACGGTGGAAGCATTTGCTCCACAAAGGAATATAAACCCGGGTCTTCCTGGTGAAATTCACACACCAGCCTTCCGGCATCCTGCACTTTGTTTTTGGACCCCCCACTTTTTATTTCTTCTGTTATTTTCTTTTCCTGTGTTTATGTTGGAAAAATTAGGTCAAAAGTTAAAAAAGTTTTGCGACTGACCCTAATACACACGTGGACAAAAATTGTTGGTACCCCTCAGTTAAAGAAGCAAAAACCCACAATTCTCACTGAAATCACTTGAAACTTACAAAAGTAACAATAAATAAAAAATTATTGGAAATTAAATAATCAAAATCAGCCATCACTTTTGAATTGCTGATTAACATAATTATTTAAAAAAAACATACTACTGAAACAGGCCTGGACAAAAATGATGGTACCTCTATAAAAGATTGAAAACTATTTGACCAGACTGACATGATTAACTCAGGTGTGTCCTTTAATTGACATCACAGGTGTTACCAAACTCATAATCAGTCAGTCTGCCTATTTAAAGGGAGACAAGTAGTCACTCTGCTGTTTGGTGAAAAGGTGTGGACCACACTGAACATGGACAACAGAAAGCCAAGGAGAGAATTGTCCCAGGACATCCGAAAAAACATTTTAGATAAACATCTTAAAGGTAAAGGCTACAAGACCATCTCTAAACAGCTTGAACTTCCTGTGACAACAGTGGCTCATATTATTCAGAAGTTCAAGACCCACGGGACAGTAGCCAACCTCTCTGGACGTGGCCGCAAGAGGAAAATTGATGACCAATTGAAGAGACGGATCGTTGGAATTGTATCCAAAGAGCCCAGAACAACCTCCAAAGAAATTAAAGGTGAACTCCAAGGCCAAGGTACATCAGTGTCAGATCGCACCATTCGTCGTTGTTTGAGCCAAAGTGGACTTCATGGGAGACGACCAAGGAGGACACCACTGCTGAAAAACAATCCTAAAAAAGCCAGACTGGAATTTGCAAAAATGCATGTTGACAAGCCCCAAAGCTTCTGGGAGAATGTCCTTTGGACAGATGAGACCAAACTGGAGCTTTTTGGTAAGGCACATCAACTCTGTGTTCATAGACTCAAAAACCAAGCATACGAAGAAAAGAACACTGTCCCTACGGTGAAACATGGAGGAGGCTCAGTCATGTTTTGGGGCTGCTTTGCTGCATCTGGCACAGGGTGTCTTGAATGTGTGCAAGGTACAATGAAATCTGTAGACTATCAAGGCATTCTGGAGAGAAATGTGCTGCCTTGTGTCAGAAAGCTTGGTCTCAGTTGCAGGTCATGGGTCTTCCAACAGGACAACGATCCAAAACACACAGCCAAAAACACCCAAGAATGGCTGAGAGAAAAGCGTTGGACTATTCTAAAGTGGCCTTCCATGAGCCCAGATCTGAATCCCATTGAACATCTGTGGAAGGAGCTGAAACATGCCATTTGGAGAAGACACCCATCAAACCTGAGACAACTGGAGCAGTTTGCTCATGAGGAGTGGGCCAAAATACCTGTTGACAGCTGCAGAACGCTCATTGACAAATACAGAAATCGCTTCATTGCAGTGATTGCCTCAAAAGGTTGTGCAACAAAATATTAAGTTATGGGTACCATCATTTTTGTCCAGGCCTGTTTCATTAGTTTTTTTTTTTATAATTATGTTAATCAGCAATTCAAAAGTGATGGCTGATTTTGATTATTTAATTTTCAATACATTTTTATTTATTGTTACTTTTGTAAGTTCCAAGTGATTTCAGTGAGAATTGTGGGTTTTTCCTTCTTTAACTGAGGGGTACCAACAATTTTGTCCACGTGTGTAGATATTCTTCACCTTGTCCCAGCATACTTCATCTTAGTCATAATTTTAGGCCTTAAAAGAATGGTCTTTTTTTTCACCTCTGTACATCAGACATGACAAATGATTTCTTTCTTTTCCAGATGAAGGTGCAGGGGCTGACATGAAACGCTACATTCTCCCCTCAGTGTTTGATCCAGAATCAGTCAAAATTCAGAGGAAAATGACTTCTAGCTAAAACATTCAGTCTAACATGCGCTGCCCACTATTCAGAATTATTCAAAAGGTCATTTCTAAGTAATCTGATTATCTACTGGAGCAACACACTTTCAGGACAGCTGCTGGACTTCACAGCAGTTTCACCACTAATTCTATGTGGTCCTATAGGCCAAGGTTGACACATCAAGGTTAGTGTTTGCCTAGAAAAAAAGAGGCATTACGGAAGACTTGTTGGAAAAAAAGTTCAGATTTAAACTGCATTTCGGAGTATTTTTTTATTCATATTGTTGTGAATCAGGAACAGCAAAAAAAATGCAGTTTGGAAAGGCTTGCAGCTGTGACGCAGATGCAAAAATTGGTGAGCCACATGCTCCCCGCTCCGCTCCATGCTGATGCATCCTCTTTAGACGACTAGATCCGTGTGCACCTTTGATTTCCTCATCTGAGCTGGAATCTGCATCAAAGCTATACGGCTTGATTGCTCCAATATTACTAATTTTTGTTGCACCGCTAATGTTATGTTGTTGTGAGGGGCTATAAGCTAGCAGGAGGCTGTAAACCATTAACAGTCTATGAAAACTGGTCACAGTATCTCCTTTCCCACCTCGTATTCCAAGAAGTACCTGCTGGTCCTAGAAAGAATATATCCCATAGACTATAGAGAAAGAAACCGCTATTACTCAGTCATTATGTTTGTCAGAATAACCATTCTTGCTCCGACACCTCTTTTTAACATATTCTTGCAAATTTTAATTTGTTTTTCATTATATATTTTCTTTATCGCAAGTTATAAACTGACCAATCAGAGGCCTCAGTGAAACCATGTGGTGCAAATGTTTGATTGACATATTCTCCTGAATCCGCTTCCAGTGGAAAGGGTGTGGCTTTCCAACAAGCTCAGGCTTGATTAGCAAGAGTGGTTGCCATGGAAATTATGACTGCTTACTAGCATCCTCTGGTTCCAACATGGTGATGTTCGTATGACAGAGAAAGAGATTAATTCATTAATAATTGATTATTTGACTGAACTGATTTAATTTCACTGGAACCAGAGGTAAGACATTTTCAGTAAGTGACATCACAGTCCATCTCTGTATACTGCCAATGCTGTAAAAAAAGGGATGATGGGAAGTCAGGGGAGGCTTACTCCGTACCAACAGCCCGGTCCACAACTCAGAGGCGAGTTTCTGATGAACTCCTTCCCGCTGCAGAGACTATGTCCAAGAAAACGACTCAAGTTTTTTTTTATTTTTGCCTTAAAATGGCATAAGCATAATTAAAAAAACCACTGGGAATGCCTTTACAAGGGATCTAAAGAGGATTGGAGTGGGACTTTAAGATCATCCCTGAGGTTTCTTATTTTTTGTTTTTTAGTTTTTTCTTCTCAGTGAAGGGTCTAAGGGCAGGGATGCCAGTTTTCCTTAATCTGTTTAGTTTAGTTCAGCAACCAGCTAACGTTTATATTTTTATGACTGACTTTATGTTCTTTGGATAAATACCGATGTGAAGCCCATTGAGACGGCTATGGTTGTGATTTTAGACTATATAAATAAAACTGAATTGAATCAGCACTTCTATTATAGCAGATTCCAACTACAATTATGCATAATATAGTCCAGCCTATTTATTTAAAAATATTAAAAACAAACAAACACATTTTTACTAAGTTTTTTAAAATGGGGTCATGTCTAAGATTATTAAAGAAATTAATTTAATTAAAGGAATTAATTAAATGTCAATAAATTAAAGGAATTATTAATGAAATTATTTAAATGTAATTAAATTTGAGAAATCATTAAATAAATAAATTAATTATTAGTCTATTAAAATATTAATAAAACTAATAAGGTATAAGACTTTTCTAAAGCTCATGTTTACTATTTCAAATGTTTGAGTATCTAAATAGGAAGACTTAATTAAGTATTTGGAGATTCAAAAAACAATAACTGTTATACGTTACTAGGTCTTTTATCACTATTTTGAAAAATATCCATAGATTTAAATGAAAAGTTTATTAAAATGTAATTTTTAATTCATTCAAATTTAAAATTTAAACATATTTTATATATTTAAACAATTAATTCTTGTCCCAAAAAGGGTTAAAAGCATGCGTCCTCCTGAGAATTTTATTTCAGAACAAAAGCATTTCCATTCTGGAAATAAAAATCAATTGTAAAACATGTTTTAAAAATGATTTTACAAAAATAAATTACGTGTTTATAGATTATTTTTTCCACAGAGTGTTGGGCAAGTTTCTTCCAAACTGTCATGCTTTGCAGACTACTTTTATTTTTGGTAGCAATCGCTTATCTTACTGTCACTGTCTCACTGTCTCTGAGCTGCAATGACTCCTGCGCTTTTTTAGTTTACTTCATTTGTAGAGTCTGCAGAAGCAGAACATTAAAGTGTGATGAAGTATTTCTGCATATTGATCAAGTTCTTCATAGTTTAATAAAGGCTAGAAATACTGTTTACTTAGGCTACAGTAGAAGGAACAACTGGAACATCAACCCGCAGCTTAAGTTAGTTGAGTCCGTTTAAATGTAAATTTTGATAATGTACTTTGAAATAAAAAAGGAAAACAGAGACAAACTGTAAAACTTATAGCCTGTGTGCCTCAGAAAAATGAAACAAAAAAAGGAAATGATTTGGTTCACAGCAGCGGGACAGTCAGCTCTGTCAAATACAGGATTAGACACACTTATTAGAAACATAAAAATTAAAGCTAGTGTTTGGGTCTTTGAAGGCTAACAGGAAGGCTGTTACTCAAAATTCAAAAATGCCTAACATTTATTTCATTTAAGGCAAAAAAGTAAATGTACATAAGCCAAGAAAAGTAGTTGTTACTCGAATATTTAACTTTTGTAATGGGTTACTTCCAACACTGGCCATGCCTAATGTCTTATCATGATAAAAAGAATACTTTTTCAACGTAAAAGTTGCCCCGACAGCTTTATTGTCCCTGTAAACTGGGGTTTCTAGTAAGTTTCCTGTCGATCATGTGTGATCTTTACCTTTTCAAACAAAAGAGAATCAATGCAATCCTCTTATCACCCATTTACTGTTGTGACTATCTATCTAACAGAAAAAAATAGTCTCTGTTCTTCTGTCTTGTTCTTCCATCCATTCATTTTCTAAACTCACTTAATCCCTTTTGGGGTCACATGGTTGCTGGAGCCTATCCCAGCTCCTGTTAGGTAAAGTCAAAGAGGAGTCTTCCTCTTGATCCTTGAATATTTTTTTAAGGATTTTGTTTCCTCCATCTTGGATATTAAACTTTTGTGGTTTCACTCAACCATAATAGTAGTCACTGACCCACGGCATGGATAGGTCAGTCAGGTTAACTCCATGCTTAACATGCTATTTCCGTAGGTGAGAGCCTGAAGACTTGTTCTGTCCGAGGGGTGATGAAGATGTTTGAATGACCAATATATTGTACAAATAAGTGCTGTCGATGTAAATTTCCTTCCCTCTAAATTCCTGCCATCAACAAAATGTATCAGTAAGACATGAATCAAGTTGATATTCTGGTATTACAGAACAGCTGGTTTCATTCAGCCTTTTTCTTTCACTGTTCTGTTCTGAAATCCACAATTATTATACATTCATACATTCATTTTCTGAACCGCTTTATCCCGTTTGGGGTCACGGGGCTGCCGGAGCCTAACCTGGCTACTCATGGGCGAAGGCAGGGGACACCCCTGGCGTGGTCGCCAGTCTGTCGCAGGGGCCCCACAATTATTAAATTTCCTTCATGATTTTCAACCAATTAGCACTTCTGTCAACTAAAGGTTACGCCTACCATACGTCACTACCAAATCCAAGTCCCTGATTGGTCAAAGCTTGACCTCGTTTAATTTACATCTCGCATTCAGTGGCCGCACGCTTTGTACAAAGAACCAAAAAAAGTTCAGAGAAACTTGCGTAGCTACGTGTGATCACAAGAGTATTCAACATGGAAGCCTGAAGCGGGTTTATGGGGTTTATGCACATTTTCGTGCTTGAATGCGTGTTATCAAGGGCGGTGTGAACGTACATTGTAAAACTTTTCACTGTAAATTTACAGTAATACACTGGCAGCAGTTTTGCCAATAAGATCCTGTAATTTTTTTTAACAGCAGTTTACTGTAAAGTAATTTACTACAAGGTGCTGTAACTTATTTTACACAACTTTATGGTATTTAAGAGTGTATTCAAACTAGTAAAGTCTGTTGGTTTGGACCAAGCCCAGTGAATGTGGTTTGGATCCAGTCCTGAAGATTGCATTTGGTCTGCATTAAGACTGGCGTCTACGAGAGATTTCTGTTTTGGACCAAAGCTTCTAAACAAAACCATGTGACCAAAGATCTCTTCAGTCATTGGCCAGGAATTACAAGACGGGTCAAAACAACAAGAGAAAGTTGGAGGTGCAGCTTTAAAATCCTTGTCAGGATGGTTAACTTGTTAAAACTTTATATTTCTATGATCAGTTTTGAACGTCAGGAACAACAAATTTTTACTTGTTACTTTGATACGGTGGAGGCGTGCTGCAAGACGGTTACTGGCAAGAAGTGTGTGCTTTGACTCAGAGGATGTTAGCAGCTGCAGTACTGAGGAGACGTCGGCTATGACAATAGAATGAGAAGCGTTTATGACATATGGATTGTCAGTAAAACATTGACAAGCAATGTGGATCAGGTATAAGTTGTTTTAACCGGCCTGCATTCACCCGACCACATTTCAATGAGTTGCTGTGTCTGATCGTTGAACTACAGGGTAGTTTGTTTTTTTATTGAAAACAAACACATTTACAGAACATATAGACAAGTGCATCCAGACCAAAGCAAAGCAATCACAATAATAACAATATTTTAACACAAAATAATTTGTAATTTCAGCAGGGGAGATGTAAGTAAAAGACATACAAATCAAGGATGACAGGCAACATATCAATCAGAATAATGAAACAAGAGAAAACAAAATCAGTTATCAAGTATGAAAGCACAAAGTTCAGCTGTATGGAACGCTTTGAGGTTATGGATCCCTTTGACGGTGTTATAAAATTAATGTTATTCAGTCATACAACCAAAAAAATTTGCAGAATGTTTTCTAGTTCAGCATTTGTGTAAGCAAAATTTGGTGTGAAAAAAACAGTAAGTTGACTGTATTTTCTATGGGTTTTTTTTCAAAAAAAAATCTATGACCAAGTTGATTTTTAATTTATTGTTTAGGAATCGTTCCAATTCTTTACAAAGATCAAAACTACAGGGTAGTTCATGCTACAAGGAAGCTTTTAGGATGACGTCTCCATGTAACGAGACAGAAAAGTATTCTCTATTCGCGTTGTCAGCAGCATTAAAATAAACGTAAATAAGTCAACAGTTGGACCAGTTATTTCCTCTTTGATAACACGACAATCAGTGCTTGACTTTTGTCCGCTGCTCACTGGCTGCTTCATTCCTAATTTGTTTATGTCACATGACGTCTGGCTACTACAGCATAATACTGTACATTTTTTCCCAGTTTGCATTGTGATTTATAGCATGATACTTTGCAAAGGGCAAACAGTACAAAACTGTTTATATTGCTGTAATTTCACTGTGATTTTACATCAAAGGTTTACACTAGAGCTTCAAACTGCAGGGAGCAAACCCTGACATTGCACAGGACAAAGCGGGTGCAGAAGATCGATGGATGGCTCTTGTTAGTTTGTAGGTTTCGTACCAAAACGTGCCATTTTTATCTCCACATTCTGATTTCACTAGTATGTTCGTGCACATAATTAATGTCAGAAAATGAACCAGATTACAATGGCCCAAAAAACCTGCACATCTGCTTTAGATGTAAACTTCAAGTTGCTCATATGAGAAAATTGCTGTTTATAAAGAAGAAAAAAGACCTATATTTAGCATAAATACATTTCTAAATATAAATGAATGTGTCTTCTCTGTGACTTCTGTCTTTCTGTCTTATTAGCCTATCTGATCCCAGTGTTACTAAACAGCAGCAGCGTTTCCTTTTTCTCATTTTTGTTTCTCTTACTCTCCAGCAGTCATGTTCCCCTGATGGGCTTTGCTGGCATCAGCTCAGCTTTTAAGGACTTCATGGGAAAGCAGTGCTGAAGGGAAGAAACTGAAGTCTGGGAGCACAGCCTGGATTCTTGCCGGTGAAGCCGCACTTGTATTGAGACTGTTTGTGGAGAATCTGGTGGATGTTTGTGGATGGTCTGGTGGAGGTGAGGAGTCTTGGCAGCTGGAAGGCTGCAGAGATGGACGTTGAGAGGTTTCCTCCCTCTTCAACTGTGACCTCCCGGCTCATCTCACCATGCCAGAAGACCCCGTCGCCTCATCCCTGTACATCGTCCTGGAGCTGCTGATCGCCGTGTTCTCCGTTCTGGGAAATGTGCTGGTCTGCTGGGCGGTGTTCCTCAACAGTAACCTGCAGAGCATCACCAACTTCTTTGTGGTGTCCCTGGCGGTGGCTGACATTGCTGTGGGAGTGCTGGCCATCCCCTTTGCCATTGTCATCAGCACCGGTTTCTGCTCCAACTTCTATGGCTGCCTGTTCATTGCATGCTTCGTCCTGGTTCTCACGCAGAACTCCATCTTCAGCCTCCTTGCCATCGCTATAGACCGCTACATTGCAATCAAGATACCGCTCAGGTCAGTAATGACAACACAGAAAAAAACGGTTCGGAGTAGGAAACTGAAATGTTTCACTCTAAATAGGATGGATCGTTGTCAAAATGTGTCAAAAGCTGCAAACATGAAAAACTGCTTCAATTTTGGTTAAGTTGTGGTAATGATGAAATTGAGATAACCTCGCCTCCTATCACTTGAAGAACACGCCTTCCACAGAAAAAATATTTTCTAGAAAATGTCCGTTTTTCTTGCATTTTTAGAAACATTACAATAGTAAAAATACATATTTTTTAACACCCAATTCAATGAAAATCCAGTTTTTGGTGTTTTAACAGGTTTTTGTTGCATATTTCTTATGATAGAGGACATATATAAAAGAAATTAAGCGTAAAACTGCTTTTCTGACTATTTCTTTTTTCAAATCGTTGCGATTCAAGTTGTTTTTTTTAAAATGTTGGCTAAAAACAGCATAATCATCACTAAAAGTCCACTGGGAATGATTTTACAATAGATCGGAGGGGGACTTTAACAGGTATTTTACCTTCAGACTCTTTTGTTTCTTGAATGTTGCAGCTTTTACAGAGCTGGTGTTCATATCACAGATCTTTTTTTCACTTCTTCACAAACACCAAGACTGCAAACCTAGACAGTGAGTAACATTGGCTCCTTTATGGCTCATTGCTCTTTTTAATAAAGTCAAAGCGCCTTAAATTCTTCATGTAAAGATTTGATGAAGTAGAAATGGCCTGGAAAAGCAGTGGGTGGTTAACAGAGGACTTTATAGGTGGCTTAATGCTTAATTTGTTGCTCTGGTAACAAACGAAAAGCCTCATAAACACAGTGGTTATCAGACTGAAGAGAAGAGAAGCATCCTGTTTTCACTGAGCTGCTCCCTTTGTAGAAACGTCACTTCCTTAAATGCAGCGTGAACATGCTGCACAGACACTTTAGCAGCGAACAACATCACACTTGTGGGATTTGTGGAAATGTAAGATAGACGGAGTAAAGGGCAACTGCCTAAGGCTACCATCTGGACTGAAGGCATCAGCTCACGAAATATAACTTTTAGAATCAAAAGCTATATCTAAATCTAAGCTATATCTTTTTATTCTTCGGCCTTCAACTCACAAAGCAGGACTTTAGTTAGGTTAGAAAACTTTAAGATAACAGATACAACCTCTAACTACTGAATGAGTGTGATGTCATCCATAGAAAATTGTGAAGTCCAACAAAATGAAGTCAATTCAGTCGCCTTGTTGGAGCTGGAAATCACCAACAAGCAGCAATTGGTCTGAATAGTTCTGAGTGACCGTTTCTATGGCAACCACTCTTCGCTAATCAGCAGTGAGCTTGTTGGAAGTCCACATGCTTTTATTGAAGCCTCTAATTGGTCAGTTTATACCTTCAATAACTTGCACTACAGAAAAATATTAACGAGAACACGTTGATAAAGGTATCAGAGCAAGAATGGTTGTTCTGACAGATGAAATGGCCGTGAAATAGCTGTTTATTTCCCCATAGAAGTCTGTGGGATTTTGGGGTGCTTCCTGTTTGGAACAGAAGGGAGTGTCACTCAGTCCAGTTCTCATTTACAGTCAATAAGTCAAACCCACCATGAGTTTGGTGGTAAAACCGTTTTAAAGGCGATTTATTATTTGTCATAAGTTTAATGTGTTGGGGCTAAATTTTCCTTCCTCCAGGACACAGAGACTTATTTAAAAAATAAAAATAATTTTTGGCTGAAAATGTTCCACTAGAAATCACAGGTCCCTTGAGGTTTCCCTCATTCCCAAGATAAATCATATAAATATTACTCTAACTGGTTATACAGACTCTAAATTCCTGCAGAGACCTTCAGTCTCATCACTCTTTACTCTCATTGGAACATATTTTCAGGCGCTTGTCTCCCCGCCGATGCAACAACTCCCCCTCAGCGACAGCAAACTGAACCGAAGAACTCCACCTCAGGGAGCGTCACTCTGGCTCTCAGTCTTTTCCACGCAGAGGTTTCCTCTGCATTATTTATTTATTTGTCCCCTTTTTTTTTTGCATCCCTGATGGGGGTTGTTTTTGCAGCGTTAACCTTTGCACTTTAACATTTCAAGAATGTGCTAAAAACAAGCCAAACATCTCAGCTGCTCTCCCACACTGCGGAACAGGCCGGCCTAAAATAGAGTCCTTCCGTCAAAGAATCCTGGACGACCTTTTTAGTTTTCGTTTCTCTTCTTTAACTCCGGGGTGAGGCAGGCTGACGCACAACAGTGCATGTTCTACAAATCATGTGTGAAGCGTGACTTTTCTTTGTCATGGATTGGTAATCTCAATATTTTTATCGTCTGCATTTTCAGATACAACAGTTTGGTGACAAGCCAGCGGGCTCGAGGGATCATCGCCATCTGTTGGGCTTTGTCCATCGTCATCGGTCTGACGCCCATGATGGGCTGGCACAGGCTCCCGAAGAGCGCCAACGGCACCTGCCCGTCCGGCCTGATGCACTGCCTGTTTGAGGACGTGGTTGACATGGAGTACATGGTCTACTTTAACTTTTTTGCCTGTGTCCTGATCCCTCTGGTGCTGATGCTGGCCATCTACCTGTGCATCTTCATGGCAGCTCGGCATCAGCTCAAACTGATGGAGGTGAAAGCCCTCCACGGAGAGAAGTCGCGCTCCACTCTGCAGAAAGAAGTCCAGGCTGCCAAGTCTCTGGCCATCATCGTGGGTCTGTTTGCAGTCTGCTGGCTGCCCCTGCACATCATCAACTGCTTCACCCTCTTCTGTCCTCACTGCCACCGCCCTCATCTGGCGATCCTGTACGTGGCGATCATCCTCTCTCATGCCAACTCTGTTATCAACCCCTTTATCTATGCCTACCGCATCAGGGAGTTTCGGAAAACTTTCCGCAAGATCATCCGGCGCCACATCCTGGGGCAGCAGCAGTCACTGGAGAACAGCTGGAGTGAGCACAACTCTACTCACAACAGCATCACAGACTCCATCCGATTCAAGGCCAATAGCTTTGACCTCCTCAAAGAGCACAGTGGCAGCAAGAACTCTCCGTGCTGCGCCACGCAGACGTCCCCCGTAGGGGGGGGTCTGGTGTCCGTGTCGCACCTCCCCCTGTCGTTTGTCATGTCTCACTGTTCTAGTCCCTGTGCGCTGCCCGCCCTCTCTCAGACTGAGGTTCCTCTGGTCCATCATTCACTGCTGGAGGAGCAGGATCAGGACCGCGCTGATTCAGAGGTTCTGAAGCAGAACCTCAGCCCGGCCCAGGTCTCATCACTCTTCAACAGACAAAGCAGCAAGAGCTGCTTCTGTGAGCCGGACAGGTTGTCCTGACACTCCCCCCGTCATCAAGGAGCTTTGCCCGAACACCAGGTCAGGGTCTGAAAACCAAACACTGAGATGCATCCAAGTCCCTGCTTGTGGTCCAGAGAGCTGAAGACGGTCAAGAAGACTTTCAGAGGATGCACACACTTTTCTATAGAAACCTTTAAAAACAGATGTCATTCTCAGCAGTGACCAGCCAGCCAGGAGAGAATCTAGCAAACATTAAAAGACGGCGCAGTAGCTCCTCTTCTGACATTTTTTTTAAAACCTCAGCATGCCTAAATGTATTTTTTTTATTTTACATTTTTAGAATGTGAAGATGCACATTCTTCCATGACTTTGCACTGCTGTGAGGAAGAATGTAGACGCTGGATTGTAGTTTCGCTCTCCAGCGATCACAAAACTCAGTAGCTGTGGGAACAACAGGCTTCCTTTGAGCAGCAAAATGAAATATCTGGAAGTCCATGAAACTGTGTCAAAGATCCTGGTTCCTCATTCAGGAGATGAGTCCCAGAAGTTGTTCAGCTATATTTGGAATCCATTATCATGGCAGCTTTTATCTCAGCTCCCCCCCGGGGGTTGAAGTTGCAAAGCATTTAGGGGCGACTCGTCTCAGAAACCTTCCTTTAGAATTCTTTTATATGTATATAAAGCTGAGGAAATCTTGTTTCTTATCTATCTAGACGAACAGAAACATCTATTATAGCTGAACATCAAGGAAAAAAAAAACAACTTTAACAAAAACAAGAAGAAAGTTAAGGGGAAGCTTTGCAAAAAAACAATCTAGGTACCCCAAGTATGTGTCACTGTCTGTCATGATGAATGTAAGCAGCCAATCGTTTGTAAAAACAGAAGACAATCGTATGTTTTAAAGTATTATTACAGAAACGTTCACTGGGACATTAGCAAATTCAGTAAAAAGAAAAAAAAATCTTGACTAATTTGGATTTGTTTTACTGCTGTCCTTAAATAAGAAAAAGCTGATTTTCACATTTGTTTTTGTTTTTGTATCTTGGAGCAGCAGTTTGAATCTGAACCTGAACCAAAGTCCTACTGATCTAAACCAAAGCCGGCAGTGAGAGCTCCAAAGCCTTTAATGGACTGTCAGGTTTCACGTCATCGTAACGCTGCTGCGGAAAATATGTTCTCCCATTCAATTCAAATTTGGTTTTGAAAGAATAAGATGTGGTCCCTATCACAGTTTTAAATGGTTAAGTATAAATAACAGTGATGTTCATGACCCCCCCTCCTCTACAGCATGTTATCAAATGAGATGTAAATGTTAAAGAAATTCACTGTCATCTGTGGTAAACACAACAAACCAGAAAACAAAACAACACTTTACATGTTTGAACTCTTCGCACCTCATCGTCACATTATCACTCATTTTTATTTAACGTGTTCATATATTTTTTCACACTGTTCAGGTAGATTCTTGAAGATTAGTAAAAAAACAAAACTCGGTTTCTTTAGGTACCTTCCAAGTGACATTTGGATGTTTCCGTGTGTCTTCATTTTGCTCAGGAAATGTGTTTGATATGAAATGGTAATATTGTTACATTCATATCTGTGTAATATTAAACTAATAAAACATATCAAACTGGGAAGTCATTTTTTAAGTGTTCTGCTTATTTTTACCAAGGAAGAATAGCTTCATCTTTTTTAAGGTGCGCTTGGATTTTGATGGTGAGTTTGTCTCCCTGTATAGAAACTAAATGTGTCATGTTTGAAAAGAGTTTTTTAAGAATTTGCTGAATAATTGAAAACCTTGGACTGTATCTGGGATAGGCTCCAGCAGCACCATGACACCTAGAGGGATTCCGTGGGTTCTGAGGATGGACGATGGATTAAAATACAAATTAAAAAGCATTTGGATGGATGCTATGTGTGAAGAAAAACCCCCTTCACTTTTCTGTTTAACTTGGGAGTTAAAAAGAAACATAATAGTTAAAAACATTTGTAGGTTTCCTCTCTGTTAAAAGCTTCATCGTTGCTATTAAAATATAAACATTTTGGATAGATACATTCAGAAGTAAAATTGTCTCCACAGCAGAAGGGAAGGACGGATACAGTGGGGTTTTGTCTGTAAAAAACATATTTGAACCATCATTTGAAAGCAAATACAAAGAGAAAATATTTGATTTTTGTCTATTTTTCAGCAGCGTTTCAGCTTTATGTGTTTTGGAAGTTTTATGAGCAAAACCCACATGCAGAAGCAGCAACATCTGCAGGAAACTGTAAAACCACATTCGTCTGTGTCTGTGTCGCTGTCCTCTGAGGTGGAGAGCACAAGAGTCTGTGTTTGCAGGCTCTATGGATACAAACATCTGCTTACCTTTGTTTGCTCATTTAAGAGTCTTCTGGTGAAGAGTACAAGCTTGAAAACCAAACCTCCAAACTCTTTCACTGATGCCCGTCACGCCTGGTCCATAAAGACCTCCTGGGCTCTCTGTCATATAAAGCACCTTCAGCTGTAAGCTCTGGCAGACGTTTTGGAAAACATGTTTGTCACAATCCTGATTGGAGGTGAGTTCCTGCACTGCTGTCAGTGTTGTGTTTTTTGCAGGATATTGCTGAGTTGACAGATATAGTTTCCGTGGCAGAGAACAGGATGGAATTGTTCAATCTCAACTGTAAGCTGGTCAATTTCATCCAATGTTTGAAGGAGAAGTGTGGCCTGGACTTTAAAGGTACTACATTCTTGTGGAGAACCAGAAGGATGCAGCATGAATCTTTCCTGCCCGATCAAAGCTGCTTTTCCCTCACAGAATGTGTGGACTTGATGGACAGCAACGGGCGAGTCGTGAACCTGGAGGCCAAGCAGCACAGCCGGGATGTGGCCTCCAGCGTGCTGACAGGGAGGCAGGTCTACATCCCGCTGCGGCTCCTCCGTGAGTCCATCAACAGAGCTTTACTTCTTCAGACTAAACTGGAACATTTCAAGTTTATATTATATCGATAGTTTAAAAAAGTCAACTTCAAGCATACAGCCACACTTCTAATATCAACAAAGTATGCTTGTAAATAGACTACTTTTTGCTAAGGGTCCTGACTGTTTTTATTCAGCAATAACATGTTCTTTGGGCTTCATGTTTTCCAGGAGATGATCCCTCTGGAAGTCAGGAATATGTCCCCCTCCTAAACAACTGCAGCTCAGGTCAACCTGAGTTAGCAGGTAATGAAATCTCAGGTGTCTGAGGCCCCCTGCTGGTCAAAGACCATGTTTGCTGCTTGAATGAACAGGCTCCCCTTTAAAGATACTATGAAGGTAATGTGTTTGTTGCAGAGCTGCTGAGGAAGCTGTCACCTGCAAACAAGGAGGCAGACAGGAAGAACAGAAGACGATGGACACAGAACGGCAAAGGCATCGCCGCGAAAAAGAACTCATAACATTTTTTTTTTCTAAATTCTACATTTGTGAATATACAGATGTTTTCTAACTCACACATCAAATGACTTTTGACTAAAGTCAAAAGGTTACAAATAATGAAGAAGCCCAAATGTAACTCATGTAAGAAATAAATAAAAGGCAGTGGTTGACATGAGTTTGTTTGTGTTTTTCCTACCAGTAGTCAGAAACTTGTTTAAAAGAAAAATGCTACTAAGTACAGGAGCACAAAGAAAATCTGTTTTTCTTTTATTAACAGAAATTGTCTCAAATAATTTGCTCTAAAATGAGCAAATAAATGATAAAAACTATGTCTGTTTCTAATGTGAGAATATTTTCAAAAATGTTAGCTTGTTTAGATTCACCTTTTATTTCTAACCAGCTTCAACTTGTGCTTCAAAATGGGAAAAATAATCTGAAAAATAAGAAATTTCTTTGATTTATTTTTTAGTTTTCTAACTCATTTTCTTAGTATTGCTCACTGAAACGCCCTTTAATCACAAAAACAGTAAAAATGTAACGAGATTATTTGTCTCTTGGAACATCACTTACATTTTTAGGTTCGACTGAAAGCATGCAGAGTGATTTTGTTTCATGATCCGTCTGTTTAGGAGTGAAAGCAGGAACAGATGAACTCCGTTCCAAAAGGGTCCAGCAGAGGGTAGGAGAAGGTTGCTCAAGCCAAAGGTCAGCTTCTCTGCTGGAGGCGGGTCTTTCAAAAACATCATAGATTATATAACACGAGGAACAGAGAAAGTCTGCAAACCTGTGAGACGGATCTGTGCTGCTGTGGAGCTCTAGACCAGAGAAGGCTGCAAAAATGTCCTCATGTGAGTTTGAGTCCCTGGAGAAATCCCTGGAGTCGCACCTGCCGGAGGCCGAGCTGGCGGAGGTGAAACGGATCTTATTCGGGAAGGAAACTACGTGAGTAGAAACAGTTTGGACCTGCTTTTGTTTGTTTTGTCCCCTTTTTCCATGTTTTCATGGTAAATTATTATTCTGCAGAGTGGACTTTGTTCAGGTCTGCAGGAACTGTTCACTGGTTCAAAGAAAAGATGAGTAATTAAGAGATAGAAAGCAGAGTGCATACAGCATGTAGAAAGCATTCGCACCTTCATTTTATGCAGATTTACTTTGACTTAATAGGCTGTTGGCTTTCACGGTCCACATTTTCATGCATATTTGGTCAAACCTCAAAGAAACTGAAAGCCAAAGTTTCTAGCTCATCTTACCCGGCTGAGCCTTCATAAGTTGGCAATTGTGGATTTTCATCCTAGCCCTCCTGACACCATCTGTGTCAGGTGTTGAGCTTCCTTCTGCAGGTCTTTCCTCAGGGTTTGAGCAGTTCATTTTGAGCCCAAGTTTAAAACAGTGCCCACTTTCCAGCATTCCATTAGCTAAACGAGTCTTCCTTTAACTTTGCTTGGATTCCAGATCTCTTGCAATGAACAGAACGCCTCCCCCATAGCATGATGCTCCCACTACCATGCTTCGCTGTACACATGCCTGTGATAAAAAGTGTTGAATGTTCATTATGCTCTCACTTCTTTATCTTAAGCCCAGTGTTAACATCTGAGTGTGAGAGGCAGGTACACTGATGAAGAACCCTGTCCCACAGGAAGCTGGACCTCCCTGCATATGCTGTGCAAGCTGCTTCTGAGCGAGACTTTGAGCTGAAAGCATTTAAGTTTGACGCTTTACAGGAGCAACTTAGGCCACCCAGAAGAACCAGAATCGGACTGGTTCAGCACAAGATTGTCCTACCAACCGATGCTCCAGTCTTGGACCAGGTCAGGACCTATTTCTATCAGTTATGAGAACAAAAATTTTTGGTGATAAAAAAAAAAAACGGAAGAAATGTTTGATTTATTAGTTTTCAGACCCACTCCAGTGAAGATGGTGTTTTTAGTACTTTTAACAGGTTCTTGTGGCATATTTCCCATGATACAGGACATTTATGACAAAAATCAAGATTAAAACTGAGTTTTCTTTATTCAAATCGTGATGAATCAACAGCAGATGAAAATTGATATTGATGTCAGAGGGGTAAAAAGAGGACACTGCATAAACAGAACTTGCATGTTAGAATTTCTCTCTTCAGATCAATGCAATCCACAGTCGAGTTGGTGAGATCGTGGAGGTGGCAGCAATGTGTGGTGTGAACATCATCTGCTTTCAGGAAACCTGGAGTGAGCCTTTCCTTCTGTCACTTCCAGTTTGATCTTTTCATCAGTCATGCAGATGAGGTTGTAGACAACACAAAACTGGGATTTCTGTCTTCACAGCCATGCCCTTTGCTTTCTGCACCCGTGAGAAGGAACCATGGACTGAGTTTGCAGAGTCTGCTGAGGAAGGGAACACAACACGCTTCTGCCAGGAGGTGAACTGATGCTTCTTCACTGCTGTGCAAACAACACGATCAGGAGCTGCACACTTTATGTTCACTATTCTCTGCTTCTGCCTTTAGCTGGCCAAAAAACACAACATGGTGATCATTTCTCCAATTCTGGAGAGAGAGGAGCTGCACGGCAAACTGTGGAATGCAGCAGTGGTGATCTCCAACTCTGGGAATGTGCTGGGAAAAAGCCGGAAGAACCACATTCCCAGAGTTGGGGACTTTAATGAGGTGAGCAGGTGAATCTGGAGCTTCACACTAAAAACTTCTTGGTAAAAATGACTCAAGTTGTGTTGTTTTTAACCCAACTCTGAGATAAAACAGGAACTAACTTCTTCTCTGCAGTCCACATATTACATGGAAGGAGACACCGGCCACACAGTCTTCCAGACACAGTTTGGGAGAATTGCTGTCAACATCTGCTATGGACGCCATCATCCACTCAACTGGTTCATGTTCAGCATGAACGGAGCCGAGATCATCTTCAATCCCTCTGCTACTGTTGGAGGACTCAGGTGACCCAAGCACAGACCTGAGGATATTTTACACTTTTACAAAAAAAAAAGAGAAGATGGAAGAAGAAACAGAGGAGTCTTACTTTTCTGATAAGCTCTTACAAATTCTGCTAAGAGAGATTTGGTTTACGTTTAATTTTAGAAACTCACGTCCAAAGATTGGCCCATCAAAAATGATGAATACAAAAAAATGAAGCCTATCTAATTACGCATCCTTTAGATTACATGAGAGAAATCCTGTCCACTTCAAATGCATAAACTCTGGTGTTTTCTCTACAGCGAGCCCATGTGGTCAATAGAAGCCAGAAACGCTGCCATAGCCAACCACTGTTTTACTTGTGCAATCAACCGTGTTGGAACAGTAGGTCACCTTTACGTCTATTGATGTTTGTCAAAAAGGAAAACTTCAAAGTAAAAATATATCTGTACTTTCTGCAGGAACACTTCAAAAATGAATTCACATCAGGGGATGGAAGGAAAGGTAAAAATATTTCCGTCTTCTGTGACACAGTTGCAGCCAAGTGAAGCTGAAGGAAGACATGCAAAAGCTAATATGTACAGTGGCTCACACCCCTTGAACTTCTTCACAAACCACAAACATAACTATATTTTAGTGGAATTTTATGGAATACTTCTGCACACTGCACTTTTCAGTTTTTTATTTGTAAAAAAAATGGAACTCTTTCCACTTCATTCCACTTCTTTCCATTTTGTGTTGGTCTTCCACATAAAATTCCGCTAAAATATATTTATGTTTGTGGCTATAATGTGAGAAAATGTGGAGAAGTTCAAAGGGTGTGAATACTTGAAGATTCAGATTCAGGCAAATAAGTATTTGAACACCCTGTGATTTTACAAGTTCTACTTAGAAATCATGGATGGGTCTGAAAGGTTCATCCTAAGTGCAGGTCCACTGTGAGAGACATAATCTAAAAATATCTGGAAATCACATGGTATGATTTTTTAAAATAATTTATTTTTATGCTACTGCGGTAAATATCTATTTGAACACCTGTTTATCAGCTACAATTTTAAAAAGTCCACCTCCACTCCACTTATTATCCTAAATTAGAAGCATTTTTTGAGGTTGTTACCTTCATATAGACATCTGTCCATTCCATACAATCAGTAAGACTCCTAATACTAACATGACCACGACCAAAGAGCCGTCCAGAGACTACATTATAATAGAGACTAAAACCATCTAAAAGTTGTGAAAAGCTTCACGTTGGTAACAAACCCTTGAAACAACAAACCCTTTCTAAGGGTAAAGAATTTATAAATGCTCTACAGGACACTTAAAGAAGCATGAATCATAGACTGAGCCATTACAGTGAGGCAGTCTCCTGGTTTTTGCAGCTCACCATGAATTTGGACATTTCTATGGGTCCAGTTACGTAGCAGCTCCTGACGGCAGCCGCACTCCTGGGCTCTCCAGAACCCAAGACGGACTGCTGGTGGTCGAAATGGATCTGAATCTGAACAGACAAGTCAGTGACAAATGGAGTTTTAAGGTAAATGCTCTGATGAAAATTGTGTTTTTGGTATTTTTAACATGCTAATGTGATAGTTTTTTTCTTTTTGCAATGATTGTGTAACTCCTAACCTGACCCTGTTTAATGCAGATGACCGGCCGCTACGCAGAATATGCAGAAAAACTCACCAAGGCTGTTGGTCATGACTTCAAACCCAAAATAATAAAGGAGTAAAGCAACCCGAGCAGCTGCACATCAACACTAAACTGCATATACATGCTGTCCATGTTTATGCAGGTTGTCCACCCAACCAAAAAAACATGAATATTGAACGTAAAATAATTTGAATGTCAAATAAATATATTTGTGTGATTTCTGAGGTCTTGGGCCTTTCTTCACCTGAGACACTCAGAGAGGCTGTGCCACAGATAACTGCAATGACTGAATGAAATCTCACCATATGCTCGGGTTCCAACTTTAACCTCATAAGACCTGGCGTCCACATGCATGGACATAACAGTGGGTTATATTACCACAGCAGTAAATTCTGCTCAACTGGGGTCCTGTGACTACAAAATTAAAAAATACATTTCAAACAAGAGCCTGGGTCTGAAGAGGTTTGGAATAACTACAGAGACCACAGGGTCTATGAAGACTCCTAATGTTCATCTCCACAAGCTTCTAACATGTTATTGCTCTGTCAGATTCATTACTGATTCCTGGCTAACCGGAATATTATATATATATAAAAAGGGACTTTTTTAAAAGTCAAATCTAATGTCAGTTTTATAGTTATGGTTTACAAAAGTTACTAAAACGTTTTCTAAAAACATTGGATGCTTTAAGTTTTACTGTCATTTTAAGAGAAAAAAACTCCAGAAAATATCTCATTGCATTTCTTCCCATTTAAAAACTATATATAAGAGAAAACGTTTAAATATCTGTTTATTGTGAATAAATAAACAGTGATTTTAGAGAGCAGAGATGAAGAGGGTGAAGTACTTAACAGTCCTGAACATTCATTTTCTGAACCGCTTTATCCCTTTTGGGGTCACGGGGCTGCCGGAGCCTAACCCGGCTACTCATGGGCGAGGGCAGGCGACACCCCTGGACTAGTTGCCAGTCTGTCGCAGGGGGTCCTGAACAACAGAGTGTGGGAAAGGTGTGCGTTTGTAGGAAGGTTGGAACAAGTGGAGAAGGGATTTTAGATGTGATGTGTGGCTAAAGAAGAATGAGGTTTAGAAGACTGTGGTGAGAGCAGCCATGTTGGTTTAGAGACTGAGAAAGAGACAAGAGGATGCAGAGAAGAGATGGAGGCAGGTCATTTGCTGTGGCGCCCCCTAAAGGGAGCAGGAAAAGACAAAGAAGTGGTCAAGTCAGTAGCGGCAACAAAAACCACCAGATTCATTTAGGAAAAACAGCCCATTCATAGTTTATTCCCTTAATTAAACAGATTCACATACAGTAAGACTTCATTATTCACATAAAAGAAAAAGGAAATAAAGTTTCAACATTTCTTCAGAATCTTTAAATTCCAAAATAAAACAAAAATGCTTCTATGTTTATTTATAAACAGAAATGTTTAAAATGTGCTGAGCTAGAGGGAGTTGACATTTTATAGATCTAGAAGAGCATGTTTTCTTTAAATGACACTATTGTGTTTTGTATGAAAATTGTAGTGCAAAAAACACAGACATTAGAATTTTTAAAACCAAAAAATAAAGTTGACACTGTGTGGAAATGACCTCATGTTAACAGCTGGACCAGCCCAGCACTGTTTTCCTGCTGGTTGCCATGGCGTTGGGACAAACACACCGAGCTGTTTGCTATGAATGAACGTCTTCTGGGGGTTTTATCTCCGTGGGAATTATTGCATTAACAAAGCGCTGCTGTTTGATGGATGTCACACTTTATGTTACTGTTTACCTGAGACTTACAGAACACCTGTTTGCCGTTTTTCCCTGTTTGGGACACTTCTCCATCGATACTGTGGAAGTTTTTAAAGGCATGTGGAGGACTGAGCAGCTTCACATCGTCACAAACACAGCTGGCACACAATACTGCATGTTAACAATAGACACTCTAAATTATGTGCACAATATTTCCTGTAAATTCAAATTCCAGCTTCCCCACATCAGATTAAATGTCGACTCCCTGAATCAAAGTCTTTAAAATCCAGAAAATAAAAACAAACCGGGACGTCCCATTGGTCGAAGAACATCCCTTGAAATCCAGTTCATCTCTGAATCTTCAAGCTGAGACTTCCGCAGAGGTTCAGTCAGGCGTGTATTTACAAATGATGAGATGTTGAGTCACTAGAGTGCAGACCTGCAGCATCACCATGACACAAAAACAGACGGCAGCCGACGTTCCTCCTCGGCGTCTATCAGCTTTCCTTGTAGATGAAGAGGATATCCTCGTCTGTTCCATAGCTCTGCCGCGCCTCCTCGAAGTTACTGACGCTGGTGCAGCACACACCTGGAAGCACACGGTTTCCTGAAATGTTTCCATCAGGACATCAGAAAGGAAAAACGTACAGCAGCTGGCCTGAAGGGGAGCAGCGGTCCAAAGAATCAAACCCTGACCTCCGCTTTTATCCTGTACATTTGAGACCTACAACGTTTAGGGAATTCAGGTTGAAGAAAACGTGGAGTAAAATTCCTATTTACACTTTACGGTTGCTTAGGATAAAACCAATCATCAAACAAAAAGCTGCAAAAAAGAAATGACAAAATATTCTGTTGACCTTTTCTTTGATTGGTGAAAAAAAGCTTAAAAATCCACTCTGAAAATGGTCTCCTTTGTAGTTGCTTCGTGTTTACCTGGGAGGATTTTGGAAACTTGTAATATTTATTATGCTCAAAAATAAACAAGAACTTTGTTGGCCAACGAACATTTTGTTTAGTTTTGCGCATTAAAAAACATTGAACTTGTTTGAGCGTCTCCGGCGTCTTAATGTTGCTACAGTAACTAAATCCCCCCATGTCTGCAGAGTTTCTCTTTTTTCATACTTACAGATGTTGAGGGAGTTTTGCTGGTGCAGATCTAGAATAGTTCTTGAATTTCTTTTACACAAAATCCCAGCACAACTGCTAATAGATAATATGTAACCTAAACTTGCAGCTTTTACTAACCAGCATGAGTATTTCTGATCAAAAATGATTATTTTTGATCAGAAAAGCTTTTTAAACTTGAATTAAATAAGACTTACGGTCAGAATAAGCCGGGTTGTTGTAAAAGATGCTGCCAGCTGTCTTGTTAAAACCACATAAAACCACAAAGTGACCCTGGTACTCTGGCTTCCTGCAGAAACACTTCTGACCCACGGGCAGGAAGCAGCAGTACTTGACAGGAGAGGAGCACAGTTCACAGGTCAGGATCACGGCGTTGACCAGAACAATGGCGACGTGGCCCTGCTCCAGGTGTGAATGGATCTGCTGAATCGTCACTGAACTGTGGGCAGACGGCACATGTCAGATATGATGTACACACGGATTAACAAAGACATGGATGAGCTGAAACTCACCACTTCCTGACAATCACACCTTTGCTTTCCGCTTTAAGGAAGAGTTCATTCACTCTGTCTTCTTCTGTGTCAAAATGTTTTTTATAAAAGGACTGCAAGACAAAGTCAACACCGTAATTAGCCCTCCATGAGTGTTTCCAAACAGTAGAAACTCTGTGAAGTACCTGGTTTTTAAAGCCTTTATCTACTCCAAGCGTCTGTGTGTAAAAACAGTGTTTGATTCCTAGGTGGCTCATGAGGTAGGCCAGGTCAATGGTCCACACGCTCTCTGTCAGCTTCAGCTCCCAGCATGCTCTCTGAAACTCCTCATCACTCAATGGGTGGAGGTACCTGCGGTCCAGATGGTCAAGGTCTTGTTTAAAGGTGGACTTACTGGTAGGCTTTAGTTAAAAAGTCAGAGGTGAACTTACTTCAGGACCATTCTGGAGCAGGCTAAGCCACAGTCCCAGTGGTAGAGCTGCTGGATGACAGGAACGCTCAGCAGGATGGCATCCTCTGAGAACCGTGTTAAGAACATCGCCTTAAAAGCTGCTTTGCGTGTGAATAAAAGAGTTAAATGTGTGTTTAATGTGTCGCGTTTCTTACCTGTCATACTGCGGCGCTCTGTCTTTGACGGGCGGCTTGCTAACTCAAAGCAAACTCGACAGTCCTGTTTCCCTGCACCCTGCAGGCGGGGCTCCCCTTCCTCATCTATGCTCACTAAAGAGGAAATCTGCCGACAGCTCGGGGGAAACGGCGCAGTTAGACTCAACCCCGCCGAGCGTACGACTGATAACAAGCAAAATACATGAGAGTCGTTTAAAAAAAAAGATTAAAAAACAAAAAAACGACTTCGTTGTTATTGTCCTGCCAGCGCCTCCATCGTCTTCCTCACTTTTCAGTTGTTTGCTAGTTCTCCCTCTACACTGCCCACGGAGGGGGTTCATGTTAGCAGGCTAGTTGTTATACTGCCCCCGTGCGGTGTGGAGGAGTACTGGTCAAAACAATGTGTTGTTTTTTAGATGGATGGATGGATGGATGGATGGATGGATGGATGGATGGATCCCAGCTGTGTCTTATCTGTATTGAAATTGCATGTTGTCCATGAGCTTTTTTCCAGACACTCCAGTTTCCTCCCACAGTCTAAAAACTATGCTTTCTAGGTTTATTGGCGACAAATTTGAGTGTGTAACAAACTGGTTACCGGATCAGGGTGTACCTTATCTTTGCCCAACTATAGCTGTGTTGGCTCTAGAAACCCTGCGACCCCCAAAATGGACTTAGTGAGTTCTTGAGATGGATAGATGGGTAGAGGGCTGCAGCAGTTGACAAACTGTTATAGAATCTTTTAAATCCTATTATATGTGTGAAAGTGTCCAGATGCATTCAAGCATGAATCTGTAGAGTAAATGTGAGTTTGTGGTTGTTAGTTGTGTGTCGTGTCCAGTGTGCTCTGCTGATATTTGTGAAAATCACTTCCAATCAAGTCTAAAAATTGGATGTTGCATTCAATATAAATTAAAATAAGCATAAAGACTGTCAATAAAGAACTGTGGAAATCACACAGTAGGATTTTTATACATATATTAGTATAATGGTGCAGAAATTGAGGATTTAGGTCGGCCTATACTTTAACTACAAGAAACAGAATGTGAGGAAGGAATCCAGGAAATCACATAGTAGGTATTTAAATGAAATAATTAATACATTTCTCTGTTGAATTAGTATTTAACTCCTACAAACAAGCGTGAGTTCTGTCCTTCATAGACCTGTTACTTCTTTAAGAAACTCTCCTGTCCTCCACTTGTTACCTGTTTTAATGTCACCTGTTCGAACTGGTTGTAAAACACAATCCGCAATCTTAAAAATCTCTCCACCGTGACCTAGACCAAAGAGCTGTCTTAAGACACCAGACGAGAGTTGTAGACCTGAACAAACTGGGATGATCAATCTACAATAAGCAAGCATTGGGACAACGTGCACAATCTGTGACTGGCAAATGTATTTATTTTTTCAGAACACACTCACAAACTATTACATTAAAATTTATTTGTATGTACCAATAAAATGTTCCTTGTTTGATAATCTTTTAAATTCTTGGTGAGGCACATAGAAAATGAAACTGGCTTGAGGTAACAAAAAGCGTGATTAAAAATTGAAAAGGGACTTTCATTTTTACCACAAAAATTCAGTTGAAGGAAAATATAATTTGTTTTTCTTTAATAATTGTTTAAAGACTGGATTTGCAAATCCTATGTACGTCTGTGTGCACGAGGAAATGCCAGTCCTCTGTAAAAACTGTAAATTTGTATAGATAAATGGAAGAGAATGCGAAAGTTAAAACACTTACTGTTTTCAACACAGAGTTCATCAATTTGAGTTCATTGAGTTTTCCATGTCAGGTTAAGATTTCTACCCAGAGCACATCCACTTACTAGGCTGACTGAAGCCGCAGCAAATAGGAACACAATTTCTTTAAGTTTGCACACAGAAACCTCTTTTTTTAATAGCCTTTTATACCAATTTTAGGGCAAATTACATTTTGTTGCATAAAGAAACATTTTGTGCTGCTTGAGTGAGTTATTGGGTGCCGTAGGTGGTCCCCATTGAAACCTGCGTCATAAAATAGAAAAAACAGAGGAAAAGTGAAACATTAAGACTTATGCAAGCACATATGAACAGCAGCAATACATGCAGGAGACTTGAGTGGTTACTTACAGGTTCACTGTCTGTGCTTTCAACCAGATATGTAACTTTCTGTTTGGTGTAGAGGTCACTCTTTCTCATGCATGTTAACATAACCCAGTCTGCAACGATGGGCACCTAATGACAAGATTAGCAACAGTGAGATTCTGAGCATCAGTGAGTTTGCTTTTAATGCAAAACTTTTTTTACATACCAAACTTAGAAATGATAAAGCTGCACCCAGATTCACTATCGCTGGAACAATTCCAAACTGCCCTGCCTGCAGGCATCAAAACCACAATCACTGCAGGATAAACCTTTAACTCAATAGATTATAAAAGGATCTGTTCAGGCCTTACCGTGCCGAACACAATGACCTCGAAGCGGATTCCATACGCCTTGATTAGGGTTCTTTCCTCCTTCCCATCGGCTCTTTTGTAGAACTTTGCAAATCTAAAAAAGCAACCCAATTCTGTTAATCTGACATCTTAGTCAGCGTCATCCAAATTTGTTCATTAAAACAGCCTCACCTGAAGTTGTAACCTGGGGCCACATCGTTACCCGGGTTTTTGTTGTCCAGCCGGCGGAAGCTGTATTTTGGAAGACATTTTCCGGCCCACCAGTCGAGGTCGCAGCTCCAGTCAATAAGAATTCCCATGATGCCACCCTTTCAGCAAACAAAGCCAGAACATATTAGCAAAATGTCGTTTTGGTTTTGCGTTGGGATTCCTTTGTTTACCTTCACTGCCACATCTTGGAAGTTTTCTCCTGCCTCTGAAATGATGTGTTTGAGGCGGAATATGGGGCAGTCAGGGTCGGTTAAACGATTGAACTCACAGTGTGCCAGATATGAGGAGTTAATACGAGGCAGGATGTTTCTTCTGGAGGAGGAAGAGGATAATCATATGATAGGATATCCAAAATACCAATGTGTCTGCGTGCATAACAAACAGAACGGACCCGTGAAAGTTGAACTTAGGATAAGTGATACTGTTTTTGATCAGCACTGTGAAGTTCTCTGCTGCAGCCAGCAGTGGCTTTCTGCGGGACCAGAAATCATCCCGTTAGGTCTCATTTGTGACATTCTAAGTGCAAAAACATGACAGCCGGTCTTACTTCGGCAGCCTTGTGTCCACTTCAAGTGGACACCAGGAGAACACTTCACACGTCTTGACAGAGGTGGAAAAGTTCTCACACAGTCCTGTCCAGATACCTGAGGGAAAATTTCTGTTCCGTTATGCCGACCTAAAATTCACAGAAGGCGTTGGAAACCCACTTCTGACAGAACCCTACCGTTTCCGCGAGGATCATTGTATCCTTCAATGCAGTCGCAGTCATCTGTGCATACAGTTGACGGTTTTGGAAGCTGGAGGAGAAATGATCAAAGGTCAGTTTAGACACACACAAGGTTACAAAAATAACACAAATCTAACAAAAGACAAACTAAACAACACAAGCTAGAGTTTTCTTTCTCTCCTTTAATGGAGTTTTCAGTGTTTATGCCTCATAAAAAACAAAACACCATGTTTGATTCCCTCCCTAACAGTAAATTAAACAACATATGTTCAAAAAATACATATATTGTCGATGTTATAAGTCAAAAAGCGGAGTCAGCTCATTGATTAACAGCTTTTCTCATCTCATTAAACTGATTCATTGGAGCCAACATCCTGCTACGTAAGCGCTCACTCACAAACTGAGGTCTATGCAGCGCTGCAGTTACAAACGACTTCCACTAGAGGACAAAGCACAGGCCTGGCTGCATCATTACACATGCAGGATAAAACATTTGAGTCAAGCTAAACTTTAAGGTTCAGGATGATTAGTCTGTTAACACTGTCCTGGCTTGTTAGTTAGTTGTTACATTGTTTTCTTTTGTAGGTGTGGTTGCTTTGTGTCGGGTTTTTTCAGTGAGCAGATATTTTCTTTTTCCAACAAAATCACAACGTTAAAACTTTGCAAAAAAAATAGGAAAGTAATTAAAAAGGCATATATATATATAAAGGAATACTGCAGAATGTGAACAAAAAAGAATAACAAGTATTTTTTTTAAAAAAGGGGTGTACACACTGGGAAAATGACACTTCTCAAGAAAAGTTCGAAAATATAAAATCTGAGATGTTTTTCTCTTGTTTTTATTTTAAAAATCTGTTAGTGGAGTTAATAAAATTAATTTGTGTTGTCCTGCCTTTTTGAGATTAAATTAAATCTAGACATTAGCAATATAACTCTCAAATGTAGGAATATTGAATTGATAATTGGAGAGAACATGTCTCACAATAAGTGTATTTTGCTCAAAAAAGACTTTTATCACTTCAAAGAGGGCATAACCTATTTATACACTCTTTCCCCCAAACATTTCCCATTTTCTTTTAAGATACTAGAATTCCACATTTAAAGATACATTTGTCTTAAAAAATGAAATGTAAATTACAAATAAAACTTTCCAGCTTCCCTAAACCAGGCAAGTCTGTGTCATGTAAAAAGACAACTCACTGTTCACAAACATCCCAAACTTATGCTTAAAATATGACAGTTTTTGAAAAATGGTTTCATTAGAGATTCTATTTCAAATAAGATGTTTTCAAGATAAAAAACTCAGCAAGTTATTTAGGATTCATATCTCGAATTACATATTACTGAAAAGTTTTTGATAAGACAGTTTTGTCTCATGTGGAGTGTAATAAGATATTTAAACTAGAAACCAAACAAAAAGACTTTTGTTTTCTTCATGTCCCGTTTGGACTAAACCGGTTTCTTCTTAACTCATCTGAAGTAAACACTATTCAAATGGATTAAAACATTGTCATACATTAACCCTAAAAAAACCCATCTTTATGTTACATAAAGTTATGGGGGGTCTGTCGCTCACCTCAGGACAGCGGGACTGAGTTTGCTCTGGGGTCACAACCAAGTTGGTTAAGATGAAGAATGAGTTATCCCCCTGTCAGAAAAGAAGCAAGGCAGTTCATGATGATGTTGGTGTGTTCCAGCAGTTTGTTTTTTAATCAGTTTATTTCTTACTAAAATAAGCATTACAAACAGAAGTACAATGTTTGAACAACAGCATTCAAAATTCAGAGGGCTTTGGATGAAGAAGTACTAATCAATTCCAAACCCTTTCTTCTTTTTTAATTCCATCAAATTCAGAATTTAACAAAAACGCTGAGTTTCATATCAAATCCTCAAATCATCCTGTATTGTAGCTCTAAATGTGTTTAATGGGGGACAATTTCAAATATCTTCACTCCACCTTTTCCATAACGGAACCCCTAATGACAGAAATGAGATAAAACTCTGGATTACCTGAGGTGGGATGACATAATCTGCAACATCCCACATGCGTGGGTCCATTTCAGACGTGTTGGTAAAGACAAAGCCCTTCACTTTGGTGGTGACGGTACTGATGACAGAGTCCGTCTCCTGGTATCCCTTCTGCACCACACACACATACCTGCCACAGGTTCAGCTGTTTCACCCTCTAAGGACCACATCAACCATCCTTCTGCCACTAATTCACATTTCAGGACTTACCCCACCACATACAGCACTACCAGCAGCTGAGTGAATCTGAAGACGATTCCGACCCCGAAGTGGGGGATCACCAGAGTTTTGGGGGTTTCATAGTCGAACACGTAGTGCAGAAAGCCCCGACAGCAGCCTGTAGCTTTGCTCATCTCTGCACCCAGTACTGTGACGGACTGAGCGATGATGATGAACGGACAGAGGTAGTCAAATCATTGTATTCAAATCATGCTTGGGACAGACACAATATTCCAATGTGGGGTTTTTAATGTTGTAACAAGCCCCTGTGGTGCAGATTTGCTACCTTTCATCTGGTGTCAGTTTACTCAGCTGATGAAAGTTGCTGACATCAGTGTTAGACGTGTTTTCTCCAGGTAATTACAGCAGGAGAGTCCCAGCAGCCGTATACTTTACTTCAAACATCTGACCACACATTTCCATGCTACAGTCAGATAGTGAAGAGACGGGCTGTCCAGCTGCTCTGCACTCTCATCAAAAAAACACCTTTGTCTTCTGCATTTAGACTGAAGTAAACATTAGACTTCCTCGTCTTCATGGACGCAGAACAGACTTGAGCCCACACAGATTATGAATTCAGTTTATTTCCAATAGCAGACTGGATTCCATGAACACAGGACACAGCTTTTGGTCCAACTGGATCTCTGATATAAAGTCTATAAAAAACACATTTTTGCATCACACATCAACATTTGTGTTCAAAGTTTTCTTTACGTATGAAGTTCATATTATCGAATCTACATAGGTAAAACAGACAGGCTTCACAGGCCCTTTAAGTTTACGACATTAAATGGAATATTGTTCTTGTTCTGCATTTGTTCTCTTAACACAAACAAAGACATGCTGGTTTATCGATTAAACTACTTTCTAACACTTTTTTATGTTTCAGTGTTGAATGTTCAAGTATAACATGAAGGCATTGACTTGAGAAGAAAAAAATAAACATGACAGTCCACAGTAAAGGAGCTACAGTGTGAGGCAGATCTCCATCCATTCATTTAGTCCAGGGGTCTCAGACTCCAGGGCTCGAGGCAGGACTTCTTAAGCGTGGATTCAGACTGGACACATTTTGTTTGCTTAAAGTGAACCAGAGTACGTTTCCCCCGATAATCTGGAACAAACTTTCAGTCTGAACACATCCAGGCTGACATCTCCTCAGTAACCGCCTTGCAGCATGTCTCCACCAAAGTAGCAGCTTGTTGATGCAGACGTTCAAAGGAGGTCAGTGAATTATAAAGTTTGAATAGGTGAACTATCCCAAAAAGCATCGCAAAGCGTAGAATTTCCATTATTTTTTCTCTAGTTGCTTTGCTCTGCCCTTGAAATTCCTGGCAAATGACTAAAAAGATCTTTAATCACGTGGTTTTGTTCGGAACAGAAATGTCCGGTTGTTGGCAGTCTGAATACAGACCAAATGCAAGGTTCAGACCTGGTCCGGACCAACAGACTTTTCCAGTCTGAATACACTCTTAAAAACCAGCAGAATGCCGCCTCTGCTGGATCAGGTGTGTCTTACTTGGAAAACGTGTCAGACATCAGCCCCTGAGGCGTGGAGTTTGAGACCTGTAATTTAGTCATTGTAAAGCTGACAGTGGCTTTACTGATCTGGCCGTCTTTTGAAAGTGCTGTACATTTATAAAAAGGATATCCTATTTAAAAAAAAGGGAAAAGGCGGGGCAGGAGCTTCATACTCGGCCAAAATCAAACTCCAGCCCCCCCTCGTGCAGGTTGCCTTCATTAGCGTTGTCGAAGCTGTTCTTGCCGTGGATCTGTTTGAGGTGCTTGCGCAGCACCGGTTTGTGGGCGAACACCATATCGCAGTAGTTGCAGCGGTGCGGCTTGTCCCCGCTGTGCAGGTTCAGGTGGTCCAGCAGCGAACACTTCTGCGTGAAGGTCTTGCCGCAAATTTTGCACTGGAAGGGCTTGATGCCGGCGTGCACGCGCATGTGTCGGTGCAGGTTGCCTTTCTGCGTGAACGTCTTGCCACACAGGAGGCACATGAAGAGCTTGTGCATTTTGAGGTGGTTGGCGTAGTTCTCCAGCTGCCGGAAGACCCGGGCACACTTGGGGCACTGGTGGTACCACTGCAGCGGCTTGTCATAGTTCCTCTGGTGGCCGCTGTGTTTCTCTGCGGGTGGGGACTGGGGAGGGGGGCTGAGTGGGTACCCGGGCATGCCGGGAGGAGCCGCCATCTCACTGCAGCGACTGTCTACCGTGGAGTTGATGAGGGAGTGTTGAGGCTCAGGGGACTGCAGAGCTGCGGGAGGCGTTGCAGAGAAGTGACCCGTGATGGAGGTTTCTGCTGCGTTTGACACAGACTCCACCTTCACTATGGTGATGTCATTTTCCGCCATACTCTGCCTTGAATGCCTGTTCAAAATCTGGACAGGGCTTTTAGGTTGTATTATAACGTCGTCATCACTCTCATCATTAGTGTCTTCTTCTACCCGACCCACTACCATCTCTTCTTCCTCTTCTTCCTCCTCTTCCTCCTCCACCACCTCCTCCTCCTCCTGCAGAACAGTCTGCACCTGAGAGCGCTCGTGCTCTCTGCGTACCGGCGAGGGTAAACCCTCCTCCTTCTTCTTCTCCCTCTTCCTGTCCACATCCACCCTCAGCTGGTGTGAACTCTGAGGCTTGATGAACTTGCTCAGAGCTTGAGTGCACTGCTCCACAATGTGGCCCATTTGAAGGAAGCTGGCCACTGTCAGGTAGTGCACCAATTCCAGCTCCGGAAACTCCAGCTGGCCCGTGTAACATGACAGCAAGAGCTGCCGACCGACTTCCGCCTCCTGGATCAGGGAGATCTGGACCTCTTTAGAGTCTTGCTGAAGGATGAACTGGTCCCTCAGGAAAGAGGAGCCGGCAGCAAACACCACTTTGTGACCTGGAACCTCCAGCTGGTTGATGCGCACAGTCACATCACAGAAACGTCTCTGATGTCGCAGGAGGTTCATCTTCTGCAGCATGGAGTCCCCAAAAGTGGCGAAGTGGAACTGCAGGATCACTTGGTTTTCAGCCATAGTGACCCACAAAACAGCAACTGGAGCACCGCACCTGACCAGAGGAAAACCAGACACTGCATCACTTACTTTTAACACACTATCAATCATGCAAACCATTATACAAAACATGCAAAACAGGATTTTGTTTTCTTTACTGTTTGTTTTCACTGCATGTGAGAGAAGTGTTTTTCTGAGATCATGCACATGTGGTTTCCAAACTAACTAATACCATAACTTTGGTATTAATAAAAATACATCAGACACAGAATCCATTTGATTTTTGCACCAGCTTTGTTGTGTTTGAGAGAGCAGCTGTATTAGAATATCTCATACTTAAATCAATGAGAGTTCTGTCATTTTCATCAGAGATATTCTTTGTCTATGAATGACAGAATGGGGGAGAAAGAATCTAGGAAATCACATTGTAGGATTTTTTAAATAAAATAATTGGTTACTTTCTCAGTAAAATAAGTATCTATCACCTCTAAGATTTTGAGAGAAAACCTCTGTCCATGAGCAAGGCATTGAGGATGAAACGTTTTTATCTTCCAGCATGAAAATGATCCCAAACACATCACCCAGGTAACAAACGAGTGGCTACATAGGAAGCATTTCACAATCCAGAAGGAGCCTAACTAGTCTGCAGACATCAACCCAAAAGAAAAGCTTTAAAAGTCTGTGTTGCCCAGCAACAGCAACAAACATCCCAGCTCTAGAGATGGACCAGCAACTGTATTTGAACACCTACAGGTAACCTCTGACCTCTGTCATTGCCAATAACAGGTCTATAGCAAAGGATTAGGATGAGCCTATTACTGACTAGATAGTTATTTATCACAACAATTTACAAATAAATGATTTAAAATTCAGACAATGTGATTTTTCTGATTTGTTTCCCCGCTCTGTTAAAAAAAAGTTATCTTAAATCTATTCATGCACATGAAACTTTACACTACAATGGAAACTGAAATGGTTCAGAAACACATGCTTACATCTTTGCTGTTTAAACTCGTTCATCGTCATAAAAGAGACGTTTGAATGTGAAACTTGAACATCAAAAGCTGCACAATAATATGCAGATGCTCCGGTAAAAAGAACTTAAAAGACTAACGTCACGTTCCATTACAGACCACAGCATATTCTAATCTAAGTTGAGAAGCTTTTTCAAATATGTTTTTATTATTATTTGATTGTTCGAGATCAATCCAACGTCAATGTCGCTTTGAATTAGCTTAGCAGCGAGCTAACGCCACACGACTCGCGCACGAGACACAAATCAGGACGAGAAGCTCGTGCTTTGAGTCACAGACGGGAAAGAGCGTTAAATGAAGCATTACTGAGCTAGCTGAACAACAGCTACATCCAATCAATGCCAAACAACAAACATGTGTGTCTGTGGCCTACTGCTGCACTGCTGCTAACAGCTCCAGCTATGCAGACAATCGCTGTCTGTTATCAGGATATCGAGACCATCCGTGTGGTAAACAAGCGCCGCGTTACAACGGTTTGGATCCTCGTACCTGGTGGTAAAGTTGGCACAGATGAGAGCTTTGGGTGAGATCCTGACCTGCGTTCCTGCAAGGACATGAAGGAGCTGCTCCGGATGCAAAACAAACGCCCAGTGCATGGATGTGCAGCTTTGTTTTCAACACACGCTTTCTGTCCAAATAAATGTAAGTTGTTTTCCTCAGGGAAATAATGAAATGTACTTTAAAGAGGTAAACACATTCTGATGGCTGTCTCTGCCTTTATTCTCAGCCCAGTGTTCACAACCATTAAACTAAAATCTTTGCTTGTATTTATTGATTTACTAGTTTCTTTTTCAACTCAAAATAGTTATGCAATAAAATTACACCACTCAGGATATATATATATATACACACAAGATCTTCTGGTTTTGGTGGTGAACCAGGAATAAACTGCTGTTTTTACTGGGTGAGGTGTCCTGACCACTTCATAAAATGTGTAATTCACTGAGGATGCAGACAACGAGAAGGGAAAAGCTTTTATTGGTTTTAAAAAAATGATAAATCAGTTTTTATTTTTATAGTATTACTATTTGACTAAATGTACAGTTAAGAAGCACAAAGCCGTTCGGCTCATCACCACTAAAGACTAAACTTGTATCGTCTGGCACACCTGCAAAAGAAAGAAAAAAGGAGAGATTTTTAAATGCAAGGCTGAAAAAATCATTTGCCGTACATGATCTTTTTAAAGGCCCACTTTGATAATATTTGATCTATTTTTAAATTGTTTCCAGTGGTCTGTTAAATATAACTAAACAGTTTTTAAACAAACAAACAAACAACAAAGGTTGTTTTCTAGGACATGGTTTCTGCAGAGCAGCACTAGTTCATTGGAAATTCACCTCTGACTGTTGGCGCGGAGCAACCCTTTCCTACCCCACTGCTGAGAGTTCTTTGTTTACATGCTTTCCCACTTGCTTACAGCCCCTTCCACTCCCAACCTAACATTACTGGTGCAACAAAAATGGCGAGTAATATTGGAGCAATCCAGCTGTACAATTTAACCAACAAACAGTCCTCAGTGAGGAAAACTGAGGGATTCATGGCTTTGACCCTTTTTGTTTGATTGAGTAAACTAAATGGCATGTGGTCACAGGATGGCTTACCAGGTGACACTGTATCCCCCAAGTATGACCAAAGTAATTCCTCCTATGAATGCAGCGGCAGACAGAGATGAAACCCGCAGAATGTGCGATGCGCCTGACAGGAGGAAACTATAAATGTCAGGTCGCTAACACATAAGATATTAAACTTGTCCTTTTTATCCCTGATATGATGTTGTAATTGCAGGTAAAAAAGAAATCACCATTACCTGTTACTTTAGCCCACAGGACACAGCAGCTTTTTGAAGTCTTGAATTAAAAAAAAAAGACATGTTAGAATAATCCTTATTGGCTCAATATAATGCCATAAAGACGCAACCGCACTTTCACACATAAATCAAGTTTCATCACATCGCAAAAAAACGTAGGTTTGTAAATGTGTAAAAAGAGGCCTGCAATGCAAAAAGATTTGCGTTTGTGATATAATTTCTCTCTTTTTTTTTTTAGCATTGTTTTTTGCAGATTCGAAGCAAAAAAACTGCATGTGAGCTCCTGAAGTTTCAGTTGTGACAGAATGATTATGATTGGGTAGCCACAAATCAAACTGTCCAATCACAGAGCAGGTGGGTTCTTGCAGCGTTTTTGACGTATGCAGGTGAACAGCTGAACGGCGCAAAAAAATGTAACACTGCATTGTCCTCTCGGTCATGTCAACACTGAAATCCTCTTTAAAGTCTGTGGTGGGGTGGGACGGCAGGAAGCCATCTGCTCTGTGATTGGACAGTTTGATTTGTGGCCAAAAGAAATAATTCCACAAATGCACATCTTTTTTACGGGCATGCAGGTCCCTTTTTACACATTTGCAAACCAACATTTTTTGGGCAGATTCACTTTACAGTATGATAAAACTTGATTTATGTGCATCCATTCAGTTGCAGTTTTTAATCTTCATGGCCTTATATTAAGCCCATATCATCTTTGCACCACTTTTAGACACAAAACTCTGAAGAGACACTACACACTAGTCACAACTCACTGTTTTCCACTGACTGACTAATCGTAAGATTATGTAGTAGTCCTTGCCACTGTCCAGTGGTGAGTTATAGAAGCCCCCATAGAAGAATCCGTCTCCGAGAGTAAAATTGATTTGTGTCCCAGCGTTTTGCATGTCCAGCTGTGCAGTGATGTACTCTGACAGGGAGGGGCTTGAGGAGTTCAAACTTGCAGGAGTGGAACAATCAAACATCATGATCCCCTCAACAGGAAGCACAAAGACTTGGTACAAACTGTCAAAGTAAGAGCAAAAAATGCATCATTTGCACCAGCGAAAAAGCATGAGAAAACACTATTTTATTCTTAACTGCTTCAGACTGCAGACATGTAGCTTTAAAGCACTATAAACGTGTTCAAGAACAGGTCTTCACTTCTGTTTGTTGTCGCCATTCTTGTTACCTTATAAGATCCAGGCTGTTGGGCCATCTCTGCAGCCTCAAAGTTGGCACTAGGGTCTCAAATTCTTCATAGTAGACAACTGGTGCTGGAGGAGCTGCAAAATTCCCAAATAAATTCTGACACTTCTTATTTTACAAAAAAAAACAAAAAAAAAACTTAAAGCAGAGATAGGTAATCAAACATAATTCTAAATGGTGGTTAGAATTGAGAGTTTTCCCATTAGAGATGGGATTTTTTATTTTATTTTATTTATTGATATATCAAACCACTAAAAATCAAAGTACCTGGTAAACTAGTGTTAGTGGTGATGGTTGCTGTAAATTTAGCAGACACTGCTGTGACTGAGATGCTGTAGTTTGTGACTGGATAGAGGTTTAGGCAAAGCTCCAGCTGATCTGCTTTGGAGTTCACATAGCGTTTCCCTCTATCATGGAAGGACCTCTGGTAATCCCTGGATCCAGTGTAAGTCACCTGCAAGGATGGAGGCCAGCATGTCAGCCAGGATTCACAGGGAAGAGATGGCAGATGACTTTTTTTGTCTCACCTTGTAAACTTCAGTGTCCTCCTCATACTTTTCTGCCATCCATTGCAGGCAATGGCCATTATAGATTAACAGGTCATTGATAGGTGGTTTTATTTCTGTTTAAATGACAAATGTGATATCTATGAGTTTTTAGAGTAAAAATACAGCGAAGGAAGTATGTGATCCCTTGCTAATCTTGTAGGTTTGCCCACTTAAAAAGAAATTGGCCATCTGTCATCTTAATTGTGGGTTTATTTGAACAGTCAGAGATAGAACATCAAGACATTCACTTTAAAGAATGTATTTAAATGTATTTACAGTTCATTAGTGGAAATAGGTATTTATTAATTTATATGAACTATTAAGGGTTCTGTTCCACACAGACCAGTTAGACTCTCCTCATCAACCTGTCATCTGAACTGAAGAAGTCTGTTTGAAATAATCACCTGTGGAAAAGACACCTGTCCACAGAATCAGTCAAACTCCAAACACTCCAACATGGAAAGGGCTAAAGGGCTTTTTAATGGATTCAAGAGAAAAGATTGTAGACCTGCACAAGACAGGAATGGACTACAAAACCATCAGCAACAAGCTGGAGGTTAAGGTGACAACTGCTGGTGCAACTGGGACAAAATACAAGACCATGACCATCAATCCACCTTTAGGTCTGGGGCTCCAAACTCGATCTGACCTGGTGGGGTTTCCATGATCATGAGAACAGTGAGAAATAGACCTAAAACAACACAGCAGGAGTTCGCTGATGATCTCAAAGCAACTGGAACCACAGTCACCAAAAAAAAAACCCACTGGGATTACTTTACACCGTAATGGCTTAACACCTTGCAGTGCTCATAAAGTAGCCCTGCTAAAGAAGACACATGTGCAGGCCCGCCTCAAGTTTACCACTGAACATCTTCATGATGTGGAGAATGATTGGGAGAGTCTGATCAGACCAAAAGGGAAAAATGCTGCCTATGACCTCAAGAACACCACCCCTACTGTCAAGCATGGAGGTGGTAACATCATGTTTGGGGGTGTTTCTCTGCACAGGTGTACTTCACCGTGTGAATGGGAGGATGTATGCAGCCATGTACCATCAAATCCCAAGTCAGAACTTCCTTCCTTCCCTCTAAAAGCCAGGAGGCTTAAAATGGGTGGTGGATGTGTCTTCCAACAGAATAATGACCCAAAACATTAAGCCAAGACAACCAAGGAATGAATGAAGAAGAAGCAGATCAAGGTCATAAAGTGGTCCAGCCAGTCTCTGTACCTCAACCCTTTAGAAACCCTTTGGAGAGAACTGAAGCTCAGTTGCCAAGTAACAACCACCAATTCTTAATGACTTAGAAATCATTTGCAAAGAATGGAGCAAAATTCCTCCTGATTTGTGCAGAAACCATCAACTACAAGAAACATCTGAACTCTGTGCTGCTAATAAGGGTTCTGCCTCAAAGTACTGTATTTATAGCAAGAGGGTTCAGACACGTATGTTCCTCAATGAGATGGAAATAAATATATATAAAATCTTTGAAGTGAATTTCTTGATTTTCTATCTCTCAATGTCCCAATTACTAATTAAAGACTACTAAACCAAAAAGAAATCAAATACCTATTCCTCCACTGTAAATGACATTTTATTGTACAACTTACCAGTTCCCTGTTAAAAATTGTAGATATCTTTCAGCTTAAAGTTGCAAACATTTCCTGAGGTTTTGCAAATGTGATTAGAGTTCCCTTCTGTTCATGCTCACCTATACATTTGAGAGTAGCTCGCTGCCACACTCCTGAGCTGCCACACACAGACATGTTGCTTCCCCTCCAGCTGTGAAATCCGGCTGTGCAGCGGTGGATCACAACACTTCTGTTATGCCACACCACCTCTGAGTTGAGAAGGAAGGGAACCGGGCCGCACAGAGCTGCAGAAACAGGACCGTTTCATGACTCCATTATTTATTTTAAAAATGTCTTCATTCACAAACTGAAGATTTGATTATTGACATGCACCCAAAAGAGACAGGAAATCCATACCTAACAGTCAAGGAAGGACATTATGCAGGCATATGTGCTAAAAAATACTTGTTAAAAAAGTAAGAAGCACATGCAAGGTTAGTCAGTGCAGCAGCAGAAACATGTCAGTAACATGCTTACATGGAAAAATCCTGTCCTTCCCAATGAAATAAGAAGATCTATACTCTACCTTTGCATTTTACAGTCACTTCCCCCCACTGTCCTGTCACTGAACATGTTGAAGTGTAATTTCCACTTTCCTGATAAAATCCATCCACACACTCATACAGCACAATGCTTCCCGGTGAGCTCCTCCCATCCCACAGCAGCTTAGTGTTGGAGACAATTAGTGGGGGGCCACAGCTTATTTCTGCATTAAAACAGGAGTTAGCACAAACTGGGGATGGCAACAACATGCAACTAACAGAACTGTGTAAAAATGGCATCACGGAACCAAATAAAAAACCCAAATAGAAGTGATACTTGTGTGGAGCACCTTCACACCACAGATCAACATCCTCCCACTGTCCATTTTTTCCACAGACTGAGTAATTCCTCAAGCCTCTGGTGTAAAATCCCTCTTCACAGCTGTAATAGATCACACTGCCAGCGTGTGATCTGCCATCCCATAGCATTTTAGAGTGCACTTTAGAAACAGGCTTCTGACAACGGATTTCTACAACAAGAGCACAGCAAATCATTGTAGAGCATTGACACCTGGATGGCCCAATGACAAATACACAAGACACTACATGTACAATCAGTGCTGCAAAATGTGGTATTCCACTTACATATAGATGAACATGATTATCACCTTGACAGGTCAGAGAGGTGCCTCTCCAGTCTCCACTCACAGTACAAACGGACTCATTTGTGTCCCCAACACTGACATATCCTTGGTCACACTTATAGGAAACCCGGGAGCCCACAGAGGAGGTTTGATCCCACAGCATGCCTGAGTGAGGGATGGGTGGGGGCTCACCACAGTCAACCTCTACGAAAACAAACCGTTTATCAAAGCTTGAAAAAGCCTTTGCATACCTGAAAAATGAGAGGAGTTTTGAATTGAAGGCCTTATTACCTTTGCACAAAATGTCTGCCTTTGTCCAGTAACCTTTGTCTGTGCACACTGACACATTGACTCCCTCACTGTAATAAAACCCTACATGGCAAATGTAAGTTACCGTGCTCCCAAGGGTGGAGCTGCCGTTCCACAGCAGCCCAGTGTGAGGCAGAGGAGGAGGCTCTCCACACAAAACCTCTAGGACAAGATTATATTCCAGGTAAATGTTAGTAATGGTTTCACAGATCAAAGCAAAAAACAGTCAAAAATGAGAGCTAATGTTGAGCATTTCTAGTATTGAAGGAATTAATAAAACAGAAGCTTAAATGCAGCGCATTCATAAACCAAAGCATTTACATCTGCTTTTTAATATCATCCCCATCTCTAAAATGTTAGTATGTTACAACGAATAACTGAAGAAATAAAAGCAAATTAACCAATTTCAATCCTTTTTATTCTGCTTTTGTGGTTCTGGTTGTGCTCGCATCAAACAAAAATGTTTCAGTTATTTTATGATTTAATAAAGTCTCACTTTGATTATCTTTTAATCTGTTGTAAAAGCGTTCCCAGTGGTCTTTTACTTATGATGGTGGCGTTTTTAGCCACAATTTTAAAAAAGTGTCGTTTTCTAGAACAACATTTCTGAAGAGCAGCAGGAGTTCGTCAGAAATTCACCCCTGAGTTTTAGGTGGGACCATTGGCGGGGAGTAAGCCTGCGCTCATTTCCCATCAGCCCTTTGTTTACTCTGCCTCCCCACTAACTAACAGACCCTCATGCTCTCAAGCTCACAAAAAATGGTGAGCAATATTGGAGCTACAGTGGGGATCGAACGTTTAGATATGCCAGGTAAAATGTTATATTACTGTGCTTAAAGAACCTAAAGAAAGATTGAAAAATCCCTTAAAGGCATCAGTTTAAAGATGAGACATTATTTTAATTTGCCTAAAAGAACAGGCTTTATTTCCATCATTTACCCTTTCAAATTAACAAAACAAAATAATGGTGGGTGAAAAGGTTTGGGCACCTGGCAGAGTTTGGACCTTGTACTGCTCCCCTTGGCAGGTATAACAGGTTATAAAACGCTTTTTGTCTCCAGTCAAGAGTCTCTTGATTCTTCTTTGACGAATCTTCATCCATTCTTCTTTACAAAAGTCTTCCAGTTCTTTGAGATTTCCGGGATGTCTGTTACACACTAATATTTTCAGGTCTATCCATAGATTCTCAATGATGTTGAGGTCAGATGATGGGGAAGGCCACTGCAAAACCTTCACTTTCTGCCTCTTAATGTAATACAGTGTGGATTTTGAGGTGTGTTTAGGATCTTTATCCATTTGGAGAAGTCATCCTCTCTTCAACTTCAACTTTTTCACAGATGACATCAAGTTAGTGTCCAAAATTTGAAACTGAAATGTTCCTTCTACTGGTGAAATGTTTCTTGTGCTGCTGGCTGCAATACAAGCCCAAAGCATGATTGATCCACCCCCATGCTTAACAGTTGAACAGAGGTTCTTTTCATTAAACTCTACCATTTTATTGGTCCACAGAACTTGTTTACAAAATGTATCAGGCTTGTTAATATCTTCAATTGTGAACGTAAAACGTTGGATTTTATGGTGAGGACGTAGAAGAAGTTTTCTTCTGATGACTCTTCCATGAAAACCATATTTGTACAAGTATCTCTTGACAGTAGAACTGTGAACCACAACTCCAGAATCTGCAGGTTTTTCTGCAGGGATGCTGCAGTCAAACGTGGGTTTGGATTTGCTTTTCTCTCAATCCTGTGAGCTGCTCTGTCTGAGATTTTTCTTGGTCTTCCAGATCTTGCTTTAACTTCCACTGTTCCTGTTGACTGACAGTTCTTAATGACATTCGGAACAGAGGATATTGGCATCTGAAAATGCTTTGCTATCTTCTTCTAGTCTTCTCCTGATTTGTGAGCATCAACTATTTTCAGTTTCATTGTTCTGGGGAAATGCTTGGAAGAACCCATGAAGCTGATTGTTGGAGCAAAGTCACATGACTTTGATTATTTCAAATCTTTGAGTTTGAAATCAGCTGGTCTTTACAAATGATGATTGTGAATGATCCATGACACTGTCAGGTTTCAGCTTTTCCAAAGGGGGCGGGGCACACTATGCATTCTGCAGGGTGCACAGACGCCCTTATTTTATTTTCTGTTATTTTGAAAGAGTAAATGATGGAAATAAAGTAGAATTCTTTTTGACAAATTGAAACAATGAAATAATGAAAGTTTGACGTTCTTCAAACTTTCCTTTGGTTCTTTATGCACAACAATATAACATTTTACCTGGGGGGCCCAAACGTTTGATCCCCACTGTATGCAGTCGTGCAGTTTTGAGCCAGATCCCAGCTCAGATTTATTTGTCTGCAAATTAATGCATCAGAATGGAGCGGAGGAGGGAGCTTGTGGCCTGCCAGTTGTAGTTTTAACAATTTTAGTTTTTAAAATCTAAAAGCTTTTTCAAATGATATTTTTTGGTCTTCTCCTGATTTACAACAATTTGAACAAAGAAATACTCAGAAGCACAGTTTTAATCTTAATGTTCTTTATAAATATCTTCCATCATGAGAAAAATGCTATAAGAACACACAAAAAAAACGACAATTTTCATATAATTTTCATTTAATGCAGCCCCCCAGCATTATTGAACCGCCCCCATGTTTTACTGTAGGTTAAAAGTCCTTTTAGCTATTTTTTTTTTTTTTTTTGCCTTCGTGTGCTCATTCCAGACATTTCTAACTAAAGTAACTTTTTAATCCTCTTCTCAAAAGCATCTTCCAAGTCATTTACAGTGAAACAGACTTGAGCATTTGCTTAGTAAGCTCTTTCTTTTCTTATTAAGGTTCTTTGTAAAGCCTTCTAGGATTTTTTTAAAGTTTTGACATACATTTTTGTTGGGGAATTTGAGTCTTTTTAAGCAATCTTGGGGCATTAGTTTGTCTTGCAAGGTCCACTTAAGAACAGATACATGAAACAAAATATTCTTCCCACTCATAGACCGTTTAGAGTCATCAGTCAACCTAAAATGCAGGTTTTAAGACTGCAGAATAATTTAAGTGATTAAAAGCAGGTTTAATCTATGAAAAAAAATATCAAAGTGACTTACAATAAGCACAGATGACTACATTTTCATTTTCAAATAAATGTTTTTAAAATTTTACATTTGGTTTAAACATTTTTACTGGGACAACATTGAAAGTTAATTTATTTTGATGACTTTGTTTCACATTCTGCTTTAAAAACTGAGGAGTGACAGTGATTTCTGTCCAGAGCTTCAATTTGTCTAAAAGGTAAGGTTACTCTTTCAAAAAAATACTGTAATCAATTAAGAGAGCTGATTACACTGAGTGGGGGCTTATTCTCATACAGTACAATTTGATTTGTTTATTAAGTGCAGGTTCATGTTGTTTTAAGGCACCACAAAAATACATAACATCAGACAAAGCTAAATTATTTGCAAATGTTCAAATCTAAGTTATTCTAAACCAAGGCTTAATTTTGCTCCTAAATAACCGAATGAATTTGTTTATGGTTCCATGCAAATTATATTATTATTGATTTAATTAAATAAATTAATAAATAATAAATAAAATACAAATGTAATCAGAAAAATCTTTTCATTTAACTACATTATATATACTGAACAAAGATGAAATTATGAATCATTACATGAAGAACCATCTGAAAGTTGCTTTTTTGCCCTAAGAATGTAAAAATAAAGTTTGTTTTAAGGAAAGCCAATTCATGAATGCATGGAATCATTTTAGCATTTTTCTAAATACCAATCATTTTGACTTTTGTTTTTAAATTATACACAATTTTTGAGAACTATATTTTCCAGCTCTATATGAGCACAATTTTAATATAAATCTAGAATGAAAAGAACAATTAATCTAACACATTTATATAAAACACAGTATTTAGTGTTTTATGTTTTTATATTTGCAAAAGAGATAAAAGTGGTTTACCTTGGCATGACAGAGTTGCAGGTGTCCAAAAACCATTTTCATTACAGACGGAAACATTCATTCCTCCCATGTTATAAAAGCCCTCTTTACAGAAATAGAGCGCAGTGCTGCCAGGGGCGGAGTTATTGTTCCAAACTCGATCAGCAGAGTCAATTAAAGGAGGATTTCCACACAAGATTTCTACAGGAAATGAAATGTACCACACACACACACGCGTGATGGGAATGATTGGATGGAGGCTCACAGCCAATAATAAATAATCCCTCTGAGGATATTAGTCATTCATTCATAGGCTGAACTACTGATGTGATAAAACAACCACAGACAGGTTTTCCATGCTGGGCAGCTGGGAACTTTCACGTCAGCACAATTATGAGAGAATTTCATCTTAGTGCAAACATCCTTTTTGAACTCCTTTAAAATGATTAACAAAAAGAAAATATTCACCATCTGTCTTTTCCAGTTCCGGAATAGTACTAATACAACATTATTTAACTTTGATGAATTCCTACAGAAGAAAGTCAACTCTTATCTAATCCAGAGTCAAACAGTCGACCCATACAGCAGAACAAAAACATACTTATAGGTGTGTTTTTCCCCCCGATTAGATTAGATTAGAATGGTTTATTTCAAGCAATCAAAGCAAGAATAATGCATAAACAATAAAATAAACAGAGGTTCACATCCATACAAAGACATGCCAAATATGGGATAATTAGGCATCAAATTCTAGATTGCTTGAAAGGGTGTGGGAAGAAGCGAGTTTATTTAATCCCACCATGGATCTACCTTATCATTTTCTTCACATGAATTCTCATTATCTGGTTCATGACTTATAATCAGATATTTATACTTTACCAACACAGATTTGAGTCATTTTTAATCATTTATTTTTTAATACAACAGAACAAAGGCTCAACTGAACAAACCTCGTCTATTGTTTGCTATTTGAGAACAAATTTGGGTTTAACAGCTTAACATCTTTGAATACCATGAAACCATCATATCATCAGTTCTAGAGCATCCTTTGGGATCCAATAACTGTCAGGGTTGATTTTTTTGTGCCCGTCAAACCATTTTGGAAGAGTTTGGTGACAACGTATCCGACTGTATTCAAATCAATTTAACTGTTGTTATAAAATAAATGTTGCAAAATGGATTTTGTTCACTCATGTTTTTGGTTATCTGCTCAAGAGATTATGAACCATTTAGTCCCCAAATACTTTGAAATTATTTGTAGCTTTAGTTGTTAATATTCTGAAACAAAAAAAAACAAAACGTTGTTTTCATCTTTCATCTTTGTTTTCGAATATAAAAGCATTGTTTATTGTAGGTCAAAACATTCATTCGTCTTAACATTGTGCTCAATGTTAAGAAGAACTTCATTTCATAAAAGCTGATAGAATCTGTTACCTTCACAGACCAAAGACGGGCCGTTCCACTCTCCTTCAGCTCCACACATGGATTTGTTGTCTCCATTTTTCGGCACAAAGCCTTCATCACAGGCAAACGTGGCCACACTGCCGTATGTGGTTCCCGTGGCGGACACCAGCACCGTGTCCTCCACTGAGGCAGGCCGGCCACAGTCAACCACTGAGAGGGAGAGGAGCACAGAAACGTCAGAAGAACCATTGCTCCCAACAAACAAAAAGATGCACAATTTTAAAGTACAGAAACCTTTGACATATTAGTCAGTGGCTGGTAAAGCGGGCAAGAAGTTGTGATCAAGATTCTTGAAAACAATTAGGAAGAAGGAGTCATAAATACCTTAATATTAATGTTCTTAAGGACAAAACGCAAATAGAGGTTTTTCGGGAAATATGAGTTCTTACCACCACCCTTTTACATAACAATTCAAATGCACAAAAGTCCTTTTACCTTGGCAGGAGGCATTATCTTTCTGTGGATTGAAAGGCTCATGTCCATTGAGGACTCTGTAGCCTTTTTGGCAGCTACAGTCAAAGCTGCCTTCCAGATTCCTGCACTGACCGCCCTCTCCACAGATCCCTGTGATCCTGCACTCGTCAATGTCTGCAATTTACCAAAAACAAAGACATATTTAACATAACCCCATGTTTGGCTTTTACAGTTTCACCACATTTAGGCAGATTTATGTCAGAATAATAACACTACTGCAGTATTATTTGATTTAAAAAGGCTCAGCTTTTGAGCTCACCCTGGCAGTGAGTCCCATCATTTGGGATGAAGATGTTCATGTTGTTGGAGGGGCTGTATCCAGCCAAGCAGGTGCAGAAATAGCTGCCAAAAGTGTTGTGGCAGGTGGTGTGTTGCCCACAAATCTTACTGGCTCCAATCTGACACTCGTCCTTATCTAGAAAACAAACAAGAAAAAAACACGACACAGAAAAATCAACACACTCCTCCAGCAAGATTTAAAGATCCACTCCAATGGTAGTGGTGGTTTTAAAATGATCTTGTGCCATTTTTCTGATGATTGAGGACATATTTAAAGAAAATTAAGATTAAAATTTAATTTTACGAGTGTTTTTTATTCTATTTAATTGTTGTGAGTCTGAAGAGATGAAAAAATGTTAAAAAAATATTATCCCCCATTCTGTTTGAATGATGGACAATTCTATTTGATCCCTGACTGACTTTATAGGTTTGTTTATTGATAAAATAATTATGAGATTATATAGTTCTATGGGTAAATTTACTTGAGCATTAAAAAATAATTTAAAGTCCCTCTCCAACTGTATTTTTGTTCATTCTAAAAGCATTCCCAGTGGTCTTTTAATTATGAACATGCTGTTTTTATCCAAACTCATAATGACAGCCCTGTATCATTTTTAGGACATATTTTCTGTGGAATGGCAGAAGTTCATTCGAAATTGCCTCCAAGTTGTGTGCAGGACTGTTGGAGTGCAGTAAGCCTTTACTGATATCCCATTATCCCTTTGTTTACCCTCTCTTTAGTTAGCTTACAGACCCTCACTATCCAAAGTTAGCATTAGCATAGCAATAAAAAAAACAGTGAGCAACATCGATGCTAATCATATGAACAGTTTTGAGCCAGATACCAGGTCAGTCGTGGAAAACACAAACATTCACTGATCTATTTGTCTTAAAGTAAATGCATCAGAATGGAGCTGAGCAGGAAGACCATAGCCCACCAATTTCAGTTTCGGCATCACAGCTGAAAGGTTTTCAAACGGCTTTTCATCTGGTCCTGATCCATCCCGTTTTGAATAAAGCAATACTCAGAAACGCAGTTTCAGTCTTAAATTCTGTCATATATGTCATCATGACAAAAATGCTACAAAAACATACTAAAACCACCATTTTATTTTGAGTGGGTCTATAATTTTAAAAATTCATATGAACATATCTTTTGACAAGTAAAGAAAAAACATTATTTCACTTTTTCCAGAAAGAACCACAAAGTTCTCAACAATGCTGGCCAAAGTTACAAAAACAGCACAAGACAAATAGAAAATAAAACTTAACACATGTAAACAAAGCCCCTGTTTGCAAACAGATCTGATTTTTTGTGTAGCTGATGGGGACTTTCTTTGCAGTTTCTTTTTAAGGTTGTTTCAATTTTTTTTTGGTTTATAATAAAGGGCGTTGCAGCTGTTTCCTTCCTAAATCTTCCAGTTTTGTTTCTGTTTCCAGCTTGCATGAGTTTAACCTTTTTAAAAGGAGAGTAAGACGTTAGTATGCCAGCATCTGAGACACATCTTCCCTGTGCATGAGGAGAAGCTGTGCATTTTTTCCAGGACCCTCTTCTCCACCGTCCAACACGCCTGATTGAATTCTGTCTTGACTATACATGAAACTGCTGAACAATAATGACATAATATAATCAAATTAAACTCAGAATGGGAGGAAATTAATGTTGACGGAATTTTCTTGTAGGTTTTCTCTGTTATGTCTTCCACATAACATAGGCATGCAGTTTCTTTAACTACAGTGAAGATTATTGTATGTTCTTAAGTTTCATGTTAAGTTATTGAATTCTGACATAAAAAATGTTTCTTACATGTCTGATTCAACCATTAGTTTCTTTAAATGTTTGTTAAAACCAGTATTTCATTGTGCAACAGTGGAATTAGTGATAACATGTCATAAAAGCTGCTTCCACTACAAAAACACTAAATGAGGGTAAAGAGAGGGCAGACAAACCAGATGATTCACTGGTGATAAAAACAGAAATTTAAGATGAAGCAGAATTTCAATTTACCAAAAAGAATTTCTGTGGTTTTATTTGTACAAGAGATTTTATTCATACAGAGGCTAGTGCAAAACAATAAACGTTCATTTTGCCAAAATAAAATCCATACATGTGAGATTGTTGTTTTAATCAAGTTTTTAATTTAGTGCGACGCCAGATAAATCTACACAAAAACGGTTAAATTACCATAGATGATAAGATTAACAATAAAAAATGGATTACCTTGGCAGAAAGTTCTTCCATTTCCAACAAAGCCGTACTTGCAGTTACAAACTTTGCCAGAGCCGTCTAGTTTGTCCTCACATGTGGCATTAGCATGGCAGGAAGCACACACGTCCAGCAGAATCTGTCCCTCTGCTGGCAAACCTGAGAGGACCAGAGTAACATCCATCACTGCTGGAATCTGTTCCACTTATGCCAAGATGTTTCCCACATTCTCACCTAAAAGGACAAGGAGCAGGAACACCATGACAGGAGCGCTGTTTCTGTCAACCATACTCCAGTCCTCGTTTCAGTTGATCAGACGCTTTATCGACTCATCCTCTTCCTCCTTTTTCGTAAATGGTGTACCTCCCTCTCAGGAGTAACAGTCAGAACTGGGAGGCCTTTGAGAGCGGGTGAACTGAGGTCACCCTGACTGCTCTTGCTGCACCTGATGCTGCAACAACTTTGGTCATTCTCTGGCCCATTCAGTTACTACTGCCGGAGATGGGTTCACTGCCTACACTGGTAAACTGCACACTCATCACCCACTGATAATGGCTATATTTGGCAAAACAGACAAACCAGTTGGACATTAGCCCAAAGAAAACCAAAATGTTACAGACACATAAGTAGATAAGAACTTGGAATTTTACTTTTTTTCCATCAAAAGTTTGGATTGTTTGGGCTCTTTGGTCCGGTTTTCCTCATGTGTTTGCCAGATAAAGCCTTGTGTGAATGTGTTTCACTTGCAGTCATCATCATTTGAATTGACTGACACCAAAACTTTGGTGCCATGTGTGCAATGATAAGTCTTTTAATCCTGTACCCCAGTCCACAAATAAACTACTGGCATTTTACTTAAGTGACACTAACATCCTTCCTTGAGTCCCTGCAGGGTCTATGGTGGGCGTCAGGGGGAGATTAGTTGATGAGCTATGGGAGGGGGAGATAAGTCTGGTGAGCTCATATCTGTCGGTCCAGCAGGGTCCCAACTTGGGTCTTGCTGTCACTCAAACCACAGAGATAGTGTCTCACACCAGTTTTAGTATCACCCATTCACCCCCCACCCCCCATCCTCTAGATCCCACACCAAACCCATGAAATGTGTGAACCATGTGTGTTGATGGAAGCTTGCAACAATGCGGTGTTGCAGTCACATCCAAATTTGGTTAGGAACACTATAACTTTTATTCTTATACATTTGTCTTTATAATACACTATATTTTCTTTCTAAGTTGTCACAAAATACCACATCTTTGCTTGGTTTTCTATGTTTACATTGAAGCATATACCTAGAACTCGCGTGCAGTCATAACAGCCTTGAAACACTTTGTTGAAACAGTCCAAAAGGAATTTTAAACAAAGAAAAATGAAGGCTTGAAGGTAAAAACCCAGCTCATTCAGCTATTTTTTTCAACTATCACATTCACAACCATTACACCATCTTTCTACACACTGAGGTTTTTTTGTAATTTATTTAAAACATTAAATATAGTTGGAAATGATAATACTAAGATAGCATTATGTCCGCAGTGGCTGAAAAAGTTTAGGTAATAGGTAAAGCTAAAGCTGACAACATTAATAGCATGCTATGAAAAAAAACCCTAAGAAATCAAGATTAGTGAGTTCATTTTAATTTGAAACAAAATATCTGTGTAAAGATATTCTCAAATTAAGATATATGCTTGTTTTTCACTGTGAAGTATGCAAACTGTTTTAAAAAAAATCATAATTTTACAGCTGAAACACACTTTTTTTTCCATTTCTTTCTCTCTTTCACATCAAATTTACAAGTATTTCACTTTGTGAGACTGGCAAAAGTTCTGGATACAATTTGGAAACAACTAAACTGTCTTGTTTTTTTTTACTTTTTGTAACCGATGAAAGTTTCATTATTGTAACTTCTTAATTTATATAATATTGACTGGTGGGAAAATATTTGCTTGAAAGAAATTCTGTTCTTTCTGTGCAAAACAAATTTGCCAACTGTTGTAAAAGGGGATTTTAATGTCTTAAATGATCTTTAATTGTTTCAAATTCTAATCAATCATCATAAAATAGAGAAGCAAAATTTTTTAAATGAAAACATATTTTCAGGTAAAATTATTTCCACATTTTCAGACCCTTGATGTGACCTCCCCTTTGATTCTGTCGTCACAGAAATGTAACTCGATGTCACCGTGTCACCTGAAGACGTACTTCTGAACCGTGTAAATAATATGTCATGATCTAGAAAAAAAACACATTCTATTACATTGTTGACATCATTTATGAGAAGTATGAAACTTTTTGGACCAATTATAGAACCCTGTGGAACTTGAATGAATATTCAATCAAGATCATTTAAACTTTTTCATGACCTACCTCTTTGAAATTGTACTGTGAACAAATACCCTTTTGAGCTCATAATGAGCATCGTGTGCGTCCCTCCTGAACTGCAACCACGTTCACTTGCAAGGTAAACGAGACCCTCCCATCTGGGTAGAGCGGAGTTAGATTCAGATCGTTTTTTCTCATCCTCTCTGTTTTTTCATATTTCTCAATGTAATTATTACCAATAGCTTAATCAAAGTGTACATTGACGGAATTGAAACTATAGAACAGTAAAAGGTCTGTGTTTTACATTAAAAGTCTGAACGTCAAATAGCAACATGTCAAGATGCAGTGCAATGAATCAAGAATCCATGCATCCATCTTCAGATCCCACTGATTCTTTCTCAGTGTCATGAGGTTCTGGAGCCAACCCAGCGACTGTTTGGTGGAGCCGGGGTGCTCCCTGAACAAGTCACCAGTCTGTTGTAAGGCCACACACACTAGGGGCAATTTAGAGTCACCAATTCACCTATGAAGCCCGTTTTTGGACTGTGGGAGAAAGGAAGCTGAAGAGCCCGGGGAAAACCCACACATGCAGAGAACATGCAAAGTGCACAAAGAAAGGACTCAGCCAGGATTCAAACCAGAGCCTTGTTGCCTTGAGGAGAGAGTGCTAACCACTGCACCTCCATGCAGCCCCAATCAAGAACCCAAAGCCCAAAATAACCCTCTAAAAAACAAACATGTTTTGCTTATGTTTCTATTAAGATTTTAGTACCTGAAAGGGTTCATGTGTTCTCTGCTGCATTTCGTTACAATGGGGCAAATACATGATTTGGGAGTCCTCAATTCTGCAAGTTGTCCCACTCAGAAAGATGCGAGAGATTTGTAATGTTCATCACAGGTACCCTTCAACCATAAGAGACAAAATGTAAAAAAAAAAAAAAAGAATTCACAAAATCACTGTTGGATTTTTAAAGAATTTATTTCTCAAATTGTGCACAATATACAAATGTATCTTCTGCAAACAAGCTAGACTTCTGTCCCTCACAGATCAGTTACTACTGCTTTAAGTAGTTCTTTTATCCTTCACTTATTACCTGTAGTAATGGTTCATGTTTGAACTGTCAGTATAAAAGACACCCGTCAACACCCTTAATAGTCAGAGTGCAACCTGGGACCAAAGAGCTGTCCAAAGACACCAGGGACAAGATACTGATGGAGCAATTATTAGGAAATGGAGGAAATACAGATCTCTGACAATTTCCCTACAGCTCTATCTGGCGAGGTACAAATGATCCTGAGAACAGTGAGGAAAAACAGCCCAGAACTACATGGGAGGGCTGTTCAATGACCTGAAGAGAACTGGGAGTAACAGTAACAAAGATTACTGTAGTAACACTCAACATCATCATGTATGTAAATCCTGCAGCACTACAAAGGTCCCCTGCTTAAGGCGGAACATGTCCAGGTCTGTCTAATGCTCCAAAAACCATGTGGATAATCCAGAAGAAGACTGGGAGAATGTCATGGGATCAGATGATACCAAAATGAAACCTTTTGGTATAAATGCCACTCACGGTGATTAGAAACAGAAGAATGCTGAGGTGAATTCTAAGAACACCATACCCACTGTGAAGCATGGCGATGGAATCATCATAATTTGAGGCTCTTTTTATGGCCAGGAAACAAAGACAGACAATAAAGTAGCGGCTAAGTATAAAGCAGGTCAAAGTTCTTATCCTTAGCCTGCTGCTAATCAACTCATTCCCTCTACCTGTTCCTGCTCCTATCTATCTCTCCCTCTGCCCTTCATTCTCTGCTGAATCGTTGCACTACAAGTTCTCCGAAAAATCTCCAGGTGTGTTCATACTCGCCACTCAACCTGACTACCAGTTATACTGCTCAGCCTTTATCCAGACATCATACTGCCAGCAGCTGCCTTTAAATGCCGCTGTCTCTCTGCTGCTCCATTTCTTCCTTCCCAGAGATCCCTGGTGATTTTGAGTGAACCTGTGGCATCAAGAATTAGTGACTAAGCCCCAGGATCCTGGATTTTGTCACACCCTCTTGGAGTTCATTTTCTCCCCACTATCGCCTCTACCTGGAGCCACACCTTCCTTGCCGTACGGAGGACTCCACTCCTCTTCTTCCCTGCAGTCATCTCACCTCACCTCACATAAATCTACAGTTTATCTCCAAAGCCTGAGGGGGAACATCCAAGTCAAAAGCTTTAATAAACCTTGTTTTCTTGCACTCCTGAGTTTGTCGTGTTTTGGGTCCCTGAAGCAGAACATGACAGTTCTGGAGTGGCTCAGCCACTCTCTGGACCTCAAACTAACAGAATCTGTAGAGGGAGCTGATAGTCTGCAACAGCCCCCAAAACATCACAGCTCTTGAGAAGATCTGCATGGAAGAATGGAACAAAATACCAGCTGCAGTTAAGACATGGTGAAAGCTGACAGAAAACATTTGACCTATGTCATTGTTAACTAGAGTTATATTACAAAGTAGTGAGATGGTTTTTTTTTTTTGGTTCAGCCAGTACTATTTTTTTGGCACCATAATACAAATAATTTCTTTACAAAATGATTTCCTGGGTCCTTTTTTTTTGCATTTTGCCTCTCTAAGTGGAAGTGTTTGAAAAATCTTACAGACCAAACTCATCTTTTTAAAAGGGGAAATTGGCAGAATCAGGGACTGACAAATACTTTTTTGCTCTGTTCTAAATTTTAAATTAGTATACAATGGGATTGAAAGTTAGGGCACCCCAGGTAAAATGTTCTATTATTGTGTATAAAGAACCTAAGGAAAGATTGAAAACTCTCCAAATGACATTGGTTTATAAAGGAGACATTCTTTTAATGTCTAAAAAATTAGGCCTTTTTTTCATCATTTACCCTTTCAAAATAACAAACAAAATAATGTTGTGTGCAAAAGTTTGGGCACCCTGCAGAGTAAGTACCGTGGCAAGTATTACAGGTTGTAAACACTTTCTGTATCCAGCCAAGAGTCTTTCAATTCTAGTTTGAGGAATCTTCATCCATTCTTGTTCACAAAAGTCTTCCAGTTCTTTGAGATTTCTGGGATGTCTGTTACACACTGATTATTTCAGGTCTGTCCATAGATTTTCAAATGATGTTGAGGTCAGGTGATGGGGAAGGTCACTGCAAAACCTTCACTTTCTGCCTCTTAATGTAAGACAGTGTGGATTTTGAGGTGTGTTTAGGATCTTTATCCATTTGGAGAAGTCATTCTCTCTTCAACTTAAACTTTTTCACAGATGACATCAAGTTAGTGTCCAAAATTTGAAACAGAAATGTTGTAGAATCCATTCTTCCTTCTACTGGTGAAATGTTTCTTGTGCTGCTGGCTGCAATACAAGCCCAAAGCATGATTGATCCACCCCCATGCTTAACAGTTGGACAGAGTTTCTTTTCATTAAACTCTGTACAATTTCATTGGTCCACAGAACTTGTTTACAAAATGTATCAGGCTTGTTAATATCTTCAATTGTGAATTTCAAAAATTGAATTTTATGGTGAGGACATAGAAAAGGTTTCCTTCTGATGACTCTTCCATGAAAACCAAATATCTCTTGACAGTAGACCAGTGAACCACAACTCGTCTGCAGGTCTTTCTGGAGGGATGCTGCAGTCAAACGTGGGTTTGGATTTGCTTTTCCTTTCAATCCTGTGAGCTGCTCTGTCTGAGATTTTTCTTGGTCTTCCAGATCTTGCTTTAACTTCCATGTTCCTGTTCATTAACATTTCTTAATGACATTCTTAACAGAGGATATTGACACCTGAAAACTCTTAGTCTTCTAGTCTTCTCCTGATTTGTGAGCATCAACTATTTTCAGTTTCATCGTTCTGGGGAACTGCTTGGAAGAACCCATGATGCTGATTGTTGGGGTAAAGTCACATGACTTTGATTATTTCAAATCTTTGAGATTGAAATCAGCTGGTCTTTGCAAATGATGATTGTGAACAATCCATGACACTGTCAGGTTTCAGCTTTTCCAAAGGGGGCGGGGCACACTATGCATTGTGCAGGGTGCACAAAACTTTTTTATTTTGTTTTCTGTTACTTTGAAAGGATAAATGATGGGAATAAAACCATTTTTTAACACATTAAAAGACTATCTCATCTATAAATTGACGCCTTCAAAAGATTTTCCAATAATATAACCTTATTCCTTATACCTGGGGTACCCAATCTTTCTATCCCCACTGTAACAAGTGACATATGTTTTTATGTGTTGCTTCACTTACCCAAATAACACATTTCGTCAATTTAACTGAATAGATGATGTTTCTTACAATAATGTGATGATTTCAGACATGACATGAACATAGAGGAAAGCAGCTAATAGAAACCTTCATTTTTAAAAGTGATCTATAAATCTTTGTATTTTACTGTAATACAGCTCATATTCTTAAAAGCTTTTGTTGAAACGTATTTATGCAGGACATTACAACATATTTCAGGTCCAAATACTCAATGAAATGAATACAGAAAAGCACAGGGGACTTGGCTCCTGATGGAAACCTCTGGAGGACCTACAAAGTGAATCAGGTGCTAGACATGCTGCAGGGTCACAGGAGAATGCAGAAACAGCAGTGTTTCTCTCTGTGGACAGGTTCTTCCTCCTTACGTTGTGGAGCTTCACGAGCTGAGGATTCATCTTTACACTCTGACAACGAGCCGCTGGACGTGGACAGCAGCCTCCCACACACCAAATCTGCAGCTTTGCCATCTGTAGCTGACAAATCTGTCACTGTTTTCTCTCTTAGTGACATGTCCCCATCGTCATCATCTATTAAAACAAACTCCTTGAGGTAAATCATCCCCACCCCGTGAAGTCTGTGGTTCTCCAGTGAGTCATCCGCAGAGTGGGAGTCAGCTGGAGTCAGAGTCTCGCTCAGGGTTTTATGTTGGTCTGTGCAATTGTCCTCTGACCCTGAACAGGTCTGGCTGCTTGAATCCTTCATCCAGGTGGATTTCCTGTGAACTGCTGCATCTCCCAGAATGCACTTATGCTCCTTACAAGTGAGTATGTCTGAATCACAAGACATCTTCCCTGAATCATGTTTGGTGATGTGATGCCTCCTGCTGTGAGAGCTGCATTGCGTCGCACATCCATTAATGGGATCCATCTTGAAGGCCACCTTCAGTCATAGCAGGCCTGGATGCTGCTGCTCCCTGTTGGACAGAAGAGGCTGGAATGTCATGCAAGTCAATAAATATTCAAAGTTCTTCAAAGTTTACATTTTTGGACTCAAATCTATGTGCATTCTAATATGAAAGTACTGCCAGTCTGCATTGTTTTCTTACTATCTTTCATTTAAGATGATGGGACGAAAAGTAAAGAGCAACAATGAATGCCAACAGAAGTCATAACAGCTCTACTACCCTTGATTTTATCACACTTACCAACCACTTTATTAGGTACACCTTGCTAGTACCAGGCTGGATCTCATCAGAACCGCCTTAATCTTTGGTAGCATAGATTCAACAAGGTACTGGAAACATTTCTCTGAGAGTTTGGTCTACATAGGCATGACAGCATCACACAGTTGCTGCAGATTTGTCAGCTGCACATCCATGACGCAAATCTCCCATTTCACCACATCCCAAAGGTGATCTATTGGGTTGAGATCTGGTGACTGTGGAGGTCATTTGAGTCCAGTGAACTCATTATCAAGAAACCAGTCTGAGATGATTCCAGCTTTGTGACATGGCGCCTCATCCTGCTGGAAGTAACCATCAGAAGACGGTTCACTGTGATCATAAAGGGATGGACATGGTCAGCAACAATACTCAGGTAGGCTGTGGTGTTGTAACCATGTTCAATTGGTACTAGGGGACCCAAAGTGTTTTAAGAAAAAATACCCCACACCATTACACCACCACCAGCCAGAACCACTGATACGACATAAAAACAGTTCTCAATTTTTGTGAGTTTTACCATAAAAAATGACTACATTTACTTCTCAGAATTTAGTTTTTTTATGGTTTCAGGTTTATTGTAGAACTATTGCATAATAAAAAATATCTGTATAAAAAGTTGTGGTTGTACTGAAAAAGGAAATGAATCAATACAACAAAAACTGATTTAAAGTCAATTATTAAAGCGAATAGTGAAGTTGGGAAAAAAATGCCAAAAAGCCAAGTAATCTAAATGACTGCAGACATCTCAACATAGTTTTTCTGCTCAGATTTCTGAGCCCACAGCAGATCTCTTGAAATGATAATCAGCACATCTTTCAAATACTGTTTGTTCTTTTGATCTGTTAAGGATCATTCAGTTTATTTCTTTCTGCTTTTTTTTTATCCAAATCATTCAGACTCAGAACTAGGACAGGTCTTGCTATTCCAGAAGGTATTTTTTTATAAACAATAAATGAACTGCAAAAGTGAGAACAAGCTGTCATTTCATGTCTGCTTCTGTAAATGGATCCATGAAGCGACTATTTTTAAGAGAAGCAGAAAATAACTCCCATTCCCTGAGGATTAGCTCTTTAAAGAAAAAGTGCCTTTGACAAGAAAACTGAACAGTCTGTCTCAAAGACTGAGTCTTAATACAAGAATTGTGAAAACAAAAAATCTATAAAAGTCCAAATAATGAGTCTGCCAACAAAGAAGAACAGGAAGGTGGATCTGTACATTTTCACTGTAATCAAACGTCATTGCAGATAAACTAGTGTGGCACAGATTGCCGGGTTTCCTAAACATTTTTGTTTTTCTGTATGTCTCAGTCAAGAAAGTGCCAGCACCAGAACTTGTAAAATTCTATCAATCCGTCACTTTTATACCCTCTTGTTCCTGTGCAGCGTGATGAGGTTCTACTTGCAAATTTTTAGGAGTAAAATCTTTTCAATATTAACATTTTCTCTCTAGAAGAGCAAACTAAAATAAATTCTTGCAGAGAATTACATCTGCTGATGTAGCGTTTTTCAAACGCTGAGGATTAAAGGTGATTTGGCAAAAACTTCAATCCTTCTTTTGCTAAAACAATGTTTGATAATCATCATTGAAGCTGAATGCCTCACTGGACTAAGTGTCTAATTTCAGTTAAAAAGCTGAAAAATTAGGTGACCAGTAATGCATGCACACTCACAAACACATCAGAGACAGCCTGCTTTTCAGGTCATTTTTCAAAAGTCCAAAATTATTCCGAAATCTCATTGGTTGAAAAAGTTGGTCAGTGAAAGTCACCACGGCTGTGCAATAATGTGCATTTAGTGCTTTTGCTGCAAAATCACCACAGAAAAAGTAAGAAAACTGTCACTTTGACAAATTTCAAATGTAATTTATAACGTAAAAAAAGAGAATGAAAAAAATTCTCAAACCTCAATTCAATACATGTCCAGTTCAATGTCACAAGCTTTGAATGAAAAGGTTTAAGCCATTTTAATTATAAAGAACACATTTACTCAGAATAAAAGGCATGAAAACCTGTATAAAAAAGACTTGCAGTGTCTGAGTGCTGCGTGCTTCACTGTGTATAGAAGCTTTAAGAGAATGATGCTGTTTCACTTCACTGACTAGACAGAATCAGGACTCCATAAATGTATAATAGCTTTTTTGGGTAAACATGCTCAACTTTAATGGTTACAGTGCAAGAGCCGATGAAAAATGGATGTGACTTGAATCCCATGCATTGCATTATCAGTCCTCGTCTATTCAGCTTTAACTGAGGCAGAAAGACCTCAAATAAAAAAAAAAAAGATCATTTTCTTTTGATCAAAAACTCCCTCCAGTTTTCTCCAGTTTTTATTTAAACCCATATTTTGCTCAACTTACAAACATATACATGGAAATGACACATATTTATAATAATATTTTAAAGTGAACATTTCAATAAGGTCATTACCTGAGGCCTTCATGGATGAACTCTTTGTGATAAAGGTCACATTGCACAGAGAAGGTGATCCATCCGGAAGCAGCTTGGCTCCTGTGCAGCCGTCCGTCTTCTCCAGTCTGGACGTCCTCAGACAAAGACTCCTCACTCCTCCCCTCCACTCACAAACTACAACCGCTAACAGCTCGAGTCAAGGGATTATCCACCGGCTGAAATCACACCGCCCACCATGCTGGATCTGCTGGCATTTACTGTACTTGTGTTGTTTCACATCAGAATAATGTGACATGAAGGGAATGAGGAAACCGTTCCCAGACAATGCTGCAATCAAAGGATGCTTATGGAATATTACAATTTTAAATTAAATTAAATAAGCAACAAAAACCATCATGTTTGGCAAAATAATGTTAAAAATATATAAACAAGTGAAGATTTAAAACATGAATATTTTTGTTAATATTTATACGATGCAGTCTTATCACTGCAGTTGCAGTTAAATTATGCTGAAAGTCACAGAAGGAGTTTCAATTTTAAAGTCACTTTTTTTTTTGCTGATCTCAAGAAAATAATATCAATCTTGCCAACAAAGGAAAACATGTAATCTGTTTTCTTGCAGAACCAGAACTCATCTATCGCTTTGAGCTTTTGAAGTTCCTCTTTTCTTTGTGAAAGCAGTGCAGCGACACATGAAAACCACTTTTCTTACAGTGATGAACTGGATGTTTCCCTGTAAATAATACAATAGGAGTCCTCCTCCACATATAAGAAATATGAAAACGGGAATATTGAGGTATAAATTATTGAAGAAACTTTACGGACTGTGAGGTTGGTGTCTATCATGTTGAAACCTGCTCCATACTGCATCTGAGGACGACTCGTTTGGCATCTACACACTAAAATTCAAACAAACGCCAGGATGTTTTCACTATTATTTCCTCCATGTTTAGATGTTTCACTATTTTTTTTTTTAAAGACGGAAGGTGTTTGACAGAATAAAAAATACATTTTTTAAACAAAAAAACAACACTTTTTCAAGTAAAAACTGATTTATTCTCAGAACTACAATAAATGAATTCTGTAAAAGATACCATCTGTTTGAATCAATGCTAGAATGAAAACCAAAGTTACCAATCTATGTAATAAATCTGTTGTTGAAATATAAAAAGGACACGAGAAATAAGTCAAAACGTTGGTATTTCTTTGTGCTTGGACAGTAATACAAAACAATATTCTAATTGAACTGAGACCTCGAGATCAACCCGACTAAGTGGGGTGTGTTGTGTCCGTGTTCCTCCATGCAGAAGCTAAGATCTTTTCCAGAAGACTGATTCCCATTCTCGTTTTTTTCCCAAAAGCGAATGGTTACTTTTCCTGGCACCACAAGGGTCTCCGTGAAGTGTGCAGTGACTTTGACAGGGGATGTGATGACTTCTATCCCTGATGGTACAAAAAACCTCTGATCAGGTGCTGTCAGTCTGAAAATGGGAAGTTCCATCAGCAGCCACTCAGTTCTCATACCTTTGTGCTTTTCTATTTCAGCCAAACAAACAGACAGCATCCAGAGCCTTGAAGCTGTGCCTGAACTGAGGCTGAGATACCTGGCAGCCAGAGAGAACAGCTGCTGAGGGGAATAGCGAGAGAAGGACCATGAGCCCTGGAAGCCAGCTGTCCAGGGAGCTCGGAGCTCCACCTGCTTTTCATTTCTGGATGCTTGCTCATCTAGCAGGCCTGCAAACACCAACACATCCAAACACTTCATTGATACTTAAAATACACTACAAGCAGCTGTCACTGCAAGGTGAGATCACCATGATGCTGCTGGCTCCTGTCTGTATTCTTGGGTAAACATCTGCCTTCAGACAAGAAGGTCAGCACGCTTTCCCACACTGTGAATCCAGAGCGGGAGGTGGCAGACAGACGGATGTCCACCTCCACCCCTGCATGGGTCTGCCGATACCCCAGAACCCTGGCCTGCAGCGAGAACGGACCCTTCTTCAGCTCGTCAACTGGCTGAAGCGTCTGCAAGCTTTGACACACTCGGATAAGTCCTGAAAGGAATTCACAAGCTTGACTCCAGCATTAGCATTCACAGAAAAATGAATAATTCAATTCAGATTCAGATCATAAACACAGCAGGAGCTCAACAGAGACATGTCAAAAGAGGCTGACATTTCAACCATGTCACAGTGCTAATTATCCTGATACCTGTGAGGATTGAAACCATTACATTTGGTTTTTGGGGTGTTTTTGATTTGACCTTAAGTAACTGTACTGATGAATAATTCACTTTAAGCAGTAAATGATAAACACAAGTTAAACAGCATTCTCAGACACTGCAAAAACCAGGTCCTTCAAAATAAGTAAAAAACTATTACATCTTTGGAAGATTTTCTTTAAATAATAAATAATAAAAATAATAGAAAATCTGTCAATGGGGTTAGAAAAAGGGTCTTACCAAAAACTCAAAGTTTATGAAAAAGTCTAGTCACTAAGACATTTTCTCAAATTTAGATTATTTTTCTATTGAAACAAAGTATTTTTCTTGCAAGACAGAAAATCTGGCATTTTCTTTTTCTTGAAATTAGTTTTATTTTCTGTTTTTTCAGAGTCAATGTATCCCTCAAAGTACAAAAAAAAAGCAAAAAGAGAATTTTCAAAGGGAAAAAAATAACATTTTTTGCCCTCACAATGCCTCCTCCCAGTTAACTGTTGTTCTATAGAGACAGTTTTAATAAGGGCGTTACAAAAGACCACAAAAACAAAGAGAGACTTCAGTCATACAACTGTTAATTCTTTAAAGTAGTTCATAAAAATAGTTCATAAATGTTTTAACACAAATTCTTTATTTTCTATTTGGTCCCTTTAGTATGGGGATCCTATAATGCAGATCCTAAATGTCTCTTCAAAAGCATCTTCATCAAAATAAATAGTAAACTTGTTTTTAATAAAATAAATTTTTCTAATCAAGTTTTTTAGTGCAATCCTGATGAATTAATAGAATTAAGATGAAAAAAATAACTTTAGCTAAACAGTCATTTTCATCCAGGTTGTATGCAGAACAAAGTGCTTTACAAAAACCTTCTCAGAAAAAGAAAAGCATGCAGACATGTGCTGAACTATTAAAAAACTAACAAGCATTCAATTAAATCAGTAACATTAAAGTAAAAAGAAAAACCCAAAATAAATCTAACCAAACTGGTTTTCACATCACTGTCTGCAGTCTGTGCTACTTAAATGAAAACACAATTCTCTAGTAAAACCATCTGCATCTAAACGCTAGCTGCACTTTAGTATTCACACTCCATGGAGACATCATCAGGAGTCTTTTAAAAGTCAAAGAGATGTCTTACCCGCTGGACTTAGCCTGAAGTTTTTGTCAGTCAGCAACAAAAGCAGAAGTTTGGAACACAGGAACTCTGGGAAGCACAGTGGGATGTCTCTGAATTCAGCATCCGGGTAATCCCAACCATAACCTGCAGCACTGCAGAACCTCCTGAACAATGTCCTTTCCAGCCTTGAAAACAGAGCAGGTTCAGACCGACGGGTACCCAACTGTCTCAACTAACAGACTCATTCTCAGACTGATGTTAACAAATACAGAAAGTGATCAATCTCATATAGCACAACAGAAATAAAAAGAACATTGTTTTTTTTTTTAAAAAGCTCAAAATATAGAAGCAGACCAAGAAAAAAGCTTTAAAATTCCGATTCATGTTACCTCAGCTGCTGTCTGTCATTTAGCAATTAAAACAACTCATTTTCTTATAACTGATGCTATAAGATGCCTACATTTATGTCCAGCTACTAAAATAACAAGTTCTGTTTTTGCTTCAAAGCAGATGCTAAATGGATGTAATTTTGGAGCCGATGTGGTTTGATGCAGATACTCTGTTAAAGGCGCTCAGTCCAATACTGAGTGTTTGACCCACAGTGAGGTTGACGCGCCTTTGCTGTTTGCTCCAGTCATTGAATGTCCGCTTCCATTTAGTAGATGCAAACACTTTGACATGTATTTTCTACAGTATAATCTTCATCATGTTGCCTGTGCTTACATGCATTCGTGCGTGAGAGCGCGAGTACGGTCAAGCCCCTTTGCCCTTCCGGGCCAAACATCTGTGACGTCTTCCCTTGAATACAAACACAGCTCCCCTACCGGGAGTAAGGTGAAATACTGTTACACATATGGCTCCTTTATACTTTATTATCAAAAGTATTGGCTCACTCATCCAAATGATCAGAATCAGGCGTCCTAATCCCAGGTGTATAAAATCAAGCCCTCGGGCGTGCAGACTGATTTCACAGACATTTGTGAAAGAATGAGGCGCTCCGTCCATTCCAGTGTTGAACTGTCATAGGACGCCACCTGTTCAACAAATCCAGTCGTGAAATGTCCTCACTCCTAAGTATTCCAGTCATCTGTCAGTTCTATCATAACAAAATGGAAGAGTTTGGGAACAACAGTAACTCGGACAGAAGTGTTAAGCCAGACAGAGGATACCGAAGAGCATAAGGCAAAGAGGTCACCAGCTTTCTGCACAGTCAATTCCCACAGAGCTCCAAACTTCATGTGACTTTCAGATTAGATCAGACAACCAGACTCTGGGATCACCTGATTCAGCAACAAGGCTAGGGCTGGAAATGAAGCAGGTCAATAGGTCTCAAAGATCAGAGATGGAGACCACTGATGTAGATACAAAACAAGCCCCGATCATCACACCATCACCGACATGCTCAAAGGTTAGAGTGCAACGTTTATGCTGAATGATGTCATTCAATTTGTGATGATATGTCTCTATATTGCCTTTGTTCTTCTGTTAGCTTATTTAGGTCGTTAAATAACGCATGGTACGCCCTCTAAAAATGTAAAACATATCGCGAAGGCAGGTAAAGCTGGACTATTGAAATGACGTCATTCACGTACGGGTGGTCCATGCTCACCTGCAGTTGATCGCAGTGTACTCTACTTCCGTCGCGGCTTTCGCATGCAGTACACCTGTTTTCCGTGTGAGAACTCTCATCCAGTATTTTGTGTAAAGATAAACCAAGCTTGGAAGCCCATTACTGGCTAGCACGTGAGTTCTTAGCAACCTGTGAGAACGGTAAAAGTAAACATAAACTAAATATGCAGAAAATGCAGAGGCAGGTACGATAAAGTAAGCCCGCATGTTATCTACACGTGGTTTAAAGTCACAAAGGTTTACTTTTCTATTTTACTATCAGAATAAAATCCAAGATCAATGGCAATCCACACGCTGCGTCACACCAGTCTACGGTGAGCAAACAGGGACAAACGACACGAATTCGTAAATGACAATAACAAGCGAAAGTCTTTTTTTAAAAATATTTATTTAGTTTTTCAACATAAACAACAACAACAAAAAAAAAAAACGATGTATATTTTTCATTGTGTTTTTAAGCAAACTGTACGTTTGTGGGTTCAATCACAACTCACATTTGTGATTTTGTACATTTAAAAAGTCTCAAATTACAACTTTTCTTTCAGAAGTAAATGTATATTTTAAGAATAACCAAAAAACAGGAGATTATAGTCAGAGTGAATGGTATGTCAGAAAGAGTTTCTTCACTGGAGTTCCTGAAGTCATTGGGCATCTGGCAGAACAGTTCAACCACTCCTCTTCATCCAAACAGAAGCAGCAGCACGATGCAGACTGAATTTACCCCTATTAGTGGCACTGTGGGGCAAGAAGACAAGAAGACGATCAGAGCATCGCATGGACAGTATGTGTGCTGACCTGTGTGGGTGTGAGATTGGACAATCACCTCTCATCACCGTCCTTACAGAGCGGACGAGATTCATCAGCTGAGCTTTGACGCCTGGTTCATCCCCAAATCCTCCAACACTTTGGTCTGCACCCCAACCAACTAAACCAAGTAAAAAACAAATAAATACATGAAATATGTTGTGTTCTCAGGGTGTCTATAGACTTACAGAAGTTAAACTTAAGACTTTGTAAAACCATTAAAAATCAAATTTAAGACCATATGTACAAAGAAAATGAACATAATTTCAAGTTCAGGGAACATACATGTATTCACTAAATAGTTTAAAAAAAAAAAAAAAGCCAAAAATAATAAACTTGACTGTAACAGTTCTCAAACATAGAAATCACCCACTATCATTGTCGCTCTGAACCTTTATTAACAGTATCACCAAAAAAAATATTGTTTCAGTAAACTACTCTAGAAAAACAATCTACAGTGAAGCATTTGAACACTGATTTTGCAAGTTCTCATCTCTTAGAAATCATGGAGGGGTCAGAAATATTCATCTTAGGTGCATGTCCACTGTGAGAAACATAATCTGGGTTTCAGGGCTGTCCCTGAGAAACAGGGTTTGAGTTCTCTCTGAAGATTTTCTATTGGGTTTAGGTCTGGAGACTGGCTAGGTCACTCCAAAACCTTGATATTCTTCTTACCGAGCCGCTCCTTGGTTCTCCTGGCTGTGTGCTTCAGGTCATTGTCATGTTGGAAGTCCCAGCCACGATCCATTTTCAATAATAACTGAGGGACGGAGGTTGTTCCCCAAACTCTCACAATTCATGGCCCGGTCATCCTCTCCTTATTACAGTGCAGTCGGTCCTGTCACATGTGCAGAAAAATACCCCCAATAGCATAGCTTTGGATGGTACTTATCGTTCTTCTTCCTCCAAACAGAGTGAGTGGTATTCAGACCAAAAATTTCTATTTTGGTCTCATCTGACCACATGACTTTCTCCCATGGCTCCTCTGGATCATCCAAATGGTCATTAGCAAACTTATGACGGGCCTGGACATGTGCTGGTTTAGGCAGGGAAACCTTCCGTACCATGCATGATTTCAAACCACGACGTCTTAGTGTATTAGAACAGTAACCTAGGAAACGGTGGTCCCAGCTCTTTTCAGGTCATTGACCAGCTCTTCCCATGTAGTTCTGGGCTGAGTCCTCACCATTAGGATTGTTGAGACTCCACGAGGTGAGATCTTGCATTAAGTCCCAGTCCAAGGGAAACTGACAGTCATGTTCCATTTTGTAATATTTGCTCCAACAGTGGATCTTTTATAACCAAGCTGCTGGTAATTGCCCCATAGCCTTTTCCAGCCTTGTGGAGACCTAAAATTTAATCTCTTGTGTCCTTGGACAGCTCTTTGCCACATTAGTACTTGGAGTCTTACTGGTGGTATGGGGTGGACAGGTGTCTATGTGAAGTTAATGACCTCAGACAGGTGCTTCTAATTTAGAATTATAAGTGACATGGAGTTGGACTTTTTTACAGGTGGAATAATGGACTTTGAGGGTTGGAATTCTAGCTGATAGACAGGTGTTCAAATACATATTTACATATATACAGTATACCAGTATACCAAAAAAAAAAAAAAAAAAAAAAGAAGAAAAAAAAAAGAAGAAAACAAAACAAGTCATACATAGTGATTTGCAGATTCTTTTTTTAAACTTACGTTTCTTACATGGGACATAAACCTTTGATAAAAATGTAAGGACCCTCGATAATTTCTAAGTGGGAGAACAAGGTGTTGAAATACTCAGTTGTCTCACTGTAAATCACTGGAAACACAAAGCAAATTTTATCAAATCCTAATGTAACTTATGTGTAATTTTGTAGCCTTTGTCACAAATCACAAGTATTTTCAAAACGTATCACATCTTCCTTAAATTGAACAAAAAACTATAACAAATAGGTTGGATGATCCTAACAGTTTTCAAAATGCCATCAAGCCACAGTTCGTCACTGCAAGTCACCATCCAAATCACCTCCGACTTGAATCTCAGTGTGGAGTCACATTTTTCGGATGTCAGAGGCACATTTTGTCGACGCAGTGCATCCTTCATGATATCAGAGGGGGCATCATTTAAGTGGAAAGAGTAGAGCAGAAACAAACAGCCTGCTGTCAGGCTGTCCTTTACTCTGTTTCTTGCTCTGCACAAGCGGTTTGATCGCCTTGATCCCCATCGTGCCACGTTTCTCTGCCCCATTGCAAACCACACAGCTTGACTCATAAGAATTTCGACTTTTAGCACCACAAGTAATCATTATTAAGTAATTTCTCCGTGAATTTCCCCTTCCCCGCACCAAAAAACATGAGCTAATTAGCTAGCTGAGGTCAAACGATTTAACAGTTAACGACCAACACAACTTGGAATTTTTTGTTATTTGGTATTAGTGACAGGAGGTCACATCGCGTTGGTGAGGAAAAAAGGCCCATTCACCAGAATGTAGTACTGTTTTTTTTTTTCAATTTGAGTAATTGTAATGTCTTAGAGGATCTGTAGACACCGTGTTAGCCCCACCACCTACACTTGAGATTTCCCGTTTTTCCGAGTGAGTGTCGATTTTATAAAGTGTAGACTGAATAGCTCAAAAGTTGACAGCCTTTGTGTAGCAAAACAGAAAATCCTAGAGGTTTAAAGAGACTCTTCATGGGTACATATTTGTCTTTTCTCCAGCTAGTAATACTGGTGAGTTGGCAATTGCTAGCGTAAATGCTAACTCGATTTTTATATTTGGAGCCTATGTTATTCAAAAGTACAAATAAACAGTCACTTACTTTTACTTAAAAACCTTTCTTCGTGCAATACAGCCACTGCATTGACACACAAGATAGCTGCTTGGATTAGAGAATACAAAGTAAATGCCATTTTAGATATGAAAAAAATCTAGCAACACTGACAGACAGCAAATCTCGCGATATGAATGAATGACGCAGCCTACGGCAGCCCATGAAGAAAAAAAAAGACGTCTACTTGTCCAAAATCACCACAGAATGAAGTGTAAAATGTCTATTTCTACTAATACGTATTTTTCACTGTGAATCATGGACACAAATTATTCAAAGCTGACTTAATCTACTATCATTTCTTTACGTGTCGATTTCCCCCCACACCGCCAGTCTATATTTCAGACTAATAGCACAGAATGATAAAAGAAAAAGTCCGCCCCCTCCCCCCACTGGTCAACACAGGAAATGCATCGATTTTTTTGTCTTGATTTTTTTTTTTTGTGCGTTTTTTTTGGGATAGCTTGATATTATGAAACAAAGTTTATTAAGTTATTGCAAACAAAAAGAGGGGAAAATGCCCAAACCCAGAAATGCATTGTTGAATTTCCAAGCAATTGAATATAAATGAAACAAACCTCTGCTTTGATCATTTTTCAATCCCTTTGTCTCTTAAAGCTGTCCCTGAAGGCTTGTTTTGCTCATTTTTCATCCTTAAAGTTTTTTTCATAAAAAAAAAAAAAACAGTGGCAACACCGCCCCCCACCACCTAGCTTGGACAGCAGTTATAGAATACATCAAATTTCTGTATTATTTTATTTATGTTTTAAATTACTACTTTATTTTTAAACTAAACGAGTAGTATGACCAACTGTTATAAACTTTTAAAAAATGTCATAAACTTAAAAAAAAAAAACTTTTGCCTAATCAATGAGATTTGGCGCCCCCTCCAGCAGATGGCGCCCTAAGCAGCCGCCCACATTGCACATTCTAAGGGCCGTCCCTGCTCCCGACCTAGTGGGAACAGTTTGGAGTGGGCCCCTTCCTCCTCCACTATGACGGTGCACCAATGCACAAAGCAAGGTCCAAAAAGACATGGATGACAGAGGGGTGTGGATGAACTAGACTGGCCTGCACAGAGTCCTGAGCTGATCCCCACAAAACACCTTTGGACAGTCTTCAAAGAGTTGAAGCTGTGAAAGCTGCAAAAGGTGGACTCACATCATATTAAACTATGTGTTAAGAATGGGATGGCACTGCAGTTCATATACGAGTCAAGGCAGTTGAGCGAATACTTTTAGTAATAGAGAGTATGTCTTTGTCTTCCTCATCTGAACAGTTGCTTAAAACTATGTAGTTTGATGGCTCTTATAGTACTCACCATGATTGTTGCACCACTCATGTCAGGTTGTGAAAGATGTAGGCTGGGGGGAGAACACGTAAACAGACAGCTCTCAGTTACGAGTGATGGGAACGGGGGTGGGGTTCCCGTCCACAATTCACCCAGAGGTGAATTTCTGATGACTAACTGCCACTCTGCAGTAGTTCAATGTCAATGTCCTTTTTTTTTTTTTTTTTTACTAAAAATGGCATCATATATTTAAAAAATTCTAGGAACACAACAGATCAAAAGGAGTGGCTCTTTAAAGTTGTGCACACATTCATCAATACATCAATGAAAAAACACTGTGGACAAACATCATGAGAATAAAAATCTTTATTAGTGTTTTATGAAGTCTGCATAATATGCCACACGCCTGAGAAGCTTATGGTCAGAAAAAACCCAAAACTAAACAAAGAACTGCTATCAATTCCGCCCTCTACTGGTAAAACAAATGCAACATCTACTGCACTGACTGCTTTGCAAAAAGGTTACTGTTAAATACACATATAATGAACTACTGTTATGCATATGCATGTCTGGTCCACATCAGTTTTTATAATGTATATTTTTTTCACATTCATATGTTGTAGGCCAAAGACTAAAAACGATGTAACACTTGACCCTAACACATCATTCAGTCCCCCCAAATTCAAACCCCACTAGGTGCACTTCAAGTACAATCTCTAGTGACAAATGGAGGGGGTGCAAGGATACATGTTAAACCTGCAACAGCAAAAGAATGACTTTAAGGTAGTAAGTTCTGTTGTACATACTGTACGTTATAGAGATTGAACAAAGACGATACACACATAAACACAGGGTGTCCCAGTGTGCAGGCACATTCAATCTGCCATTTTAAAGCAAATGAAGTCTGGATGAGTTTAAAAAAATTGCTCAATAAAAGCACCAAAAAGGTACAAGAAGTCTTGTGTGCAAAAAAAGAGATGAATGACAGGGCTCTGCAATCATTCGCAGGCAAAGTTCTCGTAACTATTTCAGTAATGAAATATTGATGGATTTCTTTTGGGAAAGAAATGTCTGATAAGGCAACACATTATGTAGGGCAGTTCTTAGAAAATGTATCAATTATTTTTAACCTGAAACAAAGAGATGCTAATTGAAACTTGGGATAAAATGGTAGGAATGACCTCCAAGTTAGTTGAAAAACAGCGATGGTTGAAAAAGAAGTGAATGACAGGAAATTTTAGGTATATTTATATATTTGTATATATATAAAAATACACGAGAATTTAAAAAAGTAGCAAAACAATGTGGATATAGGCTGAGAACAGAACGGATTCAGTGATACCTTCAAACGTCTCTTGGTGAGACAACTAAAGCTTCACCTTGGAGAGCCTCACTGCTCCCAGTGTCGCGATAAGAGGAAAGAAATAATAATAAAAAAAGGAAAAAATTGAGAACAGATATTTGCCGATTTCTCTGGTCCCTGCCCAGTCTGTGTGACGAGCTAAAGCTGGCCGTCATCTTCATTGTCCGGTCGATCCGACGGGGATACAATTACACTGAGAGTTTCGGAGTGCCATACAGTGACAAAAATAAACTATACTTAACCTACGGCTGCACTTCTGTTTACCATTGTAGAAATAATTACCAACATTCCTATTTGTCCATGTAGAAGCATGTCTTATAACGACGTGCATCTGGAGTTTTTTTAAAGTTTTTTTTTTAATGACCATGATGGTAAAGTCAATGTAATCAAATTTCATAAACCTATTGTGGCATTTCCTTCAGAGGAAGAACAACCATCATTTCTTTCTCAAGCCCCCTCCATCAACAAACGACAGGGCCAAGTTTCCTAGAAAAAAGTAAACTTCGGCTCAGAACAATAGCTGTGGCGGACTGGAACAAAAGTCATGTAAGCATTTGAGCTCATGATAGTTTTACAAGCAATTTTCAAACACTGAGAAACTATTCACAGATATTTTTGGTATTTCCCCCCTACTTCCCAGACTAAAAACCAATATACATTTTTATTTTGTACCACAAATAGATCTAATATTAAGGATTTGGGGCAAAGCAATTCAACAAGGTGCATGACTTAGACATGGGTAACAAAGTGCCAATTATTCTGTACTGAGAAGTCTGTGTGCGTGTGTCCATGTGCGTGTGTCCATGTGTGTGTGTGTGTGTATGCGTGTGTAGAAAAGTTAAAAGAGGGGTGTGGAACTGGGACACAAATACTATGAAGCATGTCAACAGAAATGTTTTCTTTGTTGTTTTGTTTTTTGAAAGAACTCACATGTTTAAAGTTTAATGATCTTTGTAATAATGGGCTCTTTTTGGGGCGTTTCCGTAGCTGTTCAGGACATACTGGAGCAGCGGGCAGATGGAGAACCCATCTGGGTCAGAACCTTGTCCAGCCACTGTAAAGGACCGTTCAAATGCAGTTCGATCCAGCAAGGAGTGCTTGTGACAGTTTGTCTCCTGGAAAATAAAGCAGTTTTTGATGTATTGGAAATCTGTCTTCACACTGAAAAATGTGACTGATGAGCATTTCTGCAGCTATTTTCTTAGGTATTGTATGCTTTTTGACTAAACTTTCAAAGACAGCAGTGAAAACATCATTTTGGTTTCAGCGCTCACCTATATTCAGCTCCCCAGCCTTTGACAAAGCTCATTCGGATGGTGCACATCCTCGTGAGCTGGTAGACAGCTTCAAAGCCTTGGTTGACTGACTGGGCCAGCAGGGCAGCAAACTCCTGGTTGTTAAATATTTTTAGATTACAGCCTAAAAAAATGAAAATGACAAACGTTGCAAGTCTGGGTTTGTTAAATTAGGCCACTGTATTTTTTAAAAATTTTTTATTTATACGTCCTTAGACTCTCACCTGGTGGAATTTTACACACAGTTGCCGGGTGCCAGCCATACCGCTGGTTGCAGTTTGGACTCTGAACAAAGATGGCGCTATCACTCAGGCACTCTGCAAATACTTCCCCTCCAATATAGTAGAGTCGAACTCCTCTTCCTGTTAGCAGACAGTTAGTTTATTAAAGACAAGTCTGAAGGTGAAAACACACAGGAGTACGTGCACAGATGGTTGAGCTTCAAATGTGGCTGCTGCACCTATGTGCCTCCGCGTCATCTCCACAGTGGCGTTCCTGTTGACGTTAGACAGCAAGCCCAAGCAAAACCTCTCAGAGTTGGATGGGTCTGTGAATCCATCCACTGTCAAAGATGGCTGAGAAGCGTGAAACGTCTCTCCCACACGCTGGTTTAACTCATAGTAGGCTATTGAGCACCAGAAGGCTGGTTCTGAATAAGTCACCGGCTGAAGATCTGCAGGGTACAATCGTACGAGTCAGGTTTACCACAGTAAAAGTCTGAAAAACCACAATTTACAAAGCAAGTTCAGAAAATGTGGCTAATGCTAAAACTGACAAAGCCTTGCTTGCACGGAATGGTTTGTTTTCACGGCACATGCAAAAGTATCAGATCAGGACTCGGTATCAGCAGATACTCAAAATCAAATGACTCAGAATCGGATCAGGCCCAAAAAACGTGATCGGGACATCCCTGGTTTTAAATACGTGTGAAGAAGCTAAAACTAGATTTTTAGGGACAGATGCTGTCTGAGCAGATAGATTTGTTTATTTTCATTTATATTACTATTTTTTTTACAAATTTGTTATGTTTTTTTAAAATACTTTACTGTACCTGAGTCACTTTTAGGAGAGTTAGGCTGTCAGAGCATCAACACTTACCCATGCTATGATTGACAGGGGACAGAGTGCTCGGGGAAAGCTCCGCCGGAGAGCCTGACAGAGAAAACAGGAAGTCATGGATGTGACTGGTGGTTCAGGTCCCATGATAAAACAGGTGACCATTTGGAAACGGAACAAAAACCTACAATACAAGGCAGATTTGCTCTTTAACACCAGAGGTGTGTCGCCATGATACCAACGTAACACACTCTCTTTGATATAATGGGACTCTTTGACCGTTTATGCGATCAACGTGAAGCAGCCAATTCTGACATGGTGAAATGCTGCTTTTCCTATTGGCTCTGCACTGATTTGCACCACATTACCAACGTAAAATGTTGCACAACAGCGCAAAACTGCTTTTCTCTGATTCAGAACTTGCTGGAGTTTCATTAGTTGCGTAAATGGCTGAAGACTTCTGGTAGTCGAAAGACTGTAAACACGGGAGCTAAAGCTCCAGTGTTAAAAGGTTAAGGACTTTAAACTGTTTTTACAAAAGTTGGTATTACTAATTCCTCGTCCATCTGACCCTTAAACTCAATTATTAGCATGTTTGTAGAGAATATTCAGAAGAATAACCTTGAGTCAATTTCACATCTCGCTATTTTCCATATTGTGTGATCTCGTGCTTGAGAGCACAACACAGCGTGGATGTCGTGTGATGGAGTTTTGAAGTCACCTCATTAGTCACTAGTGACAGAGTCAAGCACAAGATTTTCCAAAGACTCAACCCATAGCTTGCCCGTCTTTATATATTTTATCATACAACTCCAACTGCCGTTAAAAACGAAAGAGAATTACTTTTTAAACAAGCCACATACAACGTTTAACAAAAAACTGACATTTTATGAACTATGCAAACTTTTTTACAGACAGCAAAAGAAATGATGTAGAAAACTACTCTAAACTCATAGCTAATCTCTATAGGATACCATGTCAAACTACACCAAACTGCTCTGGTCCTATAATCTACATTTAGCTTTTAATTTAAAAATCAAACTGTTAGAATTTGAATCAGTATGAAACAGTTAAGAGTGAGAAAGAATGGAAGAACTGTGAGGGAGAGGAACAGACAAAAAAAGGACTGATAGGGAAATGCTAGACTATGGTACCTGTGTCCATACTTTGATTCATCTGTTGATCACTGGCCTCTCCATCCTCACTGAGGTAACCTGGTGGGGGCGTTTCTGTTGATAGAATACAGACAGAAAAACAAAAATCTGAATTTTGCTGTGGTCGTGAAGAAAAACCCACTGATGCCTGCAAAAAGAGCTGGAAAGTTATGGTACATTGATTCATACAGTGTACATACAAACAGTGTTTCCTCGTTTATCACAGGAGTCATGTTACATAAGTAACCCAATATAAAGGGTTAAATCTGGAAAGTAAGAAAATAAACTTTCCTCTCTTATTTAAACTCTCAAAGTTCAAACTTTCATTTAAAAAAGTCCTGTTTTATAGAATGAAACAAAAATCTGATTGTGATTGAAGATTTTTCTAAATGTGGCAAACTGAACGCATTCTGTGCAGAAGACACGACAGAGGGGATTGATTGACAAGGCCAACAGCCAATCAGAACGCAGAACATAGTGCACTGTGAAAACAAAAGACAAGAAAAAAAAACATGAAAAATTGTAAATTATTGTATCTTTGTCCGTTTTTCAATAATGAACATCATGTTCAAACTTAAGGATGTGCATTAGTAGTATGTAGCATACTAGCGTATGGCTAATCTTGATCTACTTTGTCGTCACTCATCAGAGTTTTGGATGTTTGGGTACAGAGAAGAGCTAAGAGGACTTCTGATCAGGATCTGGTGGATCAGATGAAAATGCTAGAAAACTGTTAGAAAGACTTTGTGGCATCACACCTGTAGTGAGAGTTTGCTGGGAGCATTTAGCACAAGAACCTGTTGGACTAATCTCTGAAATGTCTTTTTGGGAAGAGCTTCAACCACATACTGAAAGCCAATGACAATGGGGATTAAACTGAGACTGGGCAAGTCTCCTTTTGGGAACGGTCAAAGCAGTTGGCTGAAGATGTGGCAGCGAGGTTGTTGATGTGTGCTGTGATGTCAATCCTCAAATTTAGTGGTGAAAAGCCATCAAGCTGAAGGAGGAAACCTACAGGTCATTCAGTAAAACCCTCGAGGCAGCAGATAGGTAGAGTGGATCCGGAAAGTAATCACAGCGCCTCACTTATTCCACATTTTATTATATGGATTCAATCAGTTTTCTTCCTGAAAAATTGAGGTGACTCGGGCATCTGGTCCGGATGCCTCCTGAACGCCTTCCTGGAGAGGTGTTCCGGGCATGTCCCACTGGGCGGAGGCCCCGGGGAAGACCCCAGGGATACGCTGGAGAGACTATGTCTCTCGACTGGCCTGGGAACGCCTCGGGGTTTCCCCAAAAGAGCTGGAGAGAGTGGCCGGGGAGAGGGAAGTCTGGGCATCTTTGCTTAGACTGCTGCCACCTCGCGACCCGGTCCCAGATGAGCGGAAGAAAATGGATGGATGGACCCCATAATGACAATATTGAAAAAGTTCTTTTGAAATTTTTGCAAATGTATTTTAAAAAAAACCTGAAAAATGATTCGTACATAAGTATTCACAGCCATTGCTGAGAAGCTCCAAAGTGAGCTGAGGTTTATTCTCTAAGCTGAGTGATCGTGGGAGAAGGGCCCTGGTCAGAGAGGTGACCAATAACCCAATGGTCACTCTGTCAGAGCTCCAGCGTTCCTCTGTGGAAAGAGGAGCCCAGCCAGAGCCCAGAATCCAATCGAACATCTCTGAAGAAATCTGAACATTGCCGTGCACAGACGCTTTCCATCCAACCTAAAGGAGCTTGAGTGGTACTGCAGAGAGGAAAGGGCCAAACTGTCCACAGAAAGGTGTGCCAAGCTTGTGCCGTCATATTCAAAACGAATAGAGGCTGTAATTGCTGCCAAAGGTTCAGCAACTAAGTATTGAGCAAAGGCTGTGAAATAATCATGTATGTATCATTTTTCAGGTTTTTTGTTTTTAATACATTTGCAACAATGTCATCTTTTCAACATTATCATTTGCTTTGTTTTTTAAAGAATTTTTATGGAAGAAAACAGATTTAATCCATTTTGAAATAAGGCTGTGACATAATAAAATGTGGGAGAAGTGAGGCGCTGTGAATACTTTCCGGGTGCACTGTATATTTAGCATGTTACTGGGAGCATAGTTTGGATGTGAAAGAACTGTTTTTTGTGAGACCACTTTTAACAACTAGTAAACTGTATTAATGTCTCAGGTTGAGAAAAAGGTGAACACGTAGTGCAGCATGTGAGGAGCTATTCACCTCAACAGGGGATTTCATCAAATGGTGGAATAAGGAAAATGAAAATCCTGACAAAACATGTGTGTCTTGGGAGGATTGGGTACTCTTTGCAGGAGCTCATGTCACTGAGCTTATCAAAAGAGTGTTTTCCAACAGGAATGTTAATATTAAACTTTATTTTTCCTCACAAACTCCTACCTGGTATATAGTTGTTTGGAGGTTCAATTCCTGCAGGAAAGTTTGTGTTCTCAGGTATGGAATGAGTGTAGTCATCCAGAGGCGGCAGGTCTGGCAGGATTTCTGAATGTCTTGGCACAAGAACAGCAGGCAGCACTGTGGAGTTGAGTTAAAATAAATAAATAAGAAAATACAAATTACTCCTAACCACATGAAAATCTTAAATAAAAGTGTTTCAAATTTCTGAAGAAATGTTTAACTACCAATGTACATTTTTTGTGTATATTTAATTTGTAGGTTTTGAAGATAAGCCAAAAGTACGCTACATGTATAGGCTTGTTTATAACTGCAACACAATTTATTATTAATTTATTTTTACTTTACTTGTATTATGTGTTTTCAAGCCATTATTATACTAAAGCGCAATTTATAATTATCGCAAATCAAAAGATATTCTTTCAAGCAGCACTGAGATAATATTGTGACATCAGAGTTTCTGAACAGAAAATGTAACAGAAGACTAATAATGTTTTAACTCCAACATTAGCATAAGCTTTTGTTTATTTGCAACCTGTTTGTTGATCTAAAAGATTTATTGTTTTTCAGTTTTTACCTTCTGACCATCACTGACTAAAACATAAATAAATAAAACAAGACAATTGGTTTCTGGCTTTACTGTGGCTTCGTCTACTCCCTAATCCCAAAAAGACTATATAATGCAGGACTATCCAGTTCCTCAGATTTGGATGCAATTTGGACTGATGCTCACTTTTATTTTGCACAGTCCAAACAGCAAATATGGCGTCACTTATTTGCTGAGGTAAAAACTTAAGAAAAAAAAAGAACATTTTAGGAAGACTATTTATGGATCCACTGTGTTCTGATAGTGGAAACGTGAATAATTTATAACAAACGACAAATCATTAAAACACATTGCATTGTGGTCTATATTTGCTAATCTAACGAGCATCGATGCACACTGCTTTTTTGTAAAGACTTCTGGGAAATTTTTAGAGCACCGAAAAAATGGCAAACATCCTATATATAGTGCACTAAGCACTGAGTAGTGAAGTAAATCAGATCTAACCTTTAACTTTTCATAAAATACATATTTTACAAGTTTCTTGTTTAAAGAAAGAAAGGGAATTTAAACTTTTCTAATACTTATTGCAGTGAAACAGTTCTGAAACAGAATTTAAAGTCCCATCAACTAACTGAAAACATTCATAAAGGATCTGCAAAATTAAAATTCATAGATTGGAAAAAAATAATGTAGCCATTTGTAAAATAGGGGTATATCCCACAAACCTGGGGTCTCCACTCTCTGGTAGTGGTAAGGGTTGATGCAGACTTCATCTTTTTTGAGGTGGAAGGCATACTCGCAGGCTTCGATGGCTCGCAACTCGTGGTGGCTGTGAAGATCCGGCCATCGCCACAACCGGCAGTAGATGACATGAGGAAGCCCTTTTCGGTGGGAGACTTGCAGGCGTCCATCTAAAGATCTGATCGAACATCAAACAAGAAACTGGGATTTTAAAAACGCCAGAAGATTTACAGGAGCTCAAACATTAGTGTCACTTCAAATGAAAAGGCAGTGGAGGCAATGGAGATGGATCTGTTTAAGTACTAACAAAAAAACAAAACAAAAAAAACAAAAAACAAACATGATTTCAATGCGCATCGTCTCCAGCATTGTTATGACAACTGTCCCACATTACAGTTGTGTGCAACACCATACAACAGTTGAGGATAGTCACCTGGTTTGGTCAGGGTAGTTGTATAGGCCTGATGTATCCCACTGTTCTATCGTATTTGCTGTACTCAGTCCCCATATTTCAGAGCAATTGCTGTGCACAGAGAAAACAACAAAACAAAAATAAAAAAATGATAAAACATGGGGCATGACTCATTCAGAAATATCAGTATGGGCGTGTCAATATTAAAAGGCCTCTTTTATTGGGAGTCTTGTGGCAAAATAAAGACATCAAATTCACCTTTAGCTGTGAAAATGACAGTAACTTCAAATAAGAGAAGCCTTTTGGACTGGATTAATGGAAACATGACATGGGATTTACTGTCAGACAATGGAGGAGACAAGATCTGTCTTCCATCTGATGGCATTGTATAAAACAATGGGAATAACTCAAAGCTTTCTGCTGCAGTCGTTTGTGTCAGAACTTATCTGGAGACATTCAAACCAAACAAAACACTGAGGGCACAAAAAGGGGGAGGACGCTGAAAAAAGGCAACCTTGGCAAAATAAGGAACATTTCAGACGTTCTCAAAACATTCACAAAAAATAAACTGGAATTAGAACAAACGAGAGAAGTTTTTTTCTGTTCTGAGTAACAGGGAAAAAAAATATAAATTTACTTGGTGTTTTATGTCATCAATACACAATAAAATGTACTCTTATCATTGTGGGGTAACAACAGGCATTTCAAAACTGTAATTGACAGGGAAAGAAAACTACTGTTATCTGACATCTACGGTAGCGTTAAGATGCTATAATTCCGCATTCAACTGCTTTTTTAATGGCTAGAAAGACGACACGCACTAAATAATCAAACCAAACGGGTGTCAAAGTGTAAAAACAAAGCACAAAAGCTCAGGAATAATCAGGACAGGGTAGCGTTTTATACGTGGCTTGATGCTCATCCTTAAAAAGAATTATTCACACAGGCAGGCCAGCCACTCACAGCACCACAAACATAATTGTGTTGTCTAGAAAATATCTCATGCGATTAAAACAACCCTGCTATCTGTAGACACACAAACATCTGATAAAGTATTTGGCAAGGCATTGGTGAGGAAACAACCTGTTAACACAATGTTCTCACTGAATGCGAGTCTGGCTCATCAAGGCTGGCTGACTGATAAGAAGAACATCGCATGACCTTTTGGGTTTTCCAGAGAAAACTGCAGACTGTTTAGCTGTCAATTCAGTTGTAAATAAACAAATCTGCCACATAAGAGAGTCGAATAATGGCATAACTGGGAACTTTTTCCAAACAGACCTTTACATTAACTGTCTTTGATCATTCATTCAAGCAGTTATGGGAGTAAAGAAAGTCTGAAATGTACCTGGGAATGGTGACACACTTTGTGTTGCAGTTCTGTGTAGTGATTGCTTTTTCTAGTTCATCTAGCTGGCCTGTCTTCTTTAGCTTCTTCACTAAGCTCTTCACAGCCTTTTCACACCATTTCTCTTCTTGCCCGTTTTGTTCTCCACTGCCTGCCACCCCCGGTCCATTAGGTGATTTCTTCCAGCCCAGAAGCCGCTTCACCACAGGAGGAGTGAATGGCAAGATGGACGACATCTTGATTTATCAAGCTGGGAGTCTCCAGCTGACTCGATACAAGCTTTGTGAATCAGGGGCAGTGGAGACCCAGAGCTGGAATTTGGGCCTTTTGCTTTCAGGTACCCCGTCTGATGACCAGTGAGGCGCAGGGGGGAAGACAGAACCAGCAGAGAGCACTTGAAAGATCCAAACACCTTGATAGAAAATGACATAGGCAGCACATAATCAAACCGTACGAGCATAAAAAAACAGAAATATATATATGAGAATCTGATCTAAACAGAGAACATTTTCTCTCTAACTTAAATGCAACATAATATCAATAGATGTAAAGTATAATAAAATATAAAAAAAATCATTCATGAACAGGTCAAATCACTGAACAAAAACATAATATATAAATAAATGAAGTAATAATACTACTATTCTGAACTTCAGGACCATTTATAGCTAAAACTTATGTGATTAAATAAATGCAATTTGATACAATTGAGTCAAAAACTACAGAAAGATCTAATTTAATTCTGAAATTATTTCAATAAACACATTAAATCATAGTTTTTCAAAGAAGGACCCGACTATTGTGGCACGTACACATTATTAAACTTTGGGCAGTCTTCAGAAGTAGAGCGGCGTATTTATCAGTTCAGCAATAACGTTAGACCAAACAAGCTACTGGCTGACATCCGAACGGCTGTTTATTACTAGAAACATTAGAAATTGATAAGTATGGAGAATATTTCCTAAAAAGAAGGCAAGTGAGTGTGAGAAAGGCACTTCCAGAGTGCGATATCGCACGGACTCGCGAAGGCCGATTGCTAGCTATCAAAGGAGGGCGGCCTGCTCAAATCACAACATTGATTTATTAGCATTAGCTTGACAAAACCCCAGTTTTAAGTACATGAATTCGTTTCAAAACTACATCTAACATATCCCAAAATGTAGGTATGATCATACAAAAACAATGGCTATGTTGCTAATGTTAGCTTAACTAAGCTAACATCCAGCCTATTATTAAATCCTTTTGTTGTGGTCCTCGAAAAAAGATCCTATGTGCAAAAGTCAAGTTGCGCTACTTTAGTAGCGACTCCCAGATCCCTATAAACACCCGAATGATGTAAAAACCAAGCGGCACAAAAAATAACTTTTCCCCGATGTGACGAGTTCTCCTACTTGAGTGACCAGACTAAATATTTTACTAAAAAACACAGAAGGTGTTAGCATCTCGTACGAACTCCTGCAAACTGAGCTCTGGCTCCCGCTGGCTAACGGAGCTACAGAATAACTGCTTCAAAACAACAGGATTCAAAGTCGGGGAAAACAGCTAAAAGCGCTTCAACATTTCCCACAGTCTATATATACAACATTTCAAGGTTAGAAGACAAAATTCTTGGTGAAACCTTTTAAACAACTTGTTCATGTAGAAAGAAGTGTCAATACCTGGAAGGTACTGTCCGATTGCTAATTCTGACAAGGCTCGCTAGATCCTCTCAAGTTGCTACCAACGCCACAGTGCTAGCTAGCAAGCAGGCTATCTAGACCGGACCATCACAACAAACGTGATGGATACGCAAGAGCTCTTAGTCCCGCCCACTGCAACGTGATTGGAGGACAAGAAGAAGATTCTTCTGGCAATCATTAACTGCTAAAGAAAAAAAAAAAGGATGATACCCTATAAATATTTTTTAACTTCTAAGATAAGAGAAATTTATTTTCCATTGTTATATAAATATTTTCCGGCCAAAAGTTTTTATTTCCCATAGATTTCAAAAGGATATTGACACTAGCTGTTCTTTTTGCCTCTGGAAACCTTCATATTATATATGACCTATAATTATTCTGGACCAGGTCAAATCCGACAATATTTTGGAACGGGGTATGGACCTACTAAACTTGCTGGAGAAACGTATCATTCCTGATGTTTTTTTTTATTTATTACATAATTTATTCATATAATTTGGGGATTTTTTGAAGAAACTGAAAACAACAAGGTCTATTTGTTCAATTTAGTTTTTCTTTTAGCCAAATTCCACATACGTAAATACACCCTAATGAAACCTTCTTTAACTCTTTTCATTTGTGATGTAAAAAAAATACAAAGAAACCCCATAAAATGTGGAGGACTGAAAGAGACAAATTGAAACAAATATTTATGCCATTCAAGTTAAAAAAAATGTTTAGGATATTTAAAGTTTGCATTAAATAAAAAAAAAAATTGGAAAACAATCAATAAATGTTTAAACATATTTAACACTTAAATATTAAAATAGCGAATAAAAAAACATTTAATTATTTAATGACATATTTCATTATTTCATTGTCTGTGTGGGCTAAAAGAGAAAAAAATAAAAATATCTAATATGAAATTATTAAAAATAATTGTGATTATAAATAAATAAAGTTGTAGACATTTTCATAAAAAAAACATTTTTTAATTGATGGATAAACAGAATAACTTTATGAGCCCCTTTGTGGAACTCAGTTAAAGTAGTTCTCCTGCAAGATTCTACAAAATAAAAAAAAACAAACAAGATTTTTAAATATTCACGAGAGTAACAAGAAACCCAGTGTGCAAATAAAGAAATAAATGTGAAGATAGTTGCCTTCCTAATAAATAAATAAATAAATACAATTGAAAATACATTCATTAATTTAAAAAGGTGATCATAAGACAAGGGCCTTCCTGTTATCAGGTTTTATGGGATTTTGAATAAAATGTGGTGTTCACCTGTTTGTTTTCCTTGCAATACAATCATGTACAATGTATAATAAACAACAGCCAGGATGTGTCCTGGAGGACAGGATGTGTTTGTGGGTTAGAAATGTGATTTTTGCCTTCTGAACGACCCTCTTCTCTCAAGGAGATCAAATTCTTCTGTTGGATGGCTGTGATTTTTGAACAAATTTAGTAATGTTTTTTTAGCTTGTTATTTTTTTTACAGTCAAACCAGCAAACAAAGGAAACATTGAAAGGTTATGATTAATAAAAAATAAGTAAATAAAAAGAATTACTACATTACTGAATGTGCACTGTGTTTTTTCAAAATGCATCTTTAAGTAGGCTGCAGCCAATGTAGTTGAGCTGGAGAAAACTGAAGCTCCTCCTTTCCCACAGGTGTTCAATTAGGCTGATTTGGCGTCACCTGGCCCCTTTATAAACTGCTCCATTCAGTCACATCCTGTGAACTGGTTTCTTTTTTTTTTTATTTATTATATTGTCTGTGGCGATGGGTGGCTGGTTATGGCTTTGTTTGGGGTTGGTAGGGATTTTTATGACAGGTGAGTCCAGACTTCTTAGGTTACACATGCTGTAGAGATTTGCTTTCTCTCTTTTGGTTTCTCCTGACTTGTCAAATCCTGTGTTTTAGTTGGGAGCAGCTCAAAGAGGTGTAAAGTGGGTACTGTGCTGTGCAAAGATGGCTTGGAGTGCATCCAATACAGCCTCTTGTGTGATGGAGAACAAGACTGTGCAGATGGTTCTGATGAGGAAGACTGTGAATCTGGATGTAGAGAAGGTAATCTTTTGTAGCTTACTAAGAGTACTTGAGTTTTCTGTCACTATACTTTAGAGGTGTTTTTTTTTTTTTTTTTTTTTTTTTTTTTATTTAAATAAATCTGTTGCTGCTTGAGCATCAAGTGTACCATCATGATCAATGTCTGTATCCAAACAGACCAGTTCCAGTGCGCTCATGGAAAGAAATGCATAGATGCACAGCACGTGTGTGACGGTACTGCTCACTGTCAGGACCACTCGGATGAGCAGCAGTGCATGAAGCGGACTGACAACTGTGCTCATCAGTGTGATGACAAAAACCGCTGCCTGCCTGCTAGCTTTGTCTGTGATGGGGAAAGAGACTGTCTGGATGGTAGTGATGAAGCCAACTGCGGTAAGCTAAGATGAAAAGTTCTAAGCTTGAGTTACTAAGTGTCTTCAGGTGTGATTTCCCTCCACATACACACAGATGGAGATCAACAGCAGGAGGAGGAAGATGACATTGCACTCCCAACAGCTGTTCCTTCTGAGCCTCTTCCCATCAGATGTCCATTGGGCTCCAAACTCTGCAGGGACAAGTCAGACTGTGTTCACTACAACCATGTCTGTGATGGAGAACCTGACTGCAAGGATGGCTCTGATGAGGAAGACTGCTTATCAACATGTGATAGTGGTAACTTAATGTGGCGTTATTGCCATCTATTGAGCAGTTTTCTTCTTTTTTTTTTTTTTTTTTTTTTTTTCCCCCATATACAGAAAGTAGAAACTGGTATTCATGGGTTCTCATGTATTTGGTAATTGCAAAATGACTAGAGGGAGTCTAAGGTGAAGGATGTTGGTCTGTTTACTCCATAAGTGGCTTCCATTTAGAGTGGCCAAAGTGCTTCAGGTAAATTGTCCTTTAGTTGGTTTTTCATTAGACTCTGGTTTGCAGACCAATTCCAGTGTGCCCATGGCAAGAAATGCATTGAGAAGAGTCAAGTGTGTGATGGAGTGCCTCAGTGTCAAGACCGCTCAGATGAACTGGAATGTGCCAGATACATGGAGGGCTGTGCTCACCAGTGTGACGACAGGAGCCGCTGCATCCCCAGCAGCTTCCTGTGCGATGGGGAGCGGGACTGTGCTGATGGCAGTGATGAAGCATCTTGTGGTACGTTTTAACGTGTGGCATATTCTAGAAACAAAAGGAGTCTGACAGTTCTTTTTCCCCTCCCTACGCCTTAGCTGAAAAGGAGTGCAGCAGTTCAGAATTTAGATGTGCCAGTGGCCAGTGTGTGTCTTCCTCCATGCACTGTGATGGTCACCCAGACTGCTGGGATGGCTCAGATGAAGAGGGCTGTGTCAAAGCACCAGTTTGTACCACGAACCACCGCTGCCCCCAAAGCAAGGAGTGTCTACTACAGGAGTGGATCTGTGATGGAGACCAGGACTGCAAAGATGGCACTGATGAAAAGGTGGCTGATAAATTACTTCTATGACCACCCACTTGTATGTACTAGAACCAAACAAAAGTGAAAACCTTAAGTTGGCAGAAGTAACTTTGCGACTTTAAAGCCCTCCCCCTAAAAGACTTGCTGGTTCTCTCTAGGACTGTCCTGTGGCTCCAGCAGTTTGTGAAGACTTCCAATGGCAGTGTAGCTCTGGATCAACTTGTGTTCCCACAACCTGGAGGTGTGATGGCACGAAAGACTGCGACGACAATAGTGACGAACTTGATTGTAAGACTTCATTTTATTGCGCTCTTTAAATCTAAAGGGGATGGTTTTCTATAAGCACATTGTATGACATTAAACTTGCATTGCTGGACCATTCCATACTACAGCAAACCAAATGCTAACCTGACTGGAAAATGTTGCCATATGCTTGCAGGTGGAAGACTGACATGCAACCCCCATGAGTTCCAGTGTGGCAGTAAGGAATGCTTGGATCCAGCTTTGGTGTGTAATGGCATCACAAACTGTGCAGATGGCTCAGATGAGGGCGGAAGCTGCCAGACTAAGTGTACAGAGGCAGATGAAAACCGCTGTTCTCATGGTTGCTACAGCACACCAGACGGATTGGTAATCCCTTTGACTTTGTAGGGCAACTAGAACATGTCTGTAACTGAAGGTGTATAATTTGTTGCTGCCCTCCTCTATTTAGCGCTGTCGCTGTGATGCTGGATACAAGCTCTTGGAGGATGGGCTGACTTGTGTTGACATCAATGAGTGTGAAGGGCAGACACAAGCTGTGTGCAGTCATTTGTGCGTCAATACACCAGGCTCATACCAGTGTGACTGTCATCCAGGGTTTATAATGGAAGCAGGTGGACACCAATGCAAGATCACAGGTAAACTATAGAAACGAACCACAAGTTTAAAGCACTTCAAAGCTTGGCATGGCTTATAGCTGAGAAATGTCTTGGTTTGGCAAAGTTGCAAGGCTAAAGACTCCCTCTCCTCTCCAGGTGAACCATTTCTGTTGGTGTCAGTTCAAACAGAACTGTATTTGTTTGGCCTGCGCAGTGGAAGCCTTGATGTTTTGAAATCACCAGCTAAGCAGGGAATTTTGTCTCTTGACTATGACTGGAGGGATCAAAGAGCTTTCTGGGTCAGTGGGGACTCAAAGGCTATAAGATGGTCTTCACTTGACCAGAAGAGCACAGGAGTACTGGTTAAAGGTAAGGTCAAAAGACTGTTGGCTGCATTTAAAACACTGACTTATATGGTGTCTTCCAAACAGGTGTCCAGGCTAATTCAATTGCTGTGGACTGGCTTGGGAGAAACTTGTACTGGATTGATAGTGGGAAAAGTAAGATATTTGCCATAAAACTGGCAAAAATCACTATGAAATCCATGGATAAAACAATTATTCTAGATGAAGACCTGGATGTGCCTCGTTGTCTCACGCTGCTGCCACAAAAAGGGTCTGTTTAAAATGATCTGTCCTGACAATTGCCAAAACACTGAAATGTAAGTAAATGTTTTCTCTTTTACTTTTGTAGGCTGATGTTTTGGACTGAAGTTGGTAATGGTGCCAAGATTGAGCGTGCAGGGATGGATGGCTCTCAGAGAAGGGTTGTGGTGAATTCAAGCTTGAAATGGCCAGGTGACATTGCAGTGGACACAATTTCTGAAAGGATCTACTGGACAGAGGAAACGCTAAAGGCAATTGGCTCTGCTACACTGGATGGTGATGACATTAGGGTAAATATTAGACTTCCAAGTTAAACTGAGGGTAAATGCGGTTTCCGCACAGGGAACAATTGTGTAACTGGAGTTGAACAACTCTAAAGCTCTTAAAGACTTGGTTTTAAAATGGTGACCAGAGCTTAATTTGAGATTTTTGTACCACTTTCAGATCCTTCAGATGAAAAAGGTTACATATCCATTTTCTGTGGCAGTTTTTAATGACCTGCTATACTGGTCTGATGCAAAACGGAGGATAGTGCAGGCTGCTACAAAACTGTCTGGTAAAAACCGTCAAATTGTACTGAAAAGACCAGGACAGCCTGTTGCACTGAAGGTAAAAGCTAACATAACATTTGTGGGGTTTTAATCAAAGTGCAGCTTTTTGACAACCTCCTTTGACCCCTTTAGATCATCCACCCAATACTTCAAATGGACACCGGAAACCCCTGCAAGAAAATGGAATGTTCTCACATGTGTGTCTTGGCCCCTGAATCAAAAGCAGTCTGCAAGTGTCCATCTGGTGTCTTGTTGGCAAAGGATGGCCGTACGTGCTCCAGCCTGGCTACTTCAACGTTCCTGCTGCTCTTGTCTCCCTCTACTGTTACACAGGTAGGCATAGCTCTCTCAACCAGATAAAGGGACTGGGAAGTCCTGCTTCATTCAATGCAAAGAACTCCAGACACTCAATCTTTGACTCAAAATGAAGATGGCTGGCTAACTGCATTTTCTACAGACTGTCATCAAAAGGTGCAATATTTATGTTAATATTGTTGGTTCTCTCTAGATTTACTTGCAGTCCCGCCAAGTAGTGGACCTTAAAGGCTGGCCGGAACATCTGGCTCTGCATATTCCCAGTGTCAACAAAGCCACTGTCATGGACTACAGCCCACTTGAACACACTGTCATGTTGGTAGATGATGCCACCAGCTCAATCAGATCTTTTAAGCTGAGGGACTCCATCTTGTCATCCAAAGGCCAGCTCCTAAAACTGCTTGGTGACACAATCACTGCTATGGCTCTTGACTCAGTAACGCTGAATGTGTACTGGAGCAGCATCAAGCAGCCCCGCCTGCACGTCACCTCCATCACTGGTGCATACACAACTGTTCTTCTAAAGGAGGGTATTGGGAGACTGGGCGACATTGCACTTCACCCTCCCAGCGGCAGAGTTTGCTTCACAAATCTGGGCCTGCAAAATGCAGGTAGCAAGGCTGCAGTGGAATGTGCTCACATGGATGGTGCAGAACGAAAAGTTGTGTGGATGGATGCCGTTCAACCAACATCTCTGGTCTTCTCTAGCAGCGGGGATACACTTTATTGGGTTGACACCAGTAAGGACTTCCTTTTGACTCTAAATTCAAACTCTCAAATCATAAACTGATTACTTTAAATTCTATCTTTCAGAATTGGGAAGGATCAGCTCCGCCCATATTAATGGCTCAGGATACAGGGAACTGGAAGCTACTGAGGGCTTGACTTCTATGGCATTTGCTGAGGACACAATGTTCTGGATAACTGCTGGCGGTAAGGGCTGTAATTAAAAAAATTATTAAACTCTGTCTTTAAGGTTTTGCTGTTCCTGAAATCTCTGCCATGTCTTGGATCACCACTTTCTCCTCAGACAAGACTAGACTTTGGTACAGAGAAGACCAACAAGAAAAGAAGCTCTGGTTTGAGGTTGACGCACAAGTAGTTGGCTTGAAATCATACAGCAAATCAAGTCAGATGGGTAACTATGCCACAGCTACATCTGCCAGGATGACAAACTTTAAACTCACCTCTTGACTTGTGCTGACTAGGTTCCAGCCAGTGTGTGCAAAATGGCAACTGTGAGCACCTTTGCCTCACAACCCCAACAGGTCAGACATGTGCATGTGCCCATGATTTTCATGTAAAGGACAACAGGTGCAACCCTGAGCAGAGATGCCCAGCTGGAAGCAGACTGTGTATGGATGAGATCTCCTGTCAACCTGTTGAGAAATTCTGTGACGGCCATGTAGACTGCCCTGACCACTCGGATGAAAACTGTGAGAACACTTGAAAGTTGAAATCTCTAACGGCACAGCCCTGAATGTTTTAGTCTAAAGTTCAATTCTTTCTTTACAGGTGTTGGAACTAAACCAGGCTCAGGGCCCAAGACGACAATCTCTTTAAGTCCTCCCAGCTCTCTTCCTTCCCCTAACACCTCGTCTCCAAAGACTGGCACAGACTCTGTTCAACTGATGAATCTTGAGGCCCAGCACTGTAGCCAGAAGCGCTGCAGTGGCAATGGCCGTTGTGTTGACAGCAATGATGCGAGTGGCTGTGTATGTTCAGAAGGCTACAGTGGTGACTCCTGTCAGGAACTGATCACCAAAAGCATGCTAGGTCCCATCATCTATGCAGCAGTGGGTGTCTGTGCAGGACTAGTAGTCATTGCTGTTATCGCTGTGGTGCTGAAAAAGAGGAGCTCTGAATCAAGGTGAGTTGTGTTTGGCTCTTCAGTAGTTTTCTGCTCAAAACTAAGTTATTTGTTTCATGGAAGGGCAAGCCCAGGAGCAGCAAAGGAAATGTGCATGACCAACTTGGAGAAAGAAGCTGAAGCCACCCCAAGCATACAGACTGGAGATGCAGAGAAACCAGAGGTGGGTAGTTCACTATAGGATTGTTTTGCTGGACTTGGAATGATTTAACTTTTGTTCTTATTTGCAGGAAGTGGTTTCTTCTGAAAAATAAGATGTATATCTGTGTTTTAAAAAAAATAAATTTACATGTTTAACAGTCACTTGGTTTGTTTGTGTTCATTTAAAGGTTGCAAAAGTCCATTGTTGAAACATGGAACTTGTCTGTCTTTCTACAGATGTTACTAATACTAGTTGGGATTATGGGTTTGTAGGAAATATTCAATCTTGTTTTTTAAGCTAATTCATTGTCTTGACAGCGTTTAAGTGTTTGACTTAAATGATTACTCTTGAAGCAATGTCTTGGATTAACTTTCTCAACTTGCCCTTAAACAGGACAATGCAGTAATAATATAAACTGAGACTACTTTTCTTAAATGTTAATGCATAGAAATGTGGTGCCTCACCACATCTATACGTTAAAGTCCTACATCTAAAACTTGGCGTGCCAAAAGATGGCTTTTGACATCCTAAACTGCAGGGTATGGAGCTCTTTGGTCTTAACTAACCCCATCACTGCTTTACCTCAAACCACTGACATACAGATGGCCCGATTCAATGAAATGGGATGTTTGGACCTGTTTATGAATGCACAAGTAATTGGGAATAGCGAGGCAACCCGGCATTTGTTCACCTGCTTCCAGAGCACGCATACATTGCTGCTGCTTTTTTTTTTTTATTTTTTTTTTTTAATGGCCTGGTGACCCCAGATCCTGCTGGACCAGCTAGCTTACTGATTTTTAGACCTGTGTCTTGGAGGTGGGGCACCTCTTGAACTGCAATGGGTGGTCAGGAGATGGAGGTTCCATTTCTACACTGCTGTGCCGTGTTCTCAGCACTGTCAGATGTATACCTGCGCTCTCTGGTGGCTCCTGGGTGCGGTTGGTCTGGTATCTTCAAGACTGGGTGTGATTCTCACGATGAGACAAAAGTATACTGGATACTGGTGGAGGCCATGATACGTGACACAGTGGTTACAGTCAAAAGTTGATTCATTGTGAGGCCTGCAGTTATTTTGGTTTTGGCTGCTGATGTTAGATGGTGGCTCTCTAAAGATTTTGATAGAACATGTTTACACCATATCAAAGTGCTAAACATTTCTCAGTGTGTTTGTTCCTCACACAGAAGCTGCAACAAAGCTTTTGCAAACTAGACTGTCAAAGCGGGCCAAGGACTATCACACACGAAGGAAAAGCTGCTGCTAGATTACATTGCATTTACATTTAATCAGCAACATTTATGCCACTGCTTGTCATCCCTGAAAAGTATTTGCAGATAGATTAAAAAGTCCAAGCTTTTTTGTTTTTCCTCCCCTTTTCTCTGTCAGTATTTTGTGTAAATAAAATGTGACACTTTGTCTGGAATGTGTGTCTTCCGTGTGTATTTAAAGTCCACAACATATCTTTTCTATTGTTTGCTCCAAACCCACAAAACACATGTTTAGTTTGGTTATGAAGCCACTTCTGCTGCTCTTACTCATTATCCTGAAAGAAAAACTTCAACATTCTAATTTCAGTCTATCTGTGGGTGTTAAAACATTCCACCTTTGATGGGTAGAGATGAGGTGGCACGACAGTGTGAGAACATAAATTACATGAGGGTTTAGCATCAATTAGCACCCACGGATTTGAATGGCATTATAAAAGCTGTGCCCTGGTGAGATGTAAACATTCAAAACGCTGAGGGGAACATGCTGTTTGGTTGCAAGTAAAATTGTTGCCTTTAAAATTGATTTGGACTGTTGCAACTGTGACAAGACATTGCAGAGGTAAGATATGCAGCTTGTTAGCTAATTCTCTTTACATTTTGCTTTTGAAATCTGAATATTTAATTAAACTGCAAGAATAATTTTGATTTTTTAACATTTTATTGACCAACATTTCTTTTAACAAAATTTTCATAGCATGATTTTCATTACAAACATTTTAGAAAAGCTTTTTATTTTTCCTGTTTCTCTGTGGCGAAATTTTGATATATTTACACACAATGTTTATGTTTGTAGATACAAGAAGAGTCACAATGGCTGTTCTACAGGCTTCATTGTTTGTCCTGGTGTTGATAACAGGAACACAATCTAAACCTGTACGTTTAAACGGCTAATTCATTCATTTTACATCTTCACGCAAATGTAAGAAAGCTTGATTTATTGGCACTTTTTAAACAGGTGTACCAGAATATGGAAGCGGATTCATCTAGATCTTCTGAGTCTGACTCGTCAGAAGAGATTACTGCTCAGTCCCAGCAGCCAGAGCTCACAGGCACAGTAATGCCTGATGCTGTGGAAGAAGGTGACTCTCTAGAAACTGAACAAGACCAAGAAGAATCAGAAACCTCCACCGACAGCAGTCCCTCTCAAACTGCCCAGGAGTTAGAAGTTTCTCTGAATGGATCCAACCCTGAAGCTGCAGGTCTGCAAGTTCTACCAAACGCAGAAGACTCATCACAACCTGAATTTGATGTTAATGATGCAAGTTCCACCAAAGATGTGCTGATTGTCACCTCGACACCACTTCCATTCTCAAAAACCTTACCCTTTGTAATCCCCATTGGAGCCACCCTTGCTGGGACCCCTGTTTGCTTTACTATGCAGTTCACAACTCCTGAACCAGCACCACTGAGGGGTGACAGCTACTGACCCCAAATGAGTTTATACCACTTAAGAAAAAAAATCTAACATTTTGTTGTTAACTACCACATGAATAATATAGATCCACTGAGGGAAAAAGTCTGAGCCCTTTGGTCTTACTTGGATTTCTGTCTAAAAAACAAACAAAAAAAAAACAACAGTCTATCTAAGCTAATACTACAAAAGCCCTTCATGCTTTTCCTAAGCATTTATAGGTTAGCATGACAGCTTGGTGCCTTCTGTCTTAGTGATAGTCTTGGGACGTATGGTGTAAATCACACTATTAAGGTCATGCCACAGCATCAGGTGAAGGTCAGGATTTTTCAACGTGTTTTTGTTCTTCTGAACCATTCTGCTCATTTACTTTTGGTTTTCATTGTAACATCCATCAGTTTTAGCCTGTCTAAGGCTTTCCTGCAAAATATCTTAATCTAAAATGTATTTTGTGCATCAATAAACAACAATGTCCAAGCAAAACAGCCCCAAACCATGATACTTCCTCCACCTCATTTCATAGTTGCTTTGGTGAGCTTTAATCTTTACAAACTGTATTTTGGTTTCATTTGTCCACAGAATGTTTTTTTCTGTTACTGTTGTGGAACATCAAGCTGTTTTTTAACCAAATGTTGCAAAGTGTTTTATGTTGACATGAATCAAACATTTCTGCAAGTCTGGCAGACTTGTAATTTCTTTAGGTATCCTTGCGTTTTTACAGGATGAACCTCTCTGGGGAGAACAACAGCAGTGCTTTCTTCATTTGAAGTCAGTCTGTCATACAATGGACATGATAGATATTTTGAAACATGCAATCATGCTTGAATTGTTATCCACTACAAATTACATTAAATGGTCAACATATTAACCTTTCGTCTGCTCATCCAAATGATGGAGCAAATTTAAAAATATGTTTAAAAACTTTGTATTATTCACCCAGTACATGAACCAGAATTAAACATTTTTTACATGTGTTTTTTTTCCTCCCCACTTGGTGGAGTTGTTGAAAGGGTTAAATACAGCAAGGAATAAATGTGTTTATTCAGCATATCATCTGTAAAATTGCTTGATTTACATTCATTTACAACTGAAAGTACAAAAATGTGGGTCATTGACTGAAGCATGTTGATTCAGGAACACAAGTTTAGCTGTTACAGAACTCATCCAAGAAACAAACATTTGCGTGAGCTAACAGTGTAAAAGCAAATAACTGCACATTTGCAAATATACTAAAGACATAATTCACATACATGACCAGATTATTCTGTTTAAAGTTTATTTAAACTGAACAGCCTCATCAATTTCCCGTAAAACATGGAAACAAAACCCATGTCGTTGAAAACGTTTTAAACTGATGGGATATCATCTGAATTTAAATGTAAGATAATAATGCATAAGGACTTTTTGGTTTTACCTGTATAGCTTTTTACATAAGATGAGAAATAAAATATTGAGCTAAATAGTTTGTCCATTTACCTGTGTTGCCAGGCATTATTTTCAAGAGAAACAGAAACGTAATGAGTAGTTTAACGTTTCAAGTGTGGGTTTTATGCTGCCATGGTCTCCAGATAGTCTGAGTACTGATGTCCAACTTGTGACATTTACTGTTGTCACTTCCTGTTATTACCTTAAATTGACAATATAGCAAACCAAAGCAAAACATTCTAGGAAAATAATTTGTTTTCTGAAGTTCTGCTATAGTACTACAATACATGAGTTAAAGTTCCATCACAAATAGACAATTCTAACTGGTCACAGCTGTTCCACAATCTACAGTCAAAACTGTTTCCTGGGTTTGAACTAAACTGCAGTGAAGGTGTACTGTGAGCATCCCTCCATGGGCTACTTGTCACAGACTAAAAAGGCATGCAGATCGGATCAGCTGACTTATCTGTGTAAAAATGCTCCAAATGAATGTCCCCTGTCCACAGTGTGTCCTTCAGGCTTCCCAGCTGCATCCTGGGATAGATTCCAGCCCTAAAGAGTGGAAGCCGGTTCAAGAAATAGATGGAATATGGACAAACATTGGCTCAATCTACTCTCTGAGCGAGTCAAATAAATACAGGTGTAACAAATGAGTGCCAATCTGAAAACAATGTACACAGTTAAGCTTGACAAAGGTTGCTCAAGCTAATCCTGCTGCTCTGGTTCGCCTTCATTCTGGAGGTCCTGCCCTTCCTGCTGCAAGATGAGTCCCCCGTCCTGCGCCGTGTTGTAGGAGCCACAGCCAGTGCACTTCAGCCCCAACACATGGAAAGGGACTGTGCAGTGGGTTTGGCAATCATGACATATAACCTAAAGGGTATTTAGATATAAAAAAAGAACGAGTCAAACATTTCTGAATCTTAAAAATGTTCACAAAAAAATATGTGATTCATCCTGCAGAGAAAAAATAGTGATCCTGTAGACTTAGAAGATCATTAGCAAAAAACAAGCTGTACTTCAACACTTATTTTTAGTTTGCAGATGTAACAGAATCAGGACACACTGTTTTGTGTTCTAATTTAGTGGGGTGGGGTTCCTTACTTGGACTCGAGCATCCTGGTACTCAGAGGGCATCGGAGTCTGAGCTATCTCTTTGTCAAGCAATTTCCAGTGGTACTCCAGGTTCCAGGCAGACTGCATGCACAGAGGGCAGCGGTGAACACTGAAACAATGCAAAGCACAGTATGGCAAGAGTCTTACTAACTGAACCTCATAAACATCACGAATGTGCTCTATATAGATAACATTTGGCACGAATCCTAGTATTTTACTTCACTTCCACTCAAACTCAAGATAATCGAGTACTATTCTGAAAAATGCTGAACAGAAGACTAGTTTGTTGAACACGCAGCTCTGATTGTCTTTAGGAAAAATTACAAACAGAAGCCTTAGAATAAACGCTAGCACTGGATTTGATTAGGAATACACAAACAGACAATTTTTCATGATTAATGCATAAAAACGAAATCCTCATATTTGCAGATAAGTTTGAAGCTACAGACACACTGGGCATCTGACGTGTGCTCAAGAACACACCAAACACAGGATCTTGAACGTGCCCATTGTGCTCACACTGGACAAGCAGGGAGGGGCTTCTTCTTCTACTGTTTATCAGCACATGACCACCCATACAGTTGGAAGAGGCTTGGTGCAAATCTGGTGAATCTTGCTCCAGGCTTTTTCTTTCAAAACTCTGTTCCGATATCTGAAAGATTTGGTGTCATAGACTTCCAGCTGGGCACAAACCCCAATTATTCACTTCTAACTTTTGATCTCATTTTGGAATAGTGGCCCCTTCCATGAATTAAAGGAGACTACATCTATTTGTCACTACCAAATCAGAGTCTCTGACTGCTCAAACTTTGACCTGGTTTAACTTTCAATGGCCATGCAATTTGTACATAGAGCCCCAAAACGGTCAGAAAAATGTGCGTAGCTGTGTGTGATCATGAGAGATATAAATAAGGAACCCCAAAATTTGCATTTACATAGACTCCTCACTTGAACTGGCCTTTTGAACACGCGTTGTCGAGATTTGAGTGAACGTAGCTTTACCAGATAGTTCTGCTTGGTTATTTGACAATAAACTGATCAGTGTGTCTGCAACATACTTCAACATACAGCCTCTCATCTTTTCAGTACGTTTGCAGCTTGAAGACACAAACCCTATAAATCAGTAATACTCTACATTTTTTAACACCACAGACCAATTTAATATCAAACAACATCTTCTGTAGTGATCTTTAACGTGCACCAGAGAAATTCAGCTAAATAAAAATCATAAGAATGACGAAACTGTTATATTCTAAATATTTTAATAAACAAGAATTCTTTGTGTTTAAACTTTATTAGCAACATCCACATGATGTTAGAGAGGTGAGTGGTGCGAATTTTGCAGAACATGTTTGATACGTGAGAACAACTGTCACATTAATCTATATTTGAGTAGAATTCCTGTTTATGTATTTTTCTTTAAAGTCAGACTTTCTTCTCATTGGCTCTTTCTGCTCAAAAAAGCTTTCGAAAGATGTTTGTTGTTGGTCATCTTGCTAGCTTAGGGGTTAGAATTTAGCAATACTGTATTATGTGGTATTTGCAGTGGCTTGAGGAAGGTGGTTGATGTATGTAAGTTTTTCAAAATAAAACATTCTTCAAAATCAGGTAACAAGGAAAACAAAAATAATGTAAGTTATTTATTCTCTGTGTGATCCAGTGCAAATGGACAGAACCCTGTGTTTTCAAGGCAAATGGGAACCAAGTTAGGCAGCAGCGTCAAGGGTTTTGCCTAAGAACCGACACTGATCTGAAATCAATGCAAATCGTTGAAAGAAAACTCAGGGTTCCTGTGCAGGAGACCTACACCCAGCTCACTGAGCCATCCAGCCAATGTATAAATACAGAAATTGAATTTTGAAATCTTCTCAATTGTTAATTATTTTTATGAAATGAAAAAAAAAAGATATGAGACATTGGTATAAGACAATACATTTATGAATATCTACATACTGGATTTCAGCAAAAAATAATTATGCTAGTTTTACTTTTTTCTCACAAGAAACCAAATTTGAAAAGGAAACTCAGTTTCATCATAAAAAACCCCCGCAAATTCCATCCAACAAAAGTTTAAAAAATTTTTTTGCACTTACCCGGTTTTGACCATGTCATCAAAGCAGGTCCTGTAAGACCAAAGACAAGAGCTCATGATGAAACCGCTCACAGCATGTCTTTTACTTAAAGCAAAATCAACTTTTTTGAGCTTTTAAGTCTATTGCATCACAATGTGAAACTTTTAAGTTTAAATTTTCCTGGAGATGTGAGCACATTTCCGTCTTTGCTCTGTAATCCATGTTAAAAGCAGTTCTTCTAATTTGTCGCTCGCTTTCTTTGCACCTCCACCAGGCAATTGTTTGCTTGTTGCTCCTATTTCTGCAGCCGTCTTCTAAATATTTCCCATCTGCTTGTGCCATTCTCTGATACGCTTAGGCTCTACCCTGAAATGTCGTGCAGATTCCTCACCAAAATGCTCTCCTGTATGACACTGCACGAAATTTAAACGCCAAATGGAGCAGGTATTTCTTGGCCATCGCTACACTGCCTCACAACACAGATACCGTCAGTGTCTTTGGTCTCCGCCATCCTTCCATCTTCCCCAGGTTGTACAGACACTGGATGTCTGTGGTATCTGTGTTGTGAGAAAATGATGGCCATTGCAACTTTGCTAACGCATAAACCTGTCCAACCAATGAAGAAAAGTCGTCGTACTTGTGTAAAAGATGGCCACAAGGAAGGACATGAGCACCGATCCTGGACGTGTGCATGTCCTATTTAGAAAAAGACATAAAAAACGGTTGGGTTAAAAAAAACACAGATGACGATCTAAAATGAGCTCTAAATGGGCTTTAAAGTTTATTACCTCCATACACACCGGACAGTTCTGCCTAGACACATTTTCGACACACTGAAAACAAGCAAAAAAGCCAGTAAAACAAATGGATGACTTCTTCAAACAGAGTGAGTTGGAAAAAAGTGGTTAGTCATAATCACCCTGTGGTTTCCTCTCAAATCCTGGGCTAAACACAAATTGCACTTGTCACAATGGAAGTACTTTTCACTGGGTCCAATCCTGCCAATACCAAAACACAAATTACTTACTCATATGTTTGATGCTGATTGACAAAAAATAAAATAAAAATACATATAAAATGAAAAGGCAATCAATGAGATCCCACAATATGGTAAGCCTGTCTTATTTATTTAGAGGTAAAACAATTGATTTCAACAACAATTAGCTTCATATCATAATTTGTCACTGAAAATACAATTCATAGTTGATATTTGTTCATTTTGGATGATCTGATTCACTGAACTAAAATTGACCCAGGACATCTATTATGGCGTAAAAATCAGGATCAGCTTTAAGTGAATGAAAAACCAGATTGTACATTTGAAAACAGTTTTAAACGTGAAAGTACACAAAATTTAAGGAATTATTGAAAATTTAAACAATAAAATTGTAAATTTGAAAAACACACATAACTTGAAAGAAAAATGGAAAATTTGAAAATAAGTACATTTGAAAGTTGAGTTAAAATGAACAATCATGTGTATTTGTAACAGCTGCTCTTTTGTAGTTTCACCTTCCTTCTTTGCTTTCAGCCCTTAGTTGAAATTTTAATACAGACTTTTCGGTTTTGCTGCTGACCCTAATTTCACGTGGGGGCGGGGCTTTTAACTTTCTGGCCACCGGGACACGACAGCCATCCGAGCAAGAAGTCATGGTGACATCACTTCCCCTCCAGAACGCTATCTATTCATGGCTCTGCCCATATCATCCATTCTCTGATGTATAATACTTTTAGAGAACATTATCACAATTTAAAGACTCACTGAAAATCGAGTTTTTGGTGTTTTCAGCAAGTTCTTGTAGCATTTTCTCAAAATGAATGACATGTATAAAATAATTTAAGATTAAACTTGCATTCGAGTATTTCTTTAACCAAATCATGTTAGATCAGTAGCAGATGAAAACCTGCTCCTGAGAAACCTCAGGTTTATGTTGCAGCCATAGACAGGCCAAAGTCTCCCTTCCCTGATACAATTTTATTTATGTATTTATTTTGAATAGGGCTAGGCGATAAAACGATAGCTATTGATATGGCAATAGTAATTTTTCTTTATAGTAAAATGAGCCTATCGCGATAGTTATTTTGAAGGGTCTGATATTAACACCTGCCAGTGGACAGCAATGTCTCCTCTTTGGCGAATATAAGAGGATTAGTCACCACATTGAGAGTAAAGGTTTGTGTAAACTCAGTCATGTTTATTAGCTCTTCTTCTGGTGAATTTTTGTCCTCTTTCTCTCTACTATCTGACAACATCCAACTCCGTGGTCACTCCACAGGTGCAGTATTTAGTCTGGCTGATGAAACGGCGGAATATGTGGCGATTTATAACAGGATCCCGTCAGAACTGGAGGATAAAGTTGCTTCACTTAAAGCACCAACAGACAGATTAATAAAATGTGTTGATTTGGAGACAGGTCTCCAAAGACGCGCTCCAATGGTAAAGACATGTTCATACCATTTATAAATTATTTTTATGCAATATCATTTTCCTCAAAAAAAAAAAAAATCTGAAAAGTTTTCAAAAATAAAATGCCTAAGGTATTTTTTGTGTTAGAATTTGGCTCATAAAATATCTGTTTGGTCAGTAGATTTCTTAATCAACAGGCCAACTTGGTCAGTGTCTCTAAAATTAAATTTTTGCCCACGTGTGGAGATATTTTAGTTAATTAAAATCCGACAAAAACAGTAATGCAAATTGTGAAGAAGGCACGTTTCTACTAAAACTGGAAATACTGTGACTTGCAAAAGTTTTCATACCCCACATTTTCTCACAATGCGACCACAAGCAAAAAAATATTTTATTGGAATTTTACATGAAAGACTAACACAAAGTAGCACACGCTTGTGAAGTGGAAAGGAAATTATACAAGAGTCCTTTTTTTTTTAAACGAATAAAAAAACGGTACCACCAACATTTTTTGTCACTTGAAGCAGCGCCACCAAGCATGCTCAATCTCAGACTGAAATAAACGATAATTCTCCAGCAAAAACAACAAAGCTAAGCCCTTCGCAGTAGCAGTCTAAACTACGAGAAGAATTTCTGATTATTTGCTTTTAGTCCTTAGCTTATATACAGGATGTTGATAAAAATGTTTGTCAATTTTAGTTCTAGTTATCCTGTGTTGGCATGATTACTCATGTTAATTGTTGTTGTTGTTGAGTGATTGTATTACACGTGTCTGATATTTGTTTTTGACTGCGTGAAATAAACCATTTCCAAATCCAAATTTTATTTTTGTTCTGTAAAACTTAAAAACATTAGAATTTATCTGTAGAATTAATGCTTTGTTTTAAATGAAACTGATCAAGCAGATAAGTGTTCTGATTTATCAATGTTCTCTTTTGAAACTTGAAAGCTTTTGCTTTCATTTTCAGTTTGGTCTGTACTATTTATGAATTTTTTTGTTTTATAGAGAAAAAATTCTGAATTTTTCCCTGAGATTAACAGTAGTAATTTGTTGATGTGTGTTTGTCATTCAGACATTTACCTGCAGATTCCACAGGACTGGCAGTGGTACTGCTTCTTATCCTTGTCAAACAAATGGCAGATGTCACAGTAATACTCCCCAAACTGTAACTGGCACTGGTGACATGTTTTTTGGGACTGGAGGAGAATGTACACAAAAAGACAACCATAGAGGCGACATGGTGGGTAGCTGCAAATCAAATAAGCTGATAGTTTATTTCCTTCCTTTATGACTTTACTTACCTGCTGCAAGGTGTTACACTTTGAGCACTGCACCTCTCGGACTTTGAAGCGATCCATCTGGTGGTTCTCCAGAGCATCATGACACAGGCGACACACGTACAGTTTCCCACAGCACGGCGCCTGCAGTGTTTGCAACAACACAAACATTAGAAACTTTCTGTGTTTGTGTGCGGTCGTAAGTGGTAAGTACTTTAGGAAACGTTAAAGGAATATGGATTTTTGAAAGTTCTCTAACGATGTTTGCAGCTGCAACATTAGCAGCTAGTCGCCAAACCAGAAAGCGTAAATAATCTCAAAAAATTACATGGAACATTTCACTTCAAAGTCCCCAAAAATCTTGAAGTGGACTTAAATAAAACCAGCTTCATCTGTCACAGCATGGTTATGTAATGCTCCGGACAACCTTTTACTGCACGACACATAGCGCACTCCGTCCTTTGTTTTCTTCTCGTTGAGGCTATGATTCATCTCCCGCTAAGGCCAAACTTTTTAAACGAAGGTACTCACTTTTAACAAACAGCCGCGTACATAATGTTCACAACCGATTAGTGAAGCCATTCTGTCTCCAGAGCCAGGCTTGAGTGTGCTACGAAGGGTGCTCGATTCAAGCAGACCTGGTTGCAGACAACATGGCGCATGATCATCACTAGCCGGAAGTTCTCGACCGGAACCGGATATTCAGGAAGGAGCATCATTGGCCGGAAGTATCGCGAGAAAGGGGCGGGAGCAAGGCGCCTACCTAAACCAGAGAAGCTAGAAAATAGGTACTGCTATGACTCCAAGCCACTTCAACTACACAAAAATGCATTGTGGGAAATGGTGTCCTGCTAGTTCTTGTGATGCAGAACAGACTGTGCTAAATGAGGGAAATCTTTTTTTATTTTTTAATGACAAAATGACAATTTTATGACAAAAAATAAAAAATATTCTCATTTATTTTTTATTGTAGTACCTGAAATCAACATCACTCATCATTGTTTTTAACATCATTGTATTTTGTTTTTAATGATAATCATTTTGGTTTTTATGTGAAACAACAGACAGACAATTGCGCATCAGATGTGTTCCTGGGTATTAGGGTGGTGTGTTAATTAATTCCCTGCCAGTTCGTTGTTTCCTTAAATCAGGTCTATGTGACGTTCTGGCTATAGCTATCAACGGCGCTCACGCACAGAGGCTGTCACCTTCGAACTCCTCGCCGGTCACGCACGGAGGCTGCGGTCTCATATTCTCCACGTCACTCACTCCACTGAGCATCGGCTCACTTCAAGGTGGTTTTTCACTGATATCTAACACTTAACTAATAGAATGGTTTGATAAAACTGCTTTTCTTCATGATAAAATGCGTCGGGACTGCTCATCGGCTTCTTTGTCGCTGCGGCATCGCCCCTCCCGAGGACATGGGGAGCAGAGGTGATACAGGTGGTCCGACAGTGGGCGTTTTTATTCCAGGGACACCTTGGTGCTGTCCACTCTCCTCCAGGGTTACCGTCTTCAGTTTCCCCGGCTGTCCTCCCACCTTGGCCCGCGTCTGGGAAACACATGTTTCCGTCCTGGTCGAGGTACAGGCACTGCGCCACGAGGTTTCGTCTCTGCTGGCCAAGGGCACTATTGTCCATGTGACCCCCCGGCTGGCTCAGAGGGGTTTTTGTTCATGATATTTTCTTGTGCCGAAGAAGACCAGCGATCTGCGTCCGGTTCTTGACCTACGCTGTGTATCCCGTTCCACATGCTGCGGCTCACGGAGATGCTGCAAGCGATCGCCTCAGGCGTTTGTTTCCATTGACCTCAGCGAGGCATAATTTCATGTCCCGATTACTTGTCCCCACTGGCGGCTCCTGCGATTTGTCTTCGAGGGCCACCATTTCCAGTTCAGGATTCTTTCCTTCGGGATTTCCCTGTCGCCTCTCATGTTCGCCCTGTCCCCCCTGCAGGCTCAGGGGTTGTAAACCGTCCCTTGTTTAAACTACTAGGTGATCTGCGCCCTTCCCGCGTGGCGGTGGTTCGGGATGCCCAGCGGGTGCTGGACCACGTGGGGCACCTGGGCGTCTGTGTGAATCTGGTGAAGAGTTGCTTGGTCCCAACACAGGCCACGGTCTTCCTCTGCGTGTCCCTGGACTCTGTGGCTATGATGGCTTGCCTTTCCCCTCTTAGGGTAGACGCTGTCCTCACCCTGTTCGGGATGCTGCGTGCCGACCGGTACTTGTCTCTCCTTCTGCTCCTCCGGTTTCTGGGACTGTTGACGGCGGTATCGACCGTGGTTCCCCTGGGTCTGCCTTCCCTATGGCAGTACCAGATGTGGCTGGTTGGACTGCGTCTGGATCCTACGCGGCCAGCACACCGGCGACGCAAGCTGTACATTCCACCCCAGGTTCTGCAATTCCTGTTCCCTTGGGTGGACAGGTCTTGCCTCTGGGCTCGTTTACGTTTCAAAGGGAGGTTGTGTACACCAATGCCTCTGCCGTGGGCTGGGGTGCAACGTGGTTCAGCCAGGTGGTATGGGGCGACTGGACCCCTCTCCAGCACCTGGAGCACATCAACACGCTCAAAATAGAGGAAACCGTAAATAAAAATAAAAACATAAAAAAAGTTATATTGACACAAAGGAGAATGGTTTTTCATCTTATATTTGACCTCTAGATACACATAAAAATTGTCTTTAGGCTGTACATTTGCATTTTGTAACAATGCTTTTTCCCACTCCTATTTAGTTAGTCATCTATTGACTTTTTATTTAGATGCATGTATCAACTATAAAGAAGGATGGATGCGAAGGGGAAGACGGGGCTGCAGCCAGAAATTCTCCTGAACCAGAGCAGCACTTTTAATTCTTTGTCGTCTTTGTTTTTCTTCTTTTTTTAAGCTTATTGTTGATGCTTATAATTACTAATTTTTTGACAGCAGTTGTAGCTTTACCTTGTTTTATTTGGTTTACAAAATAAAGTTTATTTAAAACCTGTGCTCTTTTCAAGTTCTTAATGTTGTGTATATGATGGAATTGTGAAGAAAACTTGGTCTTAAAAGGTAGGCTGATATCAATGTTGCAGCAGGAAGGTTTTTGAGTTTTACGTCATAAATTTAATATTTATGAGCACTTAACACAGTGTTCCAGAAGGAGATGGCAAATGGCTGGAAATACCTCCTGAAGCTTTGTTTACCAGCAGATCAGAAGACGAGCATGATTGAGTTCCATTGAGTTCTGTCCAGGATATCGTCAAGGGCAGCATTGTTTGGAAATTAATCAAGATGCACATGTGTTTAATGTCAGTGTCATCTGCAGCTGGGTGCCTCCCGTTTTTGTTTTTTCTTCCTTCCTCCTTTAAAGCAATACAAGTATTAACAGTCGATAGCTTTTTATTCAATGTTTAATTCATATTGAGATAAATAAACAGTGTCAGCTCGGGATATTAGTTTCGAGTTTGACAGTTTGAATTGGACATTTCCAGCCCAGTCCCCCCTTCAGACGGGTGTGTGCTCCAGTTCTAAAGTGTACCGCCTTAGTCCAACAGCAGCAGACTGGACAAGCTCCAGAAATCTTGCTGTTCTGAAAGGGATCCAGCGGGGTAAGAAAATGAAGTTCAGGAGAACTACAGATCCACTATAAACACCAGGAAATCGGTTTGCTCCTTTTCTTTCTGAGACGTCTTGCCCTTTCACCCATCTGCTTGCATGTTTAAGATGTTTGTACATGTACATGTACATGTTTAAGATGTTTAAGATTCATTTGGTTAAGACTCCTCACCAGAATGTTCTTTGATATATTCCACCACAAAAAGGTAAAACAAAATGGAATGAGCCAATATATTGTGAGCCATGCTACACTGGCTGAATGACACAGGCTGTGTCCAAATTCGGGTGCTGTGTCCTTCCTGGACTGGATTTGTTGGCCGGTGACGCCACAGTGGAGCGACAAGTGCTGTCCAAATTCAGCGGTTGCTTCACAAATGCGGCTGGCGAATACAGCCTTCTTTTTCCTGATTTCAAGGATTGTTCTGATGTATCCTTCTATGCCCTTCGTATCCCAAGATGAATTGCGGCCGAACTTTGGGGAATTTTGATAGCAATGGCGGACCTTGAGGCTGGACCTGTAGTTGGAGATAATTTCACTTTTAAATGTAAGTTAACACTTTAAACTAAGTTTATGGTTTTGATCATTAATGTAAAGCATTTTAACGTTATTTTAATCAGAAATTAGACAATAAATGTCATTTTATATAAGTCTCGTATGCCAAATTCTGCTGTTGTCTCTTATTTCTTCGTTTTTTTTTGTTTTTTTTTGGTAATGAAAACATAATAAAAAATATATAAATAAACCTATTTCATATCTTTATAGGGACAAAAGACCAGACTACAGAATTGATAAAGCTCAGGGGGCAGAACGACCATCTTTTTACTGGTGCCAAATTTTCGGCTGCTGTGGCATGGAGGTAGAAAATATATTTTTACATGTCTTCGTCTCATTAGACCTTAGCGCCTTTTGTGTTTGGATGTAAAACATATCTTTGAGAGGAATTAACCCTGTTATCTCTCCCTCTTGTTTTTTCCAGAAAAATCCTGGAGAAAATGGGACTTCAGGACAAGGTTTCCCCCATTCGGGGAAAAAAGAAGTGGGTCATCTTAAAAAAAAAAAAACAAAGTATGTTCATGTGTGGTGAAGAATTTAAAATTTTTGATACATGTTAAATATACGTTGTAAAAGTTTTGTATCTTTACTTTTTAAATGTCTGAGTTCAGGTCTGTAAGTACCCAGGATCAGGAGAAGGCGTTAGTGGGAAGCCCACTGCAGCTACTTGGCCCTGGTTTGACCTCATGGATGAGGTATTAGGACACAGACCTTCCAGTAGTCCTCCTGTCCTAATTTCCTCTATCCATGAGGAAACTCCAAGGACAAGTACAGCAGTGGGTTTAAAGAGAGAAGACTGAAGAAAGTGAGGAAGGAAGGAGTGAGCCACCTGCTGGAAGAAAAAGAAGGGACAGCGATGAGTTTCTAGACCTAATCAGGGAGGACATGAGGCTGCAGAGAGAGACAGAAGAACAGAGCACAAGAGAGGAGAGAGACTTTTGACAGACTTCTCAGTCTTTTGGAAAAAATTGCCAACAAACAAAATAAACTAAGAAAAAATAAATAAAGCTCACATATGTGTTGATAAAATGTTCGAAGTGTTGTTAATATAAATAAAGTTATAAATCAAAAACAGTAATTGTCATTAATTAATTGAAACACTTTTTTAAAAAAAAAACCTTTTTTTACAAAAAAGGTTGACATGGATGGGGTGCTTCAACTAAGACGCAGGGCTGGAACTTTCTGGGTGTGACTGGAACATCTTGCAGGGTGGTCTGCAGAGAGTCATCGTCCATCTGCAGGGTTTACAGGGCAGGCTGTCGATGGATGCTGCAAGAACAAAGATTATCCATAAATACATAAACATGGCATAAAACATGCACAATCTTAATACTTTTGTAAAAAGAAAATGTAAAAAAAAAATAACCCGATTATTTAGTTACTTGTTACCAGTCGTCGTGGTCTGGTGGTACCTCCTCCAGGGCAGAAACCTCGGCAGATAATTGGTCCGGCCAGAGAGCACAGTTGATGACCTCCAAACCAGACTCCCCGTCATGATCTCCTACATCTTCCTCTGGCTCATTGTCTTGGGCCACAATGTCTCCAGCACACATGCAGATGTTGTGGAGGATGGCACAAGCTGTGACGAACTGTGATATAAAATTTATTAGAAATGCATTCCGAAGAAAATCTAAAAGCCACTATACATGAGATACGAAGGTGTGATGCACCTCCAGCGCTTGAAGAAAGATGGCTCTGATTCTTGTTTTCAACATTCCAAAAGCACGCTCTATAATTGAGCGTGCCCTGGAATGATGGCTGTTGAAGAGCTGGGCTGCTACACCGTGATTAACCCGTTTGAAAGGAGTGATGAGGGGAAGTGGGCATTGGAGGCACAGGTAATCACCATTTGCAAGGATAAAATACCCTGGACAAGGGTAGACCGACTGCCTGAACAGTGAACTGTGGCGGAGCAACAGGGGGTCCTGCAACAATCCAGGCCACTCCACATATGTTTTACACCTAACCCCACAACCGCTAGTTGGCAGCACAACACACTGAGCCTTTTCGAGCAGCTCTTCACTGCAACAAAACAACCAGATCTCATGAGAACCAGCTTGTGTGAGATGTTCAGTCAGCCTTGGGAATTTTGTTATGAGACATGTACTACTTTGTTTTTTCTTAGACGGGTACTGAACCAAACGTCTGTGCCAGATTGCTTGCCAGTATCATATAAAAACAGGAATCACAGTACTTTGTGATGACATCATAACTAACAAAATTGCCAATACTGTAAATCGATCAACAGATTCTGTTTCTCCTGATATTGCAACTGATAGTTTTAACTGCATTGCAATAACTAAAGATGTCACAGATTAGATGAATTAGCCGGTAATTATGTAAAATGGTAAAACTGTAATGTGATGTTATCAAAATCTTGCCTTCATTGTTGATAAATATAAGCTCTTTGCCGAAGTTGACATAACAATTTCAAACATGCCACCTGCTCGGAGACAAACTCGAAGGCGCAGACAGGCTTCCCTCCCCGTCCGCAGACGACGCCGAGTCCGCAGGACTCATGGTCTTCGCAGACGCCGAAGAGTTGCCCGTCGCAGACACTAAGCTGTCACCTTAGAGGTTCTCTACAAAGGTAGCATGCTTCTCTTTAATGAAGATGAACAAAAAAAAAAACAAACAAGAAAAAAAAAAAAAAAACAAAAACAAAATAAAAACAATAAAAAACACATTAGATTAAGGCCAGCCATTTGGCCTTATCTTTTGTAAAAATAAGATGGAGATGTTTTTGTTACACATTTTCATCTTGAAGTCATAAATACTATATTTGTGGGTACATAACTATCAATATCTAATTGCTTACAGATGGAAAGACAAGCATACACGTTTGTCCATCCATCCATACAAATACATATATAGATGTATATTTACCTGTATACCCTTAGATGAATATTATAAATATTATGGGTCCAGAGGAAACTCCATCTGGCGATACATCGCAATATTTCATTTGGCGATACATTGCGATATTTCATTTGGCGATACATCGCAATATTTCATTTGGCGATACATCCCAATATTACATTTGGCGATACTTCTATTGATTTAAAATGCTGACAGGATGATATTTAATTAATTATTAACGGGCATCCTCCAGAACCTTACCATCGTTTTACACCTAAACCCACAACCGCTAGTTGGCAGCACAACACATTGAGCCTTTTCGAGCAGCTCTTCACTGCAACAAAACAACCAGATCTCATGAGAACCAGCTTGTGTGAGATGTTCAGTCAGCCTTGGGAATTTTGTTATGAGACATGTACTACTTTGTTTTTTCTTAGACGGGTACTGAACCAAACCTCTGTGCCAGATTGCTTGCCAGTATCATATAAAAACAGGAATCACAGTACTTTGTGATGACATCATAACTAACAAAATTGCCAATACTGTAAATCGATCAACAGATTCTGTTTCTCCTGATATTGCAACTGATAGTTTTAACTGCATTGCAATAACTAAAGATGTCACAGATTAGATGAATTAGCCGGTAATTATGTAAAATGGTAAAACTGTAATGTGATGTTATCAAAATCTTGCCTTCATTGTTGATAAATATAAGCTCTTTGCCGAAGTTGACATAACAATTTCAAACATGCCACCTGCTCGGAGACAAACTCGAAGGCGCAGACAGGCTTCCCTCCCCGTCCGCAGACGACGCCGAGTCCGCAGGACTCATGGTCTTCGCAGACGCCGAAGAGTTGCCCGTCGCAGACACTAAGCTGTCACCTTAGAGGTTCTCTACAAAGGTAGCATGCTTCTCTTTAATGAAGATGAACAAAAAAAAAAACAAACAAGAAAAAAAACAAAAAAAAAAAAAACCAAAAACAAAATAAAAACAATAAAAAACACATTAGATTAAG